>OY756946.1:37200379-38400379 GCA_963580275.1 Crataegus laevigata | reverse complement strand
AGTCGAACTTACAACGTAGTGAGGAGTGTGCAATCTCGCTACCACAATCTAGGCTCTAATGGCAGAGAATATGCAAATGCAAAAAGAGACTTCAACATGTTCGAATTAAAATAAAGGAAATTTCAATTGAATTGAATTCCTGCTATTTTCTTTCCATTTGTGAGCTTCAATTATACACTGAGTATGATTTATAATTGAATTTGAGTGTCATTATTTTTTAGCTACTATTTTGATCCCATTTTTGAGCTACAAAGACACAAAATTTTATTTGTGGTTATCTAAAATTTCAAGAGCAAACTAATTATTGTGGAGTGCCAGTAATAGCTTCCTTAAAGTTACATTCTTTCTCCTTAATTTTATATCTCAAATCATGAATCCTTAATTCAAAATTCAAATATAACACAATGAAGGAACCTCAATGTAAGGTACAGCAGCTCCAAATGCTTCTCATTTGTCCTTGCAATGAATATGTCCCAAAAACCAAATCACCATTGAAAGAGGAATCTTTATGTTGCATCAATTGCTGCATATTCAAATCTAAAACATATTTACTTACCAGAAATTACTCAACATATATACTGTAAAATATTCATAAAAAATCTTTAAAAAGGAAAAAAAATACATACTATCTATTAGATCATGTCATCCTAGAGAATGAAACAATAATTATAAAACGTCATTAACGCATGCTAAGCTGAATTTTCTAAACAACATAATTATTAAGTGAGTTGAGAATGATTCAAAAGTTGGAAAAAATTACCTATTGGATTTGTAGCAACATTCCCTTCCATCATAAACGCATTTGTAGAAGAAAGTAATTTTCTTCTCAACAAATAGTCATGAATATAAACATCAGGCCTGAAGTAGACAACAAAATCAACAATAGGGCAAACAATAAATATCAAACCGTTGATCAATTCACGACAATAACTGACACGCTATCATCTAAATAAACCATCATGATAACATATTGACACGCTTAACATGGAAATTTGACTATCTAATTAAGTAATTTTCAAAAATGCAAACGGTTTTGAAAAGTAGAAATCCTATCTCATATGTATTATAATGATTAACAATTCATAGTGAATTGTGACAAAATAGGTATAAAATAAAAATAAAAATAAAAGAAACTAACCATGTTTCTTAGTTTAAAAAATGGGAAACATATCTCAATTCTTACAACAACAAAAATAACCGTATCTTTTCATTTTGAACTGGGGTTGATTTCCATCGTCAGCATTAACTTGTGCAAGCAAATTACTAATTAAACTCAAGATGACCAACTTCTAGTTCAACCAAACAAAAAAAGCAATTACAATCAAACTAACCTGTCTTTGCCATATGAAGTAAATCACGTCTCATGTTTCGTATTCATGAACAACACACTATCCATTCTGTACACACACAAAAAACACTCTATATTTTTACCAACATTATACAAACTATATAGACAATATCGTATATGTATTTGCACATAAAGTATAAATATTTATTGATTGTCTTGATCTAAATTTAATAAAAGGATTAATAACATATTGAAATTAATTGTAGTGTTTGACAAAGACCAGGTGGGCGATTGTATTAAAAGATGAGTTGGAGAGCCTCTAAAACAAAAGAATCCAATTGAGAATTCAATTACTGCAAAATGCAAATTAACACACATACAAAGAAGAGAGAGTGATTCAACAGGCCTGAAACCAAAGTTGTTAAGATTTCGTTCGAATCCACACAAATTCGAAATAAAAACTCATATATAATTCCCATACGATGTACTTGGTCATGATTTCAAGGCATGGTGTGCCCAGATTGGACTGAAAATTCGTCGGAAAGCCAATCCGAACTTCGGGGTTGGAGACAAAAATAAAGACCAATATTCTCAAAGTCTTGCACCGACGATTGTGAGATCGAGATAAAACTGTTGAAACCAAATTTGAGGGTTTTGACAAAACGTTGAGAAATCTGGGTTTCCAAGGATCGACTCTTCCTCTGAATATGGAAGCTGCAAACAAAATTCTTAGAACAACAAAAACCAGGGTCTCCTTTGTGGGTATGTTGTGAGAGAAAGAAAGCAAGGTTGGAGAGCAAGGGAGGGTGAGATCGAGAGCGACATAATAAGAGATTTGTGAGAGAGTTGCGAAACGTAAAAGTGAAAATGAAAGGTAAAGCAAGCCCCATCGATGATCAACGTGTGGATCAAATGGGTAAAGCCGACTTTTTACGGTAGAAAAGTGAAAACAGAACGACAAGCAGAGAAGAAATAAGGGGCATTTCCGTCATGTCACTATTGATGAACAGTGCCAGACTCAACTAAGTTTTAGTATATATAATATTCAACTAAATATACACTTGTTTCTCTATAAATCGTAAATTTGCTTCCAAATACATTATAAAGATTTCCTTAATGCTCACGAAAAATATTTCAAGAAAATAAAAAATTTGCATTTTTCACAAAAAAATGTGGATTAACACTCACGGTTTTTAGTCAGTTTTGCAAATTCGTACATTAATCATTGTTCAATCAAGTTATTTTCACTTTCGCCGACTATTGATTTTGAAAATTAAGAGGACACTTTCTGTTGAGATTCTTGATTGTAGAGCCCCATTTGACAATGTTATGGGCCTCACCACCATATTTTTCACTTATATTTTAGTTTTCGGCTTAAATATTCTACTAAATATACGTTTGTTGCTCAATAAATCATAAAACTGCTTCCAAATGCCTTATAAAGTTTTTCTTAATGCACACACAAAATATTTCTAGAAAACAAAAATTTTCATTTTTTCAGTTTTTAGTCGGTTTTACAAATTCGTACATAAATCATCATTCAAACTGTTTATTTTCACCTTTGCCACACCGTCAAGTTTTGAAAATTAATATAAGATTTTCCTTGAGATTCTTTTGGGTAGAACTCCATTTGACAATGTTTTGAACCTCACTGGTATATTTTTCACTTATTTTTTTAGTTTTCAGCTTAAATATTCTACTAAGTATACATTTGTTGCTCAATAAATTGTACATCTGCTTCCAAATGCCTTATAAAGTTCTCCTAAATGCTTAGGGACAATATTTCCCAAAAATAAAAAAAATTGCATTTTGGCAAAAAACATGGGTTAACACTCACGGTTTTTAGTCAGTTTTACAAATTCGTACGTAAATCATCATCCAATCTATTTATTTTCTCCTTCGCCTCACCTTGAAGTTTTGAAAATTAAGGTAAGACTTTCCATTGATATTCTTGTGGGTGGAACCCCATTTTAACAATGTTTTGGGTGTCACTTGTAAATTTTTCACTTATTTTTTTAGTTTTCGGCTTAAAATATTGTACCAAATATACATTTGTTGCTCAATAAATCATAAAACCACTTCCGAATTCCATATAAAGTTCTCCTTAATGCTCACGGAAAACATTTTGCGAAAATAAAAAATTTGCATTTGGCAAAAACCGTGTGTTTAACACTCATGGTTTTTAGTCAAGTTTTGCATATTCTTACATAAATCAACGTTTGATCTATTTAGTTTAACCTTAGCCTCACCGTGAAATTTTGAAAATTAAGGTAAAACTTTCCGTTGAAATTCTTGAGGGTGGAACCCCATTTTAACAATGTTTTGGGCCTCACTTGTATATTTTTCACTTTTTTTTAGTTTTCGGCTTAAATATTCTACTAAATATACACTATTGCTCAATAAATTGTAAATCCGTTTCCAAATGCCTTATAAGGTTTTCCTTAATGGTCATGGAAATATTTCGCAAAAATAAAAATTTGTATATTTGACAAAAAAACGTTGGTTAATGCTCACGGTTTTTAGTAGGATTTGCAAATTCGTACAGTAATCATTGTTCAATCTATTTATTTTCACATTCGGCTCACTGTGAAGTTTTGAAAATTAAGGTAAGACTTTCTATTGATATTCTTGAGGGTGGAACTGCATTTGACAATGTTTTCGGCAATATTGGTATATTTTTCACATATTTTTTTAGTTTTTCGGCTTAAATATTCTACGAAAAAAATATTTGTTGCTCAATAGATCGTAATCCGCTTCCAAATACCTTATAAAAATTTTAATTTTCACGGAAAATATTTTAAGAAAATAAAAAAAATTGCATATCTGACAAAAAAAACGTGGGTTTACACTAACAATTTTTAGTCTGTTTTGCAAATTTGTACATAAATCATCGTTCAATCTATTTATTTTCACCTTCACCTCACCGTGAAATTTTAAAAATTAAGGTAAGACTTTCCAGTTATATTCCTGAGGGTGGATGTCACATCCCGGCTCGGGCGCAACCACCTCCCGGGCCCGCTCCACTACCGTAGCACGATATTGTCCGCTTTGGGCCCCGACCACGCCCTCACGGTTTTGTTTCTGGGAACTCACGAGCAACCTCCCGGTGATATTGTCCGCTTTGGGCCCCGACCACGCCCTCACGGTTTTGTTTCTGGGAACTCACGAGCAACCTCCCAGTGGGTCACCCATCCTGGGAGTGCTCCAACCCCCTTCTCGCTTAACTTCGGAGTTCCTACGGAACCCGAAGCCAGTGAGCTCCCAAAAGGCCTCGTGCTAGGTAGGGATGGGAATATACATTTAAGGATCACTCCCCTGGGCGATGTGTGATGTCACAGTGGAACCCCATTTGACAATGTTTTGGGCCTCACTGGTATATTTTTTACTTATTTTTTTAGTTTTTAGCTTAAATATTTTACTAAATATATATTTGTTGTTCAATAAATCACAAATTCGCTTCCAAATGCCTTATAATGCTTTCCTTAATGCTCACGAAATATATTTCGCGGATAAAAAATTTGCATTTTTGACAAAAAAACGTATGTTAATACCCACTACTTTTAGGCAGTTTTGCAAAATGGTAAAAAAAAATCATCTTAAAGTCTATATGCTTTCACCTCCTCCATACCGTGAAAATTTGAGAGTTAATGTTGGACTTTTTGTTTATATTCTTGTGGATGGAGCTCCTTTTCTGTAATGTTTTGGTGCCAACAACTATTTCTTTTACATTTATTTTTCAACTTTTGGATTAAATATTATATTAAATTTTATTTGTGGCTCAATAAATGGTAACACCCTTCCAAATGCCTTAGAAAGATTTTGTTAATTATGAGGGAAAATATCTGGCAACAATAAAATTTTTGAATTTTTCTCAAAAAATGTGGACACCATCATGGTTTTTGGGCGGTTTTTCAAAATAGTAAAAAAAATCGTTGGCATAGAGTCTATATGCTTTCACCTTCAACGCACTGTGACAATTTGAGAATCAATGTTAGACTTTTTGTTATATTCTTGTGGATGGAGTTCTTTTTCGGCAATGTTTTAGGCCAATAATTATTTTTTTGCATTTATTTTTCAACTTTTGGCATAAATATTTTATTAAAAAATCATCTATGGCTTATAAATGGTAACACACTTCCAAATATCTTATAAAGATTTTGTTAATTATGAGGGACAATATTTGGCAAAAATAAAATTAAAAAATTGATTTTTACTCAAAAAACATGCACTAACCATCACGGTGTTTAGGCGGTTTTTCGAAATAGTACCCAAAAAAAACATCATATCTATATGCTTGCACCTTCAACGCACCGTGACGATTTGAGAATTAATGTTAGACTATTTATTTATATTCTTATGGATGGTTCTGGATAGAGTTCCATTTCAGCAATGTTTCGGGCCAGCAACTATTTTTTGGCATTTATTTTTAAACTTGTAGCTTAAATATTTTATTAAAAATTCATTTGTGGCTCGATAAATGGTAACACAATTTTCAATTTCCTTATAAAGATTTTTTTAATTATGAGGGAAAATTTTTGGCAAAAACAAAAAAAAAAATCTCAAAATACGTGAACGTAACATGGTTTTTAGGCGGTTATGCAAAATAGAACCAAAAGTGTTGTAAAGTCTGTATGCTTTCATCTTCAACGCACTGTGATGTCTTTAAAAGTCATCTAAGACTTTTCGTTAATAATCTTGAGGGTGAAGTCTCATTTCGGAAATGTTTTGGGCCCTTATTATTTTTTATTTATTTATGTTTTCAGCTCAAATATTGCATTAAATTTTTTTTTGGCTCAATATATGGTAAAACTTCTTTCAAGTGCCTTCTAAAGTTTTTCTTAATCATGACAAAAAATATTTCACAGAAAAATAAAAAAATTTGCATTTTTCTAAAAGACGTGGGCTAACCATCACAGTTTCTAGACAATTTTGTAAATTTGTACAAAAGTTGTTATAAAAAATTTGCTTTCATCTTCACCGCACCGTGAGTTCTTGAAAATTCATCTAAGACTTTTCATTAATACTCATTTCGGCAATGTTTTAACCACTACTACTATTTTTTTCAATTATCGGTTTAAATGTTCTATTAAAGACATATTTGTGCTCAATATATAAAGTGCCTTATAAAAAAATTCTTAATCATGAGGAAAAAAATTTCGCAAAAATAAAATTTTCATTTTTTCAAAAAATATGGGCTAACCATCACGGTTTTTGTAAGATCCCACATTGCCAGGGGTGAGGATCTTGTAAGTCTTATATGTACATTCCCACCTCCAAATAGCATGAGGCCTTTTGGGAGCTCACTGGTTTAAGAGTTCATCGGAACTCTTAAGTTAAGTGAGTTCGGGCGAGAGCAATCCCAGGATGGGTGACCCACTGGGAAGTTCTCATGTGAGTTCCCAGAAACAAAACCATGAATGTGTGGTCGGGGCCCAAAGCAGACAATATCGTGCTATGGCAGAGTCGAGTCTGGGCCAGGATGTGATAATTTGGTATCAGAGCCTCTCTGCCGTGGTGACAATTTAGTGTCAGAGCCACTCTGCCGTGGTATCAGAGCCACATTCGGTGGTTCCGACTCGTAGGTGACTTGCAATACTTCGCACAACTTTCACGTGATCTTAGCACTTGAGCGCATTTATATACACCTAGCCTGTCGTACAAACCACATTAAGTGGTTCCAACTCGTGTGCAGGAGTTGGTAAATGAGTTATAGATTCAGCCGTACAGGTCACGTTAGGTGACTCCGGCTGACATATCATTTGCATCGATTTATTCTCACCTAGACTACATTTTATGTTTGCTGGGACATGACATGTCATATACTTGGTTCATATTGATTTCGAGCATGATTTCCATATATATATATATATATATATATATGTAGTATTATTTTCTGGGAAATTAGTTATTATGTTTATAAAGAGAAATATGTTTTCAAAATCTTTATTTTTGTCCACTCATGTTTTCTTGTTTTGCGCCCCTTTAGGTTTTAGTTGTTGAAGTTCGTACCGATGAGGATTCTTGGCGAGTCTCAATATAAGTGGCTACCTCTGAGGGTATAATCCTTACCCACTCTACTGTACTTTACTTATGCTCTGACGTCACGTATAAAGTGGGTTCATTTCTGCTAACCAGCGCACTTTGGTATTTAGACACTCTTAGGTTTAAATTTATTCATTTTTTCCACATCACTACACTTTATGGCTTTGTCACCTTCCAGATGTCGGCCAGCACAGCTCGATTCAGAGTCTTAGTGGACATTCCGGGTCGGGGTGTGTCAATTTGGTATCAGAGTCACTCTGTCGTGTGGTGCGAGTGTGCCGACGAAGACATCGGGCCCCTAAGGGGGGTGGATTGTAAGATCCCACATTGCCAGGGGTGAAGATCATGTAAGCCTTATATGTACATTCCCACATCCAAATAACACGAGACTTTTTGGGAGCTCACTGGCTTCATAATTCATCGGAACTCTGAAGTTAAGCGAGTTCGGGCGAGAGCAATTTCAAGATGGGTGACCCACTGAGAAGTTCTCATGTGAGTTCCCAGAAACAAAACCGTGAGAGTGTGGTCGGGGCCCAAAGCGGACAATATCGTGCTATGGCGGAGTCAAGCCCGGGCCGGGATGTGACAGTTTTTAGGCGGTTTTGTAAATTTGTACAAAAGTTGTCATAAAATTTATTTTATTTCACGTTTGCTACACCGTAAGGTTTAGAAAATTCATGTAAGACTTTCCGTTGATATTCTTGAGTTTGGAACTCCATTTCGGCAATGTTTTCGCCCCACTATTTTTTTTCCTAATTTTGCGCTTAAATATTCTATAAGAAATTTATTTTTGGTTCAATAAATGATAAAACTGCTTTCCTATTCCTTATAAAGTTTTTCATAATCATGACGAAAAATATTTTGTAAAAATAAAAAATTTGCATTTTTCTCAACCAAAAAAAAGGGGTGATTGACAATTTTTGGTCTATTTTGCAAATTTGGACAAAAGTTGTCATAAAGTCGACTTACTTTCACCTTCATAGCGGCGTAGCGGCGTGAGGTTTTGAGAATTCATGTAATACTTTTCATTGATATTCTTGAGGGTGAAATACTTTGGCAATGTTATTTCTTCATTTATTTTTCAGTTTTCAGCTTAAATATTTTATAAAAATACATTTATGACACAATAAATGGTAAAATCGCTTCCAAATACCTTGTAAAAAATTTCTTAATCATTACGAAAAATATGTCAAAAATAAAGTATCAGTTTTCGGTCCCATGCTGAGAAAAACTAGAGTAATCGAAAGGGATGGTATGGATATAGGACAGCTAAACCGAAATTGGAGAGTATCAAGTTGTAGTTGCAGTGCCGTTTTCCTATGCTGCCGGCCTATCCGAGTCTTATCAACCAACGACAAGGCATATTTAACATACATGTGACATAATCATTGTGCAATAAACTGCCGTCTTTTGTGTTGGGGTCGTAGCTTCAAAATCATCCAAAGTTTGTTGTGTTGTCGAATAAAAATAAACAAATTGAAACTGTAATCATGCAGAACAAGAGGAACACATTGATAATCTCCTTCCAACAACCTTAATCTTCATATTAATCTATCCTTCCAACTGTTGATATACATCATGATAATCTACACCTATCAGATCTAACTATTTCTTCCCAAACCGCCTATTTTCGTTTACATCCATTTGGAAAAAGATGGCTATGAATTAGCAGGCTAAAATTACAACTAGGATTTTCCCCATCTTACAAAAATCGTACTAAACTGTGTCACGGCCTTGGACAGTTCACTTGGGGATTTCATACCTAAACATACATATATATATATTTACCAATAAATGGCCAAGTGATCACTTGATTTTACCTTCTCTAAGCCTTCTCTTGATGCCTGGAGAGCTCCTTGTCAGCATAATGCAAAAGCCTCCTCAATCTCAAAACCATATCGCAATGAAACGGCAGTGCACTTCGCCTCTCCAGGTACGCTGGACTCGCAGTCATCCATGAGAGTGCATGAAGCTCTGCTGCCAGAGATTCCAGAATGACATGAGTCTCAAACTCCAATTCTCTAGCTTCCGAGCTTGGACTCCTTCCCGCTTGTTTGGTATTACCCCTCACGAGTTTGTCTTGGCTAAAGCTATTACCTCCATAATGATCAATAAGACTGACCAAAAGAGATGAAGGCCATTCTTCTTTCAATTTGCTCCTACGATCTCTCCTCACAGTAGGTACAGCTTTGGAAACCACAAAACAAGTAGAAAGGGGGATAGCAGAGCCTTTACTACGAAGGAGATGGGCTAGTGGAGGTGATTCAGCAGTGAGGCACGTGGGCAGCTGAAGAGGTGTTGGTGGGAGGAATCGCATGCTCGGTGATGGGATCAGAATGTAAGAAGCAGGTGTGGAACCAAGAGACTTCACAGGTGTGAAGCCTTCCAGATATGCTGACGAGCCCATACCGACAGCACCTTGAGCTCCTGCACAGAAATTGGAGTCAATGTTATAATCAAATTTCACAATAACTTCTCTGATCCGCTTGGCATATTAATAAAAAAGAAAAGGTTTGAAATGTCTCAGAAACAAACTCGCGTGACTTACCTAACGGAACTATTTTCATAAGAAAATTTATCTTGTTTGTGTGGATCTATAGAACCCTGGTTCATATCGCATAAAAAAAATGTCCCAATTAATGCTGTTAGCTTTTGTTCTCAATACTTCTTTTCCCCTCTTTTTTAAGATATGCAAAAGAAAGAAAACAAAAGAAGAAAGAGCACTTCGCTAAGCAAATGGAAAAGATGCGTACGGTGCTGTTCAGTTCAGTGTAAAACCATTATTCCAAAAATACCAAGTTCATGTATTGGCCCTTAAAGAACAAAGCACAACAGAGGTGCTGGGTATTAAATTTTCCTTTTCAATCAGATATAAATTAACAGAAAATACAAAGAGTGTAAAAAAATGTACAAATAAGGACTGGAAGATATAACTGACCCGGAGATTGTGTATCTGCTTGAAAAACAAGATGCAAAGAGTGATCAATTGCAATTGTAACAAAGCTGATACTTTGCACCCACTGAAGCAAACTCCTTGAGCTGTCCATTAACTGTGTGCCCATGAGCTGCTTTCTGACAGAAGGTTGTCCTAAGCCACCTTTCATATATCCAGACATTTTTGAGTGAGAGCTGCCATACAGAGGGCCAGGTGAAGAAGGTAGGGTTCTTTCTTGAATCATACTCATTTCCTGCTGTTGCATGGAAGGCCCATTACTACTAGCAGACATCCCATCAGACACAGATCGCCGCAGTTGCAAGTGCCATTTTTTCACTTCTGAACCCCCAACTGAATTAATTGCTTTCTGCCACTCTGTTCACAATTAGATGGGAAATTTTGAAAATTCAACACCAATGCCAATTTGAGAAAAGAGAATTAAAAGCTGTGAATTAAAATTTACCGCATCAGTGAAAGTGATCTCAACATATAAGATGTACAAATAATAACCAAATTGATTGCAATTACCAATAGAAAAAGAGGTTAATAAGAATTCTAAATGCATGTGGTGGATGTGGGCACTTTATCTCATAATTTATTTCTCACCCATGTGGCCACTGTATCTCATGATACTACTGTCACCCTAAAATCCCTAATATAGACTTCATCTTCCATCACAGTTCATCTTAAAAATTATTAATCTACTCAATACATTGCAGCTTTATAACCGCACCAACACACAACGTCAACTTTAAACGGAGAAGATAAGGAACTATGAAACATAAAATGATGGGAATGAAACTCAGTATACCTTGGTATTCAAGTTCATAGAAACTTCCAATGCGTGCAATCACGAAGTCCCTCGGCTTGGCAACACCGGTATCAGAAGAGCATGCCTGCAGTATCTGACAGCCTTGCTGCAGAACTTGCACAAAAAGGCATTCCAACCCCTTTGTGTCCTGTCTACTGCTGATTCCACCAAAAGGGAATATGTGGCTATCAAGTAATTCTCCCCTTGAATCTGTCCAGATACATATTAGCCAACGCCAGTCCTCTGTCCATCCGTAGCAACAATGCAGGCTTGGAGTCTTATCTGGCTCAGATCCATCTTGAGAGCCTGATCCAGAATCCGCACTTCCACCCAAACTTGCACTCTGCAGAAAGCCTCCACTACTGTCATCCGACAATGGCTTTGAAGATTCTAACGATAAATTACCAAAAGCTAAAGGTGACAATGCACGCTCTAGAGAACCAGGTTCCGCAAGAATAAAAAGTGGCTCAAACATGTAGCGAGTCTCATCTTGCGGAAAAAAATCTCCAATTCTGTTGGGATCACAGCTTACTGCTCCACTTCTTGTTGTTTGCCATGAACTATCCCAGCCACCAGTCCTCAAACTAGCATCAATTTCACCCTCTCTTGGAAGGGAATGCCCAGTAATTCGAGAGCCAACACAATCTTTCCACATCCCCGGAGTAGGAGAAGACATTTGTGTGAGGACAGTATGCGGTCTACTAGACAGTGATGACGATTGCACTGCATCACTAGATGCTCCTCGTGGTATTCGGCGAGCCTTGTTGTAAACAGTAAAAGCAGTCTCCTTGAGAATTACAAGCTCATTCAGTGATGGGCTTGTAACTTTAAAAATGGCATCCACTGTCACAATCTGCAGTACCAATTTAGGAATACTATAACCAGAAAGTACTAAAATATTTGATATTGATGCCTCATCCACTGTTGCCGAATAGCTCAATGCCTTGGAAACCTGACTGTGCAATAGAGATCTCCTTTCTCTGTCTGATTGGAAAATGACTGATCCAATAGAAACAGAAGACTCAATGACAGTCTGTAAAACTGCAATAGGCTCAGGGAAGGGGCACACAACATAAATCACCTGCATACAAAGAACCAACATAATATAGGATGTCAATCACAAGCAGTTAAAATAGTTTCATAATTATCTTGAGCAATTAGCAGAAAATACATTTTTCAAATAACTATCAAAATAAGGTAAAATTGACTTTCCAGCGTACTCAACAGAGTCCCAAATGAATTAAGCTAAGAAAGCTTTGCAACTTAGGATAATAAAAAATTTATCCAGATATAGGAACACCACTAAATTTTCATAATCAGGAAAGAAAAAGAACAGGTCTAAATACAACAGTAATTGAAGGCCTACTTTACTCACCGTTGAAGGACCACTACTTCCTTCTTTTGCGTTTGTGGACAAGCAGTGACCAAGTTTCAAACCTCTGAGTGCCTTTGAGAGAGACTTAAGGTAGCTTGTCAGGTCCCAGCCATTCGAAAGAGAGAGAAAATAATCACTTATTGAGCTCACAAGAGATGCATTCCTGCTTTCTATCTTCATGGCTTGAGGGCAATCAAGTAGGACAAACCCAGGAGATGGCTTTCTCCCAGAGTCCACCTCCATTTGGTTCCCAACAATCTGGGGTAAATGAGTTCCCAGTTTGCATGTTTCATAGACTGGAGAAAAGGAAGCAAAAGGTAGAATTAAAACACACAGAAAAAGGGGAGGGGTAAGAGATCAGGTGGAAGACAAATATTTTTCTCTTTCTAAACAGAGAACATCTGAAAGCATGCAAATTCACCATAGATAACTGAGTCATGCACAAACTTTTATTTTCCATTCAAGTAATAACTCCTAAATGTCTCTTTGAAATTTGAATTTACACATTTTCAGGGGTTGACTAGTCAATGTATGACTTCAACATAATTTATACTGTTTAAAAGCCTATGTGGCAGAATTATTTTGTAACATTAGGTATTCCCTCGTGTGATTGTGAGTTTGAGTTAAAATGTTAGAGCTTCTTCATCCTTATCTAATGATGGGATACCATCACTAAGATGATGATGCAGAACCAAGAGAAACTTCAAAGTAGGATCTACAATTCTACATTTTTGTAAAGACAGATTGTTAGTTTCTTTGCTATGATACTTCAGGCAATTGAGTAACAGACAACAATAACAATTCAAATCTTGTAAACCCAAAAAGCGGATGATAATAACCTCAATTGAAGCAAACTACCACTTACCAGTTCCTAGTTGTTGGAAAAAATCAGCAGCAGCAGATGTAAGGGGATCAATGTCTGGACATACAACAGAATAAGTAATCTGCAACAATCAATAAACAGAAAGTTGAAGAAATTATTGGCAATTACAAGCATCTTAAATATTCTTCCAACAATTGGTATACAGAGATAACAGCATAAATAATTTCTATCTGGCATTTGTTGCAAATTCGGTTCGATGAACTTACAGGTTTTTGTAGAGCATATGGCTCAAACGGAGCCTTTTCCCAATGTTTCAGAGAGCTTGCTGATGTCTTAAGCCAGTCATCCTGATACCTAATACACAAATGATCATTTGCACATTTCTCTGTATGTGACTCACGCAAAACGAGGTAGAATAATTATTCCAAATATGGCAACAAATTCATATCCTCTAGAAAATCAGTAAGAAGATGCCACAACCATTTCAACAAGCTATTTTTCCATCCTAACTATACTTTTCTTTTGACCATCAATAAGTTTAATACAGAACTACTGACAGTTTCATGAATCCTGAGGTGGTTTCTCATGGGCATTCAATGGCTAATGACTTGATACAAGGCTAGAACCAAAATAATTGCACAAAAGGGACAATTGACATATTTCCTAGGCTGAACACTTTTCAAAAGGTCTGGTATATTGAAACTACGCGCATACAGATTACTTGTCAATGAGGGCTTTACCACCCACCACGAAACAAAGCCCAAGCCTTTTGGATAGAAGTACACACCTCACCAAATCCTTTGAAAACACCGGTAAATCATATTACAAGAACCTTTTGAGATGTATGGTTACATTACCAAAATGCAAGATCTTTTTTTTTTTTATCTGAGGTCCACCTAGATGAAAGGAGATTGCATTGGTCGCATTTGCACTTGATAGAAATAGCACTCATGAGGGATTTACTCTCGTGTATTTATATAATTTTGTCTGGTTGCAGGGAGCTATGAGTTGATTAAAAATAAGGCAGCTAAATGATAATTATCTTTGGGGTTAGTATGATGTTACTCGGCTATTTCAACTCTCAACCTTCTCTATCCAGGAGGTCATAGAATCCTCCATACTATGTTGAATATGCCTCTTTATATATGAATCCTTGCTCTTAAACAAGTCAAAATCGATACCTAATCTCACTTCCAGATGTTGTAAAAAAAAAAAAGTTGTGGACACACATACCCAACAAGTATAGCAGGCAACGGATTAACAAAAAGTGTAGGCCTTAGCCGGGAGCATGTCTGCAGGTCAGACTCAGAAGTGCAGTTGTCTTGGTTTGATCTTCTTTGGGATGTCTCTTCCGCTTTTACTCCATCCATTGCACTGGAAACTGTTGAACTTCAAACCGTTAAATATATTAAAATCAACCACCTCATCAAGTACATACAAGCAAACAATACCTTTAATGTAAGTTGATCCAGCAGAACAAGACGGAGACGGGCTCAATGGTTCTCCAATAGAAGGTGCAACATCTCTACATTCACTTATAGCGGACTCAGCAGAATATCCATCAATCGTGCTTTCACCTGATTGGTTGCGACCTCTACACCAATCAGTGACTGACATTGGCCCATCCAGAATACCAAATGCAGACTTTAGTGCCGTCTTTATGTCAGACTGCAGCAAACTAATCACAGATGAAGCATGAACCTGAAATGGAGGGAACAAGAGTCATGCTCTAATATCTGTTTCATCAATATATTAAACATAACCCGATAGTAAGGTCACAAAAAGAATCTACAAGGTAAAAGAGTAATATACAGAATACAATAATTGACAAACCTAATAGACTGTCATGTAATATTATTGTCTCAGAAGGTACTCAAAACCCAACCACGAGGTTGCTTTTCTACAAAACAAGTAATAACTGGAACTGGCATAACATGGTTTCTTTGAAAATAACATTAATATTGACTTGGAGGAGGACATCTTTAAGAAAAGGACTTGCAAGATTAAAGGGAACTATTTAACACTGCTACTAAAAGCAAGAGAGTAAGTAACTCAACTTAAATCCTAGTATAGATGCCAACGCACCGCATGTCCATTGATTCAATCAGTCTGTTAGGAATCTAGCTCAATTATCCAAGAAAGTTTTGACATATCTAGTTAGACTTTAATAAATCTTCACCTCCATAGTAGTCTGTAGCCGTAATTTGTAAGGCATAAGTAAATTTAATTCAGTGCAGTTCCTATAATAACTATTACGGTATTACCTAATAATAATATACTAATACAAGGTTCATATATAATCAATCTCAAAGTCTCTATACTAAAGATCAGCATGAGCATGCTACTGGAACAAGAACCTCAATTTTCTGCGTAGAAGAACACCATATATAAGTTTATAACAAAAGCTTACATCTGCAGAGAGTGGATCAACTAACTCCACACCAGCAATGTCCAGGGAGTGACAAGAAGCCAGTGTGCCCCCACAACCTGCATGGACCATAGAAGGCCCACAAGAAAATCCCTTCCTCCATTGCTCTTGTAATGCCAGCCAACCATAAGGACCATCACCACAATCTGAGTCTAGGGCCAAATCAACAAAGGATGTAGCTTGCTGTACAAGTAATGTAAATCCATCCAGAAGTTCCTGAAGTGGTTGTCTTTGCCCATAAGATATTAAACTTTCTTCATTGAAGGAAGAATGAGGCAAAGACGGGCTAATTTCTTTACTAGATGAACCTGTGGGTTTAGGGGCTCTAGGAGCTCCTACAGTGCGCCAGACACCCACAGGTGCATTAGGATGCCCATCTGTCATTCCTCTATCAATATCCCCAGCAATTCTAATGGGTATCGATTCTTTCCTCTTCGCCTCATACTTTCCAGACATGTTTTCTGGCATGACACTTTGGTCACCTGGCAGACTACTGAAACCAGTAGATGAGAGACTGCTTGAAGACAATAGGGTGTGCCGTATTCTACACATTGAAGTTTGAAATAGAATGCACTCAACTTCAGTCGCAAGAATGGTCCTCATAGACAGAAAGGGATTTTCTGTCTCAAATCTGCCTTCAGTGATTTTCCTCTGGGCCACTTTAACAGCATTTGTAGAATTGAGAATTGGGAAAGGAGATGATGATGCACCATCATGGGCGAGCACAATTCCATTACTACCTGTAAGCAATCTTCCATCTTGTTGATCTTTTCCACTCTCCACATGAGTGTAATAATTCTTCGACCGGATAATATTGCTTGCATCCTTCTTTCCAGGACATGATTTTGAATTTATTGGCATGCCAGTCTTCTCATCAGATCCATCAAAGCAAGAAGAAGGTGGTGTTGGACCATATGTGTAAATGCTTGAGTTTGAATTTGAACTCTCCGCTTTTCGAGATTTTGGCAAGTATGGGCTTCTAAAAACGGATGATGAAACTTCACTTGTCGGTGTTTCAACAGCTCCATATTCAGGAGCAAATGTCATCAGTGCCTCAGCTTTTATTATATGATCGAATTCACTTATATTAGATGCTGAAGAGCAGTTGACTGGAGCTGAGGACAGCACACTATTTATGACTTCTTGATTTTTAATGAGCGGCTCTTCCATGGCTGCTGGTGGGGGTGGAATAAAGCTTTCAAAGGATGCAAAGCCGTCAGACAAAAGCAATTGATCAGAAACATCCATCATCCCAACTGGATTGTCAACTACATCGCCAGGGTCTGGTGCAGAAAACATGAGGGACTGAGATTCGGCAGTTCCTGGGGGCTTCACAAAACAAAGAAACGGGATCAGATCAAAAGAACCACAATCATGTCAATACAAGGAAAGGCGGGGACAACACAATGCAGGTCTAAGAACACCTCCCCCACACCCAGGGGTGTAAGAAAAGGCGAGAAGAAAACTTATTACTCAATTCAAGTAATATACAAGGCTTGAGTCGCATATATCAATCCATATGAATGTCATCCTTAAAGTCCATATATCTGGTCTCGGATCTTAATATCAACTTACTGATAAATAACACTTCCTCCACCGTCAAATAAAGCTTGACCTCATCATTGTCAAAGACATTAAATTAATATATACATCAAGCAAAAACATATTGCAACACCAACTGCAAACAAGAAGCCTTGTAAATGAAAACCCTGGAAATATGCACTGCTTGATGATGTCGGACAGGATAAGAAAATACCTCCCCAAAAGGTAAAACATCATCTTCAAAGAGGTCACCGAAATCTCCAAACTCATTAATCAAAGCATGGATATCGGTGCCATCTCTGTCATCAACATCCCAATCCCAATGAGATCCAATCTGCTCATTTGCAAGTCCAGGGATCGCTGAGTTGCTAACTTCCATGGAACTAAAATCAGAGTTGTATGCATCCTGCAGAGAAGCACTTGTAGCTGTACCTACTTCAGCAAATGAATCTGCCATTCCAGCTCGCGGACGCTTAAAACCCTGTAGATAAATAATAATCATTTATCCCATAAACTCACCTCACATAAACAAGCAATAATATTAGGGAATCTGTAATAAGAACTTTGAAGCAAACATATTCTGATACAAAGTCATGTTCCCATTCACTATTTATCAACATGAAGTACTACGTCTTGATACAGTCAAGTTCACATTAACTATTGATACACATTTGAGTACACATTTTTTTAAGGCTTCTTATCCAAAATGGTCTTTGAGATTGGTATAACTCCTCATTTTGGTCCCTGAGATTTAAAATCGAAAGAAGTGGTCCCTGAGATTGTCCACCTCAATCATTTTAGTCCTTCTATGAAAAATCTCCGTTAAATTGAGAGTATTTTTGTCAAATTAGCCCTTCCCCCTGAACTAGTGGTTTCTTCAATTTAACAGAGATTTTTCACAGGAGAACCAAAATGATTGATGGTGGAAAATCTCAGGGACCACTTATGTCGATTTTAAATCTTAGGGACCAAAGTGAGGAGTTTTGACAATCTCAAGAACCATTTTGGCTAAAAATCCTTTTTTTTTTTTAATTCCTAAACGAGTATGCAAATGCCATGATTTTTTTACATTTGATTTTTTTTTTCTTTAACAGACAATAAATTGCTAATAAAAAGCCTGATTAATGGATAGATGAGATACCGATTTGGAGATATCA
Source organism: Crataegus laevigata (assembly GCA_963580275.1). NCBI lineage: Eukaryota > Viridiplantae > Streptophyta > Magnoliopsida > Rosales > Rosaceae > Crataegus > Crataegus laevigata. Next base: position 38,381,978 of record OY756946.1, on the reverse strand, counting down.
TTTCCCAACCGATCATTAAAAGATAACCCAGATTGTCTACAGGTTAAAGAATCGGCATCTGCCTCTAGTTCGCTGGCTCCTGTAGCCATCATGTAATCACTATCGCTGGAGCTGCTGCTTATGCTACTAATGCTGCTACTATTACTGTTGCTACTACTATTATACCAACGTTGAGTGCGAATCCCATCGGTTTCATTCCAGTCCTCCACAGGTTCTATGTTTTCAGAACTGCAGAGACCAACAGCCAGAAGTAAGAGAAAATACAATTCAGCCACCGTATTTTGACTCTATCTATAGTGGTTGTCATAATGAACCTCAGTAATACAGAAGTTTAGGAAAGACTTAAATTATAGGCAAAGGTAGAACATCTGGTTTAGAAAATCAAACCAGATTATGTGACAAAAGAATGACAACCAATATTCTCGATCTAACTTGTGTGTTGATGAAAATGGAAACAGCCACTATAATCTCCCAAGAAAATTGCAAATTTAGGTGTATATGTGAGTGTGTATTGAAGCAGTAGAGCCAACCTCAAAATAAACTAAATAAATATACTAAAAGAGTCACAATGTGAAAATAAAATTATCTTGGCTCGAGAAACACTTAAATATAAACAATAAATCACTAACCAAAGCATAAAGAAAGATGAGCCAGCCATGGAGGGTCCAATCCAATTTTGTAGCCATAATCTACATGTTTACATCAACAGTTTTAGGTCAGGTAACATGCTAACATATAAGGAGCTAAATAAGAATGAGCAGTGCAATAATTGGACCACATTTATAGTTTTAAACAGTTTTGAACCTCGCACAATATAGTAATAAAATCATATTTCATATCGGTGCTTGCGAAGCATCCAAGTTATTCTTTTTGCATAAGTTCCTAAGCTCCTAAAATATCTTAGCACGTACATATGTACACAAAACACCCAGCGGGGTTAGACAATTGCCTCCAATTTGAGCCAAGCTCTATATCATGTTAAGAAATTTAACTCATCAACTGCAGCAACACCAGGCACAGAAAAACTAAAGGTACCTCTTCAGAGATGATCTGGCCACTTGTAAGGCCGGGACAAGCACTGCCTCAGCTGGATATACAAATGTTTTTTCATAAACGGATGAATTATCCAATGCCAACTTCTGATCACCTCTTCCCAAAGCAGGAGATTCAGAAAGGTTATGCTTTCCTGTATTTCTTAGGGAGTTTGAGTTTGCTTGCAAGGACCTGTCACTTCCAGGTCTAGGACACCCAAGGGTAACTTCAACACAGCAATTTTGACCCCTTAGTTGGCAACCAGAACCTTGTGAGGCATGGTTTGCCAAACCAATAAAACCGTTTCCAGTCTTAAACTTGCTAGAACTGCTTGAACAAAACATAATCATTAATATAATAATATTTTGTTTCTTATAAAGGAAGAAGTGCTAGTCAAAATAGTAAGAATAGTTGAGCAGGATGATAAAAGAGTAAATTCAACCTAAAATACACTTGTTTGACAAGATCACTTGGACAGCATCCAGTTAGCCTACCACACATTCCATGAGGAGAAACAATCACTGCGACCACCGATTCAATACACAATCAATGATGATTAGATTGTCAGTTGATAACATAAAGAACAACAGCCTTTTCAGGTCAAATTTGGTATACTAATCTGATTTTGTACTCCATTTAACAAAATGCAAACTGGATTAGAAAATCTGAGTAGATCCATCTCTCTATATTCAAACTCAAATCGCAATTTAAAGGACAACGTTAAAGAGTTCTAGCACACACCTCAAAGTAAATTGGGAATTAAAAGCATAGTATAGAAAGTAGACCAACCTGGAAGCCCACAACCACTATTTTTGGAAGAATGCTTTAGTTTTCTCTCTAGATCACCATTGGAAAGTGCTCGGACATGCCTATACACATAAAGCACAAAAGAATCTGCTTGAACAAGTATCACACAAAATTTGCCAGTATAAAGTATCGTGTAGTTTTACATACTTCGCAGATACTAAAGCATGCACAAAGATTCCCTCGTCAGTGGCAGCAAAGATAAATTCAACTGTAGGCTGCCCTTTCCTGAAAAACATAAATCAATCATAAGGCAACTCAACAAGCATCATGAAAGTACCAATTTATTTGGCAACTAATTATTGTAGAATCGCCCATACATGCATGCACAAACCAAGAAGGGGGAAAAAAATCATTTACTTGGGAAGATTGTTACTTGTGAACAAGTTGATGTTAAATATAATAAAAACTTTTAACAGTAGCACCCGCATCCCCCCCCCCCCCCCCAACAAACAAAAAAACAATCACCAACAATAAGATGTAGGCAGTCAGATGATTTATCTGAAAATAACTTATATATAATTAAGTTGAGGAACCAAGGCTATGATGATTTGAGATAAAATAATAAAGCATTGAATACCAGACTAAATATTTATCATTGTCATTAAATGCTGGTTATCACTGCCATCGTTCTTATTGAAAAATACAACTTTATAAAGCCTTTCTACCACTGGAATTAAAATTGAATGCATAAATTACCTGAGAAGCTCTTCACTTTCTGATGGGTGGAACTTTGAAAATACATCTCCAAATCTCATGTAGGCAAGTCCAGATAGTGCTCTGTAAATACCAAGAAAATCATTGTCAAGATACTAGTGAGAGGACTTTACTGCTTGGGTTTTCGCTGATTGATAAGCACTGACCTTTCTATACGATTCCTTAAAGCCTGAGAAAGGGCAGCTGCAACCTCTTCTGAGTCCCCAGGGGACATCCAAAGTCCAGATGCAACAACTTCTCACCAAAAATTTATAAAATTAAAATATAACTTGGCAGATACAATTTTATACCATAATAAATCTACTATTTGGCTATTGTACAAAACCATGATAACAAAAACCAAACACATAGTACCTCTTAATTTAGAGACTGCAGCTTGAGCAGAGTCAGCAACAGTTGAATGCCGCCCAGGAAGAAAAAGCCAGAGTTTAATTTTCTCATCTGTGCACATTGTATAAAGCAGCAGTTAAGTAACCAAATTTTTGTCACCCATAGCACACTGAATTTATGGCATCTTTCTCCCTATTCTGTTAAACAAGTATCAAATGAGCATCCACCCCAAGTCCCAACAACTAAGCCATTAGGTATACAAGACCATTTCATATTTCTACTTATATTATATTATATCTACAACCAGTATGGGATTTATTTCTTCAACATTGCCAACCAAAAGTGTACTAAGGAACTAAAGGATCCATTTCTCACCTGGATTGTGCACACCTTGAGATGGATCCCAAGGCCCAACAAAGGAATTGGTCCATGTGCTGAGAAATCCATCCTTCTGCAACTGTACATGTGATGAAAGTACCAGCCGTGTGGCAGCATCTTTTGCACTGCTCAACAGTGCGAATGAGAGTTAGCTTTGATAATGTTTAGAGAGCATGTCAAAGAGAGTAAGCTTTGCTAATGCTTAGAGATCATGACAGACAGCCTTTTGCCTAACTATTAGGAAACTAAGAAGAAAGATATGGGGTGGATTTTTACCTTTTATCTGGTAGTGGGATCAACTCAGACTCATGGGGAAGAAACTGAAACCATGATACTTGATGAAAACCGCCCTGTTGAAGCAATCAATACTGGTTAAAAATTCTATTAACTAGCATAGCCATCATGCAAATATTTTTGGAGGATTATATTCTTTTCAAATAAGAACTAGAGAAATATAGCTCTCTCTCTCTCTCTCTCTCTCTCTCTCTCTCTCTCTCTCTCTCTCTCTCTCTCTCTGTGACACCCACTGAAAAAGGAAATCTCCTTCAAACCCGACTGTCTACTCTCTTTCCCTGTACAAAGATAAACGGCTTTCTTGACGATGACACATTATTTTCTTCAGCAGTAAAAACAGGGTAAATTTAAGGGGGTTTATTTTGTATGTTAATATCACAACCATACATCTTCTGCATGTATATGTTTTACTTCCTCACACAGATTTTTTATTAAGATCCATTATGAATTATAATGTAAGAAAGCAATGAATCAAAGAAAAGAAGTACTTATCATGATTGAATTTACCATATGACAACAACAATATAATAAAGAAGGATTTGCAACAAAACAGCCAAATGCTTGTCTTTTGTAGCCTCAGATATCACAATAAATGTAACCTTTTCTTTAGGGGTGTCTAAGTACAAAATTAATCAACAAGAATTAATAAGAGATTGACAAAATACGTGGTTGCAAATGATCAATCATGGTTCCATTTATCATCAAAGTGGGTTTTGTTGTACTTTTATGCACAAGCGGAAACGATTCTAACAAATTACGGCGTAAGTGAAGAAACAAACAATATCAAAATAAGAACTCAAGAGATTAACGTGGTTCGGCGTAAAAGCCTACGTACGTCAACAGGCAAAGCATGACGAGGAATTTCACTAAACAAATGGAGATTGCAAAAGAGTGTTTGACTCTCACAACCCAAATCCCACAAATTACAAACCCTAAACCAAACAAGTAGAGAATCCAAACAAACGGAAGAGATTCTCCCAAATTGTTCTTGAACTCTCGAACTCACAAATTGACTCTCACCAAATTGCCACGCAAATAAACCACACTCTCATAACTCCAAACGGTGAACTCCACCCAAAACACAATTACAAAAAACTCCCCAGAACAATGGTGCCAGCACAAAATAAAACTACCCCGAAGGTCCTATTTATAGTGCATAGGACTTAGGTTTCAATAAGAATCCAAATCCTAATCAAATAGTTAATCAACAAAATCTCTTCACCAAGCAAGGAAATCCAACCCAAAAGTCAAAATCAAAAGCAGATAGGACACCAAAACGAAAAGGTAACACAAACCTAATATGCATCATCTTAATTTTGAGCCTTAAATCACAATAGGGTTACCTCCCTAACTCCCAATATAATGGCGTCGGGTTATTATTAGCTTTCCTTATCCAGCAAGTTAGATTGAAGAACAGAGGGAAGCGATTGAACTTTATTGGTTAAGGTGAGAAAATGCACAGCGTCCATTTTTCCTCTCTCCATGATCATTTCAAAAGGTAATAGGTAATTGGTTCCTCTCATAGTCTCAAAAAATTATTACAACCCTAGGATCTAATAACGATATCAATTAAAAGAGGAAATAAAAAAAGTTAGTAAGGAAGCTACAACTAACATAGAGAGTAATCAAAGACATACAGCGTATGTTATGCAATATAAAGCAATTGTTTCTCTAGTTATGTCAGATGCATTTCAGCCGTTAGATGGTAAAACAATTTAAGGACTAAACATCTGTGTTCAATTATGTGGTTGTACTTGTATATGTGGCTCCTGAACAGAATCCATATACTAACAGTGGTTTTTCTCTCTTTTATTTAGTTAGCATTTTGGATTATATTAGGCGATATTTTCTTTGCATTAATTGTTACACATTAAAAAGATCTTTGGTGGTCACTCTTCTTTTTCTCTTGCACAGTTATAAAATATAACTGCATTCAAGCCATGATGCAATGCAAGTATGCCATATTAAGAATGAACTCAATAAACGAAACTTTAAGAATTCAAAGCTAACGAAACGAATGAATTGAAGAGAACGGGGGTAAATGAACATACGATTTTGAAAACATTCGTCCACATTCCTTTCGAATATGATGGTAAAGCTGCAAAGCTCCTTGCCCCTCGGCTATTCACTACTCAGGACCCTTCTTTTATGATACTAAACTCACATCAAATCCAATCCCCAAGCATCTCTCACCTCTGCAAATAATACCACAAAGAAAATTCATACACGTTTCCAACACAGAGAAAAATATAGCAAATTAAGAAAATTGTTTACATAATGAAAATTCATACACGTTTCTAAACCCTATCTCTGTGTAAAGAGCCACAAACCCTAACAACCCGTTTGGTGGTAAACAATTGGAGAGGGAAAACAAAATGAAAATTTGAAATTTCAGATACAAGCTGCACGATTTCGTATGCATCTCCTTCCCAATTCCGAAGATTTTCTTGGCAACGGAAAGACGGAGAGAAAAAGGAAGAAAATTTGCAATAGAACATAAGCTTACCTTGTGTGCTGTTTGGTTACCGGGAAAATTCAATCGGGGATTTTCTAACAGAGGGGTTTTCTTCTTCACTCAAGTCTCAACAGTCCAAGTGGAATGAATTTTGGATCAAATCAAGTAAGAACTTATAGAGCGTCGGATCTCGTCCGGATCCTGTTACGCACTCATTCGGATCCTTTATGTCGCTCTTATCTTACGGGAGCTGAGGTAGAAATAAAATATGAATGTTTGTTGTTATTTGTCCGCGACCCGATGGGTTAACGTTGCGGATCCTGGTTGGTTCCTTACCCTTTGTCCAATTACAAGGCCCAAATGAAACTTCAAATTTCTTTGGACCACGGAGACACTTTTGCCCCCATACAATAACCACAAGCTCAAGAGTTAACACAAATGGCAATGGGAAAGGATGGATGAAATTTTAGGTTTTTTTTAAACTACGAGAGGTGATTCAAACTTCGGTTTAAGATCTTTTTCCCGCACCAACTTATTAAGTTCAAGTTAATTGTGTAAAATTCACCAAGTCAATTACGAATCGGATCCCAAGTCAATTTTATTTTTATGTGTTTATGCAACTATTATGTATCATTTTTTCAAAAAAAAACTATTATGTATCAAAACGTCTGATTAAAAGTGTTTAATGAAGTTAAAATACCATCCTCATAACATCTTAGTTACACCAAACTTCTCCATATCTACCAGTATTAGGGCTGGTGATATATGCAGTATCAAATTTATTACAAACCCTTTCTTGCACATCGCAAAGCTGCTTCAAATACAAATTTTTGCGTAGCCTCCAAGTAATTTAAGCACGTATAAATAACCCTTCAATTTAAGCGCGGCTCTTATTCTGTGAACCATAATCTCTCACTCTCTCAAAGTCTCAAATTTCTCCAGCACAGGAGCAAAAAATTAAAAAACCATGCAGGCATTGGCAAAACTGAGCAAGAATCTCCCCCGCCCTCTCTTCCTCCTCCTCGCTCCCAGAACCTTAACCACCCTTACTTCTTCTTCTTTATCACACTCGCTATCCTCACCGGGCTCTGACTCCGCCATCATGCAGACCGCAAACACGTGTCTCACCGGAAGAACTCTGCTTCGTTCTCCCTGGTCCGCCATTCAACACCGCGGAGCCGTCGTCCAGGGCGCTGATGTAAGTTCCTGAATCCATTTCGGTTTTTCATACTGTATACGAATTTTTTGAGTTGTAACTGTTGTTTGTAATCATGGGTTGGGTGATTCCTGATTCTGCAGGTAAAACCTGGAAATATCATTGAAAGGAATGGTGGGTGTGGAATTTCTTTGCGTTCAGTTTGAATTTTCGTTCAAAGTTTAAATTTTTACTAACCCAGTTTGTGAATACTGAAAAATATTGCGTCGCGGTCGGGGTTATGGTTTGCAATACCTTGTTCAGATCGTATTTATCAAGTGAGTTTGCTTATTATCTCTTTTAATGGTGATTGGTGTTGTTAATTAGTATTATGGGGTTTATTGTTGCATAATTTGTTGTTATTTAGGTGTTAAAGGCGGAGCATTCACATGAAGGAAGGGGAAAAGCGGTTGTTAAGGTGTGTTTCTGACCTTATCGTTATTAGAATGTTGCTCACAAGCTGTGATTGTAATTTACCAAGCTGATATCTTAAGCTGTGTTTTCGTTGCAGGTCGAGGTTCGTGATCTTGACTCGGGGAACAAGACATCCCTACGATTGTCCACGGATGAGCAACTCGATAGTATGAAACTTTAACTTTGTAAATTCCTATTACTAGTTTCTTAATTGTCTACAATGTTCACAAATGGACGGTCAATGTTACGATTATTTGGTTGTCGTATCATCTTAGTTTCTTGGATATGTATTTATGCATTGCCCGTCATAATTCTTTTTTTGTTTCATGCCGTTTTGCTGCAGAGGTATTTGTTGAATCAAAAACTTACGTTTACATGTGCACAGATCGTGATGGCATAGTATGTTTGATAGAGTGAGTTTTATATGTTATTAAAAGTTCCTTCTAGCATCGCCTTCCTTTTCACTTTCTGCTGTTAATTTCCCTTCAATAATGTGTTCTATTTGTAATTCTAATCAGCCCTGACACACTTGATCAACTCGATGTGCCGGAGGACTTGTTTGCAAAGAAGGCTAAATACCTACAAGGTCGATATTATAGTACATGTTCCTTCTTGCTCGGTTATTTCCATGATATTACTTTGTTTCTTTTTCCTTAGTGTCCGTCGTCCAAACTATTGTTGGTTGCCATGTATCTAAAATTTGTTATTCACTGTGAATAGAGGAAATGAAAGTGACAGTGGAGCTGTACAACGATAAACCTTTATCTGTTAAAGTTCCAAAACACGTTACATGCGTTGTCAAGGAAGCACAAACTCCTGTGAGGGGGACTGCACAAGCACCCAAGTATGTTTTCATTGTGAAATATTATTGCTTGTTCAGACTTCATGTCACTACTTCTTGTTTTCTCTTCCAGTATCTGTATTTATGGAAGTTAGTACATTGTGAGTATGCGATTGAACAAAAAAACCCTGCAATTCCTAAACCATTGATTTCTCAATTAACCTGTGAAACTAAAGCTTGCTAACATAAGACCCTTTAATCATCATGGCATCAAGTGATACCCTTATGTGTGCTGGTTTGAGGACTTTGCTACAGTTGATCACGATCGGGTTGTTGATTATCTGGTGTACTTTGCATTCCCTTTTTCTCCTACGAATCTTGTAGCTAAATTCTGAAGCAGTTTTCGGTTCTCATGTTGACACTAGTATGCTATTCCCTTGATATTTCTCTCAAATGCAGGGAAATATTAGCTGTGATGGAACAGGGCTTCACTGTCAAAGTATGATTAATTTTTCTGAATACATTCGATATTTAAATTTATTCATCTTCGTAGCTAATGTTTTTGTTTAATGTTTTTTTGTAAATTTTCATTTCGAACTTTTCCTAGGTACCACCTCACATTGTAGAAGGTGAAGCTGTGGTTGTTGACACCGGTGACGACTCTTATGTTAAAAGGTAATTTTGTAGTTATCTCTGGGGACATGTTTCACATCCTTGTAAGTTTCTATTGCTTGCACAGTTAAATATAAGATAAGCATTTCATTTCACATCTGCTTCAAGTGAGAGCAGGATTTCTCTAATTTTTATAAAATGTTTATAGACCAGATGCGTCTTCATACTCGACCGCCAGTGGCTAGCTTTGACGGGCTCCCAGTTTCCTGGGCTCTGCTCGCTCGGAAATCTGGTGGTTGGGGCAACAATATCGTACAAGATACTTAATTTTGCTTTATAACTAGAATGAGGCTGATGATTGAGATGTTGAAGTTAATGCCTGTATAATTGTAACTCTCCTCGCGCACCGTGAAGCGTTTCTGGATTTTGCAGCAAGTCTGTTCCCTTATTTCGTTTCTTTTTTCGTTTTGGTATCAGGGCCAAGCCATAACGCTTAATATCGTTGCTTCAATTGGATGGAGAGTTGGAGATTCAATTGCTCAACTCCACGATGACTGATTTCTTACCATCTTGACGTAGCTGATTCAAAGTGATGTACATTTACTCGTACAACATAGTTTGGCAGCGGAAATGATACCGCTCTTCAGGCAGGATGATAATTTTGCTCTTTGACTTGATGAACAATTGTTTTCTTGGTGCAGTTTAGTTTATCAGTAGGAAAAAAGTTTCACATTTTTATTAAACTACTGTTTTAGCTTAATCTTTGGCGGAAAGTGTTGAAATCTAAAGGTTTTCGCCTAAGTATGTTAAAAACTAAGTGTGTCGAGTGCAAGTTCAGTGGAATGGGTGTCTGACTCCAAATGGGGTAGGGTCCTAGGGGTTAGGAATGGAAATCAAAAAGTACCGAAGAGTGAAATTGGTAAGACTAAACAAAAATACTCTATAAGTAGGTTAAAAACTGAGTATGTCGAGTGCAAGTTTAGTGAAATGAGTGTCCAACTCCAAATGGGGTAGGGTCGTAGGGGTTAGGAATGGAAATCAAAAAGTACCCAAGAGTGAAATTGGTAAGACTAAACCAGAATACTCCATAAGGAGCCTCATAAGACAGTAATTCTATGCACTAACGACTGCAAAGCTCTCTCCTCATTTGATGTGCAAAGTGAGAAGAGAGATGAGCTCAGATTGGGTATACACCACGTTGCAACAAAGTTCTCTCCAACACAAGGGATCCAAGATGTCGATATAATTTTGGTTACCCAAGTGGTTTAAGCCTAGAATTCATTCCAACAAACAAATTCACTGGGGATTTACGCCCTCACTCAAAAACACAATTATTTAACACGTTCATGCACTACAAGGAACACAAACTATAAACTTGCAGAGTATGATATGCAAAACCTTTGACGCTTCAAAACGCCCAAGGCCAAACCCCGGTTTACAGTGTGGTGTACAAAACTCGTTATTTCGCTTCGACATTCATTCCTTGCCAAATTGTTCCTAACGAGAGGATCCCTCTCAAGTACTCAACTTCAGAATCAATAAGACGGGGTGTAATCCTCCTACAATTCCGGTCACACCCGAAAAATTACTAGTACAAATATCATAAATTCCAGTAAATCCTACTCCCAACTCCGATATTAGAATTCCCAATAATTAGTTTGACTTTGTAGGCGAGTTTTCGAAGAACAGGACTACAACACAACTAGAAAAATTATTGTTTGAGGAAGTTTGAACTCAACTCCAGCAGAAATATCCGTCCACGAAGAAAACTACAACCCAAAGTCCTTTTCCAACTTCTGGATCTGGTTGAGGAAAATCCATGTCATCTGCACAATCAAACACCAAACAATTAGAATATCATCGAGAAAAATGTCTTGAGGCATTCAAGAGTAAATGAAAGGTCACTTGCAATGAGAGAAAGAGAGAGTACCATGACATGGGGGGCAATTCTAACACAATATACAGGAAACCCAGTGTAAAATTTCAATGGTCCTCCTGCTTTCAGGGTTTTCATGGCACAATCAAAAGAGCCAGTGTATGGATACTTTCCCTCGGCATCAGGCTGCATTTTCTGAATTTGGGTTTTCACATAGTCAAAAGGCAAACTGCAAGCGGCAGCGAAAAACCCTGAAACGGTACTGGCCCCTACAAAGATAAAGGAAGCACATGTCAATTCAATGATAATCATACGCCTAATATTAACCACCGAATAGAGAGAATAAGAGTTAACATTCCATTACTATGTAGGTGGCCATAAGCATAGGCCAAAACTAGAAAATTCATTTACTGCTTTTTGCAGGACAGGGTTGGATGAAATACCATGTAAATTATTTAATGGCATGCCACCAACTCATTAAAAGGAAACAAAAATATAGTTTCACTTTTTGGTCATAAAATATAATTTCAATTTGATAATGCAGATACAAAGGGGGGAGAGAGAGAGAGAGAGAGAGAGAGAGAGAGAGAGAGAGAGAGAGAGAGAGAGAGAGAGAGAGAGAAAGAGAGAGAGAGAGATCAACATTCAAATAGAATAACTGGAATAGAAAATATCATCGATATCCCTCAACTATCAAAATTCACAATCTTAAACAAGATGAACTCAAAATCTGTACGTGGACCGGCCTAGGGTCATAATAAGACTCAGGAAAATCTGTCCAACTTCTCTACAGATCAACCATCACCATTCATATTAGTTGCCGATGACAATGTTGTTCAATAATAAATTCTGGACTAAAAAGAGAGATGTTTTGGCTATATAGGTTTAACTCTACAATGTTCATTGTTCATTCCAAATCTTTCCTGACATAATGCAAAACCTGCCTTAATATATGAAGTCCATTACTCTTCATTCCATGTTAACAATACCGGATATTTTCATTACTCACAAAAAGGATTGGTCATATAAAGAGGAGATTGAACAAAGTCAAGCCTAATTTCAATCACATCCAAAATAATGTAAAACAGAAGAGAATCACATTTTTATACTACTTGTAAAGAACCTTACCCAAGACAGTAGCACCTTCACCAAATCCAAGGGAATCCTTGAAAAATTCAACACTTTGATCATAAGAGGCAAGCATTCCCATGTTCAATGCCATTGCTCTAACTACAGTAGGGCCTGCACCTTTCCAAAGTGCCAAAACCCCTTCATCTGCAGTAATACGATATAGAGCATGGAAAGCATTTGTGTAGTTACGGCGCTGAGCAGCAGGCAAAGTAGCATCAGCTTGCATACGAATGAGTGCTAAATCTGCTGGACTTCCAACAGATGCTCCAATGGCACCAGCAGTTAGCCCACACAAGGCTTTCTGGTATAGAGGTAGAGGCTTCCCATCATTGGCCTCAATTGCTTTGTTTGTCAGAATCCTGAACAAGTTTATCAGATTCAGATTAACAAGATGTTCTAAAAAACAATGTACGTATAAAATCACAATATCACATGACAAAAGTACTTAAAAAGATCTAGAAAATGAAACTAAACAAAGGCAAATCTTTCACTAAAAAATTTAAAAGCTTTCAAAAGCTGACTTAAGTGTGGATTTTGCAAAAGACTCACCTGAATGATCCAAGACGAGCTGTGGTATATGTAGCTTGTCTTAGTAGCCCAGCAGAGAGTCCCTGCTCATAGAATTTCAGTTTAGATAAACTATCACTGTAACACATGAACTTAAGTCAATCAATCATCACACGCAACATCAAGAACTTTAAATCAATAAAAAAAACGTTCTTCCACATTTCGAACCTCAAATCTGACAATAAAATGACCTTAGATTGCACTAGGATCCAGGAATCAGAGAGACGGGATTTGGAATACAATTTTAAGTTTAAATTGGTTGGATGTAGTATGAAAGACAACACTTTTTAGTCAAATACATGGATGAACTAAAATTAAGTGAATGATGAATTTGATAACGGCTTGATAAAATGTGTTATTCGAAACCCTATATCAAGTGATACTTCTGAAAGAACTTATATTTTTTGGTCGAAACTGAAAGAACTTATCTTAGAGACATCTTTACCGATACAAATTCAAATCTAAACACCTTACAAGCATCACTTAATTTGAAATGTCATTCAACACTGGATCAATACCTTATACAAAGCACCAAAGCCTTCCTCTTTAATCATGTTCCTGGTGACCTGGGCAGCTGATCCCTGACCCAATTGAATTCTCACCTGTAACAGCCAAGTTAACAAGAACCCAGCAAGTGTGAGTCCCAATGAACCACATTACAGCACAAATCAAAACAAAAACTTTCAGGAAAAAAATTTTCCCAGATCTATAAATCATCAAGGAAACACGATTTCAGCTCAAAAATGGAAGTGAGAATCAATGAAAAACGGAAAAAAAAAAAAATGGGTTCAATCCAAATCTCAAAAATGTAAAGAACGATTCAAACTTCACAGTCCAAAAACTCACCTTGATCATATCAATCGGTTGGATGACACAGGTAGCAAGCATACCAGAGGCTCCGCCATTGACGAAGGGCTTAACGGTAGGCCAAACACCAGATTTGGGCGTACCTTTGTCTCCCATTATTTGGATTGGAAATGAAGAAGTGAGGTGCTCGAAGAAGGGAGAGAAAGGGCGGGGGCTGATTCTGCTTTGGAGTTGCAGAAGAGGAGAAAACAAAGAGGCAATTTAACAGGCTAGACTGGTTGTCCTGCACTCCCAACAAACCCTCTGCCTCCTTGCTTTCCTCACGACCTGAAAAAATTTCCTTTAATAAAAGAGGAAAATGAAAATGGAGTTTGTTCTATATGACCTGAGATGTCTACCAAATTACAATGGTAGGACTACTTCAGGCCTCTGTGATTTAATCCCTCTTTATTCTTTATTTTTATTTTTAAATAAAAATGATTTTTCTATTTGTACAAAATAACTAAAAGAAATGGTTTTTGTCTTTTGAGATGATCAATATTTAAAAAGATAGAGAAAGTAGAAAAGTGAGTCTCTTAGTGTAAGATTGAGTGTTCTTGCAAAATGTTAATATCTAACTCGCTATTCATAGATATCGAAATTAAAATCTTCTATTGGGGGTATATTCAACTAAACTTTATTACTTTTTGAATTTAAAATAGGGAACTTTAACGAAAAGCTCCCGGTACTGTTCACTTTAACGAAAAACCACATTTTTACACTAAAAAGTCAATCCTGGCACTATTCACTTTACCCTTTATTTTGTCCTTATCATTAAAACTCAAAGTTTTCAAGCCATTTTCATTAGTTTTCCTTTTAAAATAAGACTATATCAGTGTGGTTTTTTGTTTTGTTAACTAAAATAAAACCTGTTTGTAATAAAATAATTAGAGCTAATGTGTTGGCCAAAGAGAGCTAGGGAGTAATATTTGACTGGCCAAACTAAAGAGGAGAATTGGGATCACGATCAACTGGCTTTTTCTCCCTTCCCACATTTTAATAAATGTTCTCCCTAAACCTTTGGAGATGTTATGAGATGATAGAAGAAAATTGATTAAGTCAAAATAGTTGCAAGGATCTATTTGGACATAAAGATATGTGCAAAATAATTGATTTAGGTTATGAAACTCTTATACTGATTCTAGAGGCGAAGATAAATATTTGTACGGATAAGTATAAGAGTTTCATACTAACATACAATATCCCTCAAACAATACACTTATATGTATTAATCCATAAAGTTTTTCATACTAACATACAATATCTCTCAACACATTTTCATGCTTTGAAAGCATTGCATAACAACTTCATTACCAACCCTATCATCTCTATAAAAATTACATGTTATCATTCATTCATTCATTCATTCATTGATCTCCCATCAGAAATCTTAATCCATTCTTCAAAAAATTTATGATCAAAAATGCTTTTTCAACAATGATAGTAGCAACTGAAAAAGTACATTTGTTTCCAACAAAAAAAAACTGAGTAAGGGCATCGGTCCCGCATGTGCCTAATTTAAAGTGACGTAAGGTAGTAATGTTATGCATGCATGTTTGACAATGAGATCATACATTGGCAAATGTCAACCTATAATTAATATAACCTTGAGATCTAGGTCTAGCTCACACGGTAAGCATGGATAAAACAGTCATTTCACTCGTCGTGGTTGTTTGCCGACGTTGCTGCCTTTCTTTGTCTAACCTCAGTGAGTCGATAGTTTGAGTGAGGCAACATTGACATTCTGGTCGGAGTTTGATGAGGAGGGAAACTCAACGCATATTTGCTTGTCTTAGACGGCATGCACTCCCACTTTAATATAGATATAAATATAAGCAATTCAAAGGGCAAATAAGTAATTAACTTACGCATGTTAATTGGCATGGACGTTAAGAATATTTTTTGAAAATTTTAACAAAAAGCTCTGGCACTGTTCACTTTAACGAAAAATCATATTTTTACACTTAAAAAGTCAATATTTGTACTATTCACTTTACTATTTATTTTATCCTTATCGTTAAAACTCAAAATTTTCAAACCGTTTTTATTAATTTTTCTATATGTTTTCCATGCACAGATAGATGCACTGCGTATTACAAAAGGATCGATATTTTCAGGGGAATTCGATGTCTCCAAACGAAGCAGTGTTGGGAGGCTATTTCGGTAAATTCAAAATCAAGATTGGCGACGCCCATTGTCCGCCTCACGAGGACCTCAGCTTATCCAACCAGCCAAAGGATTATTCACAAACATTAAATTACTAAACCGTCCACGTTAAGATCTTGGAGCTGTTTCTCTTATTTTTGGGTGAAATATATTAGAGGATTTAGTAACCAGTCATCGCCAACGTGAGGAGTTTGATTTTTGTGGGAATAACATTTGATACCAACCTTGTGAAAATCGTTCGTGTCACTTTCAGTTATGGGGCAGTGATCAACATCAATATATCCTCATCAAATTTCGGCCTTGTTCTTCTTTCTTTCTTTTTTCGATAATAAACGTTAGGATCTAATATCAATGTTTTTGAAAATATAAATTACGTCGATTAGTCTGTAACGGTACTTTCTATTTTTTTTATAAAAGGCTTTAAGTTCGAATCTTTTCTCGTTGACTGATTAAGAATTAAAAATCTACACTTTGTTTAGAACATCAATCACATATTTATTATATATAACAAATTTAGTTGGTATTGGTGTTGTTATAGTGTAAGGATGTGGAGGATTTTCTCACATTAAAAAGTTAATAACACTGTATATGCTTATAATAACAAATGGGAACACTATGTAGTTGGTTTTATAATGAAAGTTCAACTTTTTCGTGGTATCAAAATAATTTAGTTAAATCACATATTGAGCTCAAAGCAATCCACATGCTCAAACATCATATAATATACATATTGTGCACATATTACACGTAAAGAGCGTGTTGAAAATATAAATCCAACCTCAAAAAATTAAGAAATCTTATAAAGTTTGACGACTTTTTATATTACCATTTAGTTAGTGAAACCTCAAACGTACTAAGATGCAAATACGAATGTACTAGAATAAAAGAATTAGAATTGAAGTTTACAGTGTATGCTGATCACAAGTGGCCAGCAACCGATCTGTGGCCATGCGTGATATCGTGATGGAGATTAATTATATGTTTATACAGGCCTGTTGTAAAATCGACGATGTGTGCAGTGGAATAAATAAACAAGACATAAAATTTACGAGGTTCCTCTACAGTCAGTGTGACTGGAGTACATCCTCGGGGCAGCAGCAGTGCTTTCATTTATAATCTGGAATAATAGGAGTACAAAGATAACTTTCTCTTATTTTCTCCTTTCTCTTTCCTTTCTTTTCTCTCTTCTTCCTCTCTCTCTCTCTTCCTCTTTCTTTCTTCCCTCTCTCCCGTATGACTTGAGTGTAAGTAACCTTGCTTTCTTCCCTTATCTTCTTTTTATAAGAAAACTAGGAGTAGTGGTAGCTCTTAGTGGGAATGTATTTTCTTAGTGAAGTAACCTAACATTCCATTACATTTAATTAAAATGGATTAGTGGCCAATTAGGCCATCCACATTTTATAACACTCCCCCTTGGATGGCCACAAGTCTTCGATTGACTTGTTAAAATCTTGATCTGTTTTTGGATGCTCCCCCTGATGAGTATCTCCCCCTGATTTCGAATCATTTAGGCTGATCATTGATCGCTCAGTTTCGGTCTCTTAGTGAGAAGAGTTGCCAACAGAGTTGCTTTACTAGTAGTTAACTTTCCACAGGCTTATTCTTGAACTGGGCTGGAGGGCCTTCTTCTTGCAAGTGCTCCTCAGCTTAGTTGAGGATGAATCAGCACGTTGTCTCCACATGCTTCAAGTAATCCGGTCTCCACGCAGGTGTGGCATCTTCTTTTGCAGTATTTTTCCTCTAATGCAAAAATTCCCATGAAAACAATTGGAGATGCCGCTCCAAAACATTCAATGTGGAGATTAGCTATGCTGCAAAAATTCCCATGAAAGCATCAGAACATCACTTCTCAGCGACTCATCATGTTTTCCAGCTTCCAACATCAGTTGAAGATGACTGCTCGAGAGCAATGCTAGGTAAGCAATCAGGGAAGGGTTCCAGCCAATCAGTCCCAGATCGGAAGCTTGATCTCGGACTCTGCTTTCATCTGGATGCAACTCAGACTCCTCCTGCTTCGTCTGTGAGATACTTTTGCTTTTGAAGAAGTACCTCTACACAGGTTTATTTTTGAAGTGGGCTGGGAGGGGTTTGAGATGAGTACTCGAGAGCAAGACTAGGTAAGCAATCAGGATCTCACTTTCTCCATGTTCTTCAGATGAAGGTGAGGAGAAAGCGTGATATGAGATACTTTTGCTTTTAACCTTCATGATATGAAATACTTTTGCTTTCGAAGATTTGTTTTCTGGGGTGTTCCAAGGAATGAAGAACACTGAGTAACTCGAAAGCTTTCTTTGAGAATACATTCTCGAAAATGAAGAAAGGAAGAAAGGTGGAGAGGGTGTGCCTTTGCTGTGGAAGGCGAAGGTAGAACTTATAGAAATTTTTTTTTTTTTCTTCACAACCGGAACTATTCTCGCACTATTTGTCGGCAGCCGGTGGATGGATGAACAGTACCAGTTACGCGCTTTCTGACAAAGCTGCCCGTAATTTCCGCAAAGCTGACAGTGCATGTGACGAGTGACGATAAACTGGGAAAGCTGATCGCCTCGTGATGCTGAGCAATTCCGACTTTTGATAGAAGAATGGCTCTTTTGAGACAGAGATCCGGCCTTTGAGAAAAGAGCGTCTAACTTTTGAGAAAAGGTGTCCGGCTGTCTCTTCGATCTGCGAGGAGCTTCTCTTCGATCTCTGAGGAGCGCCTCTTTGATTTGCTTCTTTTTATAGAGGCACGAATTTTGTTTCACCTCACACTTGAACTCCCTTCTTGTACTTCTGCACTCTTACTTTTTCTGAACTCTTCCTCCTCAACACCTTCTTAAAAAAAAATGTCTTGCCCTTCCGACCGTCGCCTTAACTTGAATGTCGGAGAAGATGATGACTCGTCTTCTCCAAACAATATTTGGAATCCGTCCTTCATATCCCCCAATGGTCCTCTTACAGTCGGGGACACAATGATGAGGAATGAAATCACCGCTACGGTGATAGCCAGAAATCTGCTCACTCCAAGGGACAATAGGATGTTATCCAGGCGGTCGGACGAGCTGGCTGTTCAGGAATCTCTAGCTCTCAGCGTCCAAAGTGCAGGCTCAGTTTCAAACATGGGCCAGCGCCTGCTTGCCCGAACTCGTCAGGTGGAGTCGCTGATGGCGGAGGTGGCAAGTCTTCGGCAAGAGGTCAGAGGACTCAGGCACGAGAACAAGGAGTTGCACATGCTTGCAACTAGTTACTCGACCAGCATGAAAAGGAAGCTGGACCAGCTGCAGGAGTCGGACGGTCGGATCCAGAGTGATCATGAAAGGTTCATGGCGTTACTCCCGAGGTTTATGTTGCCTTCGTCCTCTGGAGTAGCACCAAGTGTTCCGGCTCCGGAGATTCCAACTCTGGCTCTTCGTCTTCCAGGAGCTCCATCGACTGCTGAGGCTCCACATGAGCAATGAAGGCTCCCTCATGTTTATCTGCACTTTGTATATATATATTTTTTCATAATTGTAGCTCATGTGTATGCACATATCTGTAATTTCTTTGAAATATCAATAGATAAGCTTTATTTCATTCAGTGTATTGTGCCAAATACAATAAAGCATATTCTTCACTAAGATGTGGTACTTCTGGACCAAATATCAATTTATCTTTACCCTCTCGAATATAAATGATCATCCTTAGTGTCTAAATCATTTGAGTATTTAACTCATAATCTTCAATCCATATGATTCTTTAATATCATAAACATTATGGATAAGATTTGTGTTGGCGTATTGTTCGATCTGCAGTTCGAGATAATATCTCTCTCAACACTTTACAAATTTTCTTAACTCTTCAGGAGTCCCAATTTAATGTCATCAACTCTTCAGGAGTTCTAATTTAATGTCATCTACTCTTTAGGAGTTCTAATTTAATGTCATCTACTCTTGCAAGAGGTTTTAGTATGTTGCAACAATATCATAATGATAGTACTCACTCAGGAAATTTATACCATCCATTGGTATTGAGTACATAATTTATGCTTTATCCTTCCAGGACTTACTTCAAGCAATCTGAATCCTTCAGGAATTTTCTACACTTCATGACACATTTTCTTTCGGAATTTATACAGAGCAATTTGCTCCCATGTATACTTGAGGGATTTACTTACGGAGATATGATGTGGGCGACTCACAACCCTTCGTATATAATTCTCCATTCGTATGAACTCGTTCACAGGAGTATAATTTTAGGTTTCAATTAGTAACCTTGCGTCATATCATGTGAGTGTAATTCACTGTATTACAAATGCCCATATGTAACCTCTTTGGTTCAACATCTTTTGGCTATTTGTATGATATTCAAATATATATAGATCCATTTTTCCACGTTCTTACAAGATTGTAATGGAATTGCCTTTCTCCATTTTTGCCAATAATTTTTCCTTTCGTCGACGAACAAAAGAACGTGACTCATTATCAACACAGCTTATTGATGAAATTTAGTAGCTACTTATAAAAACCAAATTTACCATTGGTTATCATCAATTCGTGATCCCATATTCTCATGTGCATGCGCATGCATAAAAAGCTTTTCATTTCTTTTGAATATCCATTGCCTATTCAAGGGCATTACACTATCTCTTCTAGGATAGCCATAATTTAGAGAATGCGGATCATAACCTCTTCTTGAGCATTATAAAGCTTGGATTTTAATCTCCACTTCCGGGAGTTGATTTATTGGAATCTATATGTCTATCATGCTTCATGCATGAGACATCAAAATTTCCATGTCCATGGATTGTCCTTTCTGGGACGTGTAACCATGCGACAACCATCATGCTTCCGGCATGCAACAGTTATGCTTCGAGAATGCAATAGTTCAGTAGTGTCATATTCTTCTTCTTTCGAAGGACTGAACCTTTTGAGTCTGAGGGTCTGCCACGCTTCAGGCGTGCAACAGATAAATCATTTGCTGCCACATTATTTTGTCTAATAGGGACATCAATTCTTGTAGGCACATTTGTAGCAAATATATGTGATTTCATCACTTTCGTTACATCATTCAATTATTCTTACTTCATTTTCTCATTGATTACTTCGTGAATCAAAATAAGACAAATTCTCTTCGTTCTTCTGGAACGGTCTTTTCTCATCATTCTTCTGGAACGATGTTATTTTCTCCCCCTAATGGTGGGAAAACTGTCTTATTAAAATCATAGTTCGCAAATCATGCGGTAAATATATCCTTAGTTAAGGGTTCAATATATTGAATGATGGATGATAAATCAAATCCAACATAAATTCTTAATTTGCAATGATGCCTCATTTTAATACGTTTGTGGCATTGCAATAGGCACATACATAACATAACCAAAAACTCGTAAACGTGTAATGTTTAATTAGTGCCCAAACACGAGTTATACTGAGAAGTATTAGTGGTTGGCAACATGTCTCAACCAAGCTAATAATGTATCATGTAACATGGCATGTCCCCATGTAAAAAATTTTGGTAATTTCGTTTTCATGAGCAGAGCACAGGTAATCAATTTCATCCGTTTAATAAATGCTTCTGCTAAACCATTTTGAGTACGGACACGAGGAACATGATGTTCAACATCAATGCCCAAAGTTATGCAATAATCATCAAAACTTCGAGATGTAAGCTCTCCAGCAAACATGTATTATATTATCATTTACATACATCAAGGAACTTCTAGTCCTTATTTAATTGCCTATAGAATGGTACTCTCATGGCTCTTATTACAATTAAGTTGTGGCACTTTGGCTCTTCAAACTTAAAGTACTCATCAAGGAACTTCATGTTTGATTTCTGAGGATCAAGGGTCTTCATGCCCAATCTTTTTGCATGATGGAACTTTTGGTCCAATCATTTTTATATGATGAGGATCAAGAAACTGCAGGTTCTAATCTGATCAAGGAACTTCGGGTCCTGGTTATACTCATCGTAACAAAAGAAGTACAATAAATTAAATTAAAGCAATAAGCGGTAATTCCAACAATGGTAAATAAATTGCTTTTAAGTAAATAAAGCTTGTGATAAGGGCTTTGATTCAGCACCATTCACATAAATCAAAACTTAAAGCAGTAGGCGGTAAAACCGTCCATGGTAAATAAATTGCTTTAAAGTAAATAAAACTTGTGAATGGATTTTAAACCAACACCATTCACATAAATCAAAACTTAAAGCAGTAGGCGGTAAAACCGTCCATGATAAATAAATTGCTTTAAAGTAAATAAAACTTGTGAATGGATTTTAAACCAACACCATTCACATAAATAAAGCAATAATAGAAAAGGGTGATGATTAAGTTTCCATCAATTTTCTTTTCTTTTCAAATGGTGCAACTCACCATTCCAAAACCTTTTCTTTGTCTGCCACTTATAAGAAGATCACACCGTTAGATTTAGCTCAAATTTTAGTATGATATGGATAAGAGGATACCAAACAACTTTTGTGAAGAAACGGTTTCAATCTGAGCAACTGAAAATGGCGTTTTGGTACTCATAAGATGGCTGTCCAGTTTTCTGCGGAAATTGGAAACTGGTTTGGTATTTCAGACATCTGTGACGATCGCACCGTTAAAATTTTCTGAGATTTTGATATGTTGTAGATACTGGGCGGACGGACAACTTTCAAGAAGACAATTTTTCAATCCGAGTTCCGCAAGTTGGAGTTCCGAGGCTATTTACATGGCTGCCAGATTTTCTACGGATTTTGAGTCCGTACCATTCTGTGGGATTCCAGGCGACATAGGTGAACAAGATTTGTGGCGTTGTGCTTTCCACTAACACGAGAGCTTCTCGTGCTGATAACGTGTTGTAAAATCGACGATGTGTGCAGTGGAATAAATAAACAAGACATAAAATTTACGAGGTTCCTCTACAGTCAGTGTGACTGGAGTACATCCTCGGGGCAGCAGCAGTGCTTTCATTTATAATCTGGAATAATAGGAGTACAAAGATAACTTTCTCTTATTTTCTCCTTTCTCTTTCCTTTCTTTTCTCTCTTCTTCCTCTCTCTCTCTTCCTCTTTCTTTCTTCCCTCTCTCCCGTATGACTTGAGTGTAAGTAACCTTGCTTTCTTCCCTTATCTTCTTTTTATAAGAAAACTAGGAGTAGTGGTAGCTCTTAGTGGGAATGTATTTTCTTAGTGAAGTAACCTAACATTCCATTACATTTAATTAAAATGGATTAGTGGCCAATTAGGCCATCCACATTTTATAACAAGGCCCTTTATGTAAAGGGGTCTTCATTTAAAAAAAAAAGGATTAGGTGTGGACTCATTCTACATCAAACTTCAACAAACTGACTGTCTATTTTGTAAGTCTTGATTCATAGATCATCTTTACAAAAATTCAATTCAATCCGAAACTATTTGGCTATTTAATTATCAAGATAAAATTGTATTGTTTCTTATATAACAAAGTATTCATTAATTTATTTGAACCCAATTAGATGTCTTAAACATTTTCGATTTGACTAATTTTTTTTTTCCAAAATTTGACTAATATTTTGCAAAGATAATATATGAGATGCAACTTGAAAAATAATCAGTTCGAATCGTTAAAGTTTGATGTAGTGTGAATCTCACAACTAATTTCTATTTTTATAAAAAATAGAAATCTCTTCATTTAAAGATTTCCTATGTTTACACAAGTACGTTTAACTTACGTGTTCGTGATCATATGGCGTGTGCCATGCAAATCGCAAGGCATCTCATCATTTATAGTCACAGTTTATATATTAAAATTAATATAAAAAAAAGTTATTAATCTCTCCTTTTTAAAATATTGCAAATTCGCATCAGCCTACTCAGCAGCACACCCCAGAACCACGCACCCAACTGCACCCACCCCGCGCCCCACTTTGGTGTTTTATCTCACTTGTGGAAATCAATCATGCATATGCATTCTAGTGCAGATTTGATATTTACCAATTTTTTCTCTAACAATAAACAATTTAATCTACTAACATTATTGTTTAGAAAATATATATGTATATATTGCAAAGTCTTTTCATGAAAAATAAAAAATCAATGACTCGGACGAGTATAGATTCTCTAAGTTGGTAACTGTTTGGACGGTTGGACCTAAAGTTTAGGGTAATGCCAGGGAGACTGAATTTGTAAACAAAATTTGCAAATTAAATTATGCATCACTAATAGGAGTGAACATGTTTATCAACGTTTAAGTAATAATCCAATTATCAACTTACATATCATTTAGTTTACACAATTTTGTTTACAAATTTAGTCTTCCTAACATTACCTAAAGTTTAATTTCATAACCCGATCACAATCAAGGTTCTAATAAAATCGTTGGAATAACCAAAGTTAGATATAATAACGTACGTATGTAGTAGCTAGCATGCATGCATGAAAGACAATTGTTCAGGCTGAATTTCTGGATCTGGTCCCTCGCACAGCTCCCTAGGGAAATGGCTCTTTCTTGCTCGTCAGGCAAGACCTTGTTGTTTGATGTGCTGCAAGACGAGTTTATTGTTAGTTGGAAATGTGTCTTTGTGGGGCCTTTGGTGTAAGCCTTATGGCTCACAATCAAAATTAACACAGATTTGAGCATGCTACTATTATCTTTATATAACAAATTGTTAAATAGGTGTGAATTAGGTCAATTACTTGCGCCTCAAGTTATTTAAACTTTTTGTTTATCAAAGGATTGTCGCATATGGGTTAAGTCTGCATTAAGTTCTTTTTCTTGCCTTGTAAACAAAGACTTTTAATTCATAATGTTGTATGTCCAAGATGAAGGGAGTTCAGGGCCTTTTTAACCATTTTGTCGATCAAAGTCTACTTTAATGAAAACATGCTTACTAACTTAAACATATTCGAATGCAAATGAAACTCTTAAGTAGAAAATGATTTGAATACATGAAAGGAAATGCCTTAAACTATAGATCTACTACATATAAGTATAAACAAAAGAGACTGGGGCAAGATTTAACCTTGTCGGACATGGTTGAACTTCTTACAACCACTTCTTTTTTGAGTTTACAAGGTTTTGTATGCAGTGATGGGTGAAAAGTAAATAGCTTTGACCAGAGGGAATTGATACTACAACATTAAGGGAAAGTAGCTGAGCTTCTAAACTTGACAAAAGATAGCTTTCTATGGAGATTCTACGATTCAAAATGGAAAGTTTTGACAAACTAAGGCTTTCTGGATTCTGGCTTTGTTTGAGAGCAAAGTGAGATGTCTTTTGATTGATTGGTTGAGTGTCCTTGTCTTTGGTGTCTTTCTCTGCTTTTATAGACAATTTCACCCGACCGTCCGAGCTTTGCCTTTAGTTGATAGCTTTCAGAGGGCAGTGAATCATCATCTATTTACTCATTCATGCCATTGAAAAGTTCTTTTTGGCTGGTGGTGACGTGATCTCTGTTGCCCATCACTTCAAACATAGGCATGTGGCCTATGCCTTTGCTGAAATAGCTTCCAATTTATCTTGGGCCTATTGACTGGGTTTGGGCAAGTCTTCATTTGTTCTTGCATATCTTGTCTTCTATTATCACAAAACCCAATGTTAAATATAAACCCAATATTAAATATAAACCCAAACAAGAATAATGCATGGAACCCTAGCTATATTATACTATTAATATATGGGGTGTGCTATCCACACACCTTAAATTACTTCTCACACACCCCTTGTTAATTTATGTCTGTTGATCTTCTTAAATTCATCTGATCCGAAGACTGAAAATTAAAAGGGCGTGTGAGAAGTAAAATGGGGTATGTGAATATCACACCCCTTAATATATATAAAAAAAATCTCTATCAAAACTCCCCCAACTTGAATTATATATCCCATAAACCTTCATAATATTATGTCATGCAATAATATACATATATAGATGTGCCAAGAAAACACATGCTCTACTTGTCCCATTTGTTGTGGTTGCAGACCAACCAACATTTTACTAGTAATAATTCAAAAGGTGCACTTATTTCTGCTCTAATTATGATGCTTTGTTTCTGCCTTTTCATTGATGTTACTCTTTCAAATACATACTCATTATTCCACCACCAAATTTTTGGAAAATAAAAGTGAGAAAATAAAATAAATTTAGACGAAAAGAAAAATTACAAAGAAACGCCCCCAAGACAAGAAACCAAAACGAAGCAGAAATGTCAGACTCGTCCTTTGGTTGAGATTGCTTCACTTTTGAGCGAATACGGTATTGAGATTTTTTCTTCAGGTGCAATTGGTTTCTAAAATCGCTTCCAAGTTACCTTATACCTACACCACACTGCAGGAACGATATGGATCGCACCTACTTTACTGGTCCACAAAACCAAAAATCTTCCGATCCCATGCAATCAATGCCAACGGGTCGGTGTGGAGAAAATATTTGTAAACAGACAAATTGATTTTTAGAAGGAAGAAAGCAGAGAAACAACGAAGCATAAAATATCAAAATCGGCCCAAAAATAAGAAACTAATAAATGATAAATTAAAATTAGAGGAGGAAAAGTTGGTGGAAGTGTAACATCCAGCATTATCACACTCGAAGGACGCTTGGCTTGCTGCACATGGACAACCACAGGCAGGTCCGCCAACTTTTCATCTTACCCATATTGCCCTTTAAAAAAATGAATTGTATTTCAATTTCCACATCAATCCTAATTAAACTATAAAAAAATGGTCTAGCAGAAAAGAAAAAAAAAAAAAAAACAAGGTGTATCCGCTGGTTTAATTGCATGTTTGTGATATTAGCACTAACTCTTTTAGTTGCTACTGCTACCGTTGAAAGAGCATTTTCGGCCATGAAATTTCTGAAGAATCAAGTGAAAAATCGAATGAGAGATTAATGGATGGATGATAACATGATTATTTTTATAGAGAGAGATATTTGATGGTATTGGTAACAATGGTTCATGCAATACTTTCAAAACATAAAAACGCATCTAGGAATATTGTAAGATGTTGTATGAAAAACATTATGGATTAATATATAAGTGTTTTGTGCAATAAATTTTTGAGTTTTTTTAATTGTACCTTATTGTTTGAGAATGGCACAATTTTTATAAATTTATAGTTTCACCTTGGACAATATAGTCCTATAATTTTTTTTTGTGACTCATTAATCACCATGGAATTAGTGACAGAATCACGCTAACATAAGGGTGTTAACCATAATCCGATAAAAACTTGGTTGTGGACGGATACAAGCTTTAAGAATCACGGATAGAGTATTGTGACGATATGATCGACGATGTTGGCATCCCTAATCCAAAACGGGCAATGACCTAGAAGGGCAAAGGAGTCAATAACGTTGAAGCAGAGAACCAATGAATGCAGAAGCTGGGAGTTGGGACCCAAGGCTAGGCTGGCCCCAAATGGCAGGTGGAGGGTGAGGATGAGAGATGAGCTGTCTCGTTTTCCCCCCTTTTTAGCAGCGGACTTCAAATCTTTGTCCATTCCCATTTTATCGAAAAAGGGCAACACACACACACAAAACCCACACGTACAGCAATACAGGGGATATAATAACACAGCACAGCAGAGAGAGAGAGAGAGAGAGAGAGAGAGAGAGAGAGAGACTTCTGCAGTTCATAAAGTTTGAATTTTTATCAGAGAAGAGGGAGAGAGAGATGAGAGAAATCATAAGCATTCATATTGGGCAGGCTGGAATTCAGGTGGGCAATTCATGCTGGGAGCTCTACTGCCTCGAGCATGGAATTCAGCCCGATGGCCAGATGCCCAGGTAGGTTTTTGCATATCTCCATCGATATTTCTAATTATATATGCACCTTTTGTGGGTTTTCGTTTATTTTGGTGGGTTTTTTTTTAGCCCTTTAGTGTGGATCAATGTGTTTTGATTTTATCATTATTGGTTATTAAAGGGTTTCTTGGAAATTTGGAATGCTTGCTTTTAACATATTGGTGTTTGAGATCTTCTTTTGTATGAATTTCAGATGTCTGATTGTTGCTATCTATTTATTTGGGGGGTGTATCTGTTGATTACATCAGTAGTTTGTTGGAGTTTTTGGTTCTTTTGAGTGGACTCTCATAGGGTTCAGAAATATTTTCAACTCGAATGGCTTTTCTGAAAGTATTCGATGGCGAAACTAGAAGTTACGATAAAAGAAATAGAATTGATTTCGCTTGAATCCGACTGGATCGGATGCATTTGCTTTCTTTGCAAGGTTGTTGTAATCGATACGTCCCAAGTCTGGTGAGATTTGAGATAGTATCAAGGAACTAAATGTGATGTTCTTTGGTTTATGGACATAGTTATACAATAAAACTTTGTTGATCTTTTAATAATAGTAATAGTAATAATAAATATTTATTGACAAATGCGAATTCAAGCTTGTATGTGTTTTATTTTGTCCATGTGCATGCATTTTTAAGTTTGAATTTGTAGATGATTTGAGTGCCTAATGGACGGTTATGGTTTTGTGTCTTCAAAGTGATACCACAGTGGGCGGTGGCCACGATGCTTTCAACACCTTCTTCAGCGAGACTGGATCAGGCAAGCATGTCCCAAGAGCCATCTTTGTTGATCTCGAACCAACTGTTATTGATGAAGTTAGGACTGGGTCTTACCGCCAACTCTTCCACCCTGAGCAGCTCATTTCTGGAAAGGAAGATGCTGCTAATAATTTTGCAAGAGGACACTATACAGGTAACGGATGCTGCTTCTCTCTTGCATTAATGAGCTCTTTTATTATGTTAATTTTGTTGAGTTAACCTTTCTGGTTCTGTTCTGCAGTTGGAAAGGAAATTGTAGATCTCTGTCTTGATCGAGTTAGGAAATTGGCCGATAATTGCACTGGTTTACAAGGATTTCTGGTGTTCAATGCTGTTGGTGGTGGTACTGGTTCTGGTTTGGGGTCCTTGCTCTTAGAACGCTTGTCAGTGGATTATGGAAAGAAGTCAAAGCTTGGGTTCACCATCTATCCTTCTCCGCAGGTACTTACGTTTACAAATACTATGACTATCCTGCATAAGTTCCAGCATTTTCTTATTCTGGCTTGGCAATAAAACATGGAATTAGAAATGGATATGCTTGAGCATTTATAAATTGTTCTGGTGGAAAAGACGTTTCTATTTTATAGCTTAGATCGGAATAGAAAATCAACTGCACTTGTTATTTCATAATGTATAATGTGATTAATAGGACTTGCTGATAAGAAGCTCACGTGTGCCTTATTTCTCTTGCATTGCAGGTTTCAACAGCAGTTGTTGAGCCTTATAATAGTGTTCTCTCTACTCATGCCCTCCTTGAACACACAGATGTATCTGTGCTCTTGGACAATGAAGCTATCTATGATATTTGCAGGAGATCTCTAGACATCGAGAGACCAACTTACACCAATTTGAATAGACTGATATCACAAGTCATATCCTCCTTGACAACATCATTGAGATTTGATGGAGCCATTAATGTTGATGTTACAGAGTTCCAGACAAACCTTGTTCCATATCCCCGCATTCATTTCATGCTTTCCTCATATGCCCCTGTTATCTCAGCTGCAAAGGCATACCATGAGCAGATCTCAATCCCTGAGATCACAAATGCAGTTTTTGAACCCTCAAGCATGATGGCCAAGTGTGATCCCCGGCATGGAAAATACATGGCCTGCTGCCTAATGTACAGGGGTGATGTAGTTCCCAAGGATGTCAATGCTGCCGTTGCAACTATCAAAACAAAAAGGACTGTGCAGTTTGTTGACTGGTAAGAACAATGCCTAAAGGGGAAAAGAAAACGATGAAAAATACTCATTTATTTTTTAGATCACATTTAATGTATCTGAAAAAACTTACTTTGTTTAAATGCCATACTGTCTCGAACATCAGTATACACAGTAGGAATGGAGATTTATAAATGAAGCTGAAGTTATCTTGATGCCAAGTTGTTTAGATCTTTAATAACCATTTTTCTTTCAGATAAACAGTTTGTGCATCATCCGTCTGAATTCTGGTCCACGTACATGTTTTATCTGACAAGTTCGGTGGTTCAATTCTGCAGGTGCCCAACAGGTTTCAAATGTGGTATTAACTATCAGCCTCCAACAGTTGTACCAGGGGGTGATCTTGCCAAGGTTCAGCGAGCAGTGTGCATGATCAGCAACAACACGGCAGTGGCTGAGGTGTTCTCACGCATTGACCACAAATTTGACCTCATGTATTCCAAGAGGGCATTCGTTCACTGGTATGTCGGTGAGGGAATGGAAGAAGGAGAGTTTTCAGAAGCTCGTGAAGATCTGGCTGCTCTAGAGAAAGATTACGAGGAAGTTGGCGCCGAGGGTGTTGATGATGAAGAGGGAAGTGAAGATTACTAGTGTTGTAATGCAAGAGAAACAATGTTTTATCATTCATCTTCGACTATCGGTGCTCCTTTTGTTGTGTAGTACACTTTCCATCTTCATGCTGTGAAATTGTCAAAATCGTCACTAAGTTCTGATTATGTTTTTCTCGCTCTGTTTTGTGGTATCAATGAAGCGACATTTCTGAGAACCTGAATGTTTATGGTTCTTTTTCTAAGATATTATTACACTTGTATGTTTCCCAGATGTTTCGAAGAGAATTCGATACACATTATGACGGATTTTATGCTGTTTCTCCATTTTCCTACAAGACGGTTTCATGGTATATCTTAAGAACAATACTTGGTTACTCAAAGATAAGTGAGAATTCTTACTCGAAACTCTTAGTATTTTAATCACAGGGCTTTGTGCTTATGATCTTAACTGTTCATACTATGAATCATACTATAAAGATCATCTTTGCAAAAAATAAATCAAAACTAAAGTTGTTTAGTCAATCTATTGTATCAAATATATAGACGGTTCGTAATGCTTTTACCAATACCATTAATTTGTTTTTAAATAGTTTCATGACTAAACAACCTTAGTTTTAATTGATTTTTTTGCAAATGCGATATTTATAGGATGATTTATAATATGAACGGTTCTGATTATAAATACGAAGTTCTATAAATTGACAAAGAAACAATTTTGAAAAATTTTGAGTAAGAGTTTCTGCCCATATTTGAGTAGCTAAGTACTGTTCATAACTTAATATCACTCATCGGTACCCCAATCCACTGTCTTGAAATGCAGTTACATGTTAACTTGTTAAGGTGAACCGGAAAAGTCTACTTTATTTGTTTGATAGTTTTGAGAGAGGAGATTCGAACTTAGGATCTCTTTCAACATTGCGAGACCAAGAGCTTGTATGTGTTTTAAAATGCGGTCCCTTGATAAATTTTCGCTTTCATTAGTTCTGGTATCGTTGTCCTGCGGTTGTTTTATAGGAATCTTCCACCTTCCCTCAACACTGAAAAATTGCACCAACTACTCTCATTTCTGCATCTTCGTATTAATTGAATGCCTTGTAATATCGTGTTAGAAATTGTGGATCAAACATATATAATTGTTCTATATCGGATAAGTGATTCTCGAATATCAATATACTACAGTATGTTACTTACTTGGAATGGAGGAAGTCATGAATCGAGGAAGGGAAAGAAGGAGTTAGAATCATTTTGATACCCATGCTTCAGTAAACGCGAGAAACTCAAGAATCGTAATCATTACAATACTCATTCCTTCCATGCAACTTTGAAGATGATGTTCATTTTGAATCTTCAAATGGAAGTACAAGCTATTGATATCATACAGCTTCCTCCGCTTCCCAATGCTTTCAAAAGCATTACACTAAACATAAACTATCAAGATTAAAGAATAACCCTTCAATTCTCTCATTTCAAAAGAATCAAAACTATAAGACTCAGAAAAAGGGATGAAGAGTCGCCATCAGCCGAGGCAGAACAACTGAGAGAGACTAGGAAGATCCCAGAGAGCATCACTGGAGTCGTACCCGTAGTCCAAGTACTCGTTCACTCCGTTCATTGCATAAATCGAAGCTGAAATCTGCCTCTCTACCTTCAAGCGCTCAAATTCTGTCACTTCGGGCTCTGCTGCAACATTAGGTGACGATGTCATACCAATGTCTTTCGCTAGATCATTCCCTTCGTGGGTTACTGGAAGCCGATCAAACCCAGTTAAGAGTGGCCACTGGCGACCGAAATGGTTATGAAACAACCCCGGTTGAAGAACACCGATGCAGTTGCTGATGTCCGGTCTATATGCATCATCAAACACCTGAACATTTTTCTGGCTTTTGCAATTAGGCAGAATAGTCTCACTAAAAGTAGCAATGGAGTTGGCTGAACCGTCACTGAAAGTGGTATATTTGTTAGTAATTCTAGCAGTCGTAGCTATAGGGATGGAATTTAAGCTGTTGGGGTTGGAACTTGAAGGGCTTTGCTTCAAGCCCTTTTTCTGGTTGAGGAGGTTTCTGATCTTCAAAGAAAGTGGAGAGTTGGAAGGATAATGAGAGGGGAAGTTGGTTCTGGTATTCGAACCCCGAAGAAGGTAGGCAGCCTCGTCGTAAGCTCGAGCAGCTTCCTCGGCAGTCTCAAAGGTTCCAAGCCACATTCTTATCTTCTTTGTTGTGTCCTTGATCTCTGCAACCCACTTCCCGGATGGCCTTTGTCTCACCCCAACAAACTTGCACTTGGATTTGATCCTGTCTTTGGACTTGCCTTGTTTGTTGGCAAAGACTCCCTTTTGCTGCTTCGGGGCTAGATGTTCCATGGCAGATGCTGAAGGAGAGAACTTTAGCTTGTTTGATAATGCTTCTGTAATAGCTAAAAGCACTTTCAGATAATCAAAGCGCTTTTATCAGCATTTGACTTGCTTTGGGGCTTCATGTTCCGTAGGAGTGTTTGAAGAGAAGTTGTGTATGAATGAAAGAGAAAGAATGGGGGAGTCTTGTATATAAAGTTGGGGGCAAGGCAAAGGTTTTGTTTGGTACTCGGTAGTAGTGGGAAGCTCGTTTTCTTTCCCTTGTCAGCACGTCAATTTGTATTTGTTCGTTATTAAGGGATGATTGATTTCTCAACGCTCACTCGAGACCAAATCATACGTTAGTTTTTTTTTTTTTTTTTTTTTAAAGCTTATGGGGGTCTCTAAGACTCACAGCAACATTTAACTAGTCGAATCAAAACGTTTCATTTGGGATGTGGGTTTGAAATATGTTCCCAACTATTGAGCCACCGCATCATAATGTCATACATTAGTTAAATAATACGCTAGTTATTTTGTGATATTTTCATCTGTAACTATTCCTTCTATCTTAAACTTTGTCTTGTCTAGAGAACAATAATTATACGTACTGCACATAAAATTTCTAACGTTAAGAAGTTAAGAAGACGAAAAATATAAAAATGAAAGAAATGAGTTTAGTCAAAGAACGGTTGGAAAGTAGGGCAGGGCCGTGGTGTGGGGGGGGGGGGGGGGGGGGCGTGAGTAGTTGTCGTGGTCACTCGTGTCTTCACCACCGCCAGAGTAAATAGTCAACGGATAGAGAAGCAAAATTCGTGGGAGCACGAAGGCATGACACACGGAGCACAAATTTGGTCCCCTCCAAATTTATTCTTAGAAAAAAGGGGAAGGAACCTCATGCTGCACGCTCTCGTGTTTGGTGGAATCTTTACGTAAAAAGTACCAAACACTTGACTTGCACTGCATCATAAAAATATACAAACCAAAAACCAAACAGATAAATAAGATTCAACGCTCTAACGGCTATGGTTCGATAGGATTGTATTGTAAAGGATCGTTGCTTTGTCCGAGCCTCGAGCACCACGTTTTAGGTCCGATTTCTGGAGGTCAAGCTCCCCAGGCCATGTTCCTGTCTCAGGCTCTAGGGTCCTCGAGACGGGGCCAATTATGAGACTAGCTCACTTTGGTTCTGCGATTCTAAATACTCCTACATGTCGGTGAGGAGCCAAGCTTTGTTCTTTGACATTGTTTCTCAAAGAAATGGAACCAGAAATGTCATCTTTGGGTGCTCTAAAACTCTTGCACTCCTCAAGGATATATCGATCCAACACAACAGCATATACCGTTGAAATTATACCATAAAGCCAATTTTATTGCCTTTGGGGATCAAAATTGAAAACATAATGAAAGAATCGCCATCGATAATTTCATCAACAGATTCTTACATCGCAGGTATAAGAAAATACAAGACAGGATGAGAACAAAACTCCCACGAGAATTTTCTCACCAACAGCCCTCATAACCTCGGGCACCAACCCAAAAAAAAAAAAAAAAAAAAAAGGGCACCAAACAGGAACAAGTCTTTTTTCTTTTAGACTCAAAATCGTCACTATAAATTACTTTCATATACACCCTACAAAAAATGATTTGACCAAACCGCAGCAATGACTTCCACGCCTAATCAGATGCTGACAGGTTGCTGTAAAACTTTTCGCAAAAATGACTGACGGGAAACATCTTATGGAAAAGAATTGGTGACGTACAATGAACGCGCAGGACAGGGAACGGTGTATCTGAAAGCAGCAATGTGCGCAATGCAAGCCAAAGTACTTACGAGGAGAGGATAGATTGCAGTGCAAGCTGTTGTTGGGGTTGCAAGGACGACC
Organism: Crataegus laevigata; assembly: GCA_963580275.1. Lineage (NCBI taxonomy): Eukaryota > Viridiplantae > Streptophyta > Magnoliopsida > Rosales > Rosaceae > Crataegus > Crataegus laevigata. Next base: position 38,347,916 of record OY756946.1, on the reverse strand, counting down.
ACGTTGAGGCCAATGTAGCTGGTGGCAACGTCTGCTGAAGCTGCTTTAACAAATTAATCATTCGGCTTGCAGTTTGTTCTGTTGCTAGATCCTTACCGGCACATAGAACCTGCATGAATAATCATACCCCTCAAAGTAAATATTCTGGAAAGCTTGAAAACATATTACAAAGAGACATGCATTTAGTGAAACCATCTGATTGCCCGTACTGTTAAGATATCAATTGGATGAGAAAAAGAAAGCTTTAGATTTAGGTTACAGTTATACTCGTTCGTTAATGAGTCCCTAGATCTTGCCACAAAGAAAAAATGGCTCAATTAACCAAGGTGTGCACACAGATACGATACCATAAATCATTAAATAAGATGTGTATAATCAAACTGATGGAATAGACGAATGAGAGATGTATTATTGAGGAAGCATTGATTTTGATCATGATATACGATAAATGTTGTGCCTATAATTGCTTCACCTCAATAACAATCATTAAATAAGATACATATATTCAAACAAACTGATGGAATAGAATGATAAGAAATCTATTGTTGAGGAAGCATCGATTTTGATCATGGTATATGACACTGAGAAATATAGCTTAAGAGTGCTAAATTAGATTCTAGATTACAAACCTCTGCAAACACTGCAACAATTTTGGGAAGATACTGATTGTTGGGTCCCAAAAGTTCCCGATCGGACCTGTAGATGGATTACAAGGGTCACCTCTATGAATTTGCTTGGTAATGATATTCAAAAAGTTAAATGTACGAACAGGTAACAAGTAACAGAACAAGGCACAAGTAAAAGAAAATTGAAACTCTACCTCTCTACCATAGAACAAAGTTGTTCATGAACAACTTTGGCTTCAACCAAGTCACCTTTAATCGGTAAACAGTTCAACCAAGCAGGAATGACCTACAAAATTCCGAAAGGTTGACAATAAAAAAAATTAAATAAATAATAATAAATAAATCAAACCAATAAAAAATATATATTAATCTTAATTCTTGAAAGAGATAGTTGGCAAGACAAGTTATGATATAGTGTTGCACTAAACTGAGGAACATGCACACAAAAAAGATATTAGAGAGTACTGTGTAGCACAGTAGTCGGATACTCATAGTCAAGACTCAGGACTCTATCGTTACTTTTTTGTGCGTATATTCCATAACAACACCAATGACAAATTCTGATCAAACCATATGACAACAGAGCAAATAAAAGTTAGTACCTGAGCTGCATCAATACTGTCACGGTGGAATTGGCTAATTTTTCCTAAAGCAGAAATAGCATTATCATATGCCATTACATTTTCAGATTGTTGGGCGTTAGGATGCTGGATGACAGCGTTCAGCCTTGATAGAGCCTCTGTACAAAGCCATAAGAAAATGTTACTCATAAACATACATAAATATTTCATCTATTTAATATATGCAAGCAGAATTACCGCCAACGAGAGGTTTAATTACTGCTCCGCCAAACTCTGAACAAACACCAAGTCCATATACAGCTGCCTGAAAAACAAAAGTAAAACAAAAACCACTTAACACTAATGAGGAAAAGCAACCTGATACATATTGAAACAGTTTGTTGAGATCAGACCTGTCGAACATCAGGGTTTTCGTCATTGCAAGCCTCCAACAGAAAGGGAAGAAATGTGTCATAATATCTGATCCAACCAAATCAGAACCAATGAGTATAGAATGACAAGAATTACTTAAAGTAAAACCTGAGGTTCTATTTAAAAAGACTTACTTTACAGCTGCTTCACGACACTGCTCTGCAACTTCATCAAAGATGCATATTGCAATCCTTCTCTCTTCAGGTGTTTTATCCTTGGCCTGTGTTTAGGACCCAAAACGAATAATATAATTCAGAAGACAAATAAATTAAGCTCAAACATAATGGCTGACAAAAAAAATTAACATTCTTCTTCCACAGAGTGAAGATTTCTAGGGAGCGATCAAGCAAATATAGACAACTAAAATCCTAAAGTTGGAACCAAAAGAAAGGCTGCACCCATGAGACGTAACTTACCCACATAGGCGTTAAATACGATGCTAGCTCATCAAAGAAAGGCAAGAAAGTGGCTTTAAACGTTTTAATCAAAGTTCCAATGATCTCTCCCACCTGGAACAATTAAAAAAAATGTTGAAGAGAACCAGGACAAAGTCCCACACTATATAAACAATGGCCAACAAATTAAAAAATCAACAATATTATTGACAAGCTACCTAGGGATTGTGTTAAAAAAACTCACTTGATCAAAAACTTCTTCCTCTTGTTCGTTTTCCTCTTTAATCAGCTCCTGTTCCTCAGCATCAAAGTCTTCTGCTTTGGTCCTTTCTGCCCTCTCTCTTTTTCTACTGGAGCTGGCAGTGATCACCTGCTTTATCTCCTCCACAATGGATCTGACCTGGCTTTCATCTAAAAGTGGTCCAGATGTCTGAAAGCAAAGATACAAGGCACATGAATGGGGCCATACTCAAGAAATGATAGAATATAAAAATGAAAACGCCACAACATTTTATTTGTTTTGTGAACAAAGCAAAAACAATTTTTTTGTTTTTGAACACAGCAAAGTATGATTAATTCAACAAAAATTTACTCCCAAAGCAGTTCGCTCCTTCGCTGTTTCCATGCAAACTGAAATGAAGGATTGGACACTACAAAACAATTAATTAGTACTACACTGCAGTGACTGCTAGCATTTCCAAGTTCAAGCCCAAAATCAATTCAAATATTTAATTATAAAAGTTCTTGCAAATCAAACCAATTTTTTTATTCTGCAAAGAAAAGAAACTAAAATAGAAGTGGCAAAGCATGGAAAGAAACTAGTATCCAGTATCCAATTAACATTTCTAATCATGAGTGTATTGACAACTTCCTTGCAGGGAAAAATATAGCAATTCCAGCACTACTGAATTGGTCAGTTGGTGCGGAGTAAGTGCAAAAAGTAAAACAAACAGGGCCACAATGGAAATTCATACAATTTCTTAAAGAAAAATGACAAACCTGTAAGCATTCATTTAATGCATCCAATATATTTGCACAGATTTCGGTATCAGGTTCCTGCACACAAATTGCAATCTCATACTTCAGAGAATATTTAAATCATTACACCTAGATCAAGGAGGCTTAAGTGAAAAACAATGAACAACCTTATGTAACGCTTCCACAAGAGCTGGAACAATGTAGTCAGACAATTGCTTTATATATGTTTCATTACGACCTTGAGCTTGGCCTTTCTCTATAGCTAACTTTGCAGAACGCAGTAGCTCCGGCATTGCTAGAAAAAAAGAAAAAAAAAGTAGATATCTCTTTATTTAAAAATGGAGTACCCTCCAACAAAATTTGTAGAGGAAGGAGAAAATAAAAGCATTTGAGTATTAACAAATTAATACTACCTGAAACAGCTGCCTTCCTAACTTCTTCATGGAAATAAAATTTAAGAAGTGGAACCAAAGTTGGGGCAACCTACACAAATATGACCTTAATAAGTATGCAGCCAAAGGCAGACAAAAAAAATAATCGTGACACTATCGAATACCTGATCAATCCAGGGAAAGAATCCTTCTTTCAGCTCATCAGCATAGCAACACAGCATATTGCAAGCTGTAGCTTTCTCCTCCAAGACACTAGTCTTGATTCCAATCCTTTTATCCCCAAGAGTAATTGTTTCCATACTGAAACACAAAAGCAGCTTTTAGCAAGAGAAGAAGTAACAGAGAGCTACATAACAGCACTATTTACAGATCTTAATATCTTTTACACACTCGCTTATCAAAACTACACCTCAAACACTCTAAATCAGTACACTGGTAACTTAACCAAATAATTATCAAGTATAGAAGCATATAAAAAAAGTTGATGTGGATCTTAAAGCCACTGTGATTATCCATGCAGTGAAAGTTCATATGAAACTACACTAGATTCAGGCACATAATATATTAAATTTTAGGAAGGATACCAAGAAATAGGTAGTGATGCAACATTTGAGATATCGTAAATGCCTGTCGGTATGGAACTTAAGCAAAAAAGGAAATGAGAATAAGCTTCAGACCTATCATCATCAGAGTCATCAATATCATTGTCGTCATCTGCAGATGTGATGGTTACATCTGGCTTAAGTTGAGCAGATTGAAGCAAAGGAGGCATTACAACACTCATATATGGGAGGAAATCTTGTCCTAAGCACTTGCAGAGTCTAGCCCAGGCCTACAACATTGTAGATAAATTTTTATTGCAAATAATAAGTCTTTCTATAGTAGTTTTAGTGCAATTATAAGATAGGGCATACTTGTAACATGTAACTTGTAGTTGGATCATCCGCCTCCATGTGAGATCCTTGCAAAGCCATCAGCACTTCCATGACCTTCAGAGAAACAGTAACCACCAATCTGTGATTAGAGAAATTGGCAGCAGCATTTTTCTATTTGGTTTTTAGATTGGCCAAAATGCACAGGTTGAAAGACAATTTTTAAATTCTCAACTATAAGCAGAAAAAGAGCTGAAGCATTTAACTTGAGCATAGGAGAGTGTAGATAAGGAAAAATAAAGAAGTCAATTTCTGAATTTTGACAAAATAAAAATTCTATTTGGGGGAGTAAGGAAGGAAATGGTTCAAAATGGCATAAGTCTGCATGCACAAGCACCTTAAAAAATAACATGAAACCAATCATTCATCAAATTGCCATTCATATCCCAAATCCAATAAAGTAAACGTAGTTTCATATGTATAATGACTTACTTGCTTAGCGTCTTCCCTGAATTTCTCTTTTCCAACTGCCATTCCAACCAAACTAATACACTCCATCGATTTGGCACGAAGCATACGATTAGACTTATCAGTGGCGTTCACCAAGATAGCTTTCAGGTAAGGCATAACTGCATCATAGTATTTTTGAAAATGCTCCTACGCAATTACCATCTAAGTTAATCATCCATAAAAAATAAGAAAAAAAAATCACCTATAATATTGCATTATATAGTACAATACCTGAGATGAATCAGCAACGGATGCCAAAGCAGTCAAGGCACCCTCTTGCACCATTTGTTTTCCGTTCTGCATAAGACGTGATAAATCAGGCACAAGTAAAAATATATGCTAGTTCAAAAGCATGTAATTAAGTAAGGTTTTACATCATGAATTTGGTGTTTGTATATATAATATATATATATATATACACATAATCTTGAGAAGCATTACCTGCAGAAGTACAAGCAATTTGCTCACTACTCCATCCAAATACGGTGTTAAAATATCCGGAGTGCAATTCTCACTAAAATTCAGCACAGCCGAAGCAGCATGTGCCTGCAGGTAACAAATTACAAAAAAGGAAGCAATAAATAGATAATCTTGCATGTGTAATTACATGAACTTGATAATGAGCTGAATAAAGCACATTCCACAATGATCACTTTTCTCCAAATTCAGAAAATAAAGAACCTCAAATGAAGGATGGCTTGCAACTATAGACACCGATGGTAGCTCACAAGTCACGACAAAAGCCCAACGATTAGTTTTCTACAGTACTTTTCAAAAAGTTCATACTTAAATTCAAATAGAAACATACAGTCAAGCAGGTATGACTTTTGAGTGGACTCATTCAAACATCCCATCAACCAGAGACAAAAAGTGAACTAAATAATTTGGGTTCTCCTAAAGTCAAGGACATAAGATGAACTAGCAACTTAGAACATTGATTTAAGAACACACACTAGAATGCTCTACAGTGCACAACTTGTAAAGAATCGTTAAGATGAGAAAGTGCCAGTCAATATTAGGATCGTGGTCACCCTCTAGTACATTAAAAAAATGACCTGCATTGCAAGATACCAATCCATACCATTCAAATAATGAAACTGAATATCACGTCAATCACTTAGAAACAGGACCAGATGCTACGATCAGGTACTAACCTGAACACGAGGGTTCTGAAAATCATCCATAGCTCCAGCCAATGCTGGGAGCACACTTTGGTGATATTGAACTTGCAGATCTGGGCCCAAATCAGTAGACAACTGCCCAATTGCATTAATCGCTGCCCACCTTACACGAGGATGTGGATCTTGAAATGAGTTCAAGACCATTGCTACCACTTGCTCCAAATTTTTAATCATTACCTGCAAAAAAAAAATGAAAGGAATGGATAAACGATCATCATTAAAAATAAGGTAAATGGAAATTCATAGCTGTACTATTCACTTATTTGTGGATACAGAAGTGCCCCCTCGGAAACTGCATAGTAGGAATATACAATCACTTGTGTGAAACATCTTACGTCAGTGTATTATATCTGGCATGAAAGCTTTTCATTTATAAAGTGCAAGTGTGAATGTGACAATCAAACCGTACAAACATTGAATATTTCAAACGAATGTTTCTCATCACATCTAACCTGTTAGATATTTGAGTTCACACAATAGCACATTCAACACATGTCAAAAACCTAGGCTCTTTTATTACCAAAACTCAACTCAATTACTTCAACAGAAAAGGCATGTTTTTTTTCAATACATACAATATTATCTACACTAAGAGGTGGGAAATTACACTGTGTGGTTAAAGGCGGAACCATGTAAAATTGGAAAAGCAACAATTCCAAGCATAATATCACTAACTAATGACAATTAGTTAACCTGGATATACAATTTCACAAACAATGCACAACAATTAAGATAAAAATCTATACCTTAGCACAACCCTCAGCAATCTGAGCAAGGGCAATCAATGCAGCATGGTGCTTCTGCCACTCAGGGGCAGCCAAATATGCGGGCAATTGCTCAGAAGCTACCGGAACTATGGTATTCCCGCCAAGAGAAATCGAAAGCCGATCTAAACACTCCTGACCAACACTGTAATTAGTGGTCTCACCGGCATCCTCATCTTCACTCTCTGCCGCATGCCATGCCGGTTCGTCCTCAATATCCAGAAGCATTTTCATTAAAATGGCAAACAATCGGCTTATAAACTGCGGCAACTTCCTCATCATGCCAGGAGCACGCTCTCTGGCCTCAGCCAGAGTGATGACGAACTCAATGGCCAAGTGCCTTGTTGATTCTTCCAAGGAATCGGCCTCAGCAATCTGTAACATTGCGCCAACGACTTCCACAATCTGCCGCCTTAGGAACCTCGGCTCAGTCCCAGCCAATTCAATCAACAATTCAAGAGCGTCCTGCGCGGTGGCTTCGTTCCCGTTGTTCAGAGCCTCCATCAACGTCTTCATCATCGCCGGCAACAGGTCCTGAAACCTATCCCTATCCGCAGAGCTCGTCAAACACTGAATGAAATTGATGACGGCGTTCAAAGCCGCGATCTTTACGTCGGGGCTCGGCGAATTCCCCAGGCTATGCAAGAACACGGCGTGCAATTCCTTTATGTGCGGCACCATGATGTCGCCGATGTACTGCGATAACTGAGCAAATATCAAGAACGCCGCTTCTTGAAGCTTTGGCGAATCGGACGAGACGCACTGGAACATAAACGGCAACAGCTCCGGCCACCCGTTATCGGGCAAAATCCCAGAGGCGAGCTCGGAAATCGTATCGCAGAGCTTCTTGGAGATGGATTTCGTGCCCTCCTGCTGAATACACGTCAGCAGAATCGTCTTCAGCGTTGATTGAGTCGTCGGATTCAATCGGGGCCAGAGATACGAGTCGTCGCGGGTGAGCTGCTTGCGGAGGAGAATCGCGGACATGGCGCGGGCCTCGGCGGCTGGGGAGAACTGGAGGAGGTGGGCGAGCTTGAGGGAGAGGGAGTCGGGATCGGTCTGCTTGCAGAGGTTGAAGAGGAGCTCCGCCTGGGACCGCTGCTCGTTGGCGGAAGACATGAGGTGGGAGATCAGGGTTTGGAAAGGGGCCGGGTCGGGACCGAGAATCGTCGCGAGTTGGGCTTGCTGTAACTGAGTCGACTCGTCCATCGCAACGAGCTGCGGTTGTTTAGGGTTTTTGCCTGCCTTGGCTTGTGGATTGGTGTCAGTGATGAGCCCGCGAAGAGAAGATGTCTTTTTTCTCTCTCCTCGCTTTCGCTCTCTGGAGTCTAGACTTTTGAATCAAACCAAAAGTTAGGGAATTTTGGGGAGTTTTGGAGTGCGGAAGGAGGGTGCGGGGGAATTAAAGTAGGAGCGGGAGCAGAGGAGTGGGGCTCGTACATAAAAAGGAAAGAAATGCATATGGATGATTTGCTGGGCGTGGGTCACTCATCAATCATGATTTATTACTATTTTTTCGTACCAAATATATTTTTGGAGGGAAGGGATATGGGACTCATCCATTTTCTTTAATATGGGATAAAATCACATCGTTGATTTTTTTAAATTTATTAAAAGAGTGATATTATGAACACTAAATTTTTAAATTAAATAATATGATTATTGACAATTGAATTATTAATTAAGTATTAAATAATTTAATTTTTTTATTAATAACCCATTATTTAAATTATAAATTAAATTTAAAAATTTGATATGTTTAACATTATTCTTCTATAATTTATGTCAACATTAGTTGGGCCAATTAGTTTATAAAGCAAAGCCCAAATTTTTAACAAAGTCACTTTATATTTTTTTTCTTTTTCTTTGTTTATAATATAAATTATTTTCTTTTTAATTTACTTAATTCAATGGTTATGAGTGTACTCCAACTAGTGTCTCGTAATGAAGACCATTTTAATTAAATTGAACTAATGTTTGTTGTTGTTGTTGTTTAATGAGCTTAAAAGTATTTGGTGGCTCAAAATTGAATTCGTTTAATTTCAATCTAATTGGACCAATGGTGTAGCTATTGTTTCTTGAACTTATAAATAGTGAACAAAGATTTTTTAATTTTATTATTATAAGATTTTTTTTAATTTTATTATTATGTGCTAACTCATTATTTTAGTTTTTTATGTTCCAAATTCATTAATTAAAGTTCTACTCCATCTTTTGTATTTATGCAAATAATTCCTTGTATTTATGCAACTAATTCAAAAGCAAGGACAACATGGATTACTAAAATAATATATGAAGGACGAAATTTGTAACGATTAGTCCCGAATATTACGTAACGGTTCGTCTCAAATATTATGTAACGGTTGGGCAAATTCATAATTTTACTATGGGTGGGCTATTTTATTTTAAATTGTGGTTTTTGATTGGTCTCGTTTGGCATGCTAGGCCCACCCTTACTTTTTGGTCCCCGACACTCTCTCTCTTTCCTCATCTTCTTCTTTCCCGTGTAGCACTTACCCTCAGCTCTCTCTTTTCTTTTCACTCTCTCTCTCCCTCAATGCACTATTTTCTCCTCCCGAGTACCACACAACCAGGCACCCCTATGACGACTGGATCGCCACTACCATGGCTCTCACTCCGGCAACCTCACCACCCTCGAGATCTCTCTATCACGAACCCATAACTCCCCCGGCTTTCCGGCGACGACCGTGATCCTGTTCTCAGCCCTCTCCGCCCACCTATGCTACTTGGGTGAGGTAGGTTCGACTCCCCCATTCTTTCTTCCATATTCATTTTGGTATAATTTTAAAGTAAAGTGGTGGAATATCAAGCTTGATCCGAGCTCAAGAACGTATTCCAGCCAAACTAGCCTAGAAACTGGCAATCGGACCCATGACGAGTACCGGGTCAACCCGACCTGAAAACAACACCGAATCTAAAGCCCAAACCTATTAGCCCAAAGCTCAAACTAGGCATTTGGCCATAGAACCCGGTTCAAACTCTAGGCCATACCTAAATAACCCAAGCTCAAAACCTATAACTAAACCGGCCCAATCCAGGTTCCAGGGCAACGCGTGGCCATGCATGGCCACCTGTCTTGCCCGACCCATGGAGCACATGCGCCTCTACCGGAGGTACTGTGCTTTGCCGCCGTCCATGGTGGCGCTGGTGACTTTTTCGGCCAACTTTTCGGCGACCCAAATCGGCGCGTATGGGGCGTGTGGCCGTTAAAGCCACCGCCCCTTGGCGGCGTGTGGAGGTACCCAAGGTCCCCCTTATGTTTTTCGACGTCCTAAATCCGTTTATGACGTCCGTTTCTTGAAATTCAATCGTTAGGATAGAGTTTTATTAATTGATACCTTTATGTGCTTAGGTACAATTGTCTATGGCATTTTCGTCTTTGCTAATTTGCATGGCCATTCGACGGCGAAGTATCTGTGAGTGGGCCCCTTAAAAATGCATATTTTACTATTAAAAATGCATACGTGAAAAGCATGATTTATTGGTTACGTTTTATGAAACGTTTATGAGTAAATTGGTTTCACACTTTATGAATTATCATGTTTTATCGACTTTACGTTCTTTGTGGTATATATGATTAATGACTATATACATACTTGTGAACGTGGTTTTATGATATGACATTTTAGTTATTGAACTTCGATTTAGATAGATATATATATATATATATATATATATATATATATAAGAAATATTATGTTAATGTTTTTATGTACTTAGTGGTTATTCGAATGTTCTGCCTACGAGCGAATGTCCTGCCTGTGGGTGTATGTTACTACCTACGGGCGAATGGTCCTTCCTACAGGTGAATGATACATTTATATTGGCTTCAGTAGAGCGTAGATTGGTGGCTTCGACCGGGAAATATAAGATATGGCCTTGGCTGGGCGTTTGGTTAGTGCCTACGGGCGGAAAATATTTATACTGGCTTTGGCCGGGCGTTTGGTTGGTGCCTACAGGCGGAAAATATTTATACTGGCTTCGGCCGAGCGTTTGTAGATGGCTGCAGCCGAAAGATATTTATATTGGCTTCGGGCGCGAAAAATATTTATACTGGCTTTGGCCGGGCGTTTAGTTGGTGCCTACAGGCGGAAAATATTTATACTGGCTTCGGTCGGGCGTTTGTAGATGGCTTCAGCCGAAAGATATTTATATTGGCTTCGGGCGCAAGATGTAGTGCCTTCGGGTGAATGAAGAGATATGTTTTTATATATATTTATATATCTACCATGTCCTACTACTACTAAGCATTTTATTTATGATATATGTTTTATGAAAGGTTTTATGGCATGCTTGGGTTTTCGAAAACTTATTGCTTATTATACTATGAGTTTTCTAAACCTAGAGGTTAGTATGTTAAATAGTAACTGTTTTAGTATTACTTATATATCAACTTGGTCCATTCGTATTTTGTTTTGCGCTCCCTCAAGACTTAGAATCAAGGCATACAATTTTGGCATCAAGGCACTCCCCCATCAGCATCTTCGAGTCCTTTCGGTGTAAGACCCATCATTTTGTTCACTCAATTTTATATTATTCCTTTTTAGTGTCTCAGATTAGTTGTATGCTCTGAACACATTCCATAATTGCATATTCATTATAATTAAATTTACAAGTTTTATTTATGTCGGTTAATTGTTTTTAGTTCTCATGCATCCTAATATGGCTTCGTCACCTTCGGGTGTCGGCCAGCACGTGCCTATCTTGATGTTTAGAAAATATTAGGGTCAGGGGTGTCAAAATTGATGAAGTTGAAATAAAGGTGGGCTTGAAAAACGAAAAGAAAAAAAAATAAAACCATTCACTGATTCGAAAATTGAAATAAACAAACCAAAACAAAGAAACTGGACTGAACTGAAAGTTATTAGTTCAATTTCGACTTTTGGAGATTTAGAAGTCGAACTGAATTAGATCTAAATTAATATTTTATATATTGATTTGTCATGGGTATTTATCTTCTCTTGTTTGCACCATTCCTATGTATAGGTTCGTGGGTGGTTGTTCATTTGGAAAATTAGATTGTACTCGTATGGGGATTTGTTTGATTATACCCCATAGATTCTGTTTTGGGTTTTGGCAAAAATTTGAATCCAATGAAACAGAACCTCTCCCTAGTATGTACTTGCAATGTCATCAATTTCAAATGCGAGAGTGGTAATCACCCTCTATGGAGTTTGGATATGATCTGACATGATCATTATGCATCCAAGTGTGTATTATGAGATGGAACATATTTACTGTAAAAGGAACTTTGTTGCTTATATAGTAGCTTGACTATGTTTATCGTACAATTTGAGTGTATTAGTTTTTGAACAAGCTCTTTTTTGTTACCGTTGATTACAGTTGATGCCTCATTGTCAAACATGAAAGAAAGGAAAATTCTATGAAGACCATGTTTTTTTTTAAGAGTGTAGTCAAACTAAGATTTTAAAGGACTTTATAAAGGATTTTAAAAATGATAGATTTGATAGGATTTAACTTCTACAAAATTCATACGGATTTTAAAGAATTTGAATAGATTTAGTTTGTAGATTTTGGTGGATTTTCATATAATTTTTTTATTGAAAAAAAAAAAAAAATCTTTCCCCTTGCCCTACTATACTTGATAGGCACTTTATCCCCTTCCCTTTTGGGTCTCTTTTCATACAACCACGGCTCCATCTCTTTCTCAATTGATAGATCAACATAACTTTGGTGAGCTTTTGAGCACTACACAACTAGCAACCATCACCACCGACTGCCTTTTTTGCCAAAGACGTACGTCGTGGTACTTCAGTAGTGCTTGTAGTACTATAGACGTTAAAAAATTAGAATAGTGAGAGAGTAGTGTTAACCAAAATCCTAAATCGATCATGTCCTTCGATGATCATACATTCCACCAAAGTATATAGTAGCTATCTGTGTGTGGTTGGGTTGGTAGAGATTTAAGGACTGTCTAGATGGAAAATGATTTGAAATCTTAGGGGGTGAGGTTGGATTCTTTTTAGTCTTGGTTATATATATTTGTTGCTATCAAAACCACAAAATCCACAATTTATTGAAATCCTCCCAAATCTTTATTTTTTTAATACACTTTGATTTGGATGTATTTTAAAATCCTTTAAAATCTTTTAATTGACTACACCTAGATCACTTCCTTAATAATATTTTGTAAATTATATGATGCGGTGGTGATGATTGGACACACCCATTAATGATTTGAATAAAGCTTATTTTTAGCTACACCATTTATAACTTGATTTTGCTTTTATTTTGCCTTTGAAACTCAAAAGTTGCCTCTATAAATTTCAAACTCGCTCTACATTGCCTTAGATATGTTAATTTCGTTGTCTGAGTTTGATTTGGGAGCACCGGGCTAATCAATTTCTTTTTTATTTTTTTAATCTCTTCAATTTCTCTTAAACTTAATATTTGTTTATATTGTTGAATGTTACCATATAGTAAGGATTTATAATCAAATTCATTGGCACATGTATCATAGTCTTTTTAGGTATTGGGTCCCATTTTAGGGAGCGACTTTTGAATTTTAGAGAGGAGACTCCACAAGTCAAAAGTGAAACGGATTTGACTTTTAAGTTAAAGGGCCAGAATGTGATCAAAATCGAGTTCTAGAGCATAGTTAAAAAAATGTATTTTTTAATTTTTTTTAATTTTTACAAACAATGTTATCTATACTAATAGGGTTGGCGGAGTGGGCTAGCATCATAATAGGTGAGCCATAATAATGTGGTTCAAACTCACTGTTGACGATAATTAAATATAAGATCTCTCACCTACAAACGATAAGAAATACAACTAGACTGTAATACTAAAAATAAATATTTAAACTAAAAATCTAACTATCAACTAGCACATCATATAATCTAGGAAAATTTTATTTAGACCCAGTTAACTTATCTTTACACCCATTAATTTTTTTTTAATTTTATATTTCAATTATGCCCTAATGAAAAGATGGGTGTAGAAAGATAATATCAACTAGCGAATGGGTGGGTCGAAGTGGTCGTGAGAGCCCCAGTTGGCGGGTGGGTGGGTTGCCAAAAATCGAAAAGAGGGATTAACCGAGGGTGGAGAAGAACGATAAAATGATAATGGAGGAGGGTTGTGGCCTTTGATGAAATCGGGAGATCGTGTTGCCTGAGCTAAGTTGGGTTTGTCAGAGAAATATAGGGTTTCTGATGTTGATATATATATATATATCTCTCTCTCTAATGTTGATATATACAACTTTTAAACTTGTCCACGTTTGGGACTGCATCCTTATTCCACGAATTGCAAGGTCAAGTCCGATTACTGCCATTGTAGGTGGTTGGGGGGTTTACGTGTTTGTGTTTGTGTTTTTTTTTTCATTTTTTTAAGTTTGCCAATTTTATATTTGAGGATAAAAAGATAAATTTGTCAGACAAAATTTTCAAATTGGGTGTGAAAAGAGAATTATTAGATGTAAATAAAATTTTCCTATAATCTACAAAATGAACGGTCGCTTGCCAAACGGGGGAGCCCCGCTCATCTACTCCCACTCCTACTTTTAACGCACCGTACCCTCTCTCCGCAGTCGACACCCCAAAAAACCCTAAATTCGAAAAAGTCGAGTGAGAGGAGAGAGAGATATAGAGAATTAGCCCGCCACCTTCCTCGTCATCCACAGCCAAAGTCTCAAAAACCCTACCTGCAACTCTCGACTCTCGAGTTCGCTGCAGCAATGGCCGAGTCGACTCAGCTACAGCAAGCCCAACTGGCGACGATTCTCGGTCCCGACCCGGCCCCTTTCCAAACCCTAATCTCACACCTCATGTCCTCCGCCAATGAGCAGCGCTCCCAGGCCGAGCTTCTCTTCAATCTCTGCAAGCAGACCGATCCTGACTCCCTCTGCCTCAAACTGGCTCACCTCCTCCAGTTCTCTCCCGCCGCCGAGGCCCGAGCAATGTCTGCCATTCTCCTCCGCAAGCAGCTCACTCGCGACGACTCGTACCTCTGGCCCCGATTGAATCCGACGACCCAATCCTCGCTGAAAACGATTCTCCTGACCTGTATTCAGCAGGAGGACAACAAATCTATCTCCAAGAAGCTATGCGATACAATTTCCGAGCTCGCCTCCGGAATCTTGCCCGATAACGGGTGGCCGGAGCTCTTGCCGTTCATGTTCCAATGTGTCTCGTCCGATTCACCCAAGCTTCAAGAATCGGCGTTTTTGATATTTGCTCAGTTATCGCAGTACATCGGCGACACCATGGTGCCTCACATAAAGAAGTTGCACGCCGTGTTCTTGCATAGCCTGGGGAACTCGCCGAACCCCGACGTTAAAATCGCAGCTTTGAACGCCGTCATCAATTTCATCCAGTGTTTGACAAGCTCTGCCGAAAGGGATAGGTTTCAGGACCTGTTGCCGGCGATGATGAAGACGTTGATGGAGTCTTTGAACAACGGGAACGAGGCCACAGCACAGGACGCTCTTGAATTGTTGATTGAATTGGCAGGGACCGAGCCCAGGTTCCTCAGGCGGCAGATTGTGGAGGTTGTCGGGGCAATGCTACAGATTGCTGAGGCTGACACCTTGGAAGAAGCTACCCGGCACTTGGCAATTGAGTTCGTAATCACCCTTGCTGAGGCCAGGGAACGTGCTCCAGGGATGATGAGAAAGTTGCCACAGTTTATAAGCCGATTGTTTGCCATTTTGATGAGGATGCTTCTGGACATTGAGGACGAAGCCGCATGGCATACAGCCGAGAGTGAAGATGAGGATGCGGGTGAGACTGGTAACTACAGTGTTGGGCAGGAGTGTTTGGACAGGCTTGCCATATCCCTGGGTGGGAATACCATTGTTCCCGTGGCATCCGAGCAGTTGCCTGCTTATTTGGCTGCCCCTGAGTGGCAGAAGCACCATGCTGCATTGATTGCTCTCGCTCAAATTGCAGAGGGTTGTGGCAAGGTATTAATTGTTATTCATTATTCATGAGTAGTATTTCCAGGTTAACTAAATGTTGTTTGTTAGTTACACTTTTATTGGATATTTTGTTGTCCAACCACTTCAGACGTTTTTCTGTTGTAGTGGTAGAATCTGTGAAAAGTACACCTTGATTGTCGATGGTTATTGTGACATTCACACTTGACACATCTAAACGAAATTTTTTAACACAACAACAACAAAGCCTTATCCCACTAAGTGGGGTTTGCTGTATGGATCCTAGAACGCCACTGAGCTCAGTTTTACGCCGAGTTTTCCATTAGCGCCGAGTCTTCATTTACCTTATTGTTAATCTGTTGTTTGGTGTTTCAGGTAATGACAAAAAATTTGGAGCAAGTGGTGGCAATGGTCTTGAGCTCATTTCAAGATCCACATCCTCGTGTAAGGTGGGCAGCAATTAATGCAATTGGGCAGCTGTCTACAGATTTGGGTCCAGATCTGCAAGTTCAATATCACCAAAGGGTACTCCCGGCATTGGCTGCAGCTATGGATGATTATCAGAATCCCCGCGTTCAGGTTAGTTGCTGATTGTGTTTTTGGGTTCTCTTTCTGATTAATTGAATTGGTTAAGGATTTGGTTTTTGCCATGCTACTGTCATCTTAACCTACTATAACTAACCCTATTTACCAAAAAAAGGTACGGTTCATGTTGACCTTGTCACCATAAGACAAATATTGAGAGACAGTTTCTCTTCTTAATGCTTTACGAGTTGTGCACTGTAGAGCATTATGGTATGTATGAAGTTGCTTAAATCAATAATCTAATTAGATAGTTCATCTGATTGACCTTTACTTGAGGAGTCATTTATGTTGGAAATAAAAAAAAAATTAGGCTTTAGTTTTGTGAGCACTATTTATCGCCACAGGAAACAAATTTTTTATGCTCTTTAGTTTTGTGAGTTTGAGTTGCTTTATGTATGAATTTGTAATATGCAGTGATTGCTCAGGGTGATAATATGACGTGCACTTTTTATTAGCTTGTTATCTGGACCATGTTATTGCATGTGCTTGATTATCTATTCATTTGCTTCCTCTTTGTAATTTGATATCTGCAGGCACATGCTGCTTCAGCGTTGCTCAACTTCAGTGAGAATTGTACTCCGGATATTTTGACACCTTATTTGGATGGGGTAGTGAGCAAATTGCTTGTACTTTTACAGGTATGTGCTTCTAAAGAAAATAACACATTCATCTAATAAAAACACTTGCATAATAATAATCTTGTTGAACTAGTATTAGTTTATGTGCTTCTAAATATTTTTGTCTCATGCAGAATGGGAAACAAATGGTGCAAGAGGGAGCCCTTACTGCTTTGGCATCTGTTGCCGATTCATCTCAGGTATTGTTTCTATGTAATGTATTACCTCTTGTTTAATGTTTTTTAATAGATGATTAAGTTTGATGGTAATGGGATTTGTAGGAGCATTTCCAAAAATACTATGACGCAGTTATACCTTACCTGAAAGCTATCTTGATGAATGCAAATGATAAGTCTAACCGCATGCTTCGTGCCAAATCCATGGAGTGCATTAGCTTGGTTGGAATGGCTGTTGGAAAGGATAAGTTTAGGGATGATGCGAAGCAGGTAAGACATTATATCTTTGTATCCATTTTTCACTGTATCAGAGCATCCTTGTTTTGAGTTTGTTTTGAAACAATTATCTTGCATACCACTGGTTATGGAATGGGTGGAAGAGTCTGGATGCTTTGAAGCTTTGTTTTTTTAATTTAATTCGTAACCTCCCCCTCACTTCCCAATAGAAATTTGATTTCTTTGGAATTGTAACTTTTCCTTTTTCTTGTGCACTCTACACTTTGATATTTTTAAGCTCTTTTATGTTTCTTGGATGGGAATGATAAATTGAATCTTCAAGCTTGTAAAAGTTCTGCTGCCATTTTACTTAATCTAAGATAAGAAACCTGTTTGGCATATGCTGACAATTTCTTGTGTTGTCTGTTTGAACTTTTAACTTAGCTAATTATATAGAGACATAAACTAACCATACCATTATTCTGGAAGGTCATGGAAGTGCTGATGGCTTTACAAGGATCTGGAATGGAGGCAGATGATCCAACGACAAGTTACATGCTACAGGTATGTTCTTATTTCTTAAATTGCACAAACATTACTATACTTTCAACCTAGTATTTTCATTAAGAATTGATCTACAATGATGTAGGCATGGGCAAGACTCTGCAAGTGCTTAGGACAAGATTTCCTCCCCTACATGAGTGTTGTAATGCCTCCTTTGCTTCACTCTGCTCAACTTAAGCCAGATGTAACCATTACTTCTGCTGATGACAATAGTGATATTGATGATTCTGATGATGAAAGGTAGAATATTTTTCAATTTTTTTTCATGCAAGTTCAATACCAACAGCCATGTATAATGTATGTGAATGTGATATTATTACCTATTTCTTGCTATCCTTCCTAAAGGTTATTATAAATGCATCTAGATTTATTGTTGGTTCGTATTCACTTTTACCACATTACACCATTATCTACATGCCGCAAAATGGATAAAGATAATGGCTTTGACATCCATAAATGATGTTTCTCTTCGTGAACCTTTGGACGATTATCTGTGTAATGTACCAATCTAGCATTTTGTAGTTTGCAAGGTGTAGTTAGTGTAATTGAATGCAAGATATTTACACGTCGCAGTAGTGTTATTGTGCTGCTCTTTAGTAGCTGTTTCTCTAAATGTTGCTTTTCCGTTACAGTATTGAAACAATTACTCTTGGGGATAAGAGGATTGGAATCAAGACTAGTGTCCTTGAGGAAAAAGCTACTGCTTGCAATATGCTTTGTTGCTATGCTGACGAGTTGAAAGAAGGATTCTTTCCTTGGATTGATCAGGTCTTTCATAGTGTATCATAATTATTTTTCTTACCCGGCTTCCTATGAATGTTACTTAAAAATGTAATGTTTGTGCAGGTTGCCCCAACTTTGGTTCCACTTCTTAAATTTTATTTTCATGATGAAGTTAGGAAGGCAGCTGTTTCAGGTATTTTTGATTTTTGATATTAAACGTTTTTATTTGGGTTTTCCCCTTCTGGTAAAGATGTAGTTGGAGGTTTGATAAAGAAAGATCTATTTTTTGTCTGTAGCGATGCCAGAGCTGCTGCTTTCTGCAAAATTAGCCATAGAGAAGGGGCAAGCACAAGGTCGTAATGAAACCTATATAAAGCAATTGTCTGACTACATTGTTCCAGCTCTGGTGGAAGCATTACACAAGGTTGTTTATTATTTGTCAATTAAGCCTTCTCAATCAGGGTGTAATGATATGATGTTTCTCTGAAGTATGAGATTGCAATTTGTGTGCAGGAACCTGATACAGAAATATGTGCAAATATTTTGGATGCACTAAATGAATGTCTACAGGTATGCCATATTTTGAAGAAATTTATTAAATTTCCTTTGAGACCTGGTTTAACTTGTGGTACTTATTCAGCACAAGTTCAGCTCTGTGGTGATATAATTGCTAAACCCGATTTGGGTGCCTTGTGTGGCACACCAAAGTGCTTTACGCTTCTGACCTGGGATCGAGCCTGCCTCCTTAGAGTGCGCGGTGTCTCTCCCATTGGAATGGTTGGTAAGCTAGAGCTTATGATTTGTTACCATCCAGCAAGAGTAGCCCTATCGGGTGAGCTTTACTGGTCTCTCGGAGAGGTACCCAATCCTCGGAAAATCTGGGATGAAACCAGTGAATTCCTGGTATTGCTGGAAATTTGGGATAAATGTTGCCTCATATCTTGCTGGGCACCAGTAGTCTATGTATCTTGAATGCAATTTGATACTGGATACTATTGGATACTCGAGTTACCCTGTTTTTTCTGCTTTTTATTTCAATTTTTTTTGCGAAAGAAAAAACTGCAGTAACTATAAGAATAATAGTTTATCATTATATCTTAATTAGTATTAAACTTTGAATTGAAGACAGTTACTGCACCATAATACTAATTGTTATGTAGTTGCTACTCTACTGTCTAAAAAAAAGTTCTATTTGAGTTTACTCATACTTTGCTTAGTTCGAAATTCGATAACTTTATTTTGGCATTTCCATCTTTATCATTGCTTGAATAAGACACCATTCATGCATTCTTTGCATCTTTTGTTTCAGATATCTGGACCACTTTTAGATGAAAACCAGGTCAGATCCATTGTGGAGGAGATAAAGCAGGTGATCACTGCCAGTTCAAGTAGAAAAAGAGAGAGAGCAGAAAGGACCAAAGCAGAAGACTTTGACGATGAGGAAAAAGAGCTAATTAAAGAGGAAAATGAACAAGAGGAAGAAGTTTTTGATCAAGTAAGTTTTCTCAAATACAATCTTTAAGTAGCCCATCAATACTATTGCTGATGTTTTCATGATTTTCTTGAACACTTTTTTCTTATTCCAGGTGGGGGAAATCTTAGGAACTCTGATTAAAACATTTAAAGCCTCTTTCTTACCTTTCTTTGATGAGCTATCATCGTATCTAACACCTATGTGGGTGAGTTTCGTCTCAAGGGAGCTTCCCGCTTTAAGATTCCAACTTATTTGTTTATATTTGTTTAGTATCATTCCCTCTGATTGTCATTTTGTGGAACCAGAATGTTCATTTGAAAATCTTATTGTTTATGTTCTGTTGTGCCAATCTTTATTTTCGAGTTAGTTTCTTTGTTTAAATTATAATAGTGGGTCCAAACCAACAGGCCAAGGATAAAACACCTGAAGAGAGAAGGATCGCAATATGCATCTTTGATGATGTTGCAGAGCAGTGCCGTGAAGCAGCTTTAAAGTAAGTTTGTTCTATTAGAAATGTTTGGGCTGAACTAAGTCATATTATTGTGAACTCATCTTTTGTTCTGATGTTGTTGGATCAGATATTATGACACATTTCTTCCTTTTCTATTGGAGGCCTGCAATGACGATAACCCTGATGTTCGACAGGTCTGATCTCACCAATCTATTTGAATATGTATAAGGGTACCTTTTTCCGTAAGTTTTATGTGATTCTTTTTGTTTTTCTTTCCTTTTCAGGCAGCTCTATATGGACTTGGTGTCTGTTCAGAGTTTGGTGGAATAGTAATTAAACCTCTTGTTGGCGGTAAGTCTGCTTGTATGTCTTACATAGTTGGAATATTTCTGATTGCTTATTGTAACTCTTTTGGATGGCTTTATCCAGAGGCTCTTTCGAGGCTAAATGCTGTGATTCAGCATCCTAAAGCCCTGCAAGCTGAAAATGTGATGGCATATGATAATGCTGTTTCTGCTTTAGGAAAAATATGTCAATTTCATCGTGACAGTATTGATGCAGCTCAGGTACTTTATTTTTGTTGTGACATCTGAAATTCATTTGTTTTGTTGCCACTGTATGCAGTGTGTGCACTATACAGTGTTTTCTGAATTTTTTTTTTAGCACAACACTACTGTTTTGTTGTAACTTTTATTTCAAGATTTATTGACATATTTCTTTTATTGGCTGCAAATTTTTTATTTCTTCGCTTTATGGTTTGTCAACTTTCTGTCATTTGGCAGGTAATTCCTGCATGGTTGAACTGTTTACCAATTAAAGGTGACTTGATTGAAGCCAAAGTTGTTCATGAACAACTTTGTTCTATGGTGGAAAGGTAGAGCTTCATCTGTCTTTTACTCTCTGCCTAATCCTGTTACTTTTCGCCTTTTTGTGCAATTAACGTTTAGAACACCATGACCGATGAAATTTATAGAGGTGCACCTTTGGAATCCATCTGCAGGTCTGACAGAGAACTTTTGGGTCTCAACAATCAGTGTCTTCCTAAAATTGTTGCCGTCTTTGCTGAGGTTTGTGATCCATAAAATGATTTAGCACTTTTATACCAAGTATTTTACACACTGTTAGAAAATCATGATATGTGATATTCTCTTTTCCTCAATAACACATATCTCATTAACCGATAAAAGTACAAGTATTATCTACATTCAATTGCCTAATTTGCTTTGTTGTACTGGTCTTGCTGATTGCTGTAAACTTTTTTCACGATGATATTGCCCCTTGCTGATTTTGTTTGTAATACATATTCAAGAGTGCGAGAATATTTACTTTGAGGGTATGATTGTTCTCTTGTAGGTTCTATGCGCGGGTAAGGATTTAGCAACAGAACAAACTGTAAGCAGAATGATTAATCTATTAAGGCAGCTTCAGCAGACCTTGCCGCCAGCTACATTGGCCTCCACGTGGTCCTCCTTGCAACCTCAGCAACAGCTTGCGCTGCAATCTATCCTCTCCTCATAAGTATGGTGGCTTGGATTGTGCATATTTCTGCTTTCGGATTCACAGATCTGTCTTGTGTGGTAATTATTGTCCCCAATTCTTTTCCTTGAGATGGTTCGCGGCAGTTGGTTTTGCAAAGCGTGGAAGTCATCGTTGCGATTTGATCTACTCCTTTTGGTAAAGATGTGTATATGCAAGTGTCAGTTGTGAGGGCTCTTTTTTGTGGGTGGCTGAGGTTTGTGAGGGTTGTTGGTCGACAAATTCGTGTACCAGTTTTGGTCTCGTTTGTGTGTTTGGTGTATTCTATGTCTACATTTAATATTGTGAGAGTCTGTTGACTAGTGGTTGATTCTTTCATTCTGTTTGAAATTTTGATCCCGAAAGGCAATAAATTGGCATCTCTCACATTTTTCGTCTTTTCATTACGTTCACGCGCAACTCTCTCCAGGCAACGGTGGAAAGAGTGTTTGGGCCGTTTCTGTTCAAATTCGTACGAATAAATGGCCAGGAGTATTGAGCTATAATTTAAGGCCCACGTTCAATGTCATTACTTGAAAATTGGGATCACCAATAAAGTTAGAGCTCGTTTGGATGCGCTTTTGAAACGATTGAAAGCGCTTTTGATGAAAATGTTTTTAAAATCAATCATTAGTAAAGATGCAAGTAAATTTTGAAAGAACACTTAAAAGTGTTTTTTAGAAAAAGTATATAACTGGTGTTTCTTACAGAAAGCACTTTAAGTGCTTTTGGAACCCAACAATATTTTCTCTAAAAGCAGTTTTAATCATTTTAAAAACATATTCAAACGAGCTCTTAGACTAGACTTGGTTAACCGAACATTTTGAAGGAAGTTGGGTCCTTTCGTATGCCCAACAATCTGTTTGGTGTGTTGTAAAGCTCAACAGAAAAAGTTATATAGGTCGTCAATAAAGTCAATAATGTTTTATAGCAAGAAATGTTGGTAGGTCAAAAAATAACACATGCAAAAAATTATTGTGACGGAGATAAAAATGTTTTGATGGATACGTAGGCACACGACTTAGCGGAGAAACTTTATTGTTGTTGTTGTTTTGGGTGGGAATGGTCATTTGCGGGTATAAACAGAAGGGGAGGCAGATTCTCTGCTCTCCTTTTTTCATACACTTTCTATTTCCTTCTATTTGTGTGGTTACGGTTAAGGCACGTCAATATAAAGACACGTCAATATTTTATATTGATTTTTTTATAGACAAATTAAAACAAAAAAAACGTGACTTAATCGTGACTACACAAATAAGAAAGACGAAGTAAAAGGAGAACAGAGAACCTGCCTCCAAACAGAAGGTCCGAAGAAAAGGAGTGCGTTTGGGCTTTAAGCAGAATCAGCACGGCAGCCGTGACTTTTGCAGTCTCGACAACTGTCTCACCAAATTCACCGCCGCCGTGGTTGCTTGTCAGAGCATCTAAGCGTCCAAAGTCAAAGCCAAACCAAAACCCGCCCTTTCTCTCTCACTCTCTCACTCTTCTCACTGGTTATGTGAGGCAAGTTAATAATCTCAAACTTGTCTTTGGCTTTGATTCTGTTGCGTCTGCAGTCACTTTAGTAATCTCACATTCCTTTATCGAATTACAAGTTACATTTTGAATGCACTCTAGCTGTTTGTGAAAAGTTGTGAGTGGCAGGTGGGTTGGGGGCTTTCGAGTTTCGACTTCATTTTTCGACGAATTATGGTGCTGAGGCGTAGTGTGAGGCACTGAGGACAAGGGAGAAGATGCTTAATTGGTTAAGTAGGCGTTGCTTTTGCACGGCTGCTCCACGGCCATGGCTATTTGTAGGTTTGGGCAATCCCGGCGATAAGTACAAAGGAACTAGACACAATGTACTATACAATATCATGCATTCTAGAGACCCTGATTTGACAATGTGTTGTATTTCTTGTTTTTTGTTTCAATAACAAGTTTCAGATTACTTTCTTTTGGTTTGAAGCAGACAGGGTTTGAGATGATTGATGCTTTCGCTAATTCACAAGGCATTGCAATGAACACGGTCCATTGCAAGGCCATCTTTGGGCAAGGCATGTGAATCTTTGCATATGTTACTTTGTTTATTGTCATTTTTTATGTTTGTTTGTGAAGTACATGGAAGTTTGGTATTGTAGGTTTTGTGGGTGGAGTTCCGGTTTTTCTTGCAAAGCCTCAAACTTACATGAATTTGAGTGGTGAATCTGTAAGTGGCTGATATGCTTCCTTTTCACAATCTGATGGAATTATGATATTGTACTTCTGTTTGCAAAAAGGTTATTCGTTGATCTAGCCTACCAAAATGATATTTGTTCTGTGCATTTCATTCCTTCTAGCACACTTCCAAACCCATTTGCAATTCCTTCGTGATTTTAACTGCTTCACTTTTGTATGTTAGAGACTTAGAGCTATTAATCCTACTGCTTATGTAACTAATATTAGTAAAAGAGATATCAGTGAATGGTTTAACTTGCGTTTCTCTTTTTTAAACAGACGGGACCTCTTGCTGCTTATTATAAGCTACCTCTCAATCGTGTGCTAGTGGTACTTTCTTCTTCTGATTTTAAGCTTTTTTGTACTTATAGCATCTGTACATATCTTTATAGTATTCCTTTTATTCTTGGCTGCAGTTTCATGACGACATGACCTTGCCATGTGGGGTACTTCGTCTTCACCCAAATGGAGGTCACTTATGCCACAATGGGTATGATTGAACTTATTATTTTCGGGTTTTAAGCATATATGCTTCTATATGATATTATGATTAAGCAATGATGAAAAATGTCTTGCCCAAATGTTAGAACCCGCCTGGACATTTATGTTTACCATGGTTGTAGTTACGTAGCCTCTGAATTGCTGAGTTCACAATAATTGGTGAGCTAATTATATAGTAGCTGCATATTAGGATGGCTCTTTGGTACTAGTAGACCATCACTACTACCATGAAGAGTCAAGACCATTATTATGTAGCGTTACCAGAATTCAATTCTGGTCAAGCTTGCCTTTTTCGGGCTCATCAACCATTAAGCACTCATATATTTACTGAAAATGTATTTATTTTCCTCTATCTCTTGAAAGGCCTTTCAATTTTTGCCATCTCCCGCTTTCAAACTTAGGGAAAATATGTGGAATCCGGTACTTATCACTGATTATTATTATTATTATTATTATTTTTGTTATTCAGGCTGAAGAGTGTGATCTATCACTTTCGAGGGAACAGAGAATTTCCTCGACTAAGAATCGGTGAGTTTGAATGTCCAAATTTCATAGTTATGTTACTGTTATTATCACTTCCAAGTGCTAGAAAGTACGTTGAATTTCTTGTAAGGTATCGGAAGGCCTCCTGGTCAAATGGATCCGAAAGCATTCTTGCTGCAAAAATTTAATGCCACAGCTCAAGGACGAGTAAGTATATTTTGGTTGTGTATTTGTCTCAAACAACATTTCTTAACACATCCATATTCTTAGTTTGTTTCTCCTATTGCATCACAACAATTACCAGATACTCAGAATTTATAAAAAGTATATTTTGAAGGATTATACTACCATTTGTTTGCTTGTTATTTACTGATTCAACGGTGGATAAGACCTTAATTAAGGAGGTAGTCCTAGCTGTTTAGAATGCCATATGAAATCTGATCTTTGTAAGATCCATTCATTCCATATGGATTGCATTCATTTTAAATTTGGCCTAGTGTTATCGAATCCTGCATTTTATGTAATTGGACTCATATTCTGCTTAACAATTTGATGTCTAATCTTCGTCTGGTTAATATCTTATCATTCTTATATCCTAATTCAAGTCTGGTAATTACTTGGAGGGATAATGATGATGTGCCTGTTTGATCTAGATTGATGCTGCTTTGCAAGAGGGAGTTGATATATTGAAGGTCGTGCTTTTTAAAGGCTTCGCAGAAAGTGCGAGACGCTTCAACTCAGAGCAGAAATACAAGCATCTAAGAGTAGAAACCCTGCCAACATGAATTTACACAGTAGCATCTGTAAATGAGTAAATGGGTTTTTGTTTTGGGATAACACTTGGGTCGTGATTGTCAGAATATATGGAAACTCGACCGGTTGTTGAATCTAAAGTCAAGAGGACGTACGGGCGTTGCGTTGCTGACAATTCATGTCATCGAGTGGGGTTCTAACAATCGCGGCTCAAGGATTATCCTTTTGTTTTGAGATCATCTTTTGTGCTATAAATGTGACCCCATCACCCATCAGCTCAACGAAGCTAGAGCGATAGACTTGTCCTCAGACCCATCATTTCTCAAAGATTTGCCGGGGAGTAGGAAGTTGGAAGTCTCAGTTTCTCATGACTGGGGGTTGGGATCGGGTGGGCACCCGGTGCATGATTTTATCATAAACGTGCGACTCCCAGTCAACGAGCTCTTTTCATTTCGCAAGGGTCACTGGGAATGCTTATCGTATGCAGCTTTATTTTTTATTTGTATAGGAGCTGCTTTCACGATTCGAATCTGCGATCTTTCAACTATAAAAGAATAATATTTTTGTTGCGTCAAGACCCGTTTTCCGGCCAAACTCCTTGAATAAAGCGGAGACTGGGGAGTGGCTGCCGCTGGTTGTAGATTTATTTGTAAGTTTGTCTGAAAAATAATATAGAAAAGAAAAGAAAATTATGGCTGAGTGCTCTGCGGGTCCCGTCTCCGGCCATCCCATGCTGTCTTTTCTGCTGCACTTTATGATTCAAACTCCCCCAGTCCCACGCGCATTCAAGTAAAGTTTGACTGATACTCTCCCATGCGCAAAGCGTAATTGAAAGAAATATGGAAAAATAAAGTTAAAACAGAGTAGAGGTTGTAGGTTTGTAACTCAAGTAGTTAAGATGATTAATTCATGCACTTGAGTTATATTGGAGGTTAAAAAATATAGAATTATATACACATTGTCTAATATTTTAGTGGATATAGTGCTTCAACGCATTTTGGGTTTCCAATTCTCTTAATAATAATAAATTAAAAAAAAAAATACAAGATTATAAAATAAATCAATAAAAATCAATGACTAAAAGTTGTCATATAAATGCTTACTAATAACCAACACTATGTTTGGATGAGAGAATTAAACTTGGAATTTGAATAAAAGTTAGAATTTAAAAATTAACATGCACCAATTCTCTTGTTTGGATTCATAATCATAAAATTTAGAATTTCCACGGGAAAAAGTTGGAATTTGGGATCTCTAATTTCCAAGTTTAAATTCCATGTACATATGTGTCATTTCTCAATTTCTATGATTGAGAGTTTAAAAATAACAAATTATGTATTCAATTCTATTGTTCATTTAAGTTACCAAACAAGAAAATTCACACATTATAGAAAATAAAATCCAGTAATTTCAATTTCCGTCATTTTGAAATCTCTTTGTAATCTTAAATTTTATCATCCAAGTAAAGTGTAAGAGATATGCATAAAGTGTATCTAATTAATATAGATGTACATAGCCACAATGGGAGAACTCCATAATGAAATTGTAAGTAAAAACATTGTGAGTGCACTAAATTGATGCAATTTTTTTTTATAAGGCATCACTTTGTCGGATTCGTAGAGTCATTCAATAAAAAATTGTCACGTTGACACGAGTAAGAAGGAATTAAGTTAACCAGCTGCTCCTAAATTGCAGTAGAGAAAATATAGCACTGGAAAAGCAAGTGGTGTTAGAGCAATAGATAGGCGCGTGAGAGTATATTCAGCAGCCTATCACAATATTATTACAACAAATATCCAGCGCTGTGTCTCGGTTCCCCATCTCTTATCCTCCTCAATACCAAACAAATTGAAGGTACAAAACTATATCTACTTAAACACAAACAAAAAAAGAAAAACACCAACAAAAAAAAGAAAGAAAAACAAGATCAGGTGTTCAAGATATCAAAATCTCCATTTGTCTTCGCATTCGATCCACTCCTACTCAGAAGAAGAAGAAGAAAAACAACACTGAAAAAGCTTTACAATGAGGAACCCGTCGTCGTCGTCGAAAGCAACAGCAGCAGCAAGTGCTACGACGGCAGCAGCATCGCCGTCGTCGAGCAAGGCGGGGATTGCCGGAGGGAGTAAGACGCCGTGTTGCGTAAAGGTGGGTTTGAAGAGGGGGCCGTGGACTCCCGAAGAGGACGAGCTGCTGGCCAATTACATCAAGAAAGAAGGTGAAGGACGGTGGCGGACCCTCCCCAAGCAGGCTGGGTTGCTCCGCTGCGGAAAAAGCTGTCGCCTCCGCTGGATGAACTACCTCCGCCCTTCCGTTAAGCGCGGCCAGATCGCCCCCGATGAAGAAGATCTCATTCTCCGCCTCCATCGCCTCCTCGGCAATCGGTAAAGCTACATACATACATACATTTATACATACACATTATCAATTTTCCTCGACAACATTATCTTATCCATATGTTCACTCTACAAATTTATCATCATTTCATTAAATCTTTAGGGTTAGGGTTTCACTGTTCACATCTATTATTTTGAATTAGGGTTTAATTAATATTTTGGATGTGTGTATTATTTGTCTGTAGGTGGTCTTTGATAGCTGGGAGGATTCCAGGTCGTACGGACAATGAGATAAAGAACTACTGGAACACACACCTGAGCAAGAAGCTGATAAGCCAAGGCATAGATCCCAGAACCCACAAGCCTCTCAATCCAGATCATCACTCTGCTGCTGCCGATGCTGATGTGGACAACACAAACAAATCAGCTGCTGCTGCTGCTTCCAAAGCCAATAACCGATTCTCAAACCCTAATCCTAGTCCTCCTCCTTCTGATCGTCTTGTCCGTCAAGGAGCGGATCCCAGTATCAACGGTAATGATGGAAACATCGCAATTGATGATCATGATCTGGGCACTATAGTCCACAGCTGTGCAAACATGATCACGTCCATTAACAATCCCGATGCTTCTTCTTCGGCCGCAGCAATGGGCACTTTGAGTTTAAGGACCAACAACAACAGTCACGCTGGAGTCCTACTTGGGGGAGGAAGAAATGAAGAGGACGACGACATCAACTGTTGTGCGGACGACATCTTCTCTTCGTTTCTGAATTCGTTGATCAACGAGGATCCATTTTCTGTACAACACCAATTGCAACAACAGGTACTGCACAATGGGAATGTTAGTACACACGCAGCTGGTGCTGTTTCCGACCACGTTCCCTTGATTTCTATGACTAGTGCTAGTACTATGGCGCCGTCAACATTTGGCTGGGACTCTGCTGTGCTCATGTCTTCTGCTTTCATCCAAAATGATCACCAGAGGGTTACTGATCAAACGGAGCAGTAGCTAGCCACCTGTTTGATTGATCAATCACATTGCGCATGTCGAAACAAACAATGCAGTTGCTTAATTAGTTAATTTATATGTGGAAATTAGTCGTAGGTAGGGTTTGAAATATCATATGAAATGTGATTTTGTGGGTACGCGGTATCTCTATTCTTAATTATTCGACTGCTACTTCAGCATCGATCATTTTGGTACTACGAATGGGGGCGTATATATATCACTGTATGGTCGATCATGTTTGTAATGTTATCTATATATATGTTACCGGTATTGTAAAACAAACATTTGATCAATGTTAATTAATTTGTATTTATAAACATATAGAGAGTAATTTATGTGTGAATCAATTTCATGTTTTATACCTCTGCCACATTTCTCACTTTGCATACATACATACATACATACATACATACATACATACATACATACATACATATATATGTATGTATGTATGTATGTATGCATAGGGTTTGTAACCCTGATGACAATGCACCAAAGAGCACCGAAATTATAATGTAAACACATTGTATACAAAAATATAATGTCAGATGCTCAATTAAAGTTGATCTTCATGGAAGGAAATTATATATCTGTTCATTCTTTCTAAAGTGTGATCTTCATCGCATGCAAATTAAACTTCATGGAGGGGGATCGATATGTTATTTCAACGCAGAAGAAGGTGCAAATTATCCCAGAAGTTCTTAAAATAGTGAAGCTTTTACTTTACAATTATGATTAATATTGGCACTTAATGTATTCTTTAATGTTTGTATATCTCATATATAGTGTCAGTCAGATATATCCAGACTAATATGCTTCAATATTCAAAATCTACTAGCTGGATATTAAGTGCCGATACACATATATAGATGACATGAACATATAAATCTTCTTTGCTTAAATCCCAAATAAATGCGTTTTGTATATCTGTAATCATTTGGTGCACAAACGTGGTAAATATTCGACATCTTTCTAAAATCTTATTACATCTAGCATATAATGCATCTGAGTGATAAAAGACTAGTTCTACAACCATACTTTAAACAAATTGATCATCGAGAGTACGTATGCAAAATAAGTAAATAATGATCGAGATATGATATATATGATTCCAAAATACGATGATATTGATTGCATGAAAGGCTATAATCACTGTAGAAATTAAAATATCACATTCAGAATGTATTCATTTTAAAAAAAATATTTCTAACTTTTAATTTTCTTGTTCTTGATTCTCATATAATTAAGTTTCAAAAACGAGTCTTTTTTTTTTTTATACCGTGCTTCTTTACTAAATCATCAAAAACATTTGAGGCAATGACAAAAACACGAAACATATATAGTAGTGTTTATTATTTCCCTACATATATATACGATAGCTCCAAGTGTTTATTAAGGGCATGAAGTTCTAACCTTATATATAATTAATCTGGGGTTAATTAAACCACTGTTTCTGTTTAGATAGAAACAGTACGTAGTACTTATGTTAATTCCACGTAAGCATCAATTAATCAAGAAGCTATTTAATTAAGACATCATGCAATATGCATACATACGTGTCAAGGATGAAAGTCGCTTACTCAGAATGGCAGAGCATGAAATAATTAACATCTTCTGGTTTCAACTGATAATAATAATTCTTCAGTGTGTACACTTGATCATCTGTGGAACAAGATTTCGTTGAGCAATTTCAATCAGTTTCCCAACATTTCTGATGCGATATCGACGTGTGAGCTTCCTGCAGAACCATGCATGGAGAATAAAATGAAATCAATGGAGTATACGCCCTTGATGCATATATGCATGTTAATCATATGCTGGCCGTAGGATAACATCAACATGTTCGTTCTAATTATCTAAGATGGAAGATGGCTCACGACACCAGGCTGTTGGCTTCTTGCACCTTCTCTCCCTCTATGACATATCGTATATTTTACCATAACACAGGACAAGGCACGACAAGCTTACTCCTCAACACCTCAAGGCTTACGCCTTGCTCTGCGAGACCCAAAATGTCTGGATTTACGTCTTCGCCTCTTGAAACATATATTGTTTATAGACCGATGTACAATAAATATTACAACAAATTTAAATTCTAATTTTTCTTTTTGTTGATAAAAGGCCTACATATTTTCACGAGCAGCTCCTCTAAATATGTGGACTCACAAACTTCATGTCTTAAACTATGAGCTATAAAATTAGTTGGGTTGTGTTTAGATGAGGGACATAAAAATCTCAAGGCATCGAGGCCAAATTAGTAAAAAAGTTGAAACTATAAAACGTTATATAATGCGATATTTGGATGAGGGATTTCCAAGTTATAGGATTAAAAGCCAAATTATAAAGAAAAAGGTTACAAAATGTTGACATCCATTTGCGGGGATGTGTCATTTGGAATCTCTCTTACATGTCTTTGTATTGCTCTATATATGATGCATTTCCTAATGCATTATATCCAACATTTTGTTATCATTTTCTTTATAATTTGGCTTTTAATCCCATGACTTGGAACTACGTACCTTATCCAAATTTAGCCAAAGGGTATTACAAATGCAATACAAGAGAAATATGAACACATGTCTCTATAAATGATTATGTAGTACATTTTTAATTCTGTGTTTTAGTGTGTTTTCTCCTTGTTTAACCTAAATTCTTGCCACTTAGTACTACAGTCTAGTGATATTCTTCTTCACTTGTAAGTGAGAGGTCTTTTGTTTGATTCTTGCCAAAGGCGAGTTTGAATCCCATTATTGCTACCCAATTGTGAGGCCAAACTCACCCATTTTTCTTAGTGTAGATAATATCGTTTGAGAAAAAAAAAAACCTAAATTCCTTGGGATTAAAGTCCCTCAGCCAAACACAATCTTGGCTATTTGATCACTTTGTTAGAGGCACATGCAAGTGTTTAATTTCTAATACAAACTAGATACCTTTTCAACTATAATAATGTTCGAAGAAAGCTCTCCCAACCTAGAAAAAACGCACGGCTCCCTCTCTCCCAAAGTCAAGAACCCCCAAACTCCTATCTCAGCTTCAGCCGCCGAGCACTTCCTCTTGGGTGGGATCGGTGGCAACCCCATCTCCTTCTTCCCTAATAACCTTCTTCTTCTTCTTACTTAACTATATCTTCTTCCTTTTTCTTTTCATTTGGCCCTTGAATTCTGGTAGTTTTGTTCTTCGATTGTCTCATTTTCCTTGAGGTTTGTCTTAGTTTTCTTGAGCTTTGTCTCATTTGTTGGCAAATCTTGTCCCTGATCCAAGTTTCGTGCATTTTTCTTTCCAAATTGTTGTTCCTAGTTGCGAGCCACTGCCCACCTACTAGTTTGGCTATTCGGCTCCTCGAGTCCATGGAGCGTGCTTTGGGTTCCGGTGGCTGCTAAAATTCATTTCGCTCTATTTGGTAGGATTATTATTGGAGTGATTTAAGTGATGGTGGCTTGCCCAACCCCATTTTCCGTTCATCCTTTATGCCTATAGGTTCTTCTTTTTGGTGGCAGCTTGGTGATGGTGGTGACACTAATTTGGTGGAGAAGGCTAGTTCTTGTTTCTAGATCTAGGGTTTCAGCATAAGCATTGTTTTGTGCTCACTTTTGGAGCTTGTTTTCTTATTTTACTTTTCTAATTGGCTGCACTTTTACTTTAGTGTTGTGGATTGCATTTGAATTTGCCCCACTTTATATTAGTATGTTTTATTTTTAATGAAATAAGTTGTTTGACCCAAAAAAAAAAAAATTAATGTCTGAAGAAATTAACCAGGTGGAACTGAAACTCGAACAAAGTGGTTGGTAACAGTCCACACTAAGAAACCTACCTTGGTATTGGGTATCTGGCCTGATTTTAACTTACATTGAATTCTAACGGGCCTTTAAAATAACAAATTTAACATAATGCACTTTACAGTTGACCATAGTTGTTGTCTCGTAACTGTTCAGGACCGTTGTGGTTTGACCCGAATATCCATATATTTATATATCTGATAATCCGACCCTCCACTCAAAAGATCAAACTACCAGTCTTCTGCGATTGGTAGATGGGTGACTTGTTGCATATCAATTTAGTAGCTGCTTCTACTACAAGTCTACAACTTGTTTGACTATTTAAAACTTGAGTAGGGCTATTTGTACACTCATTTTTACTTCTTACATATTTTTCTTAATTTTTAGTTGTCGGATCGAATGAATTGAAAAAGATCAATGGCTAAAAATTAACAAGAATGTAAGACAAATAAAAATGAGTGTGTGAATAACACATTCCTAAAACTTTCGCTCTCTATCTATTTCCTCATGAAATATCTAACACTCCATTGGTGTCCATGTGTATGAACATTTTTTGTTTATTGATACAAGCTAGTGAATCAACTACCAATCTAATCTTATATGAACAGTCAACTAATAGGTGGGAAGGAAAGAAAAAAACACGGTTTCATGATTATAATCTTAGTGTTGTTAAGTTACAGACTTGTAATTCAAGTGATTGAGCAAATTTACTTTCACTTCTCCGTTTGAGATCATGTTCGATTTTTCATTCTTAATATGACTTGTACAGAAAACAGCTTGTCATATTTTATTTTCTTAGCAAATTGCGGTTCTTTGTCATGATTAACATGCATCAAAACATTTTAAGGTTTTTTCTTTTCATGGGTACTTTACGATAAAGGGTTAAAACCTTTATTCAAGTCATTTCCAATTCATGAAGAAACAAAAAAAGAGTGCATATATTATTTTGTATTAAATTTCAGGGGTGGGTCAAAGGCTCGGAAACAAGCTTTGAGAATTTATCTTCTGGTGGGTCGTGTATTTTATCATAATTTCAAAAGCGCCTCCGATGGGCACAATGCTGCACTTTTTCATGCCATAATATTTTCTCACATGATAAATTGAAGAAACATCTCAAAAATAAAAATAATCATAAAAAAGTGAAAAAAGAAAGAAGAAGGAACAGACACAGACAGACGGAATGCGTCGTGAGAGTTTTCTCGTCGCAAAGAAAACATATGAACATGAAAAACAGAGAAAAGAGAGAAAACATATTCAAACAGGCATTTGCTGTGAGCCCCATTTAACTTAATCATGATATTAACGTTTTTGGGCAGGCTTATTAGCTAAGATGATAAGAAAAAGCTACCATGTCCTTGCATAAACCAACCTACTTCTCCAAAAAGCACTTAACATCCACAAACATGAAGAAGGCAAGTATCATCACAAAATGATGAAAGCAAAACACCATTTAAACAGAAAACAAGAAGCAAAAGTTTTTCAGGACTTACTGAATCATATTCGTACGCGAAAAAAACTGTACATCTCCGCCGTTCGAGCCCTTTTCGCCAAATGCATTCCTGCTCGATGAGACTGGCAAAATGATCAAACGGGGTCATGGAAATCTCAGTAACTTAAAATAAGGGTTGAAACTGGAAAAAGTTGTGAGAAAGAAACTTCGTGTTGTAGAAAGCTCTTTGCAATATATCACGCACCCAGTTTTTAATAGGAAAGTACACGTGTCAGCCAGGTGTTTGGTGGCCAAAAGTTGCAGCTCCCAGAAAGGAATCATCTCCTGATCTTTTCCTCTTAATCTACCAAGTTCTAGAATCTGGATTATTGAAATTTGATCTAACGGTTATAAACAGGGATTCATTTTAAAAGTTATAATAATTTTAGCCGTTGGATCAAATTTCAACGGTCCGAATCCTCAAACTTAGTGAATTAAGAGAAAGGGATCCGAAGATGATTCCTTTCCCTATGTAGAGCCGGTGCAATGGGGGCTTATGAGAGAGGATCCTAGCCTAATCTTCTTTGTGAGGATCCCAGGAATCCTTCAATTACATCCGTTCATTGTATATCGTACGGTCATTTTTTGTCAATATTATTTATATTTAATTTTAAATAAAAAAATTTACAATAATTTCTAACCGTACGATATACGATGAACAGATATGATTAGATATCCTTTCGAGGCTTATAGTTGGAGGGTTTTGTCTGGGATTTGACCGGTAGATTTGTATTGTTTATAAGAAAATAAACGGCTGAGAATCTTTCTGATAAAATTCTAAAACCCAACCAAACGTTCTAACCCAATAAAAAGAGG
This sequence comes from Crataegus laevigata, assembly GCA_963580275.1. Classification (NCBI taxonomy): domain Eukaryota; kingdom Viridiplantae; phylum Streptophyta; class Magnoliopsida; order Rosales; family Rosaceae; genus Crataegus; species Crataegus laevigata. The sequence goes on along the minus strand of OY756946.1, from coordinate 38,312,604 downwards.
TCATGTTTTGTTAGACAGACCAAACTTTCTAATCTTAATCTTTGCTGCCAAATACTTCCTTTCCCTTCTTCCAACTGCCTATCAGCTCTCAGTCTTTATCTGCATTTTTTTGTGGTCTTTATATAATTTAACATCTGCTTATTGGGCCGCTGTAGTATTTTTGTGTTACGTTGGAAGGATGAGCATATCTTTGCAGTTCTCCGCACTAAACTTTGAGGATTTGGGAACAGAGGAATTTAATGCAATGAAACCTACACACTTGTCAAACACTTGCCTCAACATTTAATTATGGATTCCGTGTGTGTTCCTAACTTTTTGAGTATGTGCATATGTTAACCTAACTAAGTTTTCGCGTAGCAGCTATGAGCTTGATATGCATTGTTGGTCATTATGCTTTTGACGTTTAAATTAGTAGTTGTCTATATATAACAATGTATTAGAGCTCTAATAAGGGTTAGAAACCTGCGACACCCGTGCCCCACATAGTTTTAGTTATTGTATGAAGGGTGGGGTTGTACTTGTTCCGTTGTGTATGCAAGTTTTGATTTCCAAATGCATAATGGGGTTAGACACGAGGAGAAGCGTTAGCTTGATGTATATTGTCGTCTCATTCTTTTACAATATAAGATTTTCGAGTCTAACAGCTAGGCCCAGATTTGACCCAAAAAAAAAAAAAAATAGGTCGAGAAATTATGAACAGTGCTGTCGCGAGCTTACAACTGATCAACTAATTAAAGATGTTTATGCTTAAGTGGATGATGTAAAAGTTTCAAAAGGAGAAATGTTGATGATTTAAACAAAATTTTGTACCAAGTAGAGTATGGAACCACCATGAAAAACTGTTGTATGCAAATGTACTTCCATATTACCACCAATTAGCAACCTACAGTCAGAATTTTATTATTTTATTCAAAAGGCAAACGTCTAATATAAGGACATGGAACCTACCGTTCTACAGTTCAACATACAAACCTGCTCTGTCAACTGTAAAGTGTCTCTTCATCAAAAAATTCCCAGTACTACGTTATTTGGCAAAACTTTGAGAATTTTATATTGATAAAAAAAACATACAAGTTGACAACTACGAACAATTTAATATTTAATTCGTCCAAACACAAAAAAAAAAAAAAACTTTTTAGTGTATTATAGGAATTCGACTTTTGTAAAGAGAAAATTATGATAACATTTTTTTCACTAAAGAAAATTTAAGATATTATAGGAATTCGACTTTTGTAAAGAGAAAAGTTTTATTGGATTGAGATCGGTCTCTTTTTAAGAAATTATTTTACATTTTAAAGCTGATGCAGTGGTGTTCAAGAATTTATACCGAACAAAATTAGTATAATAAATTTTGGTTGTTGTTGTTTTTGTAGTAAAGAAGATGATTTTACAATTTACATTTCTCTGTAAAATATGTCATAATAATAAAAAAAAATTAAAAAAAGCTGTTTAACTACTCCGCCCCCAATTCCAATTTCTCAAATTAGGGATTTCAAATTTGATAAGAGATTTATCAAATTCACCGAAGCCTTGAGCTTCCTTTTCCAGCTGCCCTGTAATTTAAGGTAATTTGGCTCTCTCGTTCTCTCTCACAAATCCCATTTCAAATTTTAAGCTCATTTTTGTATCTTTAGTTATTTAGCAGAAAAGTGGAAGTTCGAATTTCAACTGCTGATTTATTACTTCACAGTGCTGTCATGTTGCATTTCCATTACATAATGTTGCAGCTTCCATCGTGGTTATGGGAGCATTATTTTGTTTTCAATAACATGGAGGCGGGTTGTGCCCAATAATTTAGTAGATACTCACGCGTTATTTTGTAATGTGATTGGAACAGTTTAGCTGCCAAGTGAACTTTTGAGTTATAAATCAATGAAATTCTTTCATGACACAAGTCAGCTTCCTTTGTTCAATTAGTTGTTGACTAGGTGAACTTTCATTGCTTGAGTGTTCAGGTGGTCGTAATGACTCATGCGTACAACAATCGTTCTGGGGTGAGATATCTGACAGGTGGTCTGAAAGTGTATTATGTACCATGGAAACCATTTCTCATGCAGAACACATTCCCACCTTTTATGGGACACTTCCAATAGTGAGGACTATCCTTATTTGAGAAAAAATATCACTGGTACACGGACATCAAGCTTTCTCGACTCTTTGCCATGAGGCTTTGATGCACGTACGCACACAATGTTGTACGAAGTCGTATTTACTGATCATTCACTCTATGGTTTTGCTGATGCAGGAAGCATACACATGAACAAGGTATTGCAGTTTACTTTGGCAGAAGTAAGTCAGGCTATTTGTGTTTCTCATGCAAGCAAGGAAAACACAGTGCTAAGGTCAGGTTTGTCACATGAAAAAGGTATTGCAGTTTACTTTGGCAGAAGTAAGTCAGGCCAAATTATGTGAAAAAATTAATGTTGGATTTTGGTAGTTTACGATACTGCTGGTCAAATTGGCTCTCTTTCTTCAATAGGAATAGTACAGCAGCAAGAGTTAGATTCTCTGAAGTTAAACAGTGGTGCTACCAAAGCGGTAATACTATCAACAGAATTTGAAACATTAGTAAATTAGGAGCTGCGATAGCTTGCATATACATCTTTACATGGTTCTTTTTCTGACTAGCTTACTGTTGAAACTATGGGGAAAGTATCACAAGTTCACAACTACAGGAATTTGTACCAACATATAGGGAAATCAACTTATTGTACGGTTCTCATGCATGCTTGCTTCTGTTGCATTTTTTCCTGATGCAATTTCTACCCTTATTGCAGTTCTTTAACAGAAGCTTTTTGCATAGCGATCTTAGAGGCTGCAAGTTGTGGATTATAAACAGTCAGTACACCTGTAGGAGGCGTCCCAGAGGTATGATATGTGAAATCTTCCACCTCTTAGTAGAATAGTGTTCGTGGAATCTGGGCTTGTTCGAGATTTTAGCTAACGTCATTTCTGTAAATAGGTACTTCCAGATGACATGATTGTACTTGCAAAACCAGATCCCAGTGATATGGTTCAAGCAATAGCGAAGGCAATATCTATACTTCCTAGAATTGACCCACAAGAAATGCACAATCGTGTGAGTACACTGTCGTTGATTGTGATCTTTAGGCAAAGTTGACCACTAGTGCAGTGGTTAAATGTTATTTGTTTGTTTCTAGATGAAGGAACTGTACATTTGGCATGATGTGGCGAAACAGACGGAAATTGTTTAAGACCGTGCTTTGAAATGCTCAAATCAAAATCTTTTACGACTCTCACGGTGTGTTTTTCAGAGCTTACTTCTAAATTGCATACTCATACAGATGTTTGGCTGATTAATTATCCTTTGGGGTGAAAAGGATGCACTGGTGATTATTCTTGCATTTAGAATGCCGAATGTTGTATCTCTAGTTCCATTAGCTTATAATGGTCGCAAGATGGAGGGGAGAGGGAGTGTTTGTGTACTCTGTTGTTGTAAAATGTGACGGTGATTTTTATTTAAGCTGCCTTAATTGGATGCCAAGAAGTAAACTTGATCAGGAGGCGGTGATGGATTTAGAACATGTCATTAGATAATTATGTCAATATACAGAAACATCTTAGGGGCAAGGGTTGCTAATTGCTTAACTTCTTTATTGTAGATACCATTCGTGTGGAACTTGGGCAGGAAAGATTTTTTGCTTGGTTATGATCATTGACTTCCTATTATGGCATCTGTTGCAACTATGGAAGGTTGTAAAGTTTCTGTGCATGTTCTCTGAATTTCTGGATTAACACGATTGCCGTGTTTAATGACCTTCCTTTCATTGTCCATCAGCCAGCAGAGGATATTGAAGAGGTGCCCGATTTTGTTCTATCCCATGATCAAGATGAAGGGACCTCGCTGGACTATGCAAACCAACGCTCGAGATGACTGCATACAAGATTGAACTTTTTTTTTCTTTATTATTTTTTTGGTAGGGATGCATAGGACTGACCTGATTCTTCTTTGTGTTGATTTCAGTTGGTAGCATCAGTTTAATCCTGCAAGTAATCAATTTTGTTCAAGATTTTGAATATACAAGACATAAAAGATGATTGTCTGTCGCTTGTATGGCAACTTTCGAACAACTTTCGAACAAAACTTGCAAACTCAATATTTTTCTTTTGATAAGCTACTCTAATTTTATAGGGTGAGAGATTCAACTTGGGTGCAAGGGGACGGAAACATTGCCTTTCCCATTGGCTTGATTCACACTTGTAAATTTATAAACCTCTATTCAATAGAGTCACATGATGTTACTAATTTATGTGTTATAGACTTGAAGTATGAATAAATGACAAAATAGATACTTTACAAACTTAGTATTCAAAGTTTATTAATAACACTGCATGACGGTTTAATGAAACTTTCGAGATAGAAATGAAGGGCCCACAAACAAATTTCTTTGTAAAAAGAATATAGAAAGGAAGGACAATGGTACATGGCACTTGGCAAGTTGGGTACATGGAGCAAGCCTAGACGTGAAACAAGCTGACCTCTAACCGTTGGTTCATCTTCAACCTCTCTCTCTCTCTCTCTCTTTCACAAGAATCAATACCATCTGTGGCTCCCATATGAGCTTCATATCTCACATCAAACTTCATCAGTCCATTGCTCTCTCTCTCTCTCTCTCTCTCTCTCTCTCTCTCTCTCTCTCTCGTCAAAGCCATGGCAAACGCCAGCTCCCTCGCTCTTTGTCAAAACTGGATTTTCCACTACTTTCCTCTCAAAGAAACACGCAAAATGTCCACCAAGTTAAGATTCCTCGTAGGTTGTCCAAGTTTTCAGGGACTAAACCAAACGGGTTTGTCCTGTTTTCTTTTCTGAATGGTCAAATTGTTGAGACCAACCCTCCAAGTGTTGAAGAAACCACTTGAGTAAACAATGCGTCTGACGTCCAAGTTCAAAGCAGGTGTCATATTTTCAGTTTTCTCTTATTCATTTTTTTCATGGTTCTGTTTGGTTTAAGAGAGTAGGATTACCTGAAGCAATTGTGAAGTCCTTGTTTCCGGTTTCTTAGGAACCAAACGAAACTTTGGGGATCAAACCATCGAAGTAGACGACTTTAATTTAGTTAGGGAGCTGTAATTGGCACTACAAAATAGTTACTCTGCCTTCCTCCCTAGGAAGGAGTGTATGGAACTGGAGGGGTTATTCTATCCGATATCAGCATGCCTGCAACAGTGGCCCGGCATTAGTTTTGGTTCATCGTTTTGGAGCAAAGAGGTCCACATCATCCGCATATTACTTGCACATGGTTTTACTCTTTACATTGGTTGCCTATTAATTTGCTAGAGGATTATTTTGTACATAACTGGGAGAGAGTTAATTAATTCTTTGCTAATCAGATTTAATAAGTCAGATCATTAGCTCCTGAAAACTGTCGTTAATGATTTAAGGGTGCATTGCCATTCGTAGAAACAAAATAAATGCTCGTTAGCACTCAAATTAGTACCCTTGTGATGATTAAAGCATGACATTTTGGACTCATGGTATGGGATACAGCAAAATAATATAATTAATACAAACTACAGTCATTAGATCAATCATTAGAATTACTAATTATTTGGTTTGACTAAATAATGATGGGCTATTGTAAATTGGGCAGGAACAAACATTGATCCTAGTCTTTTGTGCTTGCTTTTTACAGTCTCCTTCATTAGTTTTTTCCCATGTGAAAACGAAGATGCATGCTGATTTATGTTAAATCTGTAGCAGATTCTCAAGGATTAAAATGACATAACGTCGGCAATATTGCTTCATAATAAAATGGAGAAAAGAGACAAAATTAAGCCAGAGACATTTCACCATGTTCATTTGCCCATGTTTTTGTTTCACTATCAAATTTCTTTTTTTTGTCTTTCTTGAACTATTATTAGAGCTTTGACCTTATTCGCGTCGAATGAGGATAGAGACAGGAATAAAGAATTCATGCACCGGTTATATCGGAGGTATATCTAATAAAAATAAGAAAAACAAATTGTAAGACAATCTCATCTAAGAGAGATTGATCACGGTTCGTGCTTATGACGGTAATCTTCCGGCAGACTTGTGAAGATGTGAAGAACTATTCTACACGAAATTTAAAAAAAATGTGTTTATAAAGAGTTTGGCGATTTCACTGTCAAATTGATTTAAGGATGAACTCTCAACTTCCACAACCCTAACAAAAAAAAAAAGAAAAGAAAAGTGAATGCTTGCCTTTGTTCTTTGTTTTTCATTTCTTTATAGGTAACTTGCCCAAGTCCAAAGGCGATTAAACATGATTAGTGAAGCACCATAATAAAGCATGAGAGATTTCTATTTTAATTAAATCCGTTGTGAGCTCACTGTGATTGTACATCATCATCATAAATTTTAGTATCATGCCTATCATAATTAAATCATGGATGGTCAAGGCCCAAGGGTGCACCAATATTGATCATTCGTCATTGATCATTTAGTATAAGATATTCAAAGAAAAAGGTTGGCAAGTGTTCCAAGCACAGGGAACTATATGCGGTTCTTATAGATTCATGAAAGAAACTTATATATGGATTGAATAACCTGCTATTATGACTAGGGGTGGGCAAACGGGTCTTGGACCTACGGGTGGGGCGGGTATGAAGCAGATCTAATTTGTATAAATCTAAAACTAGGGGTGGGCAAACAGGTCTAGGAACTGCGGGGCGAGCCGGGTCTAGCCGGTTCAGGGCGGGTACAAGATTTGTAAACTCAAAATGAGGCGGGTCCATGTAATTGGCGGGGTGGGGTGGGTCTAAATTTCTAAAAAACCGGGTACCCGGGCCTGGACCGTTTCCACCGTCCATATATGAAAATTAAATCTCTACCATTCATTTCTACCACTCTTTCTCTTAGTCGCTGACTCTCGCCTCCTATTTTGACTTTTCCAGGATCCATCCTATCTTAAGATGGACTCTTGCCTCCCACTGCTTCCTCAACGCCTACTCCACCACTCACTCCTCCTCTCGTTGAAGCCACGACAATCTTCATTGGCACTACCCCTAACCCATCTTCTCCCCAGATCAGAGTCATCGCTCCCCTTTCCCACTCGGGTCAAGTCTTCTTGTGAACACCACCACCGCCATCGAAACCTCCTCCATGAAAGACGCTTTCTCCAAATATTCCGATTACCTCAACAATCTTGTAATCCCTAATTTAAACTTCACCAATTTGTAGCTCTGCGAGCGATTGGAAGGTTTTTACAATGTGGGTTTTTGCCTATTTTGTTTGTAGAATGACAAGCGAGAAAGGATAAGAAAGTTGAGACCTTTTGCTTCAAATTTTGTTTCTATTTTTTGGGTTTTGGTTTTATTTTTATTTTTATTTTTTTAATAATTTTATTTATATCATCATTGAAATGTTGTTGCTTGAACAAAATTAGTAAACACAAAAAAGGAAGTCCTGCAGAAAGTTGAAAAGGATTTAGTAGTTGTGACAGATTAGTACATTTCCCAATTGGTTAGAGAGCTGCAGGCTAAGTTTTCTTCTTTTATTACTGTTACTCTGGGATTCTCTAAGAAAACTTGAAACTTGAATTGTTTTTGTTTTCTGGGTGATTTGGAAAATGGGCGTAAAAAAAAAGGACCTAAGTACTTGGCCTGTTTCAAACGGGCTGGGTTAGAACCCTTTTTTAAAAAAAATTTGTTGCACCCTGGCAGTCGGCCTGCTCTGGCTCGGCCCATGCCCAGCCCTATCTAAAACAGGCTGGGGCGGGTCGGTTTTATGTTACTTGTGGGACGGAACGGGTCTAAATTGCTAAGAAAACGGGGCCCTGACCTAGACCGTATCTACCATCCAATATGTGGAGATTTATTCTCCACCATTGATTAAATCCCACAATCCACATTCGACGTTCCACATTCTACTTGACTGCTCTCTTATTTCCATGGGCACCCAATCCAACTCGAATGAGTCTAGATCTCATAAATTAGCACTCGTCTTCTTGGAATCTTGGTGGTGGACTTGATAATTGTGATTCTTCCACCGCCTTGACCGCTTAAGCTCCACGAGGAAGCAACAATTCTTCTCGCGGGAAATCGCGCTGAAGTTAACCTTGCCAGTGATGGGGATTTGTTGGCTAGTTTCTAGTGATGATAGGAAAATAGTGAACTGCCCCAACATGATTTTAAAATTGTGGCTCAGAACCGACATGAACCATGGGAAATCAAGCTTTAGGTAAACAACGAGGTCGTCGATATTGGTATCGCTCTCGCCGTAAGGGAAGACGACAGGGAACAAGATGCCTCTTTTGGGCTTCATCATCTCTACTCTATCCCACCTCCAGCGAGATAATATCAGATTTTCGGTGATTAAATTCGTCAGAGATCTCATTGGCGACACGGAGGATCTGAGCTTGAAGGCGAGAATGGAATGGACGACCTTTTTGTCGAAGACCCTTCTTGGAGAAGGTGGTGGTCTAACATTTCCTAGAACGATCGAGATTCGAGAGAGCTAAAGAAGAAGAGAGAGAAAAAAAAAGGACCCGTGGACTCAGCCCGAACTGGCCCATTTGAAACGGGTCGGATTAGGTTCGATTCTTGTATTAAAATTTGTTGTACCCGCTCCAGCCTGGCACGTTTCTTTTAAACCTGGATCCGGTCTGGTCCTTTCAAAATTGGGCCCGGCTTAACTAGTGGCGGATCCAAGATTTTAAACTTGGGGGTCCTAATAATAAAGGTCAAAAAAATTTATAAATAAAAATAACATTGAAAAGTTAAATATAATACATTTCATTAAAAAATCATGTGCAAAACAACATTACAAGCTATAAAATCCTAATTCAAACGTCCACGACGAGGTTTCATAGTCTAAAAATGTTCCATGATAGCTTCATTACCAATACATGAAAAAACATATTTCTTAATGTAAACAACTAAGTTGTCACTCAACCATTGATCCCTCATTTTTTTTGCCAAGGGGACCCTTAATGATATTCATAGCAGAAAATACCTTCTCCACTGAAGCGGTTGTAACCGGTAAAACCAAAGCCAACTGAACAAGCAAAATACATATGCAAATGTTCGATGCAACCCTTTCTCCACAATTTTCTTAGCAAACTCATTAATCCATCGCAATTGAGAAAAATCATTATTAGAACGCACAAAATGATGTAAATATCAAGTTGATCTTGAAGTGTCGATCTATCTCGATCTGTGAAATCTTTAGGATAAATTTGAGCAAGGCGAACAAGCTGCTTTTTATCAAAAGCTACAAATGAATCATTCGGACTCAAACATGCCAAGAAAATAAGCAATTTTGTATTACCTTCAGCGAAGCGATCATCTAATTCTATAAGTTGGAAATCAATGACCTAAAAAAAGAGCTCAACTTTGTAATGATGACGATTGGTCTTTCTTGAAGCCTTACGCAATGACTTCCCTTGAATGACATATAAATCATCCATATTAGGCACCTCAATTTCATGTTCAACACAAAAAGATGATACTTTATCAACCAAAAGATCAAATTTTTCATCATTCCTCATGCAACATAGTTGTTATTTACATGTCTTGACTAAAGCTATTGCATTCACAATCTCTTGATCTTTTTTTTGCAATGCTTGTGAAAAATCATTTGTAACTCCTAATATGGATTTCATCAAAAAGAGGAGGAACGCAAACTCAAAAGATTGTAAATCTTTTAATAACCTTTTTGCTTCACCAGCACTATCATTATAACAATCTTCAACAATCATGTCAAGCACATCCACCACAGATGAGAACATTGTAATCAAACTAATCAAAGCATCATAATGTGAATTCCACCATATATCCCCAACACGTTTGAGACTAGTTTCTTGATTTAACCCTTGCCCCGTTTCAAGACAATCATTTTCAATAGCTTTCATGATATTTTCTTGTTGTTCCTCTCTAAGTGCATCACGACGCTTACATGAGCATCCAACAACATTCACCAAACTATTAGTCATTGTGAAAAAAGCGCCAACATCAGAGTTTTTCTTTGCTACGGCAACAAGAGCTAATTGTAGTTGATGAACAAAACAATGAACATAGAATGCACAACTTTCTTCATCCAAATTTTTTTAAGGTCATTGAACTCACCTCTCATATTACTTGCGCCATCATAACCTTGACCTCGTAGGTTGGAGTAGCTCAAATCATGTAGTTTCAAGAACTCATCAATGGACTCCTTTAGTTTACTTGAAGTTGTTTCAGTAACATGTTGGACTCCCATGAACCTTTCAATTACTTGACCTTTGTTGTCCACATAACGCAAAATCACCGCCATTTGCTCATTTGTTGAAATATGACGTGATTCATGTACCATTATAGAAAAGAATTTACTCTCTCACTTCTTTCATAATAGCCTTAATAGTTTCGAAGGCACATGAATTGACAATATCTTTTTTAATTGAAGGAGCTATTAGCTTAAGATTTCCAGAAGCATTTTCCAACACAACTTCCTTTATTTTCTCATCATGATCCGCAAGGAATTGCAAGAGCTCTAAATAATTCCCCCTATTATTCGAAGTGTCACTTTTATCGTGGCCACGAAAAGGAAGGCCTTGTCGCAACAAGAACTTAGTGCAATCTATTGATGCATTTAAGCAAAAACGATATTTCATACACTCTACTTCTGACTATTTGATCACAACTGCTTCAATATGTGTCTTTTGGTTCATTAGATAACTAGTCGCTTCTCTAGCTTTATTGTGGAAACTACCAATAGGACCAACATGTTTGTCAAAACATTATCTTACATTCTTCCATTTCTTAAAGCCTACCCCAGTGAAGGCATCGCTTCCTAATTGTGAAAAGTTGATTTTAAAGAGATAGCAATGAAGACAAAATGCCGCATCTTTAGATATACTATACTCCAACCAATCATATTCTTCAAACCACGAAACAACAAATTGTCGCTTTTTCTTTGCATGCATAGTGTATGGGAACTCATACTTTGTAGGCCTACAAGGTCCCATTTGCAAATATGCTCTTCGGTCCTCATCTTGAATATTAGAAGGATAGTCCTTCATTCGAATTCTTTTTCCTGGGCCTCTCTCAAGATTATTAAAATAAGTGTCAGACTCATTTTGTCTTGAGCTTGAACTACCCGAACAAGTAAATGGTGCTATTGGCTTTGGCTTGAAAAATCTTTCCATATTTCTTATTTCTCAGCTACACATTGAACCAAAAAACACAAAACATATACCAATCAACCAATAAACAAAAATTCCATCTAAATTTCAATTATAAAAAGAGTATACAAACATAAAACATATCAACGATCATATCAATAATAGACTAAAAACCTTCACCAATATCTAATATAATTTAATTGAGATTAGATTATAATACCAAAAAACTTACTTGAATTTTGAACCAAATAGTGGTTGCTTGGAAAATTGAAACAAGTGGAGGTATAATATTGGAGTAATGTAATTATAATATGGGATTGGGTGGGATTAAAAATTTAGGGTTTTTGGGTGAATATAAGAAAAGATGGGGATTAGGGGGAAAAGTAGAGGAACAGAACGGGGAAAGGAAAAGGTTAAAGGACTCTTGGGAAAGAAAAATGGCCCATGTGGGGTTGATATGGAATCATGGACAATTGACAAATGGCCCCGTTTGTCCCATTGGTATAAAAAAGAATAAAAAAAAAATTTGGCCAAAACACTACGTTTTGGACCAACTTTTAAAAAACCCTTGTTTTCTTTCTTCGCCCCTGCAGCCCTGCTGTCTTCTTCTCCGTTGCAAGCTGCAGCACAAATCTCGTGTTCTCATCGAGGGGTCCCTCGAAAAATTCCTAGTAGTATTTTAGGATCGTCAAGGGATCCTAGGACCTCCCAGGTCTCTTTGTGGATCTGCCTCTAAGCCCAACCCATACCCAGTCCTAATTATAACGCCGTGATTGATATAAATTGCTTTCTACATTTACGTCATAAGTTTCATTTTTTTAGCTTGAATTGAAGAAAATGACTATATCAACATATAAAACTTATGAGAATCATGCATAGTAAATTATACAATGGGATTAAGCACCATAATAATCATGAAGATTATCAAATAGGATTGAAGCGTGGTCATAATTTAAACCAAAAGGAGTGACCAGCAATATGACATATTGATATGACTGCTTATGATTAGGCGGTCAATGCGCTAAAAGTGCATGCATGCTTATGAGAATTTCCCCAACTTTTGCTATGTGTGTAGATATATGACGATGTTATCTGCATATTCACTTTTATCTCTTACGCACTTTTTTTAATTTTTTACCGTTTGATTGAACAAATTAAAGAAAATTAATACATAACAATTAACAAGAGTGTGAGAGGTAAAAATGAACGTGTGAATAACAATACTCTATACATATGATGAAAAATTAAAGGATATTTTAAAGTATACCATTTAAACTAATTAGTAGGATTGAGTCAATATGTATTTAGCCACTATATAGGTCTGCCAAAAAACAATATCATATCAAAATGTAATTTTGTTTTTATTTACATTATTTATTTAAGCGATATTGGCGAGAGAGGGTCTGACTTAACCCAAACAGCAAAGGAGCCTTTTTTTTTCTTTTTTTTCTTTTCAATTAGGGGTGAGATTTCTAAATTGAAACCTCTTCCAATATATTTGGCATTTGAACACATATAAAAGAGCTTAATTAGTTGATCAATTTTTCCAAATCAAAGTAAGCGATGAATCTCCTCTACATAAATTCTAGGGAAAACTAGGATCCAGTCCCTAGTCACCAATATTTATAAATTGAAATTTTATTGGTTTTCAGTTTTTGATCAAAGTCGTTTGATTTCTTGACTTTGTACACCTCAACATTTTACTATAAAATACTTCCATGTCATCTTTTTTTTTTCACAACAAATTTTAATTTACAATTTCTCCCACATTATCACGTTTGTAATTAAAAATCCCAAAATTCTCTCACTCAAATTTATGCTTATATTCAAATTCAACATTATTATATTGAATAAGTGTCTTCAAATCTAAATTTCGCCAAAAAAATTTCAAACTTATTTTTTTCCCTTGACCATCATATTGCAAAATCATAACAAATGAACATTAAGTTGCTCTAAATGCAATTTTAATTTCATTGGGTACATTCTCTTCTCTTGTTCCTTAATCCATGTACCCAACTTTTATTCCATACTACCATTGTAACTTTTTCTTCTAAATTTTTTTGTACCCATATATGTATAACTTTTTCCAATAAAATTTATATAGTATGTAGCCTTAACTAATTTGGTCTTATGGTTTGCTTCCATTTTGCTATCCTTTAATTATTTTTTACATTAAGAATTTATATGGGTACATTGTTTTTCTTATTTTTGTCACATATGGGTTTTAATGTTGAAATTGTATATGGATACATTCTTGTGAAATACTATAATTGTAGATGGATACATTTGTATAGGAACATTTATCTTTTATGATGACGTTCAATAAAAAAAACAATTCTTTTCTAAAGGTGGAGTTTGCTGTTTAATCCCATAAACGTTTAAGTTCAAATCTTATGGGATTTTATATCACATAAATGTGGTAATTTATTTTATTTAATTGTTTTAAATGTTCAGACAAAAAATTACTTTAAAGGATGTCTATATTACAATATTTAATATAATGTTTAATTTAAAATATAAAATAGTTGACATGAAAATTGATTAATGCTAATATATGATGTGTACAAAGTCAACGACTTTGATCAAAATCTAAAAACTAATAGGATTTCAATCAATGTACACTAATGATTAAGAACCGCATCTAAAGTATCCTCAAATTCTATGAAGGTGCAGATCGAGATGGGTATATATATTACTGGTGTACCCACCAAACACAAATGAGATATAGAATACAAGAGATTGAAAGAAAGGCAGAATCTTGTTTGACTGAAAATTGATAAATACTTGCATTATTTTCATATACATGGGACCTCATACATATACATACATACATACATACATATACATGTATATATATATATATATATATATATATATATATATATATATATATATATATATATAGCATCACCTCTCACGTGTCATGCAAGTTCTACAGTACAGAGAATTGTTATCGAGTATATATATGGGTGTGTGTACATAGGTAGACATCTTAATATTTGAGGGTCTGCGACTTATTCAGCAGAAACATGCAATTGATGGGTAAGTTCAAAAGGATGTGTGTATTTTGTGGAAGTAATTCAGGGCACAGAAAGATATTCAGTGATGCAGCTCTTCAACTTGGGAAAGAACTGGTTGGTAATTCTAACCTATATATATATATATATATATATATAGCTAATAAAACACACTGGTTAATTAATAAATTGTTTTCTTCTGTTTAATTATTGAATTTGCTTGATGGATTTGAGGGTTTTAATTGCAAGGTTTCTTAGCTAATCGATTAATTTTGCAGGTGGAGAGGAAGATGGATTTGGTGTATGGAGGAGGAAGTGTAGGGTTGATGGGGTTGGTTTCTCAAACAGTTTATGATGGCGGATGTCATGTTCTTGGGTAAGATAAGACTAATCAATGAGCACGAATATTATAAAAATAGAAAACTTTGGATTTTGAAGATATATATTCTTAGCTAATTAATATGATATGCGAATCTTTAGTTAATTAATCAAGTGATTAATATTCTTGTTTTTGCTTTGGCTAGAGTAATCCCAACAGTCCTAATTCCCCTTGAGGAGGTTCTCTCTCTCTCTCTCTCTCTCTCTCTCTCTCTCTCTCTCTCTCTCTCTCTCTCTGTATTCTGCGCACATATAAATGCTAACTCATGAGTATTTGTTTTGTGTTGTGATTGAATGTTATTTAGATACCAGGCAATTCAGTAGGAGAAGTATTGGTTGTATCGGATATGCATGAAAGAAAGGCTGAGATGGCACGTCGAGCCGATGCTTTCATTGCATTGCCTGGTATATATATATACACACACACATGTTTCATGTGCTTCCTTAATTACAGTATTAATTTGAATTAATTAACCAGAAAAACAAATTAACTAAAGTTACAAATATCAGAGTATGTATAAACTTCTGATGATAGTTAATTGTTAATTAATTAAGCTGCATGCATGTATGTATCATGCATTTTCATTGTTAATTAATTCTATATTTGCCTGGTTTAACTGCGAATTACTACAGGTGGGTATGGAACCATGGAAGAGTTGCTTGAGATGATAACATGGTCTCAGCTTGGAATCCATCATAAACCAGTAAGTAGTATATTACTATATATACATATTGTATCAACAATTGCATGTTAATTTTATTTTCAGTTGTCAATTTTTGTTGGGATTAACTAATTAACCAGCTAGCTAATAACCTAAGTAGAATTTGATTGCATGCGCTATAGGGTGAGGAGGCATGCGCAACCCTAAACTATAGGCATCCTTAATGATATTATTGTTTACTCAGATATTTGGAAAATTTAAATAGTTCGTACAAATTTTCCTCAACAAAATGATTGTAAGAAACAATAAGATTCCTCCCCCCTCCATTCTTTTTAGAAAATTTTCAATGTGCCGGAAATACAGCCTGTTATATCAAGTTTTATAGTATAAGTGGTTAGAAGTTTTTTTTTTTTTCTTTTCAAGTTTCCAATCACTTGTATTATAACACTTAATGTACCGAACTGTGTTTCAGGCGCCCTGGAAAATCTTTATAGACAAATTTTGCTTCATCAATAGGAATAACACAATTATCAACTTTTAAGTAATAATCTAATTATCAACTTCCATGTCATTTAGTTTACAAAATTTAGTCTATAAATCTTTTTTTAACAAACGATATTACTAAGGGGGCAGGGAATAATCACTATCCTATAATTTCTCACATATTTGTGGAATTTTTTTATGAAATTTGAAAAAGAAAAAAATAAAATAAAATTCACTTGATTTTTTCTTTTTGCGGAAAAGAAGACCACATGACATATTTATTCATCGAATGTAATGTGTTAAGGTAAATCTACAACGTGTGCAACCACACCTATAGTTGTATTATTAGTCAAACATGTTTTTCATATTTCATTCTTGTGATATTTACTGCTACATGTGAAAGTTCATCAAAACTCAAAACTTCTTGGAATATATAAGCTTTTCATTTGAAATGATTATAAAAAGGGTCCATCCTAGGTCCTAAGAACTCCACCCTACACATTCATCTAGCTCTCCTCAGCTTCTTGTATGATGGCGCGCAAGTGAAATAACCTATTAATTTGGAAGGGAAAATATCATTGCACATTCTATGCAGTGGAGGGAATTGGGTCTTAGGTAATAGTTCCTGTATAAGTTCACATATTCGTGATCTAATTAGGTGATCTTGATTGTAGATTCATCATTTGTTATAAGACAATAGATTCTTTAAAAATTGATAATAGAACTTTCAATTTCTTAATGAATCTTGCTACGATCTGTCATATTAGACGCATATACAGTTTATAATCATATATACATATCAAACCTCACTATAAGATCTAAATGCGTTGTAAGGTCAAAAACTGCTCGCACGCGCAGCTGACCTTAGCACTCCTCTTTCTTAGTTGCCATCCTTTCAAATTAGCTAGCAAGTATTTAGCTCTATTTGGTTATATGTCAGATCTTGCTTTCAGCTTGATAGCCATGGATATGTGATATGGATGGCCATGAATAAGACTTGGCAACCATTTTTAGGCCCATATATAATGTGATTGACTCTTACTCTTTCCTTGACAAATCCTTGTTAGCATGCCCTTGCACTAGGAAAAGGACATTTCACCTTTTTCAATCATATTAACCCACCAAATTTATGTCATTTATGAATTTGTAGCTTTGACATTAACATATGAATATACCACATATTTTTGTCTGCAAAAATCAGGTGGGTCTCTTGAACGTTGATGGGTATTATGATTGCTTGCTTCGTCTGTTTGACAAAGGTGTGGAAGAGGGGTTTATCAATTTATCAGCTAGGAATATTGTCATATCTGCAAAAACTGCTAAAGAGCTGATACAGAAGATGGAGGTACTGATATCACTCTCTCCTTTCATACTATTCCATCTCAAATTCCCGTTTTAGAAAGTACTTCTGCTCATAAACACTTCTAGTAAAAGTTCAACAAAATATTTGCTATCGGAAGTGCTTTCTACTTGGTCTTTCCTTGTCCAGCACCAAAACCTGCTTTTAGAAACCTTAAGCACTTTTGGTTATCTGGAAGCACTTTTCGCCCTTACAAAAGCATTCCCGAAATTACTTCAATGTGGAAACACCATTGAGGACAAGCATTGGAGATGCTCTTAGCTTGGTTACATCATTTTCTGCTTTAAAGGCGGTTCATGTTTTCATTTTTTCTGCAGGAATACATACCTTTGCATAATCAGGTGGCTCCAACCCAAAACTGGAATGTGGAGGAAAACCATGCAAATGGTTTTTTTTAGATGAAAGCAAGGATTGAATTTAATTACATTTGATTTTCTATAGTTTAATTTGCGTCTTGAGATTGTAGATGTAACTGATACAATTGATACGGTATTTCCTTCCAGATGCAATAATAAATGTACCTAAGACATAATTCATCATCCCCATATGCATAAAACTATAAACTGTTTAAGCATTCTGTAAACCTAAGAACACCAACGATGTCTTTAAGGAACGAAATGGCTACATGAGGAATTTTGGAGTTAAACCGATGCAAAAAGTTTCAAATTATCTGCAGGTTGAAATGTAAATCTAAATGTGCTGCATCGATCTGGACCTTTGACTCCACAATCAATTCAAATTTTCGTTCAATGGAATTGACTACAACTTGTAAGAGATAAAACTGATATAGGCTTTGATGTGATCAATAATACAACATATATAGCCTTTGATGATCAATATGAATTGCCAACATCCAATATAATAAAAGAACAAGCAAATAACAGCAATAAGCCTCACACGAATTCAACTGTATCATTCGAAAAGTGAATCAAAATATGGAACAAGGAACTAGATGTTTCTGCAACCTGGGTCAGCATGTGTTGATTCCGTCCTTGCAATCTGCCGTCAAATTATAGAATGTTTCGACACGCATCTTTGCCCTGTAAAGAACCTCGGTATCCACTTCAACCCTCATGTATCCATCGAAGTCAACTGGTCTTCCGTTGTTTAAAATGCTAGTCTCATTGTACCATTCACTTGTGTTACTCCAAAGTTCTTTGTAGTCATCAAGCAAATGAACCTTGTACTGCGACCTCAGTTTATCGAAGTAATTGTAGAACGGTTCATTGGTGGCTATATACAGATTCCTCCAAGGCTGCACCATCGTCTTAACCTTCTCAAGAAGCATGTCGGGGGATGTATCATAATCGAGGTGAGGCCAAAGCTCCTTATTCTGTGCCTTCTCTCCTCGCACAACATGAACAGCATCAAAATCCCAGTCCATTTTCCCACTTATCTCTGTAACAATATTCATCAATCTCTTTGATTTCCAAAGGGCATGCCATGGCCTCTGAACGTCCTTAGCAGCCTGTCCTTCGCACACTCTGTACCAGTAGTTCTCTGGCTCCGGACCATCAAACTGCCTCCATATAATCGTGCTCCTCTCTTTCTTGAGCTGCATTGGTGTCACCTTATGGCTCGCAACCTTCTTAACGGGCACTTTCCTCTTATGGCTCCGATCCCACTTTTTCCAATCCTGCAGAAATTCAACCTCATCCACAATTGAGGCAGTTTCCTTCAGATGTTCATAATCAAAGTAATACCGAAAATCTTTCTCCTCCTCATCTTTATTACTCGCTGTATAACTCCCTGCCAAGCAGACACTCAAATCCATCACAAATGTCCTGTTCAAATACATAGCCTCACCTAAACCACACAAGAAACTCCATTGGAACTGATTCATCCCCTTGCAATAATCCCCTCCACGCGAATAGTACAAGTACCTCCCCCTCCTAAAATTCTTATCTGATCCCAAGCTAGGGATTGTATCATTGATCTGTTCATCACGAACAGGTGGGGCGATTCTAGCATCCCCACCACCCCTGGTGCCATTACTACTAATCCTCCTCGCCCTCCTCGCATTAATACCTGAATGCCACCCTCTGGCGTGCACCACCTTATAAGTACAATTCACTCCAAATCCAAGCTTAAACCTCCTAAAATCCCTATACTTCCTCCAAGACTTCTCCTTTTTGTTCCTAAATTTCCACAACACGTCACATTCATCCTCTTTCGACCCGTTAACCGGCGTCTGATACTCCAAGAACACAATGTTCTTAAACAACCTCAAATTAAATCTCTCCACCGCAATCAAAGCACGTGGGTCAGAGCAATTCACTCTCTCCAAATCCTCACAATTCAACCCGTCCGACACGGTCGAATTGGTCGAACTGGAGACCTCGGCTTCGGCTTTCGCAATCACAGCCTCCGTGATTGCAAAACCCGAAGAAGCCGGGGGAACGGCGGGGGAAAGAGGTAAATCCTCGCCGGTTTTGAGGACAGAGTCGTCATTTTTGAAAGTGGCGTTCTCGGAAGCGGTGAAGAGTTTTGTTAAGGCCGGAGCTGACTCCAGCCATGGATCTGGGGGTTGGTATGTGATGGCAATTACAGTAATTATAAGCACCGAAAAGACAAAAACTGAGAAACAGAGATTGCTGATGAGTTTGATGATGTTTTGCCCGATGGGCTCGGTGGTCGGATTCGATTCTTTCATGAGTTTTCGAGAAAACCCAGGTGGAAAAACCGATCAGATCTTATGAATACATGTAGAAAAATGGTGGGGTTTGAGAGAAAGTGGAAGAAAATGAATGGGGAAAGGAAAACAGAGATTCGGAGTTAGGGATTTACTTACAGGTGATTGATTGATGAGATCCGCACAGAGAGACCAAAGTGTGAGACTTCTGAGTTTTACTTGAGCGGTTGTTTTTGTTTACTTTTGTTTTGAGGACGGTGGGTTGGATGTTAACGTCGTGCGAGACAGCTTTGGAGTGTAGAAGCGGAGGAGAGTTGGACTTGGGGAGCTTCAGTTGCAAGGGACGGAAGGAGGCTTCGGCTGGCTTGTCTTTGACTGTTTCACTTGCACTGCTTGCGTTTGCCCACGTCAGTCGTTTAGTAGGACAAGTACTTTTGTTAGGGCCCTTTCGGCTGCATGCATTTGAGAGGGCCTAAAATTTCCACCAATACTTTTTCTTTGGGCCTAAAACAAGTTCTCGTTCAGAACCGCTAGCTGAAGTTGAGTTCTCAAGTACTAAACATCACTCGACACCCCAAGATCTTCCCACGCATTTCCGATGTGAGATTCGGGGTATCATAATCTCCCCTCCATAGATATGTAAAATCTTTCTCATCAAACAATTCGAGTATTTGAAATTTGATCAAATGGTTATAAATAGGATCTCACTCTAAAAGTTATAATAACTTTAAACATTAGATCAAATTTCAAGAGCCTGAATTGTTTAATAAGGAGGATTAGGTGGAAGAGATCCGAAGAAGATTCCTTTCCATGTAACACAACCATTAACATGACCATGGATTCCACATTAGGCCATCTTTAATTGAAATGGTTAAATATAGTCCAGTCAAGAATTATAGCCTTCTTAAAAATTATTTTTAAATAATCAGTGTCACGCCATACTTATATATAAACATAGCCCTCTCAATGATTGCTTTTCCTCATCGTCAAGGAGATTCATCATCACTATGAACCATGAATTCAACAAGTTTATGTTCAGTAGTTTGGACTACTGGATAGTCTGACAATTTATCCATAAGATTGACAAATTAATTAAAATGGTATTACTCAATTCAATTTTCATTGTCTATTTTTCGCATTACTAATCTGTCTGGAATATTGAAGAAAAATTGAAATTTAACATAGACAAATGGGTTGCAGCTCAATATCAACTGTTTATCCATAAGATTGACAAGTTAATTAAAATGGTATTATTCAATTCAATTTTCATCATCTATTTTTCGCATTATTAATCTGTCTGAACTATTGAAAAAAAATTGAAATTTAACATAGATAAATGGGTTGCAGCTCAATATCAACTGTAATAACTCAAGGCATCATTCAAAGGTGAGACTTGGTAGTTTACTTTTTTGGATTCTTATACATCTCTAGACTACCAAGGGTCTCCTCTCCCCTGAGCATTTCCGGCCTGGTATTCGGTGTATCACAGATGAGGATGGTAAAATAATAACAATACTTGGATACTCAAAGACGAGTAAGAACTCATACTCAAAACTTTTAGTATTTTAATCACAGAGCTTTGTGCTTAGGATCAGAACCGTTCATATTATGAATCACAATGTAAAGATCATATCTGGAAAAATTAAATTAAAACTAAGGTAGTTTAGTCAATCTATTTTAGTAAATATGTAGACGGTTCGTAATGCTTTTACCAATACCATTTATTTGTTTTTAACAGTTTGATGATTAAACGACCTTAATTTTAATTATTTTTTGCAAAGGTAATTTTTATATGGTGATTTATAATATGAACGGTTTTGATTATAAACATGAAGTTTTATAAATTGACAACAAATAATTTTGAAATTTTTTAAGTATGAGTTCGTACTTATTTTTAAGTAGCCAAGTATTGTTCGTAAAATAATTATAGGGGTTAGCCCACATGTTAAAGAGCCGAAGAAACTGTGAGGAAAATCCCCATCTTCAGAAACACACTACAAGAGCCAAACCTTTTTCTTTTTTCGTTGCTCTACTTAATTAATCCTAAGTTCTGTTGCTTTGTTTGGGTTAATCATTGTTTGTTCTTTCAATTTTCTTATTTTAGTTTCCATGTTACATATCAATTGTGTATTGTCACAATGACTCTTTATAACTATATAAAGAGATATTCTAAACATGATAGGAGAGACGTTCCGTACGAGATAAGCATTTTGATGACTCTGAAGGCTTTAGTAAAGAGAGTTATAGTGATGATGAAGAAGAAGATGATGAAGAAGAAGACGACTTAAATCACCATGATCAAAGAGCAATGAAAGTATTAAGAAATAGCATAGTCACGAATGCATCTAGGGGTGGAAAAAATTCCCAAAATTCCCAAACCAAACCAAAAAAATACCGATCTCAAACCAAAAATGTCCCAAACCGATTTTCCCAAAATTTCAGTATTCCCATACCGAAAAAATACCGAAATTTCGGTATGGGAATCGGGATTGTCTTTCCAATATTTCGGTATTCCCATACCGAACCGAAAATATATATTTTTAATTATTATTATTATATATATATATATATTTATTTACATAGATAATAATATATATTATTTTTTTAATTATAGTTAGGGTTAATTTGAATCATTGGATTGTTTCAAATTAATTTATGCCGTCCATCTATTCATGCATGTCTAACCAGTTCAAGGATTGAGTGAAAGAGTCCATTCTTCCTTACCTTTTTTTTGTTGTGAACTGGACGGTTCTTAGCATATGTGGAGGTTATTCTCTTCTAGTAGGAAGCCATTATTAATAAAATGGATGTCACATTAGCGACTCATATTTACCAATGTTGATCAAAGTTTAAGCAAGATAATTTTTTTTGTCTTTTTATGAGAATTACTTGGGGTATTAGGCAGACAGCATTACTGATGATATTTCAAATGTTGTTTTGTTGGTGTGTTATTGTTAACAGAGAAGGTGTACAAACCAATGCCACAAGGACATCAAGGACAAGGTAATTCTATTTGCCTCAACTGAGTAGGATTCATCTCCTTTCTAGCCTTGTCCAGCTTCTCCATTGGGCCTAGCTATATGTCAATTTTTCAATATAAAAGGTTGAATTTTAGTCCAAAAGCATAATATGTCAAATTTTAGTCCAAAAGCCCAAAACCATTTCGGGATTCCCGATTTGTCCCGAAATCCCGAAACTATTTCGGGATTCCCGAAAATTGGGATTCCCGAAAATTTGGTTTGGGATTGGTATTAAAATTGGGATTCTCGAAAATTTCGGTTTGGGAATCGGGACAAGGGTTTCGGTATGGGATCCCATACCGAACCACCCCATGCATCTCATTAGACTATTTTTATATTGAACTTGTACATATTTATTCTCTTTGAAGCATGTATGATATGGTTAATGGTATTTCAATTAACCCGAGAATGACAACACTATTATTATATATTCGATGGTATTTTAAGACTACCTCCAATGGTGGGGCTAAATGCTAAATTCTCCCCCTTCCCCAACCCCCAAACACCCTCCAACCTATGCTAAAACATTGGGTTAAATGCCAAATACCAAAGCTGGGCTAAATACCCCCCAAATTCCCCCCCCCCCATGCAAGTGGACTTGCGGGTAGTTGGGCCACTCTTAGCCTGGTCACTCTCCAACGCGCCCACGCGGTGGGCTTGCAAAGTTTGCCCGACGTGGGTGGGCCCCACTGTCATAGGGCTGTCGACCACCCAAACAAAAGCCAACGGTAATATTTTTAAACCAAGGGTTGAGATCTAAGGACCGTTGGTTGATCCAACGGTCCAGATTCAAATTTAAATTTTTTAGAATAAGTTATTTTAAAATATATTAAATCCAACGACTGAGATTGAATATAATCAAATCTAACGGCCCAAATTTAAGTCCAACGGCTAAAATAATTAAAAAAAATTATTTAACTCAAAAATCACCCAAAAACTCTATAAATACCTATGTATTTGTTCAAACATCCACACAAAACTCAATTTTCTCCTACAATTCTTCCAATTTATCTTTCTACCATTTCTTTCCATTTCCAAATTGTTCAACATGGCAAGAGAGCATATTAGAGGTCGTAATTGGACATGTGAGGAAGATGTTGCTTTATGCTTGACTTGGGTTTCTGTTAGCGAAGATGGTGTAGTTGGCACAAATCAAAATAATAAGGTTTTGTGGGATAAAATCATTGCAAAGTTTCAAGAAAATTGCAATGGCGGCGGGTGGGATGGTAGTGGTCTTTATGATCAGTTGGTGAAAATTGAAAATTTGGTGTTGAATGGTTGGTGAAAGTTGAAAGTTTGGTGTTAAACGGTTGATGAAAGTTGAAAGTTTAGTGTTTAACTGTTGGTGAATTGAAAATTTGGTGTTGAACAGTTGGTGAATTGAAAGTTAGCTCAGGGTTGAAAGATTGGTGAAAGTTGAAGGCTTGCTTTGTGGAAAATTTAATGATTTTTCAATATTTATCGGAATTTAAATTTTTTTAGATTAAACTGTTCATAAAATTAATTTACGATAGTCTACATATTTATTTTTTTTAAATTTAATTTAAGAAAAAAAATAACCTAAGTTCATTCTTTAATAATCGAGCTAAAATTTTAGGCTACAACCATCCGGAAATGATCCTTATTCTCAAGGGGTAAAGTTATCCACACACCATTTCTATTTCTTACACACTCCTCTCAATTTTCGGCTATTAAATTGAATGAATTGAAGAATATTAATGGCAAAAATTAAGAAGAATGTTTAAGAGATCAAAATAAGTGTGCAGATAACACTATCATATTTTAACTTCCTTATTTCAATATTATAATTTTTTTTCCATGATAATTATTTAGAACTGGTCTAGGTAACGTAAGATAGATTAAATTGGATTGACCAATATTTTTAGAGTAATGCTATTCATACCATGTTTTTGAATTAATCAAAATTTTGAATTTAGTTCATTACTTAATAAAATAATAATTAAGAAAATCTAGTTAATTAAATGATGATTATGGTATACGAGGAGTCTTTCCCCTTAATTTACTTGGGTTTTGTAATTTTTTCAAATGATGTGACTGTCTACATTAGATGTTATCTAAGATGGTATAGAAATATAATATAAAAACATGATATGAATAGCATTGCTCATATTTTAAGTTTTTAACCACTAAATTAAAATTAGATTATCTTGGTTCGGAAATTCATGTCATTTTTTATTATTTTACACAGTAAATAGTTTTATATAAAATTTTACCAAATACTCTTGATACAATTTTTTTTTTTTAATAACTAAAAACACTTTTACTAGTTTACCAAATACTTAGATGTTTTTCTTAAGCTATTTATTCTTGCATCAGAAGAAGCAGTTATAAAAAAAAAACACAACAACCCCAAACGCCTTATGCGCAGTGAGCAAAGCTTAACCAGATCACCGAAGAGCGTGGTTGAAGTCATGAAAGTGAAACTGTTTGTAGATAAAATGAGCCAACCATTTTGAAGCTGCGAATGACAGTATAGCAGCTCCAACGAGCATAGTTCTTGCAGCCACCGATATGGCAGCCTGCTTTGTTGCTGCAACAATTCCAACTAAAGAAAGAGCGACGACCTGCAAGACAACTTCAAGCACTTTCAGACCTTTGTATCCGGCGCTGCAACTGCTGCAGTTCACCACATGGGACCAGTACCTGAAAAGGTTTTGCAAAAACTCATCGATGATGATTCAACAATATACGTTTTAACACTCTTAACTTGGTTCTCAAGGCCACAAAACAACCCGGTAAGGCAAATGCTTGCATTTCAACTAATAAACCCAAACTTTTTAATGTGTGCCGGAAAATTCTATATCTTTTAATGGCTGTAGATTCGAAGAATAAACTGAGAGATGCTTGAAGGTATTTCCAGGATATGAGTAAAAACTGTTCTAATTTTCCGAAACCATGTAATCAAATTGTTGTTTGAGTCCTGCTTCATAACTATGTGAAAGTTACCTATCCAGCAACTGTTCTCTAGGAGGAGAGGGGGGAAGAGCCCCACTGAACTTGCCTCTCCAATCCACCTGACCACCAGCATACTTGTTTAACCATTTTCTGAAACCAACCACAAGGGCATCTGCCCTTGTTGGCACAAAACATGCTTTCTGCCACTGGGCAGGGCCAGCTTCCATTATCTTACGTTCCTGTACGAAGAACTCAAGAGTCAGGCAAGAATAACTGCGACAAAAGATTCATGTAAGACTATTACTCCGTGGTCATGCAGCTGCATAATTTAACTCGTTAGAATGTTTTTCTTATTGTTCAGAAGAAAAGGCTCAACCGAAAAAGTAGTGACTTACACATTCAGCAAGTGAAAAGCAAGATAATTTCTAAACCTACTATCAAGAGTTAAAAGTCACCTCAACATGAAGAAGATATAAATCGGAGTCCAGAATCAGATTGTGTCCAATATGAAACATCCACCGCGGAACAATCCTGTCAATCCATATGCCGAAGTTTCCTGGGAGGGTCCATATCACCCTGCTATTACCCGGACTAACTGGGATGCAAATAAAAACTACAAGAAGTGGCCCCTGGGCTGATGACACCTACACAAATCACCAGACACATAAACAGATGTACAAAAGGATAAAAAGATAAAGGATCTGAACAAGAAACAGAATGTTCTACCTTTTTGGTTTCAGCTGATGAAGCAGCCACATTACCCTCCTCAAGTGGATCAAGAGGAGAAACGTAGAACACACATGGTGGCAAAAATTTACTCCGACCCCATTCCTGCTTTGCGATGAAACCATTTATGTCTAACTTCCGAACACTCAAATCCAATGGTTTACCTCCTTCTCTATCAGCTTTCACTGTAAAGAAATGAAATGTAAATCATCCCGAACCTCCTACACAAAGCGAAATTAACTTAATGAAAGCGATGCATAATCTAGTATTTGCCTTTGGGTTGTTGCATTTGCATTATTCCATAATGCGCATATGGAACATGAGCAGGGTCCATAAGATTTTCAATCAAGACCTCGTACCTGGAATTGCAATAAAGATAACAAGCAAAGTTATCAAAAGGAAAAGCTGAAAAATGAAAATTCCCTATACCAAAGCTTTCTCTATTCAGTTATTCACATAAAAATTCTTTGACATGGAAGAGGAAATAAGATCTGGATGCAGATTCACAAGGTTTCTTATAAAGGAGCACTATGCCTCAGTAGAAAAATAGTTTCATATCAGAACTAGTTGAAATCCCTATCTTTACGTACCCGTAAGGCATCTCTCTGTTTCCCATAGGACCGCTATATAATGGATCATCTAGTTCGGGTATGTAGGGAGGTTTTTTATCTGCGAGAACATCTTTGCATTGAGGATCGGAATTTGGCCAAAACCACACAATGCCATTCTGCACCGTTGTTGGATAAGCAGCTACACATGCTTTTTTATTCGTGTGAATCTGCATATTAAGGTGAAAGCGTCATCCCTATTCATCTTATTTAAACAACAAATCATGCACAGCATGTAGTTTATTGCCATAGAACCACTTCTGCAAGAAGAACAACCATAGGAGTTTCGCTTCAAACTTGAATACTATTACTATTAGGGCTAGTTTGGTATTGCTGCTTTGAAAAAAAAATGAAAAAAACTACTTTTGCTATAGTGTGAGAATAAGCTCATTTTTTATGCTTAACGTTTTTAGCTTTTTTCATCCAAAATTGTAAAAATAAGCTGTTTTTAAGTGTTTACCAAACACTTTTTTGAGCTCAACTTTTTTTTATACCCACTTTTTATAAAAACACCTCAATACCAAACCAATACTTACTATTACTAAGGCCACAGTTCGTCTCTAGGATTGCTTGATAAGTAACTCACTAGATTCGATGTATGGTGAA
Source organism: Crataegus laevigata (assembly GCA_963580275.1). NCBI lineage: Eukaryota > Viridiplantae > Streptophyta > Magnoliopsida > Rosales > Rosaceae > Crataegus > Crataegus laevigata. Next base: position 38,285,094 of record OY756946.1, on the reverse strand, counting down.
ATAAGAAATGAATTCCAACTGCCAAATTGTCATAGTTGAGGAATTAGATTGTGACATTCCACATCGCCCAGGGGAGTGATCCTTAAATGTATATTCTCATCCCTACCTAGCACGAGGCCTTTTGGGAGCTCACTGGTTTCGGGTTTCGTAGGAACTCCGAAGTTAAGCGAGAAGGGGGCTAGAGCAATCCCAGGATGGGTGACCTCCTGGGAAGTTGCTCGTGAGTTCCCAGAAACAAAACCGTGAGGGCGTGGTCGGGGCCCAAAGCGGACAATATCGTGCTACGGTGGTGGAACGGGCCCGGGAAGTGGTCCGCCCCGGGCCGGGATGTGACAATTGGTATCAGAGCCTAACCCTGGCCATGTGTGTGCCGACGAGGACGTCGGGCCTCTAAGGAGGGTGGATTGTGACATCCCACATCGCCCAGGGGAGTGATCCTTAAATGTATATTCCCATACCTACCTAGCACGAGGCCTTTTGGGAGCTCACTGGCTTCGGGTTCCATAGGAACTCTGAAGTTAAGCAAGAAGGGGGCTAGAGCAATCCCAGGATGGGTGACCTCTTGGGAAGTTGCTCGTGAGTTCCCAGAAACAAAACCGTGAGGGCGTGGTCGGGGCCCAAAGCGGACAATATCGTGCTACGGTGGTGGAACGGGCCCGGGAAGTGGTCCGCCCCGGGCTGGGATGTGACAAGTGTCGAGGGACTCTCTGACCTTCTCCGGTCATTTCTCGGCGAACCAAGGGTACCAATCTTCTCCTCTCACTTTTGGAACCACTGTTTTCCGTCGGCCGGAGCTGTGGAAGCTCCGGTGTTCTTCCCCGGTGCACCCAGGCCTTCGGGCCGTTTCTGAAACTCCTTGGGCCTTAGGCCCGCAAGCCCAAAACCCCAGCCCAACCCGTTCTTTTAATTAATTAGTTTTTTATTTTTTATTTTTGTTAGTTAATTAGTATTTAGGGCCTTCGGGCCTTGTTAGGAAATTCACGGGCCTTAAGCCCGTTAGGACCTAGCCCGTAGCATTTTTATTTTTAGGTACCTCAAATTATTAAGGCCTTGGGCCTTAGGAAAGTTTGGGGCCTCCGGCCCGTTTAGTCAAAACCCAAAACCCTAGGCTTTAAAACCTTTGGGCAGAGAAGAACTAGGGCTTTTGGGCCCGTACCCTTTAAACCCAGCAGCCCTATTGGGCTGACCCTAAACCCCAAACCCATTTTTATTAACCCAAAACCCTAATTAGGTCCGGATCCAACCCAAGACCCAGTTGACATGGGTTGACCCGACCCATTGACTGACCCTAGCCCGTTTGACCCGACCCGGTTGACCGTTGACTTGGTCAACGGTCAACGTTGACTTTGAACCCGGTCAACGGTTGACTTTCGGAGTTGACTTTTCGAGTTTCGTTCGGGACCCCTCCTAGGCTAATTTCGACGCCCTGGACCCGTTTTTGAAGTCCGTTTTCCCAAATTAAATAGTTAGAATACAGTTTGACTAAGTTGTACCCTTTATGTGCTTAGGGGCAACTATTGGGGCTTTTCTAGATTCGCTAGCAGCGCAGTATTGGACAGCTAAGTACTGTGAGTGGACCCCTTCTCAAAATACATGTTTTATTAGTAGAATTGCACGCATGAGAAGCATGAGTTTATAAGAATGATGTATAACGTTACTTGTTCATAAATGTATATGCGATAGTTATGATATTACCGCTACGGGATGTAGGGATAAGGTTCCGGTCCATCCCGGACGACGGTTTAAGTATGTCCACGTTTCCGCTATGGGATGTAGGGATAAGGCTCCGGTCCATCCCGGGCGACGGTTATAGTATTGGCATAGGGCCTGGAGTGTGTTTTCCTCTGGCTATTGAGCACAGGGACGGGGAACTGGCATAGGGCCTGAAGTGATATTTCCTCTGACTGTATGCTCAGGGACGGGGAGATGGCATAGGGCCTGGAGGGATATATATGGATTTTTGACATTAGTAATTATTATGATATGCGAGTTATGAATTGAGATATTGCATGATGAGTTAGGACATGAGATATTGCACGGCATTCTAGGTTCAGAAAACCTATGGTTATCAAGATATAATTGTGTTTTCATAAAACTTGGGGGATAGTATGTTGATAACTATTTTCTTATATGTATATCAAATTGGTCCACTCACCTTTGTTTTGCGACCCCTTCCTTATGTTTATTCATTTTTGTATTCCTTCCTTTGTAATCTCAAATAGACGTATGCTCTGGACAGGGTCTATTGTATCCTGATACTTTCAGTGTTGGCAGTTGAATATTATTTTTAGGGTAATCATGTTTCTGCTGCTTAGTGTGTAATTTGAATTTGCTTGATATATATATATATATAGGTTATGCATGTTTGTGAGCATATTTGAATTGTTAATTGTTTTAAATGGCTTAGGTCACCTCTCGGGTGTCGGCCAGCACGTGACCCTCCCGAGGTCTATAGGACCTCGGGACCGGGGCGTGTCATAGATGGATTAATCACAAAGGAAATTATCCTTTCCAATTGTTGCAATTGAAGGGCAATGACTTAATGGTGTCATTTATGTAAAGGAAAAATTATTAACTTTTTGGAGGTGTAAAAGCCAGCATGACTGCATTGTTTTTCACATGGTAATTTTGTTGGAAAATTAACATAATTAAGCCATCGTCCTTGAACTGCAACAATTAGTAAGCTACAACACAAAAACGTCAAAACGTGACAACTGAAACTACAGAAATTAAAGAGGAACTTCGCCAAAACTAGAGAAACCAAAATCTTACTTTTATCCAAAACTATGGTATTATGTGGCATCTCTAGCAGTCTATCTTATTAACTTGTATGAAGGTTCACCATAACCATAACTAGCTATATTTTATCTATACCTTACTTGCATGAAGATTTTCAGTCAAGAATTATTTACCGGAGGACCATCATTTGGTGCTTGAGGGATGAACTTGCAGTCACCGGAGCCATTAAAACACCAACCATGATAGACGCACTGCAACCTGCCCCACTGATCAATCCTCCCTTCCGACAACGGCGCCAACCTGTGCGGACAAGCATCATCGAAAACCTTCCAAGCACTCTCGTTCCGGTCCCACCACAACACCACGTCTATCCCCAAAACCTTCTTTCCATGTGGGACCCTCTTATCAAGATCACAAACGGGCATCAGAGGATACCACTGGGCGTACCAGTCGAATTTCTCCTCTTGGGTCGGGTTCTCGAGTGATACGTCGGGCGGGTTAGCAGGCTCGGTCGAAACAGAGGATTGTACGGCGGCGTTGAAAGTCTTGCATGCTGATGATGCAGTTCTTTGAAACGGTGAAAAGGGTGAACTGAGTTGCGGGTTAAAACCAGAGAAAGTAACTTTTTTGGGTTGGGATTTGTCAAATTTGGAAGGGAGCTGCAGTGATGGACGAGATGAAACTCTCAAAGTTTCCATGACTGCTGCCACCTTTGGAGGTAAAAACTTGGAAGTAAAAGTGTTGTGGATTCTTTGTGTACTCAAACTTTTCTTGATGGTCGCAGTTGTTTTCCACATGGTACTTATTATACCAGGACCGATTGCCTTGTTTTTCCATGTTCAGCTCGGTCCCCCCAAAGAAACAAATTGGTTGGTGGGAAAATTGCAAAAGCAGCACTAATATAAATCAATTTTTTAATCTAAATCTATAAGCTATTGTTTGAAAAAAAAGGTTCATATTAACACGATTTCTTGATAGAGTGAGTAATTTCAACCCAATATGGTATTTGGAAAAGAAAAAAAAAAGAGAGAGGAAAGAGGTAAACAACACAAACGTCTTCCTAAAAACCATCCTTGCCCTTCCAGCTCTACTGTTCAAACGAAAACTGAGGAAAAGTAAACCAATGACTGGGTCTTCATTTTTTTCCACACTGTGCCTATCATATTTGCAGCAAGGAATCACCATCACATAAAGCAAAAGGTTTAGATTTTTATCTGTCTGTTAAGCAACAGCAACAAACACAAGAGCACCAATTCAAAGATCAACCCTTTATTCAGATAATTCTACGTTGAGCAAATTTGTTGAATTAGAATCAAACTAATGAGATTGAAATCAAAATTTTAAACGAAATCCAAAAAATGAAATTGAAATTAAACAAAATCCTAACTCAATTAAAGCCTGTGTTAAAAACTTCTCAGTGATATTGAAGGGTTATTCTCACTTTACTATCATCAAATATTGTAATCTTCAAATAGTAAAAACACTACTCTTACCATATTTGTACCATCTCTCTATTAGAGATGAGATTCACATCTATTGGTGAGCCATGCCTCTAAGAAGTGGTACAAATACTGTGTAGAAAATATAGTAAGTGCAACATTACTCCAAGAAGTAGGGAATGTGATGAGCTTGAGAGTACATGAAGAAAAAATTAAATCTTGATTTGTATTAAAATTAAAGGAAAACTAACGAAAAGTCCCTGAATAGTGACAGTTTTAATGAAAAGTCATTTTTGAAGGTATAATGAATAGTGACAGTTAAAGGTAAAAAAGTGGTTTTTCGTTAAAAGTAAACAGTGCCAGGGGTGTTTTATTAAAGCTCCCTAAAATTAAAGGGCATCAAACCCACCATAATTCTAGGTTTTGTCATCTTCTTTTGTACAAGTCTACAAGATGAAGGATGATCAAACAAAATTGTTGCTTTATCATCTTTCCTATACACAAGAATAAATGAATCTACATTTTTCAGTCACGAGACATTAGCAATGGCGGGTGCTCTACTTCCTGTAAAAAGTTGGAAGGACTGAGTTCTAGGAAGGTTAATGCTTTTTGAAGAAAGCTTCATTCTCTCAAGTGCCGGGGAGCTTACGAGTGCTTCCACCTCCCCGACACATTTTGTGGGTGTCAACACCCTTGGACTCGACGCACTGGTGATCCGAGGAGAGATGTATGACCTCAAACCGGCAGCACTTCGTGGAGACAAGTTCACGTGCTCCAGTGCTCGGAACTGGAGCTCCGAGGGATAGTCCCTCACACAGCCAATGCGAGGTCCAGCTCCCGTTGTCCATTTGCATGATAACTGCCTTCCAAGTTGGAATGATTCCATTCCCTTGTGTGAGTTAATCCTTTTGAGAATTGATTCTTGAGGAACCGCTTCTTCCTCCGTCTCTTCATGGTTTTCTTCAAACAGGTTCTTCTTTGAAACCATGTAATCCGGTTCTGATGGGAGAGTTTCATCCACAGTTTCATAACCATCAACTGGAGTTTCTACTGGAATACCGCTGCAACTTGAACCAGCAGGTAGAGTTGCGTTCTCTACCTTCTCCAAATACCTTTCCCTGTTTGGTATTGCAAGATTAGACATTGTTCTGCTAACACAGAGCAGCCGGCTTGACATATGAGATTCGATTGCAGCAGCTTGTCCTACTGAATCAGTGTCCTCCGGAATCAAGTCTTCGTCAATAGTCTCTTCAGTCTTTAAATCACATGCATTTCGGAGCAAGTCCTCCTCAGATGAGTTGCATCTAATATGAGCACTGCTTATTTTCTTGCTAAGCGAACCCTTCTCTTCCTCATCAACAGGACTTAACTGAAAATAACAGAAAGGCGGGATTATTAGTATAAATATTTCCACTAATTTTCTCTTGAAACCTATTAAATCGCAGTAAAAGAACGTAAAGTTTTATTTTTCTTAATTTATACCTTAACATCTGTGAGATCCACGTTGTTCTCTTCAAGGAATGAAAGAAAGTCTCTGAAATTTTCTTCTGTAGGCCGATAGTGACCACTGTGAGGCCAAACAACCTGTACAAAAATAACAAGAAATCGTTAGAAACAATCACAATATATCAATCTCTGCCATCAAAACGATTGTATGTATGCAAAGAGTAGGAAGATTTTACGAGTTTTTCGTACTGTAGCCGTACCTTAATGATACCGTGTTCAACAACTAATATCCCAGCAGCAGACGTGGCTCCACCAGCCAAAAAACTTGAATGCTGAAATGTCCCCTTCTTTTTCTTGCCTACATATAAGGTTCTAGAAGCACTGAGGACAAAAATCCATTTGGCACCATCGGATTCTCCGGTTGTATGGAGGAGCTCCCCTGATTGCTTGAAGAATAATTTTCCATCCTCCAAAACAACTTCATAGGCCATTCTTTCCATCTACATTGAGAAGAATAAAAATCAGTAACAAAATTGGAGAAGAAACAGATTAAATGATCATCAATAAGAACATAAAGGCTCACCGGTCCGAGGTACTTGATACACTGCTGTTGAAGTTTCGATCGAGGGCATTTTTCAACAAGATTTACTTCCTTCCCTTCTCCTATGTCTAGCCAGTAGAAGAACGGTTCTCTACTCTGACAGTGAAGCCATTTAACGTAGTAAAAGTGTAGGTTATGTCCGTACCGATGCCTTGGATCAATCTGTTTTTAATCAATAACAAAGAATCGAGATCAGTAATGGCTCATGAGTCATAACAGATAGAAGAAGAAAAAAATCAAGAGTCAAATGCAATCAACTTACCGCCTCAAGCCAGTGCTGCAAAGCAAGCTTTTGTGCTTTTTCATTCTTTGATAGACCCTTTCCAACCTGCAGTGACAAAGAAATTCTTAGTTTTCCTGAAAAAATTATGAGAAACTTAAAAGTGAAGTAATCTGTTAAAATTTTACCTTTGCGGCTCTGGTCCTTGCTCTAGACCAACGCGAAATGGCAGTTTCATGTTTCTCGATTTCAAAGAATGAAATAGAACTCCGCTTGAGCTCAGCGAAATCTAATAGCTTCCACCTTCATTATTTCAAAGAGTTTAAAATTAATAAGATAGAAGCACATTAATTTTTTTTTTTTTTTTTTTGTTGTTGTTGATAAAATGGAAAGACTAGTTAGCACATGATAATGAAATGCATACCAGCTCTGTTCAACAAGAACTGCACAATCTGCTAGCTTTCGTCTGGTTCGGAAGCTTTTGTATACTTTCTGCAATTTAACTGCGGCCATGTGTTTGGGACTGGCGGGATCCAAAAGTTGCGAGGGCCGGACCATCCCCAGAGGACTATCTGATCTTGGGGAGTGAATGTCAGTCTCTTTTCTAATGGGGCTGATTGGTGCAAAGTTCATTTCTTTGCTGAAAGGGCCGACTGATGCATCGTTCATGATCTTTTCTAACGAAGGAGCCTTGTGCAACATCATTTTCTCTAACTCTCTCCCTTTAAAGCTAACAGAAGTTTCAAGTGTCATCTTTCCAGAACCTAAGGATTTCATTATTGTGGGTTCTGCATCACCACTATTGAAACTAACTGATCTAACCGGAGTTTTAACTTCATCGTGTCCAAAGCTGATAGACCTTACAATGACTGATTCTAACCCGCTTTCCAAATCACAGTGCTGCGAAAATGGGCAAGAAAAGGAAATCCCCATTCGACCGTGAACGCGGTTTTGGCAACCCAGACAACTCGGACTCCTGAGAGAGCAAAATAAATGAGATTTAGTGAACATTTCATATCAGACAATCCATTATACAGCATAAAAGCATGAATGAAGGTAAGCTGCTATCGGTGTAAACATGCAGTTAAATTATCCCACCATGAAAAGAGCTTGGATCTACAAAACCTATAGCCTGTGGGAAGATTTAGCATACACATCCAGATGCAGTTGCATTATCTATTTTCTCCTAATAGCATTGCCTATAAGGTAAAATCTGTCAATGTGCAAACAATTGAAGAACAAGATGTATCATTTTATGCTTCTGCAGAGCCCATTGAAAAAGACCATGAATCCACATTTAGTGAATAATCTTTTGCATTATTGGATCAAACTTTGCATACAAACCCATTAAGCAAGGAGCAGGGATCCACAAAACCCATTACTTGGTAACTCAAACTCAAAAAAAAATCACTGAAGAACAAGCACATTCCATGAACTCGAGCAAACCCGGAGAAACCCATTTCATCAAAGTATCATAAAGACCCAAACTTTTACCCACCCAAGAAGGAAACTTTTACCATTTCTAACTTCATTTTACCAAACAGCAAACAGACAATACAAGTAGAAAAAGAAGAGCGGAACGGGAAATGGGAAATTATGTACAGAATTAAAGGGCGCATTGTTACCTTAAAAGGAGGATTTTGCAGCCAAAGACAGAGCAGACACAGATTTTTGTGTAAAAATAGAAACGAAGGTTTCGAATTTGAATGGCGAGTGAGAGAGTTGGATTGGTTTGGTTTTGATTGAAAGGGTTATTTTGGATTGAAAGAAGAGTTAGTTTCTGTCTTTCTTCCTTGCTGTACAAAGCTCTTGTGCTTTTCAAGCCCTTCCATTGATGCATAATATATAGGAACATCACAGGTTAGAGAGAGAGATAGAGAGTCCATTTTCCCATTTCAACCACGTGGACTTGGGGGTTTTACTGGGAAAAGAACCAAAATTTGAAAGAATTTTCTTATTCCTTTAATTTTTGTTTTACCAAAAAATAAAACTTCATGTTTTTGTTTGTTTTTTCTTCCTTCCCTCTTTCTGAGAAATTGTAAGAATTCATATACAAATACTAATTTTGATACTTGACCAAGTAGGCAAATCTTATATGTGCCCAAAACTACATACAAATGACAAAATATAAATTTTAAATGATTTTGTAAATGACAAAATACAACAACATATTATCCGTTCTAAAAAGATTAAAATAAAAAGTTGATGAAGTTACATATACATAAACATTTAAAATACTATCACTTAAGTAATTAGAACAAAAAGTTAAAATTTGTTGTGATTGACTCATAATTTGACTAGTAATATTTTAAGCCTTTGACTTCATCATAGTTTGAACAATCTCAATATACGCGTAGCACAATTCTCATATATATCATGAAAGCTATCACATAATTTATTGTCTATATCTGTGAGATTGACTCTCACGTATAGTCGCCAGCACTTATGTCATTATATAGAATCGTACGTGGTACCCCCAAGTAATATGGGTAACGTTGCTTAACTCGCAAGCTTTTAATTCACTGCATATAAACCAAAGGGTTTACTAGAAGATAGAATTCACTTATATATATCTAAAAGCAAAACTATTTGGAAATACAAATGTGAACACTTGTTAATACATGCTCTAATCTAGGTTGACTCTGTCGTTATTTAAGTTTCGTTTGTGTTAGTCTTAACACGTGTGTCCAAATAACATCACCTCTATCTGAGAAATATTTTTGCTCACCACCATATTTATCATTGTTAGATGAGTTTAAATTTCGAGATATATATAGTGGATTAACACAAATTTCAAAACTTAAACTCATCTAATAGTAATAAATAAAGCAGTGAGCATATTACCACCACTTAAGGGGTGATGAGTACAAATGCATTCCTCTATGTATTCATACGTAAGTTGTGATGGTGATTAATAAGAGGGGAGCTAGCTACTTGGCATTTAATTAGTCAGTTTGATATGGATGTGTGTGTGCACATGTGTAGTGTTTTGGATGGATATGATGAGTTGTTGGACATGACTAATTTGGATTGTTGTGTTGATTATATTGGTCTCTATTGAATTTGTTCTATATATGTGTATATTCGAAAGTGAAAGTTCAAAGTCTTTGAAACTTTCCATGCATTCGCTTCTGTAGTTAGAGCCAAGGTATTAAATATCCATAATATCTCGATATTTTTATTGAAATTTTTGTGTTTTTGGACTACTGATATTTCTAATGTCATCAATATTTTCATCGAAATTTTCGTGTTTTTTAAATTTCTATATTTAAAAAAACACCAAGGGGATTCGAACTCCTCCCATTTTACTCCTTCAACACCTTGACCACCATATCACTTATGTTTTTGTGAAAATATGCTAAAATATTTACATATTTTCTACACTCACAATGTTTGCCAACTCGCTATATAATCAACTTAAATCAGTTAAATCCATCATGCAATGCATTTCCTTCCAATTTTTTTTGTAATAAACTAATAGATAATTGACTAAATAAACATCCTGCAAAGTTTCAATAAAAATTTCCAAGTTTTTCTTACAATTTCCGTGGTTTTTATTCAATTTTTATCGATATCAATAATATCCCGATATTTCCATCGAAATTTCCGTGTTTTTGGACTACCGATATTTCCGATATCATCGATATTTAATACCTTGGTTAGAGCCATGTCCTACAAGTTGACTTGAATATACCAAAATGCAAAAGGGGTTTGATGAGTTAATAACAACAAAAATTCCTGGAAAAGTCTAAAGCTTGTGTTTTGTTTAGTTCCCACATATACAAGAAACAGTATATATATTATCTGTCCAAGGACATCTCTCGTTTTTTATTGGTGCTTTAGTTTTGTGTGAGTGTTTCCCGATCTGCAATTCTCTGGTGCTGCCGATCCTAGCTCTGGCTGGGATCGGTGGGTTTTCTTTTGTTTCTTTCTCTCTCTCTTTCTCCTCTTCTGTCCGCTGTTTCCTTCCCTGGGTTTGATGGCCGGTCTGCAATTTTCTCTCCCCTCTGTTGTCTCTCCTCTCTTTGCATCCAATTTCCCAGCTTCTGTCACTCTTTACTGCGATTTGCTGCGGTGTTTCGAGTTGGTGTGCGTTGATCTGGTGCTGGCACTGGGTCGGGTGTTCCTTGCACCCCCACCTTCTCTTTGTTGTATGCCCTTGTTGGCAGTGTTGTTCGTGGTCTGCCATGAACTTCTTTCTCTTGGCTGCAGGTTCTCTGGGGTCTGTAGCTGTGCTGGGCGTGAAGTTTGGAATTGGCTGCTTGTGTTGGTGAGGCGTGGCTTTGTTTGGGGACCGAATTTGACTGGATTGACATGCACGACTGCTTTTTTGGTGGTTGCAGCGGTGGTTTGGAGGTTGGTGCAGCGGCGGTTTGGCGGTTGTTGCTGCGGTTCTGGTTATTTCTGTGTGTTTCTTGTGTTGGGCTCAACTTTTGGTTGGGCCTCTGTTGGTGGTTTGTGTTTTTCGTTCTTAAGCCTCTGTGTTGTTCTTGTTGGGCCTCTGTGTTGTAGTGTTTGTTTTGTTTGTTGGTGGTTTGTATGTATCCTTTGCTCCAAAAAAAAAAAGGAAACAAAACTAAAAACGTATATATATAGGCTATCTGTCTGCAATATACATATATGAAATATATGATATATGTGCATGCATTTTGGTACAAAACATTTCTTATTTAATTATGCCGAACTACTTTATATCCCACTATAATTAATCAGTGTGACATACATATATATGTGTGCTCTTTGTGTTTCCTACTATTTAACAAAGGGTAATACTAAAGCGACTAGCTATTTAAATCATATAATATAATTGTTGATGATTGAATTATTATATAGATGTTGATTTACGTGCTTATATTTTCTATAGATAACACTGACACATCATATGGTTTGCATTGATCTAAAAACTAGGTATACCTAGCATTATCCTTTAAAGAAAAATTAACAAGGATATAAATGTTTGTGTCTGTGTGTGTATATATATATATATATTAATAATTAGTGAAACACTAATAACTCTTTGTGCCTACTATATATACACAATGACTCAGCTGATGTATTTAAAAAGCAATTTAACGTACGTTTAAAAGACAGGAAAATTTGTGATTTCCAAATCAGAGTGATTTCTTTTGAACCAAAAAGGAAAGGAAGAAAAAAAAAAGGAAAACAGTATGCTGTTGCCATGGATAATGAAGCTAAATTTGTGTGCTACTTTTGCTTGCCATTGGACACAACTTTTGAAAATCTGCCCTTTAATGGCCAACAAAAGGATTCTTTTAAGTTCTTCCAAAAAAAAAAAGGGATTCTTTTAAGTGGCTTTTATTAGTTCAATATTTTCAAAGTTTGATCCATAATTATTTTCTATAGCATGGCATCAAAGTTTAATTAATTTATTGCATACATACGTAGAATAACAATGTAAAGTGCATATACACGTAGCCGAAAAAACCCTAGTTTATATATATATATATATATATATATATATATATATATATATATATATATGTTGCATGTGTGTCGGAAAGTAGTCCACAGCAAAAGCGTATGAATAGTAAAATATCATATACCAGTAGACAATACGTACTATCACCAACAAAACGTATATCTCTGAAATATCTTATATCAATTGACAGCTAGGTACACACAGCTTGTTCATGAAGGAAGAGGATCCTCTTCTAAGCTCAGGATGGGGATTCTCCTGACCGGATCATCCGAGCCGTTCAAATTTAATTCAACAGTTGCAATTATTATAAATTTTAGAGGGAGCCCCTGTTTGAAGCCGTTGAATTAAATTTGAACAGCTCGGATGGACCGGTTTAGAGGATCCCCATCCTGAGCTCAAGAGAGGATTCTCTTCCGTTCATGAATTCAATACATAATTTTGTACAGAAAACCAAAAATTGTTGCTTTAATTGAGATGAAATTAAATGTTTACAGGGTTTGCTCACAACAACAAAGTCTTATCCCATTAAGTGAGGTCGATATAATCAGCACAATAGCAAAATCTTATTCTACAGAGTGAGATCAGTTGTATGAATCCTAAAACGTTATTTTTTTTTCTCTTATTTCTTGTATTAAGAGGAGTGCATGATAATTTTGTAGAGTGTCATCTACCTTTAGTTAAAGCTGTACACCAGCACTTTTGAGCAAGTTAAATGAGTGTATCATATGATGATTTTCGAACCATTTCTTTTGAATATTGCTAGAGAGACCAAATTTTTAAACAGAATTTACAAACCAAATGATGTGTCACCAATATAAAATAAGTACGTTAATCAACACTTAAATAATAATTTAATCATCAATGTTCACATCATTTGTTTACAAAATTTAGTTTAAAATTTTGATTTCCCTAGCATCACCTATTTCTCTTTTTGGAATGAATTTCCTAGCTAGTTGTCACTCATGAATGAAAGTTAGATTTACTAGCGACCTCGACACACTAAATTGTTTTATTTATGCACTCACCAATTATCGTGGCATAAGCTAATATGGAAAGTGTTAAAGCCAGTGTCCTGTGTTCTCGTTTGGTTTGGATAAGTACCATGTTTCAATGGATATTAAAGTAAAAATGAATTATACATGAAAAAAAACTTTTCACTTCTGATCCTACCAATATGGAAAGAAAAAAAGTATTCGTCATGTCTAATTCATCTTGTAGCTAGCTTCAACTTGTACAAAATTTAAAAATTAATATATTTTTTTATTTCAATGTACATTGAATATATTGACTTATCGAATCTAATTCAATAGAAACCATGAGAGGCAAATAATTGAGGTTTCACCATCATTTGTGTGTTAATACGAGCCACATTGTCAACAATAAGTGTGTTATAAGATTGATAGTCTAACAAACCCGAATGAGATCTCAGTGTAATCTAAACGCAAACCGATCTAGATTTTCTTCCTTTTGGATATGGAGGTGTTAAAATATATATCATTAGTTTGGCACCTGTAAAATGAACATAAAATAGTTTTGTAGAGCTCACTTTTTGCAATTGGCAACGTGTTCGATAGAAAGAGGAACCACTTAACAAACCTCGTCTTTAAATACTGTGCGGTTGTTTTATAGTTTTGTTTTGTATTTGTTTTCGAAAACCCTAATAAATCAAAAGCCACCTCGCAACTTCAAAAGTTCTAAATTATAAACTTCAAGTTTCAATAATACAGCCCTTATGATTTGATCTGTATAATTAAAATGGAGTTTTAACAAAATATTTTCGGTATTATTTACTTTTAATAAATATGATAATTTTACTTTAAAAAATCACCTCTCTTACCATTCACATAACATCGTCACGTTCAACTCTCATCAATTTCGGATCTCCATTCACATGTAAGATGAAGGGTACTTTGCACCGTACAAGCTGTGGACTCGCCGACTACTGGTGCATCAAGGCCACGGTATCGGTTTTCTGGTCAACCACCACGATGTGCTGCCTGGTATGAGTGGTACATACATACCTGACACCAAGACAACTAAATCCCATGACAGTCACCTCCCCAGTATTCATACATATTAATTTTGTAGTTAATGTTTTATTTTCACTCGATCACTCGTTTTCCAGTCATATGCATATCGATGTAGCTACTACATTATTTTCTTGTTGAGGATTGCACCATATGATCACTTGCTCACCTCATGTTAGGGATCTTAATAATATATATGTAATTACTTTAAAAAGAATAATCTATACATGATTAATTTCTGATCATACATACGTATAAATTTCACAACTAGATTTTCATGCATCAACAACTAGAGATATATATGTCACTTTTCCATGTGTAATGACTCTAAAATCTTAGAGGAAGTAAGGTTAAGCCAAAGCTACCCTACCCTAGTAAATCAATAAGATGCCTACAAAAATGCTTTTAAAAGGGTGTGGGAGAAGGTGTGGGAGAAGTAATTTGGGATGTGTGAATATAATCTCCCTAATCTTATTCATCTCACTGTAGAGGTATATACAACAATTACATGTTCAAAACGCGAAGTAACCTAATATAATTAGCTATAAGAATCCTACTAATTACAAAAACTATAAAGAAAAGTAAATCAATCAGACGAATCAATCACAATGTTGTGTTAACAATTAGGTTTGCAAGTAATTTTGCTTTGGGGTTTTTTCTTGCAAACGAAAAAATCCCTATATATGATTCATTCCATCATGATTAATTACCAAGTTACAATTAGATGTACTGATGTACATGTAATTTTGAGTTTATACCAACCATAAAACTTTGTTCCTTTTCATGTCAATGGGATTAATTGGGGTTACATAGGAAATAAAGTTTTAATAAAAGTCTTCCTATTTGCTAATCCGATGAACAATAATATAAAACATCTTCCTAATTGCTATCCAAATAGCAATAATGGATCCCTAATTAAGCTGAGGTGGTAAGTAACCGTATATACCAGTGAGCATAACAACATAGCTGGAGAGCATGCGTGGTTTATAAATATTATTTGGCAGCTGCTATATATATGTGTGTATATATATATATATTAACGATATGCTGCATGCTACATATTATACGAGGGTGAATTCATGGCACCATAAAAAAATACAAGATTCGACACAAGTTTTAAACCATTAGATTAATCCACTTTTAATGGTTGAGATGCAATCAATTTAATCCAATTAATTTCTTTATCTAAGAAATTTTGTATTGAAATAAAATTCTAAAAGCCTTTTAATTGAGATTGTTTATTCTCTCTCCTGTATTTTTCATTAATTTGCTTATTTTTACCAAGTTTTTTCGTTTTTTTTTAATACTATTTTTTCCCGATCTTGATCATGATGGTCATATCTTGCTGCAACAACCAAACGTTTACCACTTACTGTTTTCAATTTTAGGGTTTAGATTCGCACTCAATTTGGTTTTAGAGTAATATAGTCCTCAACATCTTTAATCTCTAGATACAAACCCAAAACCACCGGATGGTAGTCGTGGTGGTGGTAAAGTATTCTGAGAGAGAGGAAACTGGATTTTTTTTCTCAGTATTATTCAAAAATACATGATTTCTAAGGCTATACAAAGTATATGTAAGGGTGTGAATAAAATCTAGTTACAAGAGCACCATAGTAGTGATGTGTTGCATTGGATACGAAGCATTTATGTGGAAAAAAAGACTTTTGGTGCAATTGACTGGAAGATGTGAACACGAAGCTGGAGAAAATTTTCAGAATAGAGGAGATGATGAAGAGAAAAAGGAAATAAAGGGGAATGCAAGAGAGAATTAAAAAAAACAACTAATTAGTATTGAGAAGAGAGAATCCAATTCATAATTAAGAAAGTTTTGGGTTTTTATTTTTATTTCTAATGCATATTTGTGTGAAGAATTATATGTCACAATAAATGTCATGTAAGATTGCATCTCAACTATTAAAAGTAGACTAATTTAATAATTTAAAACTTGTGTTTTTTTTTTAACAGTACCACTGGTCCACCGCCTTATACACACACATATAGCCAAGCTTTGACTGCTTTATTGTTTGTGCCCTTGACACTCCCAGTGAAATCCCAGCTCCCATACTTACTATGGTCCCAAAGAAACAGAGAAAAAAAAAACGCGTTTCTAACTGTGAGTAGTATTTGTCAGCACCGACCCATTTTATAGAGGAGCAACGATGCATTAAAACTGTATGGTGGTCTTACATGGTAGCGGTAGTAGTGCCGACCAAGTAAACTGTAAAGGTGAGCTCAACTTCACTGTGATAAAACACTGTGCTTCTTCTTTTCGATCTGTATGATCAAGTTGATTAGGGTCCTCTCCAGATTTAAATTGTGTTCTTTCGTCATATATTATGTGATTAATTTTCGTCAAATAATATTTATCTTTAACTTAAAATAAAAGTATTACAATAATTTCTGATCGCATAATATATGAGAAACAAATATAATTTAAAAAATTTCAGAATCTTCAGAGCATTCTCATTCTTATGTTGATGTTTCCTGGATTTGGGACTCATGGTTGATCTCTGCCGGTCAAACCGGCCCAGAAGCTGACAGTCCAGTTTGTACTTAATGCACATAGCGATTACTTACCATATGACATACCAATTAAATATTCTTATCTCAAAATGCACGTCATCATATATAGCTTGAACTTATTAATATTGGACGGTTATTAACGTAAACTATGGATTAATTGACTTGGAATACTTGGTGGATATACAGTACGATTTGATCGTTAGGCGATGTTACCAGTTCACTTAAAACATATATTAACAACAATACTTAATAAAAAATTTCTTACCCCCCATATGTCGCGTCACATAGACAGAGTCTTATCCATCTACATGGTAGCCTGTAAGGGGTAGTGTCATGACAGTTGGGAGACAGATTCTCTCCTCTCGTTTGTTTTTATAAACTTTCAATCCTCTTCTATTTGTGATGTTACGGTTAAACTACGTTTTTTTGTCTTATTATTTTTATAAAAAAATAATATAAAATGTTGACATGACTTAACCGTGACTGTGCAAATATGAGGGAATGAGAAGTGTACGTGAAAAGGAGAACAAAGAATCTGCCTTTGTTCCTTCCTTTTCAAGTTCATTTATGGGGACCCATCTGGTCTTGGTTAGTTTTCAAGTGTTTCTTTAATTTTCAAAGGTTTTTAATCACCAAGAAACTAAGTTTCAATGTGGGGAGTATTATATTTAATCCCAGTTTCTTTTGCAATCCATAAACCCAAGAACTTGTCAAGCAAGTCAGCACGTACCCAACAAAGAACTTGTCAAGCAAGGAACCGCGATCAGTCAATTTTTGAAACATAAACCGAGTAAGAGTAACAAAAGGGTTTTGAAAAGTTTCAAACACATGTATAGGCAATGTCAAACCATGTTTTTCCGTCATGTTTAAAAATAATTTTATAAGGCATCTGAAAACAGTTTTGCCATTTATTGAGCCACATATGTAATTTCAATATAATATTTAAGGCAAAAACTTAAAAATAAATGAAAAAACAATTGTAGTAGGCCCAAAATGTTGCCAAAATGGGACTTTATCCACATAATATCAACGAAAATTTTAGATGAAATTTTAAGACCTCACGGTGCTTTGAAGGTGAATGCATATAGATTGTAAGAAGATTTTTTTACTATTTTGCAAATGCATAAAACTGTGATAGTTAGCCCACGTTTTCTACAAAAAAATTCAAAATCTTTTTATGCAAATTATTTTCCGTCATGCGTAAGAGTAACTTTATAAGGATTTGAAAACGGGTTTACCATTCAATAGAATATTTAAGGCCCGAAACGGGACTTTATCTACAAGAAAATAAACGAAAATTCTTACGTGAAATTTCAAGACCTCACGGTGCGTTGAAGGTGAAAGCATATAAAATTTCAGATGAGATTTGTACTATTTTGCAAAACCGCCAAAATTGTGATGCCCATGTTTTTTGAGTAAAATTCAAATTTTATATTTTGAGAATTTTTTTTCCATTATGCTTAAGAATAACTCAATAAGGCATTTGAAACAGTTTTACTATTTATTAAGTCACAAATGTTTTTTCAATAGAATATTTAAGGCGAATACTTAAATATAAATAGAAAAACACTTGTAGTGGGACCCAAAATGTTGCCGAATTCATCCACAAGAATATCAACAAAAAATCTTACATAAATTTTCTAGACCACAGTGCATTGTAGTGAAAGCATATAGATTTTAGGAAATTTTTTGTACTATTTTTCAAAACCGCCTAAAACTGTGATGACCCACGTTTTTCGAGAATAATTCAAATTTTTTATTTTTACGAATTATTTTTCGTCATGATTAAGAATATCTCTATATGATATTTAAAAGTGGTTTTACCATTTATTGATCTACAAGTGTATTTTTAATAGAATATTTAAGTTGAAAACATAAAAATAAATGGTAAGCAAATTGTGGTGGGGGCACAAAACAATGAGAAACGAGACTCCTTTCTCAAGAATATCAACGAAAAGTCTTATATGAATTTTCAAGACCTCACAGTGCACTAAAGGTGTAAGTATATAGATTTCATGAAGATTTTTGTACTATTTTGCAAAATCACCTAAAAACCGTGACACCAACTTTTTTTTTTAGAAAAATGCAAATTTTTTATTTTCACAAAATATTTTCTGTGATCATTAAGAAATTTTTTATAAGGCATTTGAAAACAGTTTTATCATTTGTTGAGGCACAAATGTATTTTTAATATAATACTTAAGTCGAAATTGAAACATATATGGTAAACAAATTGTAGTGGGGCCCATCATTGCCAAAACTGGTCCACTCTCAAGAATATCAACAAAAAGTCTTACATGAATTTTCATGACCTCACGCTGCGTTGAAGGTGAAAGCATATAGATTTTATGACGATTTTTGTACTATCTTACATGTATTTTCAATAGAATATTTAAGCTCAAAATTGAAAATAACTGAGTTGTGGTGACACACCCCAACCCGAAAGTGGGGCATGTTGGCCGTCACATGAGCGTGACGTAACCATGTGCGCAATGCGGAAGCGAGATTGATTAGAAAGATACGAACCAACTAAAACCAAACCACTAGCAATCGAATAAAAGAGAGTGTGCTAGTGCGAGAGTTTATAGTGCTTATACAAGACCAGAGCATAAATGGTCTACGTGTAGTCAAGCAGAAAGTACTAAATGGAAACAACACCCGCATGTGATCCTACATAAGTGAATTCTGTTAGAACGTCCGGGAGATCCTCGTATGCCACCAACAAACACTACTTAATACCTGGAGGGGCGAAAAACAAAGTTGACTGAGTCAGTAAAACAAATCTTTTTCAAAACTATTCTTTTCTCAAATCATTGTAACCCCTCTCCGTAAAACCTGTATAATTTTCCAGAAATAAAATATACTCATATACATATATGTCTCAAAACCATGCTGGAAATATCTGTAGGTATGCCATGCAAAAGTATCACAACTAACATCTCAACTGTATGCTCATATTGTAAATCTGTGATGTGAATAGTATCTGATAATCATCTCAGCCCTCGGCTGCATATATGTATATATAGCTCATAACATCTCAATCTCATCATATATATACTCTGCACATACATTAATATCCTCATGAGGTCACTATCATATCACTGTATCAATATAAGAATGCTCTAGTGCTAATCACGTGAAGACTGTGTAAATGATTCGCGGGTCACCTACGAGTTGGACCCACCTATAGTGATCTATACGACAGGACTGTGCACCTACTTGGATCCAAGGCGAGCATGCGGTGCGGGAGGTGAACAACACGTGAAAGACTGTGCCCCTCACTCTGGGCGTGAGCACTAACAATATGTGCAGGTGTATGAGCTCAAATCACATCATTTCATTCGTATCACATCACATCATTTCATTCTCATCATAACTAGCATAGCAATATATATAGGTATGTACGGAAAACAAACTGCCCACTCACAGATAAATAGCCGGATCGTAGCCCCCACGCCTAACCTAGCTACGCTCGTTCTCAGGATAGGCCTCGCCTATATGAGAAGTAAATGAATAAACGTTAATTAACGTACATAAACGGAACTTTAGAAATAACTTCTCATATGTTGATCAATTTTGGCATTTGAATATACCAACGTGACCTACTCGACATCACGAACACCCATAAATTTTTAGAATAATTTTTTCGGCCTCTACGCGCCGCCACGTACTGACGAGTGCACGGACCTACGCGCCCCCACGCGCGGTCATGTGACAGGCACACTGACGGCATCAGTTAACGCCGTCAGGTATATTCTCAAAAGTAAGTGGTTCGACGTGAAAACAACGGGAAACTTACCTGAAACTGGTATGGATGAACTCGTATCGACGAGATGAAGATGATGGTGTAATTATTTCCTTCGATCTGTTGAGTTTAAGGGTTCTTTGGGTGTGTCCGTACGTGAGGGGAAGAGGAAGAGAGACTGAGAAAGAACACGGGGGAAGGAGAGAGAAAGTGTGAGAGTGTGTGGTCCAATCTCATCCACCAATCACAACTAGAAAATATCTAGTTTCCTATTGGGTCCAAACAAGAAGGGTTTAAAATGATTGACCCAAAGATATAAGTTTTAAACCACACTACTCCATCAAACGTTCAAGGGCAAGTTAGTCATTTCACATTAACGATATGAATTTCCCGGGACGGGTTGTCACATGTGGGACCAAATTATTGCCGAAACTGGACTCCATCTACAAAAATACCAACAAAAAGTTTTACATGAATTTTCAAAATCTCACCGTGATAAAGCATATAGATTTTTGTACAATTTTGCAAAATCGCAAGCTAAATTCTAGAATACTAAGTTTTAAGCAATTAAGTTCCGTTTTAGCGTACGGATTCTACTCATCATAGAGCTACGCACACATCTCTTTAGCCATATTCGAATAAAATGTTCAAAATTATACAGATTGCTCGCTCATGAGCTTAAGCCATATATGGTCGACGCACTACACTATATGTTTGCTTGTCATATGGGGTGACAGTCTTACAGAATACTGAGACCCCATGGCCACTTGCTTCCAAAGTTATCTTTATACACTGGATCATGCATGGCAGTATATATAGCTCACCACCCCCCAAACAAGTTGTGTTTGTTGGTTGACATTGAAAGCAGCTAGTGTCATATTTAATATTGCAAAAAGTCACCCAAGTTGATTTATTATATATATAGCTTATTGTTATAAAATGTGGATGGCCTAATTGGCCACTAATCCATTTTAATTAGTTGGATGGAATGTTAGGTGACTCCACTTTGCCTTTCACTATGTTGATTGTGATTTTACAAATATAAAGGCAAGTCTCATGGAACAAGAGATAGAGTGTTTTTCATAATTGATAGAAGTCATACGGGAGAGAGGGAAGAAAGGAAGAGAGAGAGGAAGAAGAGAGAAAAGAAAGGAAAGAGAGAGGAGAGATGATAGAGTTATCTTTGTACTCCTATTATTCCAGATTACTAAATGAAAGCACTACTGTTGTCCCGAGGATGTACTCCAGTCACACTGACTGTAGAGGAACCTCGTAAATGTTGTGTCTTGCTTATTTATTCCACTGCACACATCGTCGATTTTACAACACGTTATCAGTACGAGAAGCTCTCGTGTCAGTGGAAAGCACAACGCCACAAATCTTGTTCACCTATGTCGCCTGGAATCTCACAGATAAGAAAATCTTTTCATTTCATCTTAAAATATTTGTACTACTGATTTTCTTTAAGCAAATATGTATATGTTGTTGTATAACTGTATATCATCATTTGCAGAAGCAAAATGGTACGGACTCAAAATCCGTAGAAAATCTAATAGCCATGGAAACAGCCTCGGAACTCCAACTTGCAGACCTCGGATTGAAAAACTTTCTTCTTGAAAGTTGTCCATCCTCCCAGTATCTACAACATATTAAAATTTCAGAAAACTTTAACGGTGCGATCGTCACATATGTCTGAAATACCAAACCAGTTTCCAATTTCCGCAGAAAACTGGACAGCCATCTTATGAGTACCAAAACGCCATTTTCAGTTGCTCAGATTGAAACCGTTTCTTCACGAAAGTTGTTTGGTATCCTCTTATCCATATCATACTAAAATTTGAGCTAAATCTAACGGTTTGATCTTCTTATAAGTGGCAGACAAAGAAAAGGTTTTGGAATGGTGAGTTGCACCATTTGAAAAGAAAAGAAAATTGATGGAAACTTAATCATCACCCTTTTCTATTATTGCTTTATTTATGTGAATGGTGTTGGTTTAAAATCCATTCACAAGTTTTATTTACTTTAAAGCAATTTATTTATCATGGACGGTTTTACCGCCTACTGCTTTAAGTTTTGATTTATGTGAATGGTGTTGGTTTAAAATCCATTCACAAGTTTTATTTACTTTAAAGCAATTTATTTACCATGGACGGTTTTACCGCCTACTGCTTTAAGTTTTGATTTACGTGAATGGTGCTGAATCAAAACCCTTGTCACAAGCTTTATTTACTTAAAAGCAATTTATTTACCATGGTTGGAATTATTGTCTATTACTTTAATTTACTTATTGTACTTCTTTTGTTATGATGAGTATAACAAGGACCCGAAGTTCCTTGATCAGATTAGAACCTGCAGTTTCTTGATCCTCATCATATAAAAATGATTGGACCAGAAGTTCCATCATGCAAAAAGATTGGGCATGAAGACCCTTGATCCTCAGAGATCAGACATGAAGTTCCTTGATGAGTACTTTAAGTTTGAAGAGCCAAAGTTCCACAACTTAATTGTAATAAGAGCCATGAGAGTACCATTCTATAGGCAATTAAATAAGGACTATAAGTTCCTTGATGTATGTAAATGATAGTATAATACATGTTTGCTGGAGAGCTTACATCTCGAAGTTTTGATGATTATTGCATGACATTGGGCATTGATGTTGAACACCATGTTCCTCATGTCCGTACTCAAAATGGTTTAGCAGAAGCATTTATTAAACGGATGCAATTGATTACCCGTACTCTGCTCATGAAAATGAAATTGCCAAGTTTTCTACATTGAGACATGCCATGTTACATGATACATTATTAGCTTGGTTGAGACATGTTGCCAACCACTAATACTTCTAAGTATAACTCGTGTTTGGGCACTAATTAAACATTACACGTTTACGAGTTTTTGGTTATGTTATCTATGTGCCTATTGCAATGCCACAAACGTATTAAAATGAGGCATCATTGCAAATTAAGAATTTATGTTGGATTTGATTTATCATCCATCATTCAATATTTTGAACCCTTAACTGGGGATATATTTACCGCATGATTTGCGGACTATAATTTTAATAATACAGTTTTCCCATCATTAGGGGGAGAAAATAACATCGTTGTAGAAGAATGATGAGAAAATACCATTCCAGAAGAGCGAAGAGAATTTGTCTTATTTTGATTCACGAAGTAATCAATAAGAAAATGAAGTAAGAATAATTGAATGATGTAACGAAAGTGATGAAATCACATATATTTGCTACAAATGTGCCTACAAGAATTGATGTCCCTATTGGACAAAATAATGTGGCAGCAAATGATTTATCTGTTACACGCCTGAAGCGTGGCAGACCCTCAGACTCAAAAGGTTCAGTCATTTGAAAGAAAAAGAATATGGCACTAAAGAATTATTGCATTCCCGGAGCATAACTGTTACATGCTGGAAGCATAACAATCACCGCATGGATAAATGTTCCAGAAGGACAATCCGTGGACATGGGAATGTTGGTGTCTCATGCATGAAGCATGATAAACGTATAGGTTCCAATTACTCAACTCCCGGAAGTGGAGATTAAAATCCAAGCTCTATAACGCTCAAGAAGAGGTTATGATCCGCATTCTCTAAATTATGGCTATCCTGGAAGAGATAGTGTAATGCCCTTGAATAGGCAATGGATATCCAAAGAAATGAAAAGTTTTTTATGCATGCGCATGCACATGAGAATATGGGATCACGAATTGATGATAACCAATGGTAAATTTGGTTTTTATAAGTAGCTACTAAATTTCATCAATAAGCTGTGTTGATAATGAGTCACGTTCTTTTGTTCGTCGACAAAAGGAAAAATTATTGACAAAAAAAAAAATAGAGAAAGGCAATTCCATTACAATCTTGTAAGAACGTGGAAAAATGGATCTATATATATTTGAATATAATACAAATAGCCAAAAGATGTTGAACCAAAGAGGTTACATATGGGCATTTGTAATACAGTGAATTACACTCACATGATATGACACAAGGTTACTAATTGAAACCTGAAATTATACTCCTGTAAACGAGTTCATATGAATGGAGAATTATATACGAAGGGTTATGAGTCGCCCACATCATATCTCCATAAGTAAATCCCTCAAGTATACATGGGAACAAATTGCTCTGTATAAATTCCAAATGAAAATGTGTCATGAAGTGTAGAAAATCCCTAGAGGATTCAGATTGCTTGAAGTAAGTCCTGGAAGGATAAAGCATAAATTATGTACTCAATACCAAATGGATGGTATAAATTGTCCGAGTGAGTACTATCATTATGATATTGTTGCAACATACTAAAATCTCTTGCAAGAGTCAATGACATTAAATTAGAACTTTTGAAGAGTCGATGACATTAAATTAGAACTCCTGAAGAGTTTATGATATTAAATTGGGACTCCTGAAGAGTTAAGAAAGATTATAAAGTGTTGAGATAAATATTGTCTTGAACTGCAGAATCGAACAATATGCCAACACGAATCTTATCCGTGATATTTATGATATTACAGAATCATATGGATTGAAGATTATGACTTGAATACTCAAATGATTTAGACACTAAGAATGATCATTTATCTTCGAGAGGGTAAAGATAAATTAATATTTGGTCCAGAAGTACCATATCTTAGTGAAGAATATGTTTTATTGTATTTGACACAATATGCTAAACGAAATAAAGTTTGTTTATTGAAACTCCGATAAACTACATATGTGGACAAACATGAAAATCAAACAAACACAGAGGAGGGAGTCTTCACAAGGCTACTCGTGAGGAGCCTCAGAAGTCGACGGAGCTCCAGGAAGACGAAGAGCCAGAGTTGGAATCTCCGGAGCCGGAACACTTGGTGCTACTCTAGAGGACGAAGGCAACATAAACCTCGGGAGTAACGCCATGAACCTTTCATGATCACTCTGGATCCGACCGTCCGACTCCTGCAGCTGGTCCAGCTTCCTCTTCATGCTGGTCGAGTAACTAGTTGCAAGCATGTGCAACTCCTTGTTCTCGTGCCTGAGTCATCTGACCTCTTGCCGAAGACTTGCCACCTCCGCCATCAGCGACTCCACCTGACGAGTTTGGGCAAGCAGGCGCTGACCCATGTTTGAAACTGAGCCTGCACTTTGGACGCTGAGAGCTAGAGATTCCTGAACAGCCAGCTCGTCCGACCGCCTGGATAACATCCTATTGTCCCTTGGAGTGAGCAGATTTCTGGCTATCACCGTAGCGGTGATTTCATTCCTCATCATTGTGTCCCCGACTGTAAGAGGACCATTGGGGGATATGAAGGACAGATTCCAAATGTTGTTCGGAGAAGACGGGTCATCGTCTTCCCCAACATTCAAGTTTAGGCGACGGTCGGAAGGGAAAGACATTTTTTTTAGAAGGTGTTGAGGAGGAAGAGTTCGGAAAGATTAAGAATGCAGAAGTGCAAGAAGAGAGCGGAATGAGTAAGATTGCAGAAGTGCAGAGTGAGTGTTTGAAGAAGGGAGTTCAAGTGTGAGGTGAAACAAAATTCATGCCTCTATAAAAAGAAGAAAATGAAGAGCGCCCGCTCCTCAGAGATCGAAGAGACGTTCTCACGCAAATCGGAAAAGCTGGACGCTCATTTCTCAAAGGCCGGATCCCTGTCTCAAAAAAGCCGTTCCTCTATCAAAAGTCGGAATTGCTCAGCATCACGAGGCGATCAGCTTTTCCAGTTTTGTCGTCACTCTCACATGCAGCTTGGAGCTTTGCGAAAACCACGAGCCGAACCCGGATTTGAACCCCGGTTTTCAAAAGATCATCATTCCAGACGTGTCGTCACTCGTCGCATGCGCAGTCAGCTTCGCGGAAATTACGGACGCTTTGTCAGAAAGCGCGTAGCGGGTACTGTTCATCCATCCACCGGCTGCCGACAAATAGTGAGGGAATAGTTCCGGTTATGAAGAAAAATTTTATAAGTTCTACCTTCGCCTTCCACAGCAAAGGCACACCCTCTCCACCTCTCTTCCTTTCTTCATCTCCGAGAATGTATTCCCAAAGAAAGCTTTCGAGTCACTCAGTGTTCTTCATCCCTTGGATCACCCCAGGAAACAAATCATCCAGGGCAAAAGTATTTCATATCAAAAAGGTTAAAAGCAAAAGTATCTCATATCATGCTTTCTCCTCACCTTCATCTGAGGAACGTGGAGAAAGTGAGATCCTGATTGCTTACCTAGTCTTGCTCTCGAGTACTCATCTCAGACCCCTCCCAGCCCACTTCAAAAATAAACTTGTGTAGAGGTGCTTCTTCAAAAGCAAAAGTACCTCACAGACGAAGCAGGAGGAGTCTGAGTTGCTTCGAAGAGCAGATGAGTCTGGGTTGATCCAAGAGTTCAAGAAGATGCCACACCTGCGTGGAGACCGGACTACTTGAAGCATGTGGAGACAACGTGCTGATTCATCCTCAACTAAGCTGAGGAGCACTTGCAAGAAGAAGGCCTTCCAGCCCAGTTCAAGAATAAGCCTGTGGAAAGTTAACTACTAGTAAAGCAACTCTGTTGACAACTCTTCTCGCTAAGAGGCTGAAACTGAGCGATCAATGATCAGCCTAAATGATTCGAAATCAGGGGGAGATACTCATTAGGGGGAGCATCCAAAAACAGATCAAGATTTTAACAAGTCAATCGAAGACTTGTGGCCATCCAAGGGGGAGTGTTATAAAATGTGGATGGCCTAATTGGCCACTAATCCATTTTAATTAGTTGGATGGAATGTTAGGTGACTCCACTTTGCCTTTCACTATGTTGCTTGTGATTTTACAAATATAAAGGCAAGTCTCATGGAACAAGAGATAGAGTGTTTTTCATAATTGATAGAAGTCATACGGGAGAGAGGGAAGAAAGGAAGAGGAAGAGAGAGAGGAAGAAGAGAGAAAAGAAAGGAAAGAGAGAGGAGAGATGATAGAGTTATCTTTGTACTCCTATTATTCCAGATTACTAAATGAAAGCACTACTGCTGTCCCGAGGATATACTCCAGTCACACTGACTGTAGAGGAACCTCGTAAATGTTGTGTCTTGCTTATTTATTCCACTGCACACATCGTCGATTTTACAACACTTATGATTTTTTTTATAGAAAAAGGAAATATATTAGAGTGAGAAACCCCTTACACAATCAGTGTCAATACAGTCAAAATGAAAAGCTTGAAGAGCATTCCCAAGAAGACAAGCATCCCAAATACAAAGATTCGAACTCCTAAGACCAATAGTAGCCAAGACATCTGCAACGAAATTTGCTTCTCTGAAGATATGGCTCCATCTAATGTCTTGAAAGCTGCTGACACCCCACTTGAGGTCCTCAGTAATTGGTTTTAAGTTCCGAGGAATGTCACAATGCCCACAAATCTTATATAGTTACTATATAAAGTAAATGGGGTTCCTATATAATTTAGGATCATACCACTGTACTCCGTCATTTAGAGTTTTTAGATTAAATTTTAATAATTGTCCAATTTCTTTGACAATCGTCAGAGTATCGTGTAGTTCTCGCATAATGCAACATAAAACATGTACATATATTTAATAGGTCAACCAATATTTTTTATCAAATTTTTTTAATACAAAAATATATTTATACTAAGAAATGGTGGAATAAATTGGTTTCGAACTCCTCGATCATTCATTATATTAGAACTCAAAATTTTTCATTTACAAGTGAAGAAAAATATCACAAAAATATTATCCACCAAGTTAAGCACTTAAAGTTCACATATATAGCAATATGCTCATGCAATTTGTTCTTTAATTAGTACATGTGTATATTATATTTTGTACATATATTATCGAAAGGATGTAAGTTTATTTAGATGTATGCGTGCGAGAGCAATTCCATGGCCAAGTGATCATTTGGCTTATAATTGAAATTTCCATATGCTTATTGATAGGAATTTTACCACACGTGCAAAAGGGTTAAAACTCCTATAAAACTTGCAAGAATGACAATGTTATTGTAGTATAAACGGATCTTGCAAGGTCATTCTCCACAGGGATTATTAATTAATTCGAGACAAATCAGATTCCAATTAATTATTCTGAAGTAGAAAGTTGAGATGATTGATTTTATGAACTAATTACATTAAAACGAAATTAACTAATAAAACCAAGAAAATCTACAAAATTAAAGATGAAGACAGTAAAACAGTTTTGTAACAATCAAATTAAGAAAACACTAGGGATCCGCCGTCACCTTAACAATCCTATGTAGTTCTCCCAATTACTTATGACCCATACATGCATATTTCAAAGGTTAGGTATTCCTAATACTTGGACCCCCAACATAGAACGTATATCAAACATACAATCCGTCTGTGGTATTCAGATCAAATCTAAACATGCATGACTCATTAAGTTGTGTGAAACCTTTTGAAAAACCATGCAACCCTTAAGACGTGGTATTCATCCTAAGTGAACTTGCACATATTAATCACAAGAAGCCTTCGTTAATTTCAGGGACCGACCTCCGACCAAAATTGCATCAAATTACTTTTCTAAACATCCTAATGGTGATCAAGCATCAAGATAATTAGATAGTTTAACCCAGTGATTAATAATTCGAAAACCTGCATGCATATAATCATAAGCAAATTGGAGAGAAACTACATATTCTTGCTAAGACTCGTGGCCTCACTCTAGCAAAAGAGAATTAGTTACGCATATTCATAATAAAAATCATAAAATTCTTCATGAAAATAATAAAAGATCGAAAACACCTTGAATGGAAAAAGTCTGAAAATCTCTATGCTTGGCCAATTTTTCTTCCTCGAGAACACATGGAGAAGAAGAAGCCAGGAATAATCCACAGCCAACCTCTTTAACCTAATTAAAACCTCCTAATAAAAGGTCTTCCAACCCAACTAGGAAACTAAATAACTAAAATAAAATAGGAAACATAATCCTAAATTAAATGGTAAAATAGGAAACATAATAACTGGATTTAAGATTTGAAATATTCTGAATACTTCTCTAGAAGGCCACGAACCCATCAAAAGTCGTATTGGGCTCCAAAAACGCCATTAAAGCCTAAAAACGTCATTTTCCAGCACTGCACAATGCTCCTTTATTCCATCGCCAGAAAATAAACGCTTGGTAGAAAAATTCCAAATTTTGACATGCATACGCCAAGTGACACACAAACGTCCTCCAATTTGAATCACTCCAAAATTCGTCCATTTGATCATGTTTTGTTCTAGATGAAGTCGAATGTCCTATATTGAAAATATAAATCAAAGTATCGAAATTCTACCAAAATAATTACCAAAACATGTTAATAGGGTAAAATATATAATATGAATTTAGCTCATCACTTATTGTGTATGCGTTAGCTAGGTTCGATTTTACAAATACTCATTATTATGTTTTTATGTCAAATAAGTTCGATTTTAGCTGATAGAAAATAATTTAATTTAATCAAAGAATTTACTAACTAAGAACATATGGAATCATGCAGCATACAAAAGCAGGCTTTGCCTATAACTGTATATACACGAGTGACATTATGGGATAACACCTACAGCTAAACAAAGCAACATGTTTAATGGTTGAAATCTTGAACTAATTATATATAAATGATGGTTATGTCTTCTGATAATACTACAATTACATTTTTATATATAAAAACAATGATAATTAAGGGAAGCAAAAGAAGTTTGAGGCAAACAGCATAACGTACTCTATTATTTCATAGTTGTACCTGCAGTTGCAGGCTGTATCAATCAGAGTTGCACATGATCATGATCCATGCCTAATCCCGTTTATAATTCTTCCATGTCTCTGGATTAGTGCGGGGGAGAGAGTAAGGAGTGAAAAATTAGTATTGATCATTTCAACTAATCCAATATTAGTCGTTGAAATTTGTAAATTATGGTTGGTAGGAAATCCTCTTTTTAATTTATTAATAACCATATGTATGAAAGAAAAAATTGACCATTAGCTAGGTTGCATCTAGGAACAGTTTATTATGATTGTTTATCTTGAATGAATACCATTTACATTTTTAAAAAAATTTCACAGATTGTTATTTGGTTGGCTTCACCATCGATTGTGCTTTTATTTGTAGAATGACTTGATGTGCATGGTCTCTTGTTTGCTGAAATTTTTTTGTGCATGCCCCGTTATAAATCTGCTTATTTATCGTTGTTGTGACAGATTTATATACACCTCTAATAACTTTTTGTTATCGATCATCTAGAACAAGAATTGTTTGAACATATGTCTACGGATCATATATATTCATTAGAAGATGACCAACCACTCTTTGACTCTGTAGATCGCTTAGGAATTAAGAAAATTAATGATACCGTGTGGTTTGGGATATTAGGTATTCAGACTGCATGGCACGCATGGAAGGAGCTTGGAGAAATTAATTAAGGGAATGCATGCTCTAGGTAGCTTAGAGGATGTGGTAGTGGATGTGGATGCGGTCAACACTTGGAGACCGATCTTACCTACTGAGCCAGCTGGCATGATTCATAAATTAAAGGGGTGTGAGGTGAGATAAGATTTCCTGCACCCATTTTTTGCTGTGGCTCCTCTGTGCCTTTGTTTTTTGGTTGAGAATTTGGTTTATTTTTTATTATTTTAATTATTGTCAAGTTAACATTAATTATTTTTAGTCCAAAAAGCAAAGACACAGAGATGACACAGTTAAATATGGGTGAAGGAAATCTGATCTCGTGTGAGGTAGCTTAGAGGATGTGGTAGTGGATGTGGATGCGGTCAACACTTGGAGACCGATCTTACCTACTGAGCCAGCTGGCATGATTCATAAATTAAAGGGGTGTGCTATCCACACACCCCAAATTACTTCTCACACACCCTTATTAACTTCTATCCATTGATCTTTCTTCAATTCATCCGATCCGACGGCTGAAAATTAGAAGGGTGTGTGAGAAGTAAAAAGGGGTGTGTGGATATCACACCCCAAATTAAACCACCAACCATGCATCCCATTCCCATTCACACTGCATGGAGATAATAAAACTCAAAAGTTTGAACAATTATAAATAGGATTTTTATCATAAATGACCCTTGAAATTAATCTAACTCATTATTTTAGTCTCTCAATTTTAAAAAGGATTAATATCGTCTCTAAAATTGACCGTTGCACCTCAATTTGGGCATTCGGTTAAAATTTATTAGTTATTTCGTTAGTGTGCTAACATGACACACATTTGGAGTCTACAAGTTCAATCAAATGCTGTCATGTTGAAATATAATTTAAAACCACAATCAAAAGTGATTTAAAACAATAATAAAAAAAAACTTAAATAAGGTGTGATAGTCAATTTCAAGGATGATATTGATCGATTTTGAAACTGAGGGATCAGAATGAGGAGTTAGATCAATTTCACAGACCATTTGAGATAAAAACCCTTATATAATTATCTACACTATTAGTGTTTGTGTCAAAAATTCAAAAATACAGACTAATCACGACGATGTTGTCTACAACTTGCACATCTACCTATATGTTAGCACAACAAGTATTGTTCGATCATAAAAGAAATCAATAAAACTATATATATATTCGTTGTAGATGTATTGTAATTCACTTCGTCACAGTTTCCCGACTTGAGATCTTTTGCAGTCTTCCAACACTTTGTGCGTGCATGGCAGCCGGAACATACATCTATCACGAGCTTAACCTAATAACTAGGAGCCTGCATATGGATCACATGGAAATAATGACAACTATGTTCAAGTCTTCAAGACAAGCTGTAAGATTTTCCGGCAAGTTGCTCAGAGTATAAGCTGGCTCTGCAATCCCTCCTCATGGCTCATGCATGGGAATTTTTTTTTATAAAATTTGTTCAGTTTTCCCAGAACATTGTTTCTTACTGTTAATGAGTCATTAATACATGTAATGCGCAAAGTTTTCTACTTTTGTTTGGTCTAGTGTTGACACGAATTAGGGTTTTGAATGTGCAGATGTAATTACTATTTGCATAAACAAATGTTCAAGGGTTTTAAATAATGAAAAAGGCTTAAAACTTTGAGTTTTAACGATAATGACAAAATAAAAGGTAAAGTGAATAGTATTATAATTGACTTTTTAGTATAAAAATGTAATTTTTCGTTAAAGTGAACAATACCGACAAATTTTCATTAAAGTTCCCTTTAAATTTATCAATGTCATCCCAACATGAACAGCACAAGGCAGCCCTAAAATGCAACTGGAACACAGATACTTCTCCCGTTTTTGTTTCATTTTTTTCCCTTTTTTAAAATTGATTTCTTAAAGAGTGATTCTGCCAAAACTTATAAAGTTTGTTTGTAATAAAAAAAAAAACAGAAAGTGGCGGATTATCTCGATGGTTACTAGATCGAGTCTCCCTGTTCCCTTGGTGTAGTTTAGAGTACGAGTATCGATTGTATTCAAATAAGGAGCAAAATCCATTAACAGACTTGTTAAGTACAAAGTTGAGGAACAAGTATTTCTTCTTTAGATTTTCCAAGTGACAAAACCACTATGATAAACATCCCTGTATTCTCGGGTATGTTTTCAGCAGCCGCATCAAGCACACTTAAAGGGAAAAACATATCCGCAGGAGGAGTTGGGTCAAATTGAATCGTCGGATTCATCAGAGTCACTTCTATCGGGATCCCCAGCATTAGTAGCTGCCTCTGGGGCATCAGGTTGTGATACAGGTTCTTCAACGGGCTTTTTACTTGCATTGCGAGCATTTCCGTCTCCATCCTTTTCTTGCTCAGCTGCTTCAACATGTGATCCTAGTCAATTAAGGACAAGCAAAACAGACCATGCAGACTCTGCACATCTGATAAAAACCTACTAATCTAGTGTCTCACAACAAGGCAACAACGTCGAATCCATCATTCAATTGGAAAGGAAATTTCTCCATTGACAATCCAAACGTGTCACATGCTTTGACATAACAATCTCAAATTTGTAACCTAAGAAACATAAGAACTTTTAAAAGAAATATCGTCAAAAAGAGGAAACATCAGAAAGTGGCATTCAATCAGGCTTGAGACTAGAACCAATAGCAGTGGGGATCCTATTTCTCACTTAACAGAAGAATTCATATTGCCTTTTGCACAAAATGATAACAAGAAAGTAATGAAACATAATATGTGAGGATATCAATATTATCAGCGGGTCCGCTTGTAATATTCAGTAGATCTTCCTCAACACGCCGGACAAGCTCAGGCTGTAAAATGCAAGAAAATTGCAATCAGTAAAAGCATCCAGATATGAAAGAATATCGCAATAAGATAAGCTGAAAAAAAAAATCCAAGTAAAGAGGCTAATGATACATTTAGATCAGGTTCCCTGCGAAATCTTCGCTTTCGAGCATCCCTCATCGGAGGGGTGAGGCCATGCCTGTACTCCACTGTATCTGGAGCTGGATCATTCGGGTCTCTAACCATAATCATCTATTAAAACCACAAATGTTCAAATAAATCCCTTAGAAATTAAGCACTGATCTATTTAACTGCTTCAATATTGATATACAAGACACACCTGACCAATATCTGCTGTCTTAATTAACACACTATCATCATATGTTTTGAAGGACTCCACAACACAAGGAAGGTCAAACAGTGATGCAGGGAAATGGTCATTGCCAATGACAAATGTGCCAGTCCTGCCATTCTCTGCATGATATTTCAAGTTTACAAGTGAAACATTTGGTGAAACAGGAAAAAACATAGTATTAAACAACTATGCTAGAAATTCACCATTGTTACTTGTCCATCACTAGTTGGCTAGTTGTGCCATGTCCATAAAACATACTAGAAACGAAATTGATCGAGAAATTGATTTTTAAAAAAGGAACTACAGGCATAAGTAGGCAAAACATTAAAATTAAATATGGGCAGTCCTGAATGTGGAATATGATTTTCCACACATGCCAAAGTACTATAACTGCGAAAACCTTTGAACAAATCTCACATATCTGCTCGACACTAAACCCAAAAGGTGCACGATACCTGGCATGCATCTGCATTATACTAAAAGTTCACGACTTTAAGGAAAGGGTTAACACAACCAGGCATCACACAAATCACAACCAAGAATCATATACCACAGGACAATGCATAACATCAATATCACACATACCAAATGGCTGTAAAATGCCACCATCACAACTGCAACATAACAAAAGAAGCTTCAAACCGACAAAGTATACTTTTTGCCAAAACTAGGGCTTGACTGGGACTGCTCCCGAAAGAGCTAAAAGCACTTCCTAACTTAGAAGTGCTTGCTGGGGAAGCAAGTGCTTTTCGAAGCACTTTCCAATAAAAGTCTTGACGTGTTTATAATAAAAGCGTTTGTGAGCAAAAGTGCTTCTCACAAAAACAGTCCCATAACGGGCCATTATTTCTTTCAAATCACTCCCCCTCCCCCCCCCCCCCCCCCCCCCCAAAAGACAATCCAAGTTCGAACCAATCACTCCCATGCATAAGCAATATCAGCAAATTCCAACCATCACTAATGAAGCTACTTAATAACAAACATATTAATCCTTAAACACAGATAATTACGTCCCCAATTGGTCCTCATTAGCAAAACGCATTCAATACAACAGATTAATTTACGATTATTAAATACTTGAAATGCAATTCAATCCAGCAAAAGGAGGTTTCTTTCTGACCTCCGAATGATAAATCCAACGACTTATCGTCGGTAGAAGCGTTTTCGCCCAGAAGGCGGTCCAGTCGCTCTGCAACAGAAGGTGGGACTCTGAGCACGAACTGCTCCTCCATCACTGCGACAAAACGGCACCATATCAGCCTGAATACGAGCACAAAAAGGGAGAATAAACCCTAGATGCGAAGCAAATGTAAAATGAATTCAGAAATTCGATCCTAATTGTAAACTACATTCGGTGCCGGAGAGATTACCTGAGAGAAAATCAATGTCAGAAGGAGAGAAATTGGACGGCTCTGCTCCTGTTACCAGTAAGGATGAGAGGGGACAATCAAACAAAGAATTTGAGAGAGGGTATTTTCGGAACTAAGGAAATAAGAATCACGAACGGGTGAGCCAATTGTAAAGGACGAATTACGAAACTTCTTTAAAATTAAAAAACTAGATATTTCGATTTTAAAACCCGTTACTCGTGTGAAAACTAAATTTACGACTAAAAAAGCTGAAATGTTTCAGTAAGTTTTCCGTCTCTCGAAAATGGTAGATAAACGTAGCTTTCCTTAAAAAAAAAAAAAAAAACAAAGTAATAAGAAAATAGGTAACCCTAAACATAAGACACTTTTATATAAACGCCTGCGGATATTCATCTTTCCATCGACGCTGTGTCTGGGCGTTTTCAGAGCCAAAGCAAAAGCAAACCACCGCCGTCGACTTCCAGTTCCTCAACCTCAGTCCATCCTCTCCGATTCTCCGCCTTCAGGTCTCACTCTCTCTCTCTCTCTCTCTCTCTCTCTCTCTCTCTCTCTCTCTCAATATGTTTGCACATTGTTAGGGTTAGAGTTCGGAGCTCGGGAGTTTATGCCTGTTAGGGTTTATGTATTCGCAAGGAATTTTTTTCAAATTGGTAATTTTTCTCCCAAATATATGGTTATAATTCCTGATTAATGTAGCCAATTTCACTTATGATTTTAGTGTTTGAAAAAAAAGATCCAAGTAAAAGGTTGTTGTAAAAACAAAATAAATTTGGGGGTTTTTTTCCATGGATTTGTTCTTGTTTTTACGTAGTAATTTTGCTTTATTGCGAAGAACTTGAGCCGGGCTCGAATGTTTTTGCTTGAAATTTTGGTTTGTTGGATTAAGTGGGTACTTACAGATAGTTTTTGTGATGTTGTAATATTTGGCTTTTGAAGTTTCTAATGAATTTTTGAAATTGGTCAGGAGGCTGCTGACAGTTCTATAATGAGGGGAAGGAGTTACAGTCCATCACCACCACCGAGGGGAGGATATGGTAGGAGGGGACAACGAAGTCCTAGCCCCAGGGGTCGCTATAGCGGTGGTCGCGGTAGCAGTAGAGATCTTCCTACAAGCCTTCTAGTTCGCAACCTTCGCCATGATTGCAGGTTTGTTGTGGTTAACACACGTCATCTCTTTTTTATTTGAAACATTCGATTTGCATTGCAAATTTTGTGTAAGGGAGTGTGATGGCTGTTTTAAGGGGGAAAGTACAAAAAGGCATGTTTTTTTGAATTTATGACGTAATGAGCTGTTGTCTTATTATGTGTTTTATCACAGGCCAGAAGATCTCCGCAGGCCATTTGGGCAGTTTGGCGTGCTTAAGGACATCTACCTGCCAAAGGATTACTATACTGGGTGAGCATATCAGAGTAACGTTAGTTGAATATCTTGATGAAATAATAATTTTGTTTTTCTGTATATGTTTAAGTATTCATTTTGTGTACATATATTTTACCTTATGAGTAGAAATTTTATAGTTTTCTGCTTGCTTATTTTCCATGATTTCTGAAACTATGGCATGATTTTGCAAGCTTTTGCAACACGGTGTAGCAATTTTAAATTAAGTTTTAGATATAAGCTTTCTTGTAGATGGAATCTCTATGGTTGAACTTCTCTTGTTATGTAATTGCTAAGATGTGTTTTTGCGTGCTTCTGTGCCCACATTTTGTTTTAATGAAAACCAGGGCTTTTAAGCCAACGAGGGTTTGGCTCAGTTGATAAGGTTCTGCGCTCTGTAAATTCCTACGCAAATCCATACTGATGGTAGCTGGCAGTTAGGTGTCACACGTAAGTCCTTCAGGCTCGAGGTTGTGGGTATGCCTTTGGTGCTGGTGGTGAGAGTAACCAATCTTCCCCTAAACTTTTCTTTACCAAAAAAAAAAAAAAAAAAAAAAGAAAAAAAAAGCAGAGCTTTCAAAAACAACTATTCATGGCAATATGTTCAATGCTATTTTAATTATTTATTAAGGAATCATTTTAATATTGGAATACCTAGGAGACCTGCTCTGCTCTTTCTAGATACTGTCCTTAAGAAGGGGGCTTATTTTATGTGATCTTTTCTTATTGCTACGATTGGTTGGGTGTGTTAATTAAAGTTTGTGAGGTTTAACAGTGAAATTAAAGTTTTGAGGACAAGAATCAAGTAATTAGAGTTTGAAGATGATGTTAGTGGTAGTGAAGATTTGAAGGAAGTTGGATTTGAGTACATTGTGAAGATGTTCCAAGTCTTGAAGAATTTCAAGTCATCTTAAAACTGACTCTTGCAAGGTCAGCAGCCAAGTGCTTGCTTCTTTATAGTGACCATCCATATTTTTTGGTGGTTATTTCCACAAATTTATTAGGAAAGATTTTGGGTCTGTTAAGTATTTGCATAATTTTGCTTTTCAGTGTAGCTCCTTTGTGACTATTGTTTTTCTTCTCTTTCCATCTATTTTTGCAGGGAGCCTCGTGGTTTTGGTTTTGTCCAGTTTGTTGAACCTTCCGATGCTGAAGAGGCTAAATATCAAATGGATGGTCAGCTTCTTCTTGGTCGGGAGATAACTGTTGTATTTGCAGAGGAGAACAGGAAGAAG
Source organism: Crataegus laevigata (assembly GCA_963580275.1). Taxonomy (NCBI): domain Eukaryota; kingdom Viridiplantae; phylum Streptophyta; class Magnoliopsida; order Rosales; family Rosaceae; genus Crataegus; species Crataegus laevigata. Next base: position 38,247,396 of record OY756946.1, on the reverse strand, counting down.
CCATCTGATATGAGGCATAGGGACCGTCCAAGGTAAAAACCTGCCTCTTGCTTTTTTTTCATATCGCTTGTGAAGTTGTTGTTTAATTCGAATAATATATCTTCTGGATGTCTATTTTATGTGGTTTTAAACTTGTTTAAAAGAACAAAGAAATCACTTGTATATTCCTAGGTGATGTATTTTAACATATACTAAGTCATTCAACAAGAAAAAAACCAAAGGATTGCCAATCTGTGTATATCAATTTAGGAAGTGTAAAAAATGTTTATATTTAAACGTTAGAGTTCTTGCATTAGAATATACATATTATGTGTATATATATGAATTAGTCATTCTAGTTATTTTAACGGTTCTGCTATCTAGTTTGCCTTGACACATTGTGCAAGGTGAATTGAGTTGAGATGATAATTAATAATGTGTAATTGAGAAACTGGTATGATACATTTTCTGCTTCTGAGTTGCACCATCAGTCTTGACTTTTTAAATCTTTTCTCTTAGCTCCCGGACTACTAGTCGATATCGTGATCGAAGACGGTCTCCTCCTCGCTATTCACGCTCTCCACCTCCACGCCATGCAAGAGCTCGGTCTCACAGCCGTGATTATTATTCTCCTCCAAAACGAAGGGATTATTCCAGGTAATAGTTCTGTTTCTTCTCTGCTGTGTCCTCTTTCCGGTAAAGCCATTTCTTGTTGGTTTTGGTTATGGAAACTACTTACTCATGTTATGCAATCTGCTGTTTATCATTCCCAGAGTCCAAATAAGATGCATTAGAATATAGGGGATAAATATATATTTTGGGTTTCTGATGGAATTATTCCTACCGGTATTGATTGCTCATGTATTTCCTCCACATTCTTGCTAAAAGAATGCTGCTTTTACATTTTTATATAGTAGACCTGTTGTATACGAGTCCCTTCCACATTATGTGTATGAACTTAGATGCTTCTGTCTAGTGCTTCCTGCTATTTGTTCTAATGTGTGCTTCCTGCTAATTGTTCTAATGTGTGCGTCCTGCTGTTTGTTCTAATGTGTGCGTCCTGCTTCTGTTTTCTAGATCTGTCTCACCCCAAGAGAGAAGGTACAGCAGAGAGAAGTCGTTTTCTCGATCTCCTCCACCATACGAGGGCTCAAGGAGCCGCAGTCAGAGCCCAGTTAGGGGTCCAAGCCGGAGCAGAAGCAGAAGCCATAGTCCAAGGCGGAGCATAAGAAGAAGCCGAAGCCCTATCAACGAAGATTACCCAAGGGAACCAAATGGAGACAGATCTCCTAGTCCATGAAACCTAGAAAGATAATTGCTCTCTTAAGCTAGCGGAAAGCGACTTGTTATGCCATCTGTTGGATTTCGTTTAGTATTTTGGTCAGTCCGATGTTGATGCTACTGTTTGATGAGGTGACATTCAGATATGTAGGTTTATGCTTTTGTTTGAATGGCATGTATTATGACAGAATTTCTGAACTTTCTTATCATCGCTTGCGATTTTGTTCCATAAACTAGGGTCTTGCTGAGTTTTCGTCTCTAATGAGAGCCTATATCCCGTGCATCTCTCCGCGAACCGGCGATACTTGCTTCGCTTGGGAGGGAGAGAGGCACAACCCTGATGGTTAAGAGTCTTCTTTTTTCCCATTCGGGCATCCGATGCGAGTGTATTTTCAACTTTTCTTTTTTCTAAAATCGTTTTCCTTTTGTTTTTTCGTAAATTGATAATTTAAACTGAGTTACACAACTGATTTGTTTAGTTAGTAATTGACCTTAGGAGTTGAATTGACACCTCCCAATTATAATTGTAGCGTTAATGACACTAAAAGTCCAATTTAAGATATTTTTTTTTCCAGATAGATGTTAAATTAGTTATCAGCGGAATTTAAAATTACTGTGCAACAGTTTAACATCTTCTTTCTACCATTGTTATAAAAGGGAGTTAAATCCGATTTAAGAGTTAAGAAGCACAAAACCGTTCGTTTTCACGCGGCTTATTCCGTGACTTTTCATCACCTTTTTCTTTCTATTTTTTTGGAAAATCACCTTTCCTTTCTTTCAATCTGAGAAAATTGGCTTTTGGAGGGAAAACCGAATAAAATCACCGACATAATTAAATAAATTAACAAGGAAAAGTAGCGATAATCCCGATGACTCCGGTCAATGAAAATTATAATTCTCTTGTGTGACCAAAAAAAAAAAAGAAAAGAAAGAAAAGGCAGAAAAAGACGAGCAATGAAGAAACAAAGCAAGCAGGGTTTCAAATACCTGGCTTCTGTTGGGTTCACACTCACGGTCTCAGTAGCTCTTCAACTTTCCATTTACAGGTTCTATCTACAACCTTCCTCTTCCCATTATTATATATATATATATATATATATATATATATATATATATTTTATTTGTTAATGAATAATATTAAAATGATTGGATGGTGGGGGCAAATTTTGTCAGAAATTTCTTCTTTTTTATTTTCCTGGGATGAAATTGTAATAAAGGTTTTATTGTTTGTGAAGTGCTCATCTGGCTTCCACGTTTGAGCATGTTACTTTTTTTGTACTTTAAACAAATGAAGAACCTTTCTTGGATTCTTGCTTGGTTCTAGGCACTTGAGTTTCTTATGTGCTTCACTGTTTTCTTATCTGGGTTTTTTGTTTGAATCGTTGGAAGTAAACTTTGCGTCTGTTTTCAGCTGGGGAAGTTGAATCGAGTACTGCTTTTCTGGTAATTTTTCTCTTATTTTCAGCTTCTGGGTTGTTCTTGGTTGTGTTGTTTGTGGTCGATTTGCTTCTGCACTGGCTTTTTTTTTCTGGTTTCTATATCTGGGTTCTCTGGCTAGGCACTTTCCTGTGCCGGGTTCGTGCGAAAAATCGAAGCTTGAGCAATTTTATGTACTACTTAGTCTGCTCAAGCTGGGAGCTTGAGATCACAAGTTTTAGTTCAGATTTCGTTTCGAAAATGATAAGTGGGGGAAGTGAAAGAAATTGTTGGAGGAAACGAAGAATTGTTGCTTTTGTTCCCTATTGTCTGTCAGCTGCTGAGAATAAGAGGATATCATGTCTAAATTGGAATGTTTGGTTTTTGGTTTTCGGAGTTTGTTTTAGGACTGCTATTTAGCATCTAGCATTTTTGTTCTTGATGATTAAATTCGCTTGCGATGAGCCTGTGTGGTTGCGAGTTGTGTTTACGTATGCCATCTCTCGTACTCTTTTTGTTATTCACATTTTCATCCCCTTTTCATGTTGTATATTATTTGGCAGTGCACATTATATTACGAATGCCATTGATAATACTCAAAGCTGTAGCTGAACTTTGGTTTTGTACATCACGATCTCATCGCATTTTGTATACGGTTCATTTCTTTCAGTTTAGGAGTTACGAGCTAAGTGCAGGGCATTGGAGGTCCAAATTGAAGTGTGGTTGGTACAAATGATGCGTGGAAAATGGATTGGAGGCATGGTTTTCCTCCTAGTTGGCATGTTCACCAATGTACTAGGTAACATTGTAACCTTGCTCTGTTTTCTGTTGATTCCGTTTTTCTATTTTTGATAGTATAACTTCGAGCTCCATTCTGCCTGAAATCCTTGTCGTGAGGCCTTGGTTGGTTTTACCAATTTCTTCAATATTCCATTGCCTGCATCATGTTTATGTTACTACGTTTAAGCTCCGTATCAACACTGTTGATTTGCTTTCTAAACTACATCCTTATCTCGGCTTATGATAAGTGAGTATAATAAGAAATAAATTTATGGCCCCTCGTTATAATTGGAAAGCATACATCTTCATAGTTTTAAGTATTTCACTTGTACTTGGAAAAAATATTGTTTTCCCTTTACCTTCTCCGATATGGCAATATGTTGCTAGCCCTGCCTTGTTCTTGAGGCTTTGCCGTTGTAGGTATATGCGATCTTGGGGGAACTTTTGGAGTACGTTCACCGATATCTAGATTCTCTATATATTTTCAGGATTTTTTATATTTTAATGTTTTACTTTAACTGAAGCGCACAATTTGGAATTTTGAGATGCCTATGTTCATTGTTGTACTGTTACCACTCTAACAAGTTACTGAAATCACAATTTCAAATTTATAGGCTCATTCATAGGGATAAACATTGGGACCGACATTTCGGACCTTCCATCTGAGACAGATACGGTTGCACTCCTTAAAGCCCATCAAATTACACATGTGCGCCTCTACAATGCTGATGCTCACATGCTGAAAGCCCTTTCAAACAGCGGAATTGAAGTAATGGTAGGTGTCACAAATGAGGAAGTCCTAGGGATTGGAGAGTCTGCATCAGTAGCAGCTGCCTGGATTAACAAAAATGTGGCAGCTTATTTGCCTTCAACCAATATTACCGCCATTGCTGTTGGCAGTGAGGTCATTACCACAATCCCTAATGCCGCGCCAGTTTTGGTTTCTGCTATGAATTACCTTCATAAAGCCTTAGTTGCGTCAAACCTAAATTTTCAGATCAAAGTTTCAACTCCACAATCCATGGATATAATCCCAAAGCCCTTCCCCCCGTCCACTGCCACATTTAATTACTCATGGGGACCTACCATTTACCGAATCCTTCAGTTTATTCAAAACACTAATTCCTATTACATGCTAAATGCCTATCCTTATTATGGTTACACCAGTGGGGACGGAATTTTTCCGCTTGATTATGCTCTTTTCCGACCCCTTCCCTCTGTCAAGCAGATTGTTGACCCGAACACTCTTTTCCACTATAAAAGCATGTTTGATGCTATGGTGGACGCCACCTATTATTCTATAGAGGATTTCAATTTCTCTGGGATCTCTGTTGTTGTCACCGAGACTGGCTGGCCATGGTTTGGCGGATCCAAAGAGCCTGATGCCAACACAGGAAATGCTCAGACCTACACTAATAATTTGATTCGACGAGTGTTAAATGGTTCGGGTCCACCCAGCCAGCCAAAGTTGCCCATCAACGCGTACATTTACGAGTTGTTCAACGAAGATCAGAGGCCAGGGCCAGTGTCAGAGAAAAATTGGGGTGTGTTCTATACGAATGGGTCTGCTGTATATCCTTTAAGCTTGAATGATTCCAATCAAATTACTGGGAATTCTTCAGGGGTTTTCTGTGTGGCAAAAGCTGATGCAGATCCAGATAAGTTACAGGATGGCTTAAACTGGGCTTGTGGGCAAGGCGGGGCTAACTGCACTCCCATTCAAAAAGGGCAGCGGTGTTATCTCCCCGATACTATTGTAAATCATGCTTCGTATGCTTTTAATGACTATTATCAAAAGATGCAAAGTGCTGGTGGAACATGCGACTTTGATGGCACTGCCGTGACAACTACTGTTGATCCAAGTAAGTTTCTGTCACATCTTGTTATCCCTCGATATTTGAGTATGTTTGGATTCAGGAAGCACTATTTTTGTGATAGTTTTGAAGACAAGTTTTCATTTGCCTTTCATTAATCTGTGGTGTTTCATCAGTTGGAAACAGCCCTAATTACAATGTCGACAATCATTAGGAGGATTTTTTGTTTCTTGTTTTGTTGCAATGAACCTCGTGCTTCTTATATTGGTTTTCCGGTTAAACAAAACAATAGTTTGGTTGGTTGCATAACCTTTCCGAGAAAAGTAAGCTTCTAGTAAATGCAGCTTTAACTAGTTTTTAAGGTGTGGTGTTTAAATCGGCACTACTGTTGCATCTGAACATGAAAAATGGCTACATGTTTCTGATTGTAATATTGGCGATTGATGTCGGCTTGTCAACCTTTGAAGTATTTTGTTTCTTTTTATGGTTACTCTGTCCATTTCTACTACCTCTTAAGTTAAGCATATTCCTTCCATTTGTTCTCTCTTTATCCTCCTAATATTCGTTTTGGTGGGCATTCGTTTACAGGCTATGGCGCGTGTAAATTTTCCGGAAGGTAAGCATGTTTTTCAGAATTATAACTATAAAACTTGTACAATAAATTATGAGTTTGGCTCTAAACTTGCCCTTTTGTGACAGTTCTAATTCAAGCACATTTACGGGACTTACACCAGCGTCAATTGCACCTTCAAGCCCCATTGGAGGCTGGAGTTCGAATCTACGAGTTTCCAATCTTCAATATCTCACGCCGGCAGCATTTCTTGTACTGCTTTTGCTTTGACTTGAGGTTCCGTCCAGTTTTTTTACCATGTAGCTTAGTTATAGAACCAAATTCGAGATAGCAAAATGATTGAAGAAGACTCGGGAAGTGTACGGCAGCACAAGATTGGTGACACAATGGAATGTCCGTGCGTTGTTTCATCAATTTTGCTTGTGTTTCCAACTTCTGAGGCCGTCTCCTTCACCTCTGCAAATTCCGGGGAGTTTTGTGTAGTTCGTTTTGCGTTTTGCAGGCATTTCTGATGTAGTGGATATACCTTGATTTTTTCGGACCAACTTAACTAGAACTTAATTTGTACCTTGTCAACGGAAAAGTAAGGGCTAGCTTGGTATTGACGTGCTTTTTATAAATAAAAAAACTGTTTCTGCTATGCTTTTTATAAAAAACTGTTTCTGCTGTGCTGTAAAAATAATCAGCTTTAAAATAAAACAGATAAGTGTTTGGTAAATTTTTATTGTAAATTTGCTTTTAACAAAAAAAAAACAATGTTCAAGTGTTTGGTAAACGTTGTACAAAATTGCTGTGACTATATTAAATGGCTAAAAAGCTATAATATTAATGTGACATAATAATTTATTTTAATTTTAATCTATAATTTCATCTTCAATCTTCATCGTTTTCGGGTCACAGCTCCCCTTCAACCCTCTGTTCTCTCCTTTTCCCAATCACCAAAATCTCCGGCGGATTTCAAAGCTCAAGATTCAAATCTCTCCCTTCCAACCCTCTGTTTTCCCCCTTCCCAGTCACCAAAATCGTCGACCCTCGAGAGAGAGAGGGCAAGAAATTCCGAGCTTCCGAATCTCTCCAACTTCATGATCGGATTCCAATCAGCCAATCCATCCAATCAATTTTGAAAAAACCCCAAAAAAAATTGAGGGGGGGGGGGGGGGGGGCTGGGGAGGGGAATCAAAGCTTTTGAGTTTCACTTCAAAGTATATAGCCACAGAGAGATTCGAATCTGTAGCTAATGGATGTAGACGGAGGAGGAAGCAAACGGGTCTTCCACAGACTAGGTGGGTAGCAATCCGACCCGTCAAAGAACCAGAAGGTATCCTACCATTGGAGGGCGGGCAAGTGCAATCGCCACCCTTGCCCTTTTCTCCACAGAGAGCTCTCAGCGCAGCCGTCGCAGCAAGTTCGCAATGAGACGACCTCGACTAAGCGCCATCACGCATTTGCCGATAACACCGACGGTCAATCGTCCCGGAATCAGGGTCCAAATAACTTCAATGGTGAGGCTTCTCCGACGTGGGGCGCCGGAGAAGAAATTGATGTTCGAATCCGCGTGCTCCGGGCTCGAGACGATGAATTCGACCTGGGTTTTCACGAGCTGTCTCTGTGTGTCAGTGAATGGAGCTCTCTGAATTCACCGAAGCTCTCTGAATTTGACCGTCAGTGAAATGGAGCTCTCTGAATTCGACCTTGGTAATCAACAGTCATTCTTTCATCCCGTATATCTTCAGCTTGCATCAAGTGCGGGACTCGACTCGCTGAGGGACCTCGTCCTCTCGAACAGTAGGATTCGATGATTTGATACGATGCGGGAGGCGAGAAGGAGAAAGAGGGTATAATTGGGTTTAAGAATGTTTCATTAAACTTTATTGTTCATCCACCTACTTTGAAAAAAAGTTGGTTTTGAGAAGATTTTTTTTTTTAATTTTCTTTTTATAATTTCAACTGTGCCAAACTAGTACTAATTCTACCTTCCAATTTATTTTTCATCAAGGAATAAAATATCGATGATATTGGAAATATCGGTAGTCCAAAAACACGGAAATATCGATAGAAATATCGAGATATTATTGATATCGATAAAAATTAAATAAAAACCACGGAAATTGTAAGAAAAACTTGAAAATTTTTATTGAAACTTTGGAGAATGTTTATTTAGTCAATTATCTATTAGTTTATCAAAAAAATTAGAAGGAAATGCATTACATGATGGATTTAACTGATTTAAGTTGATTATACAGCGAGCTGGCAAATACTATGAGCGTAGAAAATATGTAGTAATTAATAAAAAAAAAATTAAACTTTTTAAATATATAATTTATAATTTATGTAACATTTATATATATATATATATATATATATATATATATATATATATATATATCCCAAACTTTTTAAATATATAAAAAAACCCACCCAAGTGGGTGTGGGTGGTTTCAATTAAAACCATCTGATGACCCTTGTCCACCTTACCTGTTCACATCATTCACATCACCCAAGGCGCCTGTCCAGTGTCCACCTTACCTCTTTCTTCTTCTTTGCCCTTTCAAAATCTCAAAGATTTATTTTACTCTCTCTCTCTCTTCGCACTCCATCTTCCCTCATTTCTCGATCCTTCTCTCTTCTCCCTTCTCCCACACACACGCACAGAGACCTCAGTCTCTCGATCCTTCTCCCACATGGCCTTCTGCTCCTCCCTCGCCTTCCTCCTCGTCCGCGTCTTCCGCCTCGTCCGCGCCGTCTCTCTCTCGAAACTCTCATATCTCTCATTTCTCTCTGCACCGAGACCCACATACACACACGCACACCATCGCACCCGCTTGAGGAAGACACCCATCGTCATCAGCAACCTCGTCTTTCTCCCTCTTCTTCCCGTCTCTGCAACTCGGCGAACGCAGGAACCCTCCGGCGAGTTTCTTGAATTTCTCCGGTTAGGTAAGCTTCAAGTTTACCTCTTTCTGTTCTAGATTGAAGCTTAGATGTGAAATTTAAGTTCTATCTCGTGTTTTTGCAAGGTTTTTGGGACGAAATCGGCTCGGGAATAGGCACAACCATCTCTGCGCGAGGCCGTGGGTGTCGACGAACTTTCCAAACACCTCCGATCGTTTCACGGCAAATGGAAGTTATAAAAACATTCCTTTCGTATTGTATTTCATTTTGATACCTAGATCGGAGTCTAGGGTGCTCTTTTACAGTCGGCCGGAGCTGTAGAAGCTCCGGCGTTCTTCTTCGATTTGCACAGATCCAAAATATCGCGATATTATCAGTAATATCGCGATATTGTCGATAATATCGCGATATTTTGACGAAAACTCAGTGGATAAGTATTAAAATATCGGTAACTCAAAAAACCGATATTATCGGCGAAATATCGCCGATAATATCGATTTTTTATACCTTGCTTTTCATCGTATGGAATTTTATATGTGCATGAATTTCACATGTTTCTTAATTTATGTATCTCCCCAAATCATCGGAAAAATAATTTTGTCCGGACCATTTAGAGACTTTCACCCCACAATATGTGTGGCAACCCGTCCCAAACTCTCTATGTAAATTTTCCCCGTGCGTGTAAAATGACGATTATACCCTTATTGTTGAATATTATGAAAACGTCATATTACGCTTACTCGATTTAACTATAGTAATGTGAACTTACATTAGTAGAAATTTTGTGTAAAAGTTAATCCCTCACCAACCTAAACCACTACCCACACTAACCCACTTCCACTCGGAATTCTTTATCACAACCCCCGTCCCCTTCCAACTCATGCATCCACCATTTCTGTTATTCAAATCCTAACATCATCATCATACCACTCATTCTCTCGACCTCATCTCTCTCAGAAATCACAGACAACTCTCTCTCTCTCATCTCAGAAAACTCGAAACTCTCTCTCTCATCAACACACACGGAGCAAATTGGAAAGTCACTCAAACCTCGAAGATTTGAGAATCCAAGATCACAGTTGGATTCCTTGGAACCTCACGAGTTCATCCACATCAATTTCAGGTAAAAACTCGATGGTTTTTACGTCGGAATATCAAAGTCCGATTATAGTACTATTCATCATCTTTCTTGTATAACCTTTTCAGCAAATTCTAAAATCATAGGAAGGCTTAGAATCTCCTCACGAAGCCAGGAGTAGTTCGTTGAGTCGATTTGGACGTCGGGGGACTGAGTTTCGAACTTGGCCGAGAGTCGAAGGATTTTTCTGGCGAGATTCTTTGAGTTTTGAATCCCAAAACAGGTACAAATGTGTTCTACTCTTTCCCAGCTTTCCATTGATATAAAATTCATAAAAATTGGATTAAAAATGAAGAAGTTATGAAGAAAATAAGAAAATTCCAGTTTCCGGCGACCGGAGACTCGCCGGAGGTCCACCGGAGAAGACGACGGAATATTCCGACGCCGTCAGTTAAACTTAACGGTCACCGTTAATATTTAACGGAATATTCCGAGGAATATTCCGACGCCGTCAGTCAAAACTAACGGTTTCCGTTAGGACTTGACGGAATATTCCGAAGAATATTCCTAACGGCGTGACAGGAACCGTCAGCGTGCGTGGCACGTGACCGCGCGTGGGGGGCGCGTAGGTCCATGCCATGTTTGGCGCGTGGTAAGTCCAAAAATAAATATAAAAATATGGGGATGTTCATGATGATGAGTAGATCATTTTGGTATATTCAAACCTTAGGTTTGAGCAATCTATGAGAGTTTTATTTAAGTTCCCGTAATTAAGCTGTAATTAATTCGTATAAATTATGTATAAATAGGAGAAATATATCCGGAGGAATTACGAGACCAAGCTAGGCCCAGAGACTACGACCCAACAACGTACTTGTGAGTGGGCAGTTTGTTTTCATACTTATACGTATTTACAGTTTCCAAAAGTTCATGAATGATTCACTTTACGTATATATTGTCGAATAAATGTTACGTATGATATAATTGTGATAAATGCTGTTGTATGGTTGAGATATACTTGTCATGATATTCATACATGTCATATACATACTCATCTGCTGCACTGGTGTTAGTACTTGCCCCAGGGCCAGGGCCAGCCTTCACGTGTATGTTCACATTGCACCGTTCGCTCGTCTGGATCCAGGTTAGGTGCCAGCCTGTCGGGTAGATTGCATTAGGCAATCCGACTTGTATGTGATGTGCTTTTGCACCAGCTTCACGTGACCGTAGTACTGAGCGTATTGATTACACCCAGCCTGTTTCGTGTCAGAGTTATCTGTTCGAACTTGTGTGCTAGCATTAGATGGATGAGTACTTAGGAATATTGTTTATCACATGATTATACTACTGTAGCATTAATACATCGTTACTTAACATATTCCTAGTCATACTGTGTTCCACATGATTATATAACTGCAACATCGATCTTATCATGAATTGAATTGTATATTGTCACTTATACTTGACTTTAGTATTGAGGATATATATACATATACGTACGAACTTACTCATAATGTGCTTCTTAATAAAGGAAACTATAATTGTTTTACGGCGAGGGGTTAGTATGTTCAAAACCAAACGTTTTCACATAAGTTTGTTTTGCTGACCCACTCAACTTTGTTTTTCGCCCCTCCAGGACCTAGATAGCTGTTCTGCGTGGCATTCGAGGAACCTTGAACGTTTCTGACATTCGGCATTCCGCTTCTGACGTATGAACTTATCACTATGTGTAATAAGCGTACTTTAGTTGCTTGACTACTCTTCGGTAGTCGTTCCTTCGTTAAGCTCTGAATAACTATAGTGGGCCACACCCACGTTTGTGCACTCTGTCACTATTTCAAATTTTAATAAATTCTATGTTTGATTTAAATTTATACACTTTTTACATCACTTACCCTCATGGTTACGTCACTTCACAGTGACAGCCAGCATGCGCCGACCTTTCCGGGTCGGGGCGTGTCAATATGTTTAGGCCCGACAATTTTTTACACGACCTGTTAATCTTATACAAAAATAATGAGTTTTGAGTCAACTTGTTTACTAATCGGATCGTCATCGGATTATAAGAACTTGTTAATGTGTCAAGTCGTTATCTAGTCACCCCTTAAAAGAATCCGATGAGGTATCGTTTGCCAAATTTAGAAATTAAGCATGACAATTTCTTGCATGACTCGTTAACTTGACATGAAACGGCATGATCCGTTTACGAATCAGGTCGTTATTGGGTCACTTGTTAAAAAAACGTGTTTGACACAACAAGACTTGTTATCTTAATGGATATGATACAATATGACACGAACACGACAAACATCCCCTTTTTGCAAGGTCTAATTAGAAGTACGTAATGTTAGAGATATGGGAAACGTTAATATATCTATTTCGGCCTCGTCTGTCAACGGATCAGAGTGGCGCAGCGGAAGCGTGGTGGGCCCATAACCCACAGGTCCCAGGATCGAAACCTGGCTCTGATAATTTATCTTGCATATGTTTTTCTGTTTCCTCCTTTTTTTCCCTCTAAATTCACCCAAAACGGCGCCGTTCGGTCATCCAACCTCTGCACTGCAGCTTCTGACCGAAGCAGCATTTTCTTACCTCTAAATTCACCTAAAGTGAAGTGACAGTCGCGTCGAAGATGACGACACAGTCGTTGGCATCATCGTCGAGGTGGGCGTCGACGACCTCAGTGTCGTCCTCAGGGAAGAGGATTCAGAGAGAAATGGCGGAGCTTAACATGGACCCACCTCCCGACTGCTGCGCTGGGCCCAAGGGCGACAATCTCTACCACTGGATCGCCACCGTTTTTGGCCCCCCAGGTTCTTTCACTTCCCTCCTGCAAACCACTTGGAAAAAAGATATTTTCTCTGGATTTTGTTTGTTTTATTTCTCTGGGTTAAGCTTAATTTGTTGATTGTTTGCTTCAGTGTGGAGTTTTGGGTTTGAAATGGATGGTTCGGCGATGAATCTGTGGCTTCCCAGCTCAGTTTTCTCTTTTGAGATTTGTGTATTGTGTTTGCTTTGCTTTCTGGATTAAGCCTTAATTTGTTAGCGTTTTGCTTCTGTGTGTAGTTTTGGGTTCGAAATTGATGGTCTTTTGTGAGATATTTGTTTGCTTTGCTGACTTTTACTTAATTTTGTGTAAGGTTTAAAAGTTCACAATTTTACTACTTTCCTGGGTGATGGGTTGGTTTCGAATTTCTGGGTTTAAGGCGGATCGATTTTTATACTTTTAGGTTTACTTTTGGGAAGCACATGAAAATGGATTTTGCCTTTTTCGAGTATTTCATCAGAACTAGCTTGCTGCGTAGTGCAAATATAGTTCCCTAAGCACTTTTTCTTAGTTTTCAACTCTTTAGCTGATGTGTGGCTGCAACATGATTTTGTTTAAGATTGCTGCCAAGGTCTTTTTATCAGTATTAGGTTTCTGGCGTGCGCGTCAAGCAAGCTTATTCGTTTTTCAACTCATTAGACTGATTATGGATTTGTAGTTGATTGAGTTTTATTTCATCTGCTGCAAAGGGGTTTTCATTTACATGTCTGGCGTGATAAAATCACGTCCTTTGGATTATGGTGCTTATTCTGATTTTTATCTGTAACTGTGGGTGATATAACATCGTAGGCTTGTGGGTAGTAGGATATGTAGTCTTTTTCCTCAAAGATACTGAGCACGTCCTAATAGCTCAATCCCTTGGTTTGTGATTTTGTTGCTCGATTACTGAGGTTTATTTTTGGATGTCTTTTGGTGTGGATGTCAGAAAAACTTGAATTTGCGGACAATAGGTTTTATCTTAGAACCAAATTTGTAATTTTTGTGTATTGTAAAAGTTGAATGCGTGGGAACCCATCAGTTCTTCATTTTTTGTGTATCTGGAGAATGCTGTTTTCTGCTATTTTATGGTTTTGGGTAGTATTACATTACTGATATGGTTTATGTTTTGAATGGAGTTGAATAAATTATCCACTGGATATGATTTTGACTGGCTTTTCGGTTTATGTTTTTTATGTAAGCTGCTAATAACTATGTAGATTGAGCGACCTAACCTCTCCTTGGCCATAGCAAGCTTTGACACACTTCTATGTTCTTGTTCCTAGGAACACCTTACCACGGTGGCATATATTTCCTTGACATTATGTTTCCGAGTGACTATCCGTTTAAACCTCCAACGGTATTGTGTCCTATAAATCTCCAAATAGTACTGTTTCCTCAGGAAACTTGATAGAGTAGAGAATAGTTAAATATTTGAGTTATGACTCTTATTTCATTATTTATTTTACTTTAAGGATCATTTTTGTAGGTTGTATTCACAACTCGAATTTATCATTGCAATGTTGATTCTAACGGAAATCTAAGCCTGGAAATGTTAAAGGATAGTTGGAGTCCAGCTCTAACAATAACCAAGTTGCTACTAGCCATCCAATCCATCTTCACAAGACCTGATCCTTGTAAGTTCTAATATCTTTCCTCCAATTTTACCTTCTATATATCACTTCGTCGGTCTTAATTATGTAAGTAGTATATCACTTCGTCGATCTTAATTATATAAGTATTTTTAAGGGAAATTTTGTCATAATTCCACGCAAATCAAGAATTTGATAACAGGTTGGATCCATGTTTCGTATGAAAAATGATGTAGGAACAGAGAAAATATTCCCAACCATAGTAATAACTTAGCTTGCACCCCTGAGCAGCATGATGTATTTTTTGTCCTGATTGAATGGGTATTCACATCTGAGCAGATAATCCCCTTGTCCCCGGCATTGCCCGTTTGTACTTGGAAGATAAAGCTAAACATGACGAGCTTGCTTCTGAGTGGACGCTGCGATTTGCCAAGTGAGTTTACCTGGGATCTTCTTATATCGTTGCAAATAGTCAGGAAGGATGTTATGTTATGAACCGAATACTATGAGCTAGCCTGTTATGTTCCCATCTGGTTTGATACCAAGCATGAATGTACCAGCTGAATTTTTTGTGGACCTAACGTTGAATAACCGAAAACCATGCTCAAAGGAAAATGCTTGTAAGATATCCTTCATATGAGATCAATATCATATGTAAAATATCCCTATTGCTTGATTTGATGCTCTACTAAGTTACGTAGTGCATGCTGCCTGGATTGGAAGTTTCTTGTAAGACCTTGGTTGTCGTAGGTTCGACCTTTCAAACATTTCAGGAAATGGTCCCTCCCTGTCTCCTTCACCTGTTTCTCTCTTTCTTATGAAGTCATGCAGGAACGTTGAGAAGCAGTTTTAAGTACAAAATTGAAAATAAGTGGTTGAAAGTTCCGACTTGGATTTGCATCGTTGAAAATTGCAAGGAATGTGAGCTACATTGGCTCAATCTTTTCCATTCATATTCTCTGCACGCCTCTTGTTCATAGAAGAACGAACTGTTTAATTCTGATTCTCCTATGGATTGCTCTTTGATGTATCCGAGAATACACTAAACTTAGCAAATTAGAGAAATAACCAAAATCACACGAGTTATACTGGTTCGGCAGAACTTTTGTCTACATCCAATTGCGATTTCTTTGCGTAAAGAAACCACGACTTCTTTGATTAATAATAGGGTCAATGTACTTTTGCAAAACCCTAGAACTAACATCTCTGTCCCTCTCAGCTTTCTCTGGCTTTTCCCACTTGCTAATGGCCGTTTTTGGCTTTCCAGAGAGCTTTCCCTGGCCTTGCCGCACCCCATTTATAAGTATACGGCGTGGTTTACATGCCTATTTTATGATTAAGTTTCTTATTCTATACGGAATAGGAAAGTGCACCTTTTATTTTCCCAATACAACCGTGAACAAAATAGGACACTAACTTTGACGAGCCAAAATCCTAACATAAACATTTTGCTGATCCTCAGAAAAGAAAAAGGCAGCGACAAATCCTCTTCTGGCAGGAATGCAAGACAACCGATGATGCATAGATGTTGAAGAGGGCTTAGTTGTTGAGGTCCTTCCCCGGGCAGGAATTCCGAGAGTGGGAGGTGTTTCGATCCAAATATTTCAAACTTGAAAGTCCGGATGGTGCGAGTGGTAGAGAGCAGCTGTTGTTTGAGCAATGTCTCCAACAAACCTTGGGAGACCTAGCACAGTTCGATTCCGCTGTTAAAAAACACACGATGTTATAAATGCAAATATTGACAAGGAAAAATGAAGAAAGCAAAAGAAAAGGAAGGCAAATTACAATTTACAAATCATGGCTGTTCAACCGGAGATATATCCTTTCGGTGAAATCTGTAGCAGAAGAACCAGCCTCCTTGTCAGGCTCCTAGTACTGGCACTGACATTCATCAAAACACAGTTTTTAAGTGAAACTTTGAAGACAATCAATTATGTTGGAAAATTTGAGGAAGATCAATTTAACATAACTACAGATAAGTGGGTGCGAAATACGTACTTATGTACCAGACTTTGTCTTAGAGAGTTGAGAGTTGAGAGTGGAAGGACCGTTGAACCGAAGTGCCTCTTTTCCCAGCTCACATGAATTCCTAACTGATCAGCAATTTTACTGCAACAACGTATGAAGCACTACAATGGTTCAGGGTTGTTGCGTACAAAGTTTCTAAACACGAAGGCCTGCTCCAAACCGTTCTCCATCAAAATTTGGTTGAGTATCATCCCTCTCCACGGCATCTTCCTCTGGAGCGGTTAATGAACAAGATGATCGCCTATGCTGCAAGTCTCTGGATGAGAACTTAATTGCTTTCCTGTTTCATACTGAGCTCAACAAGATACTCCTAAATTCATGGATGAAGAAATTATAATTGATACATTTAAAGAAGAAAACAAGCAAATGGAACTAAAATAAAAGAGAGTGGAAAGCTGAATTACAGCTCGTCTGCAGTGCTCAACGTAAGAAATATCATTCCTGTAAAATCTGTAGCACACCAGCCAGCCACCTATTCTAGCATCATTTACCGTTTCAACAAGCACGAGCATGACGGCCAGTGCTACAAGAATCAAGCGGCACTGTTCAACCACTTTGTCTGTACAAAAGCATATCTGCACCCAGTTGAAGATGAGAGTGACATCAAGAGAAGATGAAAAGGCACGCCTCTCATATTCCAAGTTCAAACCATAGCAGTATTAGAAAAGAAATCGTTCCAGGGGTTACCTCTCCGGCTAAAGGCGAATTATATTCATGCCAGACGGCTGGAGCTAGCACCATTCAAGGACAACTAATTTATGCATGTTTAAATTGTTGGCTGTAGATGATCCTATCTTTACAATTCTAGAGGTGTCATCTGCATCAATAAAGCCAACGTATATGTCAGTCCCATCATGTTGTTCCGACAGATAGCTTAGTTGAATTACACTGTTACAGAAAGGAAGAATAACTTACTCAAGTGTTCAACTGCGTACACTGAAATCTATAGGCACGGCAGCCAGCCAGCCAACGAGTCTAGTAACACTGGCATTCTAGCAAGCAGTGCTAATAAGCCATGCTCTCTTCAACTATTGTGTTTGTAAAGAAACGTGTATACACCTACCTCAAGATGACAGAGGCATTGAAAGATGAGTAAGCATTCCTATCCTTACAGTTCAATAGTCTTCTCTCTGGACCGATGAAGTTCCACATACATTCAATCTTTATATAGCTGTTGACGAGAGCTGAGGTCTAGAGGTCCCTGTCCTGGCAGGAATTGCCAGACCAGGAGGTGTTGAAAGTTCATTTCCGTCCAAAGTTGAATTTAAGTAGTTCCACAGTATCAGACTAGAAAGAAGTCACTCCCCTCGCATCTCCTGTAATTTAATCGGAATTGGACTCTGAAACTTGAATTTAAGTAGGAATATTGCTGAAGACAATCAGTTTAATAATAAATAAATAAAGTACCTGGCTTTTTTCTTGAGAGTTGAGAGTTGGAGAGAGTGAAATGAAAGCTCATTGGATGATGACTTGGTCATCTATCTTTATGCAAGGAATGCGAGATATGTTTCTCCAATATTTTGCCTTCTTCAGCCTAGGACAATCCCAGATGATCAGATAAGAAAGAGATGCCGGCAAACCCTCTTCTGGCAGGAATTCGAGACTCTGGCAGCATGAAATTCGTAGCTCTTGAAGAGAAGTGAGGTGCTCAAGTCCCTTTCCGTCCAAAGATTTCAGATTCGATACGTAAGAGATATCGAGAGTGTGAAGAGTGGCAGGGAGCAGCTGTTCGTTAAGCAACGTCTCCAGCACATCCTGGCTTCTGCCGATACAATAAAATGAATGTAGGTTGGAAGGCAAACCCGCTTGTGCAAATGACATCACATTTGGAAGATTTTGTATCCAAAAATGCTGAAGGGCGGTGAGGGTGTGCATTCGGTCCGGCAACAACTTCAAATTCTCGCATCCAGAGACTCTAAAGCCAGTCAGGTTGGGAGTGGGCAGTCCTCCGTCGGGAAAGGAGACAAAATTTGGACAGTAACTGATATCCAGGGTGTTGAGATGGTTGAGATTTTCATTTGCTCCTACTTCAACAGAAAGGGATTCCAGATTCTGACAACCATCGATATCAAGAGATGAAAGTTTGGGGAAAATGCCCAAAGGGAAGGACCTCAGAGAATCACAGCTATTGAACAGATCCAAAGACTGAAGGGAAGTCAATTTGGCCATCATCTCACGCGATAGGAATTCTAATTTCTTGCAATGCTCTATACGGAGTGACGTCAGCGTGGTTGGCAGACCATTTGAAGGCAACGACAAGAGTGAGAAGCAGCTATATAGAGTCAAACTTTGAAGACGATTGCTGTTGTGCAATATTTGCGGCAACCACAGTGTCCCTGTCCCAACAAGATTAATATGGAGCATCTGAAGCGACGGCAGCGTCTCCGTCGTCTCTAGTAACAATGAGAGACCCGGGCATCCTGTTATTTGCACTTCTTCAAGGGATGGTCGTAGGGATTCCGTGTTCAGGGTATTACTGGCTCTGTTTTCATGTAGAACCTCACAGTTGGACACCCAAAGTGCTTTCAAGGAAGGAAGATGAGTGGGTAAGTTTCCTCTCAGCTTCTCACAATTTATTAAAGTCAAGTTCTTAAGATGAGGAAAATCTGGACTTTCACCTCCACTTGGACTTGGCACCCATTCCTCCCACGCTGGCATATTCATAAATTCCAGCTTCTCCAAAGATGGAAATGGTTGATTCCCCCCATAGAATTCAAAACTAACACTCGTAACAAATTCCATCCTTTCTACGTAGAGCTCTTTCAAAGCAAGTAGCTGACCAACTGGTGGCAGAGAACTACAGTTACTACAATCAATCAAACGGATCACTTGTAAGTTGGAGAAGGACGAGTCTCCCACCCAATTAGGGAAACTGGTTCCACCATAAGACCTGATGGTCAGTTTCACCAGATTTACAGAAGGTTGCAGGCTTTCAAGTACTTGTCTCTCTTTTACGAAATCGTCGGAAACCACGCTACCCCATGACAACTCTACCTCATTGAGATCTTTCTTATCCTTCAGCAAGGCATCAATAGCACCGACTACATTTCGCAGATTCAAGATAGAAATTTTTCCTCGAAGGTGCGACAACTCCCTCAGTTCTCCAATATTTGACCCAGTAGAGTTCCCCAACACAAAAGCAGTAAGCGTTCTCAAACTTCTTAGTTTACCCATTTGCACCGGCATCGCTTTTATTTTAGTTCCACTAATATCAAGATGACGCAAATGAATCAATTTCATCATCTTTGCAGGCAATTCAACAAGAGAAAAACAGCCTAACAACAATAGAGTTTGTAAATTATAAAGAGTACACACTGTATCTGGTAACCTTTTAATTTTCGTGTAAGAGAGATCAATGTACCGCAAGTGTTTTTGTTTACCAATGGAATCAGTTAAGTGACTGATATTATCATATCTTGACAATGAAAATGCCCGTAAACATTTTTGTGCTGGCAGTAATTTATCTAGAACCTTAGTACTTACATTTCCTCGGCTATTATATGGTGATAAAGACATTGGCAAGAAGGCTCGCAAACATGTAACTCCATCTAATGGCTTAAATTTTGGAGCTGTATCAAATTTTCCTCTCATATACGACCAATGGCGAACTCTTTTAGGAACTTCATGTGAATTTTCCTGATCCAACCTAAAACAAAACTTTCTAGACAAAGACATAGCCAAGTCATTGATGAGATCATGCATAGTGAATTTTGGTTGATCCAATCTTGGTCTTTGAAATAGTGATCGCAATAACAGTTCATCAAAGTATCTTTCACCAACCTCTTCCATTGCTTTCTCGCTCTCTGGTTGTGGAATTAAACCTTCTGCCATCCATAATAGAACTACATTTTCCTTATCAAATTCATAGTCCTTCGGAAAAATTGAGCAATAAACAAAGCATCGTTTCAAGTAAGTTGGAAGATAATGGTAACTCAATTTTAGAGAAGGAAGAACACTATTAGCATGTGGTAGATCCCAAAGATTGCTATCCAATATGTGATTCCATTCCTTATAGTCTAGGTTACAACCTAAGAGACCCCCTAGTGTTTTTGAAGCTAAAGGCAAACCGTTGCATTTACATGCAATTTTCTTACCCACTTCTTCCAAGTCTGGATGTGCACTGGGGTTTTCATTTCTAAATGCATGTTTTTTCAGTAGCAACCAGCAGTCCTCCTCTGACAATTTTTCTAAGTCGTGAATTGGAATGGTATTGTGCACAATGGATGCAACACGTTTACTCCTTGTTGTTACAATGACCTTGCTTCCCTTTGCCCCATACGTGAAAAGAGTTCGTATCCGATCCCAGTCACCATAACTCTCATTCCAAAGGTCATCCAGGACAAATAAAAATGTCTTTCCCCTTACTCGTTCTCTTAGTCGAATTTCAAGGGAATTCATATCTGAGACATCACAATATTTCTCAGTGATTTGCTCAATAAGTGTCTTAATCACCCTCAAAGCATCGTACTGTTCGGAAACACAAACCCAAGCATTCATATCAAAATGCTCTTTAACTTGTTCATCATTGTAAAGGACTTGAGCAAGAGTTGTCTTACCAACCCCACCCATTCCAACTATAGGGACTACAGAAAAATTACCGCTACTTTCATTGTCAGATAGCAGCAGTAGAGCTTTTAACTTTTCTTTGTCTCCATCCCTACCATAGGTACAAAATCCTTCCTCAACAACAGAAGTTGTGGGATTTCTTTGTGAAACCTTGCCCCCAACACCTCCTCTAAGACCAAGGATATCTTTTTGTTTTGCAAGGTGTTCCAACTTGTTGAATAAATTTTCTAATCTACCATTCAAGCCTTTATAATTAAAAGGATTCAGAGAGGTAGAAAGGATGTTCCACACCTGGGTTGTCCCAGTCTGATCTTTTGCCTTGTGATGCAAAGCTTCAGTATCAATCTCATCCAACAAGTCCTCGGCATCGAACACAGCATCTTTGAGCTCGTCAAGCCACATCTCGACTGCAGGGTTGACAATTTGCTTCTCCTCTGCATCGTTGAGCACTGCATGGAGGGTCATCAGCGTCACCTTCAGTCTGTCCACGAGTGAATGGTTGAATCTTCTTGCCCGGAAGAAGTCCATCAACTCTGTGGAGGCAATCTTGTTGCACAGCACCTGAATTGAACCGGAGAGTAAAGCCTCTCCGACCAAAGCCATTTTCTCTTCTTGGCAAAAAGACTAATTTTGATGGTGTATTTGAAGTCGAAAAACTGGAAATTCTGGTGAAATTCAAGTAAGGAACTAGCAAAGACTGCAGGATTATATATCTTAATTTTACATTGTAATCAGTAGTGACACGACTTGGATGGACATGCGTTGTTATGTCTTTGGCATGTGGGTTGAAATTTCAGAAAGAGTACTAAAGGGTGTAGAAAATGCGTCGGTGGGATGACAATTTCCTTTTGTTTTTTATTTTTATTTTTTCAAAAGGATTAATTAACATGGACCCACGGGCGACAATCTCTACCACTGGGTCGCCACCGTCTTCGGCCCCCAAGGTTCTTTCACTACCCTTACGTCATATCACTAAAAATGTTTTTTTTTAAATTTTTTTATCATTTGTTCTTTCTGTTTTATGAATTTTGGCATGGATTTTACTAGTTTTATTTTTCTGGGTTGAGTTTAATGCGTTGATTTTGTACCAGTATGTGGATTTTTGGCTCTGTAATTGGTCTTTTGGTACGGTTTAGTGACGAATTTGTGGTTTCCCAGCTCAATTTTCTCTTTTCAGAGTTGGGTTTGCTTCTGGGTTAAAGCTTAATTTGTTAGTGTTTTGCTTCAGTGTGGAATTTTGGGTTTAAAAGTGATGGTCTTTTGGTTGTTGGAAGTCGAAAGCAAAATAAATGCCAATAGTTGAAATTGTTGGCTCTACACTATATTTTTCAGCTAGCATGTTTTTGATCTTTCTGCAAGCTGCCTTGTTTTTCAACAACAGCAACCATATATGACTTGCATGGATAGCATTCAATGCTATGTTTAGAAAGTCTTGTAAAATCTCTATAAGAGAGATGTGTATGTACGTTTGTAATCAATTTCCCATTCCATCAATAAGAGTTGAAAACTTTTACCGAGTGTTTTTCCCCAAAGAGCTTGCTGCTTCCTTTTCTACTGTTCTTTGGGTTCATTTACGAAGTGAGCGAAGTGAGAGGTGTGACAGAGTTGTAAACTTATCACCCACATATTTTGGCATTGAGTTAGTAAACTTTGAATACCACCATTGGTGTGGTGTAGTGATCAATTTCTGGTTTCCCATCTCAGTTTTCTCTTCAGATTTGGGTTTGATGTGCTTTCTGGGTAGCTGAGTTTTGCTAAATTTCGTGTATTTTGTGAAGTTGATGTTATGTTTCTTTAGTAACAGAGTGAAGCAAGGGTTAAAAAGTTCAGGCTTTCGACAGTTTCCAGGGGATAGATTGGTCTCTTTTTTTTCGGAATTATGTTTCTGGTGTGCGTGAAATTGAATTCTATGCCATTATACAGCAGCTTGTTCATTTTTCAACTCATGGATTTGTAGTTGCAATGAGTTTGATTTCGACTGTTGCCAAGGTCTTTTCGTTGGCATGTGGATTCTGGTGTTCTTAGATCGTGCCTTTCAGATAACGGTGCTTATTCTGATTTTCAACTGTAACTATGTGAGTATAACATTGAAGGCTTGTGCTGGGTATTAGATTACGGAGACCTTATCCTCTTAGATAACTGAACACGTCCTACGGTTGCATCTCTTGGTTTGTTTCTTTTGTTGTTCATGTACTGAGCTTTCTTTTTGGATGGCTATTTGTCCTGGGTGCCATGTTTTTTAGACTTACTGCAGAATGTAGGTTTTATTTTAGATCCAAATCTGTAGTGTTTTGAAAGATGAATGTGTGGGATAACGGAGTGATATAAGGCAAGAATCAAAATGATCCACGTTGGACAGTTTCAAAGACTACTTTTATTAATTTTAAATCCCGGATCAAAACGAAGAGTTATGTTAATTTTATATGGACCATTTTGGCTAAAAACCCAAAAAAATTTGAAAAAAGGTATACATGTCTTGTGTAAAACACAACGTAAAAACGTAGCAATGCTCATTTTGTTTAACAAAGTATGATTTGAGTTTGGTTTAAGATGGCAAAATATTCCTAAACATCATATTCCTTTAGCTAGTACCCTTGAGAAGCATTGGTATTGGTGTGTCCTTTTGTACCGATTGAATTCATATTTGAGCGGACAATCCGCTTGTCCTCAGCATTTCCCGTAAGTACTTGGAAGATAAACACGATGAGCTTGCTTCTGGGTGGCCGTTGCGGTTTGCCAAGTGATTTTACGAAGGATCTTCTTACATCGTTGCAAATAGTCCGGAAGGATGTTATGAAATATGAACTGAATACTACGAGCTAGCGTCTTATGTTCCTGAACAGATGAAACCGAGTAAATGTACCAGCTGAATTTTCTGTCGATTCATCGTTGAGTAGGGTTTAGGGTGCATGCCGATCTCCAAAGTTAGATGGTGCATGGTGCCTGTGAGTTTCTTGTAAGACCGTAATCGTAGGTTTGACCTTTCGAACATTTCAGGAAATGATGCTGGTTTGGACAAATCCATGCACTTCCCCTCTCCAGTCTCCATCTGGCTCTCCCTCCCCGATCCCGTGACCCCTCTCGTGATGAAAGAAGAAAGAGACTCGTGAAGAAGTAAAAGGGAAAATAAAATATAAATTAAGGGAAATGATAAAGATATTAAAATTTTAGATTATTTTTTATAAATCACATAATGTGACGATTGGTAGTTGAATTTTTTTAAATTATTAAAAAAGAAAATAAGTTTAACAATGGACTGTCACATGTGATCTACAAATGATTATAAAAAAATTTAGTCCCAGCATTTTCTTAAAATAAAATGAGTAAATCGTAGTACACTACTTTGAAGTTTCATGATTTTTAATATTTAGTACATAAATTTTTTTTTTCATTACAGAGTCATACCTCAAGTTTTAGTTTTAAAATAGTCTCTTAACTTTGTTAAATTGACTGTAAAATTAGCAGTTAACTGACAACAAAACCTCTGCATGAACAGTGACTAGCACCACATTGACCCACATAAATATAAAAATATTACCAATTTTAATAAAATTAAAAGTTAAAAAACTAAACAAAGAAAAGATGGCCTAGGGATGCGGGCTTTCATTTTCCTCCACTCGCACAACTCATTTTCCTTATCGGACCTGGATCATTTCTTGAGCCCAAGGAAAGGATCCTCCTGACTAAGGATCCAAGATCGTTGGATAAAAATTCAACAGTTATAATTATTATAATTTTAAATAGATCCCCTGTTTGTAGCCGTTGAATTTTCATCCAACGGCCTTGGATCTTGGGTCAGGAAGATCCTCGCCTTGGGCTCAGGAGAGGATCCAAGTCCTTCCTTATCTTCGACGGCCACAAAGCTTATCTACCAAATTGTCTAGCATCCACTTATTATCTCATTTATATATTTTTTATTTGAGTAGTCACGGTTAAATTATTTTAAAATTTTATATTAATTTATTTTAGATAATAACATAAAAAATAATAGGAATGTAAAATGTTAACGTGACTTAACCATAACCGTTAAAAAAAAGGAGATGAGAAGAGATGATAAGTGGAGGGCAAACAATCTTGTTCCGAGGAAGAAACATGTTTTGGTCTTCGAGTTTTAGAGCTTGAAGGTAAAGTTGTTAGTTTTGTAAAGTTCAATATCAAATTTGATTTTCCATGTGTCGAATGTTAAGTAACTTAGTTACACTTCACATGATCGTGAAAACTAATGACATGACTTCTTTCAACTAGAAAGTTAAAGAATCTTCATTGATAAAGATTTAAATAAATAATCAGTCAGTCATAAAATAATATTATTTATTCAAACTAAAAGTATACGGTCGAGAAAAAATAAAAAAAATTTCATGATGTTTAAGAAGTTTCTCGTAAAACGTAGCAATTTTTTGAGTTAAATTTTTTTGGAGAGATACTCTGTTGTAAAGTACGCAAAGTCCAACTGGAACTCAAACTCCCACTCGTGAAATGAAGATAGACACGTGGCATAGGCTAAAGCCTATCTTGCAGATGGCTATCCATGACTTTTCAACAAAATAAAATCATATCCAGGTTTGTCACGTCATGACCACAAGCCTACCCACCTGGACTTCTTATCTCATCATCATAATTCCATCACCTTAAACCCATCCATGCATGCATCCTGATCCTGTCACCGCCGCCTCATTGTTTGGGGGATTTTTGTTCATTTATTGGTGATGAAGTTTGTGATTCACAAAAGTACTGTTTACTGCAGTGTTAGGGGGTGGCAGAGCACATTTTTGTCCTTTTATTTTTTATATACTTTTTCTTTAATTTCTGCGATTACATGTAAATTACATTAATATTTGATATTATTATTATTTTTTATTTGATATTATTATTAATTTTTTTAATCGTAACTGCATAAATATAAAAAAAATGAAAATGTATAAAAAGTGAGAGGATAGAAAATCTGCTTCTGTGTTAGGGAGATTTCATATCAACTTAACATCAGTTTGCAGCATACCACTTTGAATTTGTCAACCAACCTAAACTGATCCAAATTAAAAATTCACACACGCTAGACATACCAAATTAATTTGAACTCTGCTTGCTTGGAGATATAATCCCCATTCAATTGGTGGGGTGGGGTAGGGGTGGGTTGGTGGGGAGGGTTAGGGAAAGAAAAAAATAATCTTCGTCGAGAAATAAAATGATAAAGCTGCAACTTGTAAAGAATTTGAGATTGTGTGTTTATAACTTGTATAAAGAAAACTATTTGATGAATCAAATATGGACAATCATTAATATAATCAAATTTTTTAAGGAGATTAATTTAATCAAATTAATAAAGAAAACTCATGAACCAATTCAAGAAGTCATTAACTACAAATTTAACTAGTTTTTCTTTTAGTTTGTCACCATAGTCCGAAGCTAGTGACGACCATATGACCAGCACGTGGGTCCACTGTCTTCACGTCTCTCACCTACCCCATAAATTAGGCACACCACAGAAATCGTCCCTTTAACACATGCAAAAACCTGCAAAACCAGAGAGAGAGAGAGAGAGGGAGAGAGATATGGTGAAGAACATAAGTGAGGTGGGAGTGGAGGACTTTGTTCAGGCAGGGCTGGACGTTGAAGAGGCCCAGGATTTCGAAACAGTCCTCAAAAATACAATCTCCCGCACGAACACAACGGACCCAAAAGAGATATGGCGGCAGATAGTGGCTGAGAGATTGCTGAAACCATCACACCCTCATGAGCTGCACCAGTTGATCTATTACTCAGTCTATGCCAATTGGGATGCCTCCACCAAAGGCCCTCCTCTCTACTGGTTCCCTTCTCTGTAATACACTTTTCTCCACTCTCCCACTTTTCTTTTGCCTTTTCTTTCTCTGCTGTATTTGATTTCTTTCTTTGTTTAATGGAGATTTCGAGGTCTGCTTATTTGCCAATCAATCACAGTTTGACACGTGTACATAAAATTTTCGTTGCGGTTTTAATGAGTTATTACTGCGTCCGTGGCGAGTCCCACTTTTTCTCCAGTAGTAAAGATTTTGTTCTTTTTAACTTGGCACGTGAGGAATGAAATCTGAAATCTATAAAATTAAAACCTGTCATTGAGATAATCCACATATTAATATCGAGGATATAAGATGTCACTTTTGATTACTTCAAATATTTGATGCTTCTATATATATCATTAATGTGTGGATCTTGGAGAAATAATTCTGCAGACATGGAATGTCTTCTTGCTTTTACTTTTTAATTTTGTTTCTAAATCCTAACTGAACCCTGTTCTTCTCCATTTTCAGATACCAGTCTCGACAAACAAACTTGGGGCGATTGATGGAAAAGCACGGTTCAGAGCTTTTAGGAACATCATATAAGGATCCCATAACAAGTTATGGACTCTTCCAGGAATTCTCTGTTCAGAACCCCGAGGTAACTACTCATTCGTATCCTTGAGTTCTGGCAGCCTTGATGCATGTTTTTTTTCATTGAACGAGCTGTGCTGTTATTGTTCTAGGCGTACTGGTCACTTGTTCTAAAAGAGCTCTCGGTTTCATTTCGAAAAGTCCCAAACTGTATTTTGGATAGGACTGACCAATCGAAACGCGGTGGATCTTGGCTTCCACATTCTGTTTTGAATATTGCTGAATGTTGTTTGCTACCCTCCAGCCACCCAAGAAAAGAGGATGATGGTTTGGCTGTTGTATGGAGGGATGAAGGTTGCGACGATGATTCTTTTGTTAATCATATGACATTAAAGGGACTTCGGGAACAAGTAATGTATGCTCCTATTTGATTGATTCCCTTAGCACTGTGGCATATACTTCTGATCAGTGCAATTTCTGCTTTGACAATTGTTTAAGCGTTTTGATTTAATATTTTCTCAGCTTTTCCATCGCTCTGCTTGTAATGTTGCCGGAGCTTTATTCCCTTTGCATACACAATGTCTTTAGTTTTCCTCCTTTTTTGATGTTGTCTACGACATAATTGACAGGTTGGTGGCTAATGCACTGGATGCAACCTTTTCAAAGGGTGATGCAATTGCTATCGACATGCCAATGAATGTCAATGCGGTTATCATATATTTAGCAATTGTACTAGCAGGATTCGTTGTTGTATCAATAGCAGACAGTTTTGCTGCAACTGAAATTGCAACTCGTCTACGCGTGTCTAAAGCAAAGGGTGTCTTTACCCAGGTGTGTTTCCGTGACTGGTGGCTAAATGCACTGGATCGCGCTGATTATTTTCTGCTAGGAATTTTTTACTTGCTAAAGTATCCTGATGAATTCTCATGTCAGCAATTATCAATAACATATCTGCATGATTAAATTTTGAATAATCCACTTACTTGACTTAAAAGCCTTGAAAGTGCTGAAAATTCAGGATACAGGATTTCATACTAAGAGTGTGTTTCAAACTATAATTTTCAATTCTCTCTGGATTTCATATTTTGCAGTGTGTTTTTATGGCTCATTTTCTAGCAAATGATTTCTACTTTCACCTTGTATTCAGGATTTCATACTAAGAGGAGGCCGAAAGTTTCCTCTCTACAGGTAGATACTGCTTCCTTATAAATAAAGCTATCTCTCTTCTCTTTCAGAGATTGAAATGTCCAAGTGTTAATTATACATATAAATGCTATTTTAACTATTACATCTGTGAAATGTTGCATGTTCATGTTCATGGATATGATTTTTCCTTCCTTGCAGTCGAGTTGCACAGGCCGCTCCACATTTAGCTATTGTGCTTCCAGCAATTGGGAGCAATGTGGGCATTCAGTTAAGAGAACAGGATCTATCCTGGCATGATTTTCTTTCTCGTGTCGATCACCTTCCAAGGTAATTAGTATACCAGCAAGATTGATCTGGTCAATTAGACTTTGTTATGCAATGAGAGACTTATCTTGTTTCTCAATCAATGCAGTTTCAAACCAATTTGTATATCCATGTAACGCTATTCTCTTCTTTGCAGAAAGAACTACTACTCTCCAGTCTATCAGCCAGTTGACTCCGTGACTAATATTCTCTTTTCATCTGGAACCACAGGTAAAGAAATTTCTTTAAAAAAAACTTTTATGGTTAGCTCTACTTTGTAACACATTTTCATCTTTTGATCTTCGGTTTATGGTTTGGTGTTTATCAGGAGATCCGAAAGCTATTCCATGGACACAACTTTCACCAATTAGAGCTGCTGCTGATTCATGGGCTCACAATGATAATCAAGTTGGGGATGTCTTCTGCTGGCCAACAAATTTGGGATGGGTTATGGGTCCAATCTTACTCTTCTCGTGCTTTCTTACTGGTTCAACTCTTGCTCTGTATCATGGGTCTCCTCTCGGTCGTGGCTTTGGAAAATTTGTTCAGGTGAAACCTATATACTTTTGTTCAAAGTTCATATAAAAAGTGCAAGAACTTCATGTATTATAACTAGTACTACCTACGAGTACCATGCTATCGAATGCCATCTTACTTTCGTCTATTGTATCTGTTCAGGATGCCGGAGTAACTATATTGGGCACCGTTCCTAGCTTAGTAAAGGCTTGGAAGAGTACACAGTGTATGAAAGGCCTCGACTGGACAAAGATAAGGTAATCTTTTTATTTAAACTTCAGAACGATTTATGGACATGAGACCGAGAATATGGACTTAAAACATCGGTTTGTGCAGATCATTTTGTTCCACTGGTGAAGCGTCTAGCATTGATGATGACCTTTGGCTCGCTTCCCGTGCTTACTATGTACCCATCATTGAATGTTGTGGGGGCACAGAGCTTGCTTCGTCCTACATCATGGGAAGTCAGCTGCAGCCACAAGCTTTTGGAGCATTTAGCGGAAAGTCGATGACAACAGGCCTTGTCATCTTTGATGAACATGGAATTCCTTATGTAAGCACATGACTAGCTGGTTTCTAATTGTGGTTTAATTCCTTTAACCTACCTGTCACTCGTTTACATCATGCTAGTCCCGGGGATATGTTTTTCTTGAATGATGGGTGACAGGCGGGAAAAATTAAAAAGAACAAACATCGAGGAACAAAGTCAACTCATTTATATTATTAGACTATATTGTTTGTCAATATCTTTGATCTCCTTGATCATACAGCCAGAGGAGCAAGCTTGTGTTGGGGAAGTGGGTTTGTTCCCGCTATTAATGGGAGCGACTAACAGGCTGCTAAATGCTGATCATGAAAAAGTTTACTTCGAGGGAATGCCAATGTACAATGGAACGGTAAGATTAGAACTGCATTTCTTACAATACTTGAACCTCTTTATATGCTTAAATGTGAACTTATTGATGTTTTTGAATTTATGTTTGGTACTGCAATTGATCTGTGATGAAATGAAAGTAAGAATCTTTTGTTTTACTTGACATATGATTGGCAGCAACTTAGGAGACACGGAGACATACTTAAAAGAACTGTTGGAGGCTATTTGATTGTTCAAGGCAGGTCTGACGATACCATGAACCTCGGTGGCATCAAGGTAAAGTATTCAACTGCACCCTTTATTTGATGAGCAAGTGCAAGCTTTGTTGCCTGATCATCTGTTTACATTTAAACTGATATGCTTGGACTTGTTTTTATAACATTAAATGCCTTCGATCTTTCTTGAATTTCAGACAAGTTCTGTTGAAATCGAGCGTGTCTGTGACCGGGCTGATGAAAGCATCTTGGAGACAGCTGCAGTCAGTGTTGCACCCAATAGTGGTGGTCCTGAACAGTTGGTTATATATGTCGTATTAAAGAAGGGATACGACTCCGAACCAGACGAGCTAAAGAAGAAATTCTCAAAAGCCATTCAAAGCAACCTTAACCCTTTGTTTAAGGTTTGACTTATGATAATTTTCAAAACAAAAACATGTCCTGTGACAGTTCGCCTGTGTTTCTTTGTTGCTGCTTCAGAAACCAAAGCATGTTCACGGCATGTTTAGCTGTTTTTTTTCCCCCCTTCTCTCTGAAGGTTCTTAAGTTATCAAACATTTTAATGGACTGAACAGGTGAGCTTGGTCAAGATTGTACCAGATTTTCCTCGAACAGCCTCCAACAAGTTACTAAGAAGGGTTTTGAGGGACCAAGTTAACCATGAGCTCTCTGTTCGAAGCAGAATGTAGCAGCGCCCAGAAGACTCGACTGTCAGCCAACAGAGCCCACTCCCTTTTGTATGGGTGGATAGGACAAGTTTTCTGCTGGCAATACATTGTGAGTTTCAGTTTGCTAAAATAAGTGAAGAACGCAATTGATGCTATTATGAAGAGGATGTTTCTGTTTAATAATAATCACTCGGCAACATTCTAAATTGTTGATTACAAATTTTTTTTAAATTCGGGGGTCTCACGTTGAAAGATTTTGTAGAGGTGATTTCAGAGAGTATTCTTGGTCAGTCATTCCATGTAATGGCTTATGGTTTCATTGTCTATCAATTTTAGTGTCTTTAATTTTGTTTATTTGGTGGTACATATCTCATTTGCTATTCAGCTTGGCTTCAGTGGTCGTTATTGATCACATTTTTTACTACACGAGAACATTTTCGTGCGTAGTGCATCAATGATGTTTATGTTTTGGCAAACTCAATCGTTCTCTCCCCATCACGGGGCTTCGCAAAGAAATGCTTGACATAATCAGAATACAGAACTTGCTTATGCACTGGTTTCTCCCCACTCACAAGCACTTCCGGCAGCGGAGAGATGATTTCCGAAGGCCTTGGTGTGACGAATATGGGAACTGAAACCCTATTGTTGCTTGCATTGGCCGTATTCGATATGGTCTGAAGGCGAATGCTCAGGCGAATGTTCGTTCAAATACTTACTCTTCTCCTCAACTGGCAACTCAAAGAAGCGATGAGTTGCCTCCACATTCTCAAGCACTTGATTTGGCACCCCATGATTTACTAACTGAAAGAACCCCACTTTTCTGCTACCTTGCAGAGAGATTCTGCCACTCTATGGTCGTCCCAGTTCGACATGTCAATGATAGGGATGGAGTCTTGGGACATTATCACAGTACTGATTCTTTCTTCAATGGGTTGTATATGTTGGTAGGGAATGCTTTTGAGGCCCAATTTGAGAGACCCTTTACTCCACTACCTTTGTTTATGACAAAGTGATATCTGAGAGGTTGGTGATGGTTTTGGCCATAGTTGTTAAGTCTACAATCTGGGAATGGGAGAATAGAGTACTTAATTTACTATATGTACTTGCATATTCTATATCTATCCTTCCAGCTCTATATATTAACAACTAACCCATCATCAAATGCAATTAGCATGCTTCTTGATCACGTTTTACCTAATCCTATGCGTTCGGTGTTCTTTTACCTTAGTACTAAGCAGTGGCGGATCCAGGATTTTAGACTCGGGAGGTCCCAATAATCAAGGTTAAAAAAATATTTATAGTGAAAAATGTCCTCTTCACTCAACTATTGATCTCCCATTTTGTTAAGAAGTAGACCCTCAATGATATTCATAGCGAAAAATGTCATCTCCATTAAAGCAGTTGCAATCCAATAAAACCAAAGCCCATTGAATAAACAAATAT
The DNA here is from genome assembly GCA_963580275.1 of Crataegus laevigata. Lineage (NCBI taxonomy): Eukaryota > Viridiplantae > Streptophyta > Magnoliopsida > Rosales > Rosaceae > Crataegus > Crataegus laevigata. The sequence goes on along the minus strand of OY756946.1, from coordinate 38,215,081 downwards.
ACGCAAATATTTGCTGCAACCCTTTCTTCCATCATTTTTTTAGAAAAGATTGTTAATCCCTCTTAATTGAGAAAAATGTATCAAAATGCACAATATATATAAAGCTTTTTTTAAGGGAGAATATAATATCAAGTTGAGGAAGGGATGGAGTGGGACTGCGGGGGGACGTGATAAGGGTTTGTGTTTTTATTTTTATTTTTTATGATACAAAGATAAAATTCATTAGTTACCAAAAAAACTTTACAAAATAAAAACCCAAAAAAGTAACACAAAGAAAAAGTAGGCCTTGAAAAAGCAACACACCAACTATCTCACCAAAAGCCTAAGCATAACATTAGGCCCACAACAAACAGAAAAAATCGAACAAAACCAAACAATTGGCCTAAACTAGCTTTATGGGCCAAGTCTTAAAACAGAAAAAATATATTTCTTCGCGCGGTCGTCTTCTCCAGGAAGACGCCGCCGCTGCAGCTGCACTGGCTGTCGTCTTCGAGTACGAGGGGTCCCCAAAAAATTTCAAAGCACGATTTAGGTTCTCCGAAGGGTCCTGGGACCTCCCAGGTCCCTCTTTGGATCCGCCACTGGTACTAAGGCAACGTGCATAAATTTTTTAAGTGTTAAATGACGGTATGACAATGACATATTAAAAAAAATTCGTACAATTCTCTTGCAAATCAGTTATCTTTAGCCAACTAATTAGTGGCTCACATGCATAGGTAAGAGTCAGACTACAACAAATTAAGGCATATATAGATCTTCCTAGCTTGAGGGGCAGGTCTATTGGTCGCACAAATTTTATTATGTCATGCAAACTTCATTAGTCACACAAACTTGGTGCATATAAATTCTTCTATCGTGGGTGGGCGATGTAACACGCAATATTAATACTAGGGTGGGCAAACGGGTAGAGGAACCGCGGGTCGGGACGGGAACGGGCCGGGTCTTTTTTTGGGGAACAAATGGGGCAGGCCGAGCCGGGCCATTGTTATTTACGGGGCGGGCCGGTTCCTAAACCTTACAAAAACAGTGCCTTAGATCGACCCATTTCTAATTATAATCAACGGTCGAGATTCAATGATAACCTATCATCCTATCTGAATCGTTAATTTCTAACCTAGGTTTCCATAATCAGTTTCAGTCTCACTCTTTCACTCCCACCTCTCCACCATCCGTCATTCCCTCAACTACGACGACATCCCAGAGAACACCCATCACCGATGCCGCAACCAGCACAACGACACCACCACCACCTATCCAGCCATCCTCCGACCTCGACGATATCCGTTACTTAGCCAGCTGCCGTAAGTCTACTTCTCCGAATTTTATTTTTGTTAATGTGGAGGATCAGTAGCATGAATAATAGGATTTGATTAGAGACTAAATCTTTAGGTGGGAGTAATTTGATGAATGCATGAACATTTGGGTGATGGAATTGTGGATCTGTTTGGATGGGAGTGGGATTTAGGATCTGAGGTTTCAGATTTGTGTTAGGATTTGGAGTGTTTGATTATTGATTGGAATTTGGGATTGGAATTTCAATCCGAGTAGGCAATTTTGAATTTAATTGGAATTTGGATCAAGAACAAGAACTGTGTTTCTCAGATTTGGGATTTCTTTTTTCTAGTTTTTACTTACTTCCTTTTCCTTTTTAATTCCTTAATTATAAAATTCAATTGCCAACCTCTGTGTCGATAAACTGTAAATTGATTTCAAGTAAAGGCTTATATTCTTTGATTTCATGGAGATCTTACTTGATCATCTTTGATTCAAGTAGTCCCTCCCTGCGTTTTGATCTTTGTGACTCGAAACTGTTTCGTTTACAAGTTCTGATCACTCTTCACAAGAGAGGGCTTTCCTCCGTTTCTTTGTGATGGTTGTATATATGCAAATCATGCTTATTCTAGTTTTCAGATTTGACTCTGTGTGTGTATGACGGCTTTTGCCTGATTTCATATTTTAATATGAAGTCTGGCGATTTATATTTTCTGTGGAACAATGCTTGCTATTTTCTTATGCATTTAACTTGAGTTTATAATTTCAATTTTGGTAATTGGAACTAGTTTTATGAAAATGGTCTCTCTAGTACACAACAGTTGTATTAGGATGGCTTATGTGTATTACATATGCATATTCTATTTTGTGGTCCTTAAATGAGGTTGTGCTTTTCAATCATTAGGATTTAGATCAAATATGGTACAGGAAACTGCAATACATTTTTATCGTTTCTCTCTTGCACTAATTCATTTAAAGTTTCAATCTTTTGCATTGATTGTCATGTTCTTATTATTATTTTTTATGGTATTTGCATATAAAAATCTCTTCTTACTAAAATAGGGTTTTGCAGAAAATTAGAATTTTGATAGGAAGAATGGGGGTCAACTTTTCGTACATGTCATTTGGTTAGAATGCAGGCATGATTTTCTTTTTGGCTAATTGTTGGATTTTTTTTTTCATTTATATGAAGCGTGAAGCATTAGCGTTTTGTGTTTCTGTTAAAAATGGCAATATGAAATGTAGGGTTTTCTACACGGTGTTGTAGTTTGCAGTCGCACAGTTTTGGGATTGGAAAGGGACAAGGAAGGCATCATTGTTGGAACCCTTTACAAGCACATGAAACTCAAGCCTTGAGTTCTTAATGAGTACTATAAGGCGGTAATATTTTAAACTCAAATGAATATATTTTAAATTTTAATGATTCAATGAGGATAATATATATGATGTTGGACGTTAAAAATGTCATGTTTATATTCTATTTTTCCTTACAGATTCAATGAGGAATGTTGTTGGAACTTGGACGTTGGATGTGGTTTCGGATGTTAATTTGGAATTTATTGCGGATGTCATTTTTATGTTGTTTTAAATTATTTGATTTTTGGACTTTGAAATTTGGATGTCTTGGTGACACGCCCCAATCCCGATGTCCTGTAGACATCGGGATGGTCACGTGCTGGCCGACACCCGAGGGGTGACGAAAGCCATTTAGAAGGCATAAGAACGAGAAATAAGAATTTAATGAACATTAATAAGCATTTAAGGAACGTGTTCAGAGCATACAACTAATTAGAATACTAGAAAAGAAGTGATATAAAATAATAAAGACCAAAAGAAGTGGGTCCTAAACCGAGGGGACTCAAAGATGCCGATGCGGAAGTGCCTTGATGCCAGGATTGTATGCCTCGATTCTAAGCCTTGAAAGGGACGCAAAACAAAGGTGAGTGGACCAGTTTGATATACATATAATAAAACAGTTATCAACATACTAACCCTCTGATTTTTATGAAAACACATATATGTATCATGATAAACATAAATTTTTCGAAACCTAGAATGCCGTGCAATATCTCAAATCATAACTCGCATAACATAATAAACACCAGTGTCAAATGTCCACACTTATCCCTCCAGGCCCTATGCCATCTCCCCGTCCCTGAGAATACAGTCAAATGAAATATCACTTCAGGCTCTATGCCAGCTACACTGTCCCTGTGCTAAATAGTCAGCAGGAAATAGACTCCCGGCCCTATGCCAACTTCACCGTCGCCTGGGATGGACCGGAATTTATCCCTACATCCCGTAGCGAAAATTGGGACTACTAGGTAATACAGAATCATCGCACATACATTTATTGAAAATCAACTTCATAGTATAAAGTCATCTATCATCTATCATCTATACTATAAAGAGGTGTTCGAAATGTATTCTAAATATCATATCATCCAACAGATATTATATAAAGAATACGGGTTATAGGAAAAATAGTAATAATTCAAACTAGCCTCAGTAAGCATGTTATCTCACAAAACGTTTCATAAAACGTAATCATCAAATCATGCTTCTCATGTATGCAATTCTACTAATAAAACATGCATTTTAGAAGGGGTCCACTCACAGTACTTCGCCGTCGAAAGCCGCGTTGCTAGCGAAGAAATAATGCCACAATATATTGACCTAAGCACATAAAGGGTCCAACTTAGTCAAACTATATTATAACAATTGAATTTGGAAAAACGGACATCGAAAACGGATTCAGGACGTTGAATTACGCTAAGAAGGGTCCCAAATAAATTTCGTAAATGTCAATTGAATATTCCAAAGAATATTCCCTAACGGAATATTCTCTCATAGAATGTTCCCTAATAGAATATTCCACATAAAGGGTTTAGGGTTTGAAAGGTTTAAGGGTTTAGTGTTTAAGGCTCTAGTTTAAAAGGGTTTGGGTTAGACTTTTAAAAATGTTGAGCTTTAAGAGTTTGAGTTTAGTTTCAACAATGAAATAAATAAATAAAAGGGGTTTGGACTTAAAACTCCCAACAGAAATGGCCCAAGGGACTTATTTTAAAAAACAACAAATAAATAAAATTTAAAAAGGTTTTGGGTTGGGTCAACGGCCAAGGGCCCTAAACAAAACGGCTGAAGGCTTTTTTGGGTTTTAAAACAATTAAAACAAAAATAAAAAGTGAACGGGCTAGGGAATTGGGCTGAACAAAACGGGCTTAAGGCCCGAGTCAAGGACATGGGTCGCCGGACCTAAGGAAGAAGAAGGCCGGAATCGACCGGAATACTACACAACCTTCAAACGTCCATAATTTTACCAATACTCAACGAAATTAAGTGAAACAAAAACGAAAGTTGTAGTTCTCGAAGAGAAGAAAAGAATGGTACCTCACACGACATGTAACTCGCCCGTGTTTTGGCCGGAAAACCCCTCGAAAGCCATCGGACTCGCCAGAAACTAGGTAAGATTCAAATGAGTATAACTTCTTCAATACTTAACAAAATTGGGTGAAACAAAAAGGAAAGTTGTAGTACTCGATGAGACTAAGAGATTGATACCTTTCATGTCGGCCAACTCGTCGTGTTTTGGCCGTAAATTGCCTCGAAAGTGACGGGTTCTTCGCCGGAATCTGGGAAAGTCTCCCCGACGCGTTTCTTCGTAGTTTCGACGACCAAAACACATAGATACGATCAGAAATGAATGATGAGGATTAAAAGGGAAAGTTTTAGAGTGTTATCAGAGCTCATCCACGTCAAAGGTTCACCAGTGAACGAACTGCACAGTGGTGCAGTCATGGTGTACGTGGCACAGTGTCTCATCGCCCCCGGCTTGTGGTGCTTGCACGGGAAGAGAGTGATGGGTGTTGTGCGTGGGTGTGTTTCTTGTGGAGAGAATGGTGCAACGAGGGGAAAGGAGAAAGTGAGGTCCGAGAGTGAGGGATAGAAATGAAACAGAAAAGAGCTCGGAAAGATGGAGAGAAGAGAGAGAGACCGGGAGACAAAGCTTGTAGGGTGGGCCCCACGTGGCTCACCAATTAAGATTCAAAAACAATTTTTAATTGAGGGGGTGGGGTGTAACACTTGGACTCTCAAATATTTTGTACGTTGATTTGATTTTTAGATGTTGGATGATGTAATGTTGTTATTTTGGATGTATTGTTAATATATGAACTCAGATGTTGGACTTTGTATTTAGATTGGATGTGAATCATCGACGACGTCGTTTTTGTGCAAAATCTACATAAATACAATCTGCACTGATAGTGCTGTAGTGGTAGAATCTATGCAAATTTTAGCTTTTTTTTAAACCAAAAAAAAAAACCAAGGGCCCATTTCAACCGGGCCGAATAAGGTCCGGTTCCTATATTGAAAATTGTAATGCCCGGCCCAGGTTGTCTCCTTTGAACGCGGGTCCGGTCCGGTCCCTTCAAAATTGACATATGTACATTGAATATTGACTTATTTGTAATTCACATATATTTCAACTAAAGTAGTTTTCGAGTATTTATCAAATATAGCAAAATATTAGCCTCTAATTTTTAAAATGTTAGTTTTTATAAAAACTTTCAACCAAAGTAGTTTTCGAGTATTTATCAAGCGGTGCTTTCACTAATTTTTCTAATATGCACCTGAAGAATTTCTATTCCTTAAATCTTAAAATATGCTTTTTGCACTTTCTAAGACCACAACAAATCTCTTGATTCACTACCACAGTTAATGATAACCTTCAAAACAGAATATGGACATAGACAACAACCTTAATAATTCAAAGGTGGAAAATTAAATTCAAAGCACATATAATCCATAGGAAAATTGAGATAAATAATGTTACAAAAATTGACAGTTTATTCTTCCATAAATATTCAATCGAAGGAAGAAACTACAAAATCAAAGAGAAAACGTAAACGAGGAAAAGTGGAAAAAAATTAACCATCTACACTCATCTTTGTTTAGGGGTGCACAATTCTTCTCCAACCGTCGATGTATTCACTAGGTCTCCTCTAATTTTAAGGTTTAGCTATGAGAACTCTTCATCTAATAGGGTTTTAGTTTTTTAATTTATTAGTTAAAAGCTTAATGGTATTAGTGTCTATTTATGTGATATTTTGGATATATTTGATTTTTTTATATATAAAAACTGACATTTTTGAAATTAGGGTAATATTTGATAAATACTCATAGTTTTCCAACCCATTAAATATGAGCTTTAAATAATAATAGTTAGTAGAGTTTGCATGACAACTAAAGTAATTGCTTTTTGCATCTCCACCTCTAAGCTGAATAGTCATGACAATATGTAATAAAATATTAGTATTTTTTATTGGGAGATTATATTCACACACCCCAAATTACTTCTCTCACACCCTTTTAATTTTTTAATATTTTTCTATCAAGTGTTAGTGTTGTGTAAAAAATATTAAAATATTAAAAAATTAAAATGGTGTGGGAGAAGTAATTTGGGGCGTGTGAATATAATCTCTCTTTTTATTTTATAAAATAAAAAATAATAATTTTACTTCAAATTTCGGATATGATTTTTAATCGGTCTCTTTGTACCACGTTTCATAACTTGCTATAAACCCATCATCCTGATCCCCATCTAATTGAGTTTCAAATTCATTTTTGACTACTTATCAATCTTGTCACCACCACCACATTGGTTGGGGATTTTTGTTCATTTATTTTTTGTGAAGTTTATGATTCTCAAAAATACTATTCACTGCAGCGTATCACTTGAATTTGTTAACCAACCCAAACTGATCCAATCCACACGTCCACAAGCCAGACATCCCAAATCAAGGAAATGGATTAGATCATCTACAAATCCCTTTCCACCTAATCCACTTAGTATGGAATCTGGGCCGTTGAAATTTTATCCAAATACTACAATTATTATAACTGTTGAATCAAATTTGTAGCTGGATCCCGAACTAGGTGGATTAGATGGAAAGGAATCCGTTTCTCCAAATCATTTTTGTAACATCCCACATCGCCCAGGAGAGAGGATCATGTAAGCCTTAAATGTATATTCCCACCTCTTCCTGGCACGAGGCCTTTTAGGAGCTCACTGGCTTCGGATTCCGTAGGAACTCCGAAGTTAAGCGAGTAACATGCGAGAGCACTCCCATTATGGGTGACCCGCTAGGAAGTTCTCGTGTGAGTTCCCATAAACAAAACCGTGATGGCGTGGTCGGGGCCCAAAGTGAACAATATCGTGCTACGGTGGAGGTCGGGCCTGGGATGTGGTGGACCCCGGGCGGGGAAGTGTCAATTTGGTATCAAAGCCAAACCCTGGCCGTGGTGTGCCGACGAGGACGTCGGGCCCTAAGGGGGGTGGATTGTAAGATCCCACATCGCCCAGGGGAGTGATCCTTATATGTATATTCCCATCTCTACCTAGAACAAGACCTTTTGGGAGCTCACTAGCTTCGGGTTTCGTAGGAACTCCGAAGTTAAGCGAGTTTGGGCTAGAGCAATCTCAGGATGGGTGACCTCCCTGGGAAGTTGCTTGTGAGTTCCCAGAAACAAAACTGTGAGGGCGTGGTCGGGGCCCAAAGCGAACAATATCGTGCTACGGTGGAGTCGAGCCCGGGATGTGGTGGTGGTTCGGGCTGGGATGTGACAATTTGGTATCAGAGCCACTCCCTGGCCAAAAGCGTGCTGACGATGACATCGGGCCCCTAAGGGGGGGGGATTGTAACATCCCACATCGCCCAGGGGAGAGGATCATGTAAGCCTTAAATGTATATTCCCACCTCTTCCTAGCACGAGGCCTTTTGGGAGCTCACTGGCTTCGGGTTCTGTAGAAACTCCGAAGTTAAGCGAGTAACGCGTGAGAGCACTCCCATAATGGGTGACCCACTGTGAAGTTTTCGTGTGAGTTCCCAGAAACAAAACCGTGAGGGCATGGTCAGGGCCCAAAGTAGACAATATCGTGCTACGGTGGAGGTCGGGCCCGGGATGTGGTGGACCCTGGGCCGGGATGTGACAATTTTGAACTCTACTGCTTCCTTGGAGATATAATTTGCATCCTATTTATTCCATAGAAGAAAGTACCAAAATAATTCACATTAAAAATATAATAATAATTACTATAATAAAAAACTATAATATTATCTTTTAACAACAACAAAATTATTTTAACTTTCTTGATCCGACATCTAGAATCTTGTCAATCCATACTTTGTCCACAAAAGTGTATATAATAAGCTTTCATTTGATTTATAAAAAAAAATAAAAGGTTTTTGTTTTTACCCAAAATGGTCTTTGAAATTTGAATAAAATTTTCACTTTGGTTCTTGAGATTTGAAACCAATAAAAGTGGTTCATGAATTTGTCCATCATTAATTATTTTGGTTATTTTATAAGAAATTATATTACGATAAAAAAAACAAAAATACCATCAATTTAATAAATAATATGTGAAATGATTTAATAGAAATTGAACATATTTGTGCCATTTTAGCTTTATTTAATGAAGATTTTTTTTATAAATAATCAAAATGATTGATGGTAGACAAATTCAGAGACTACTTATATTAATTTTAAATTTTAAAAATCAAATTGATGAGTTATGCAAATCCTAAAGACTATTTTGACTAAAAAGCCAAAACAAAATCTTCATCTAAAAATAAGATGGTAAAATTGTAACTTGAAAGGAATCCGAAATCATGTGCTTATAACTTGTATAAAGAAAAATATTTTATAAACCACACATGGACAATCAATAATGTAATCAATTTTTCTAAGGAGATTAATTTAATCAAATTAATAAAGAAAACTCCTGACCCAATTCAAGAAGTCATCAACTACTACTTTAACTAGTTTTTCTTTTATTTGTTACCATAGTCCGAAGCCAGTGACGACCATATGATCAGCTCGTGAGTCGACTGTCTTCACATCTCTCACCTACTCCTTGAATTAGGCACGCCACACAAATCGTCCTTTTAAGTAATACATGCAAAAACCTGCAAAACCAGAGAGAGAGAGAGATGGTGAAGAACATAAGTGAGGTGGGAGTGGAGGACTTTGTTCAGGCAGGGCTAGACGTTGAAGAGGCCAAGGATTTCGAAACAGTCCTCAAAAATACGATCTCCCGCTCGAACACAACGGACCCAAAAGAGATATGGCGGCAGATAGTGGCTGAGAGATTGCTGAAACCATCACACCCTCATGAGCTGCACCAGTTGATCTACTACTCAGTCTATGCCAATTGGGATGCCTCCACCAAAGGCCCGCCTCTCTACTGGTTCCCTTCTCTGTAATTCACTTTTCTCCACTCTCCCACTTTACTTTTGCCTTTTCTTTCTCTGTCTCGCTTTTTCTCTTGTCGTAAGATTTTGTTCTTTTTAACTTGGCATGTGAGGAATGAAATCTGAAATCTATAAAATTAAAACCTGTCATTGAGTTAATCCACATATTAATATCGAGGATATAAGAGGTCACTTTGGTTTACTTCAAATATTTGATGCTTCTTTATATATCATTAATGTGTGGATCTTGGAGAAATAATTCTGCAGACATGGAATGTCTTCTTGCTTCTACTTTTTAATTTTGTTTCTAAATCCTAACTGAACCCGGTTCTTCTCGATTTTCAGAAACCAGTCGCGGCAAAGAAACTTGGGGCGATTGATGGAAAAGCACGGTTCAAAGCTTTTAGGAACATCATATAAGGATCCCATGACAAGTTATAGACTCTTCCAGGAATTTTCTGTTCAGAATCCCGAGGTAAGTAGTCATTCGTATCCTTGAGTTCTGGCAGCCTTGATGCATGTTTTTAATTGAACGAACTGTGTTGTTATTGTTCTAGGCTTACTGGTCACTTGTTCTAGAAGAGCTCTCGGTTTCATTTCGAAAAGTCCCAAAATGTATTTTGGATAGGACTGACAAATCAAAACGCGGTGGATCTTGGCTTCCACATTCTGTTTTGAATATTGCTGAATGTTGTTTGCTATCCACCAGACACCCAAGAAAAGAGGATGATAGTTTGGCTGTTGTATGGAGGGATGAGGGTTGTGACGATGACTCTTTTGTTAATCATATGACATTAAAGGAACTTCGGGAACAAGTAATGTATGCTTCTATTTGATTTCCTTAGCACAGTGGCATATGCTTCAGATCAGTGCAATTTCTGCTTTGACAATTGTTTAAGCCTTTTGATTTCATCTTTTCTCAACTTTTCCTTCATTCTGCTTGTAATGTTGCCGGAGCTTTATTCCCTTTGTGTACACAATGTCTTTAGTTTTCCTTCTTTTTTGATGTTGTCTACGACATAATTGACAGGTTGGTGGCTAATGCACTGGATGCAACCTTTTCAAGGGGCGATGCAATTGCTATCGACATGCCAATGAATGTCAACGCGGTTATCATATATTTAGCAATTGTACTAGCAGGATTCGTTGTTGTATCAATAGCAGACAGTTTTGCTGCAACTGAAATTGCAACTCGTCTACGCGTGTCTAAAGCAAAGGGTGTCTTTACCCAGGTGTGTTTCCGTGACTGGTGGCTAAATGCACTGGATCGTCCTGATTATTATCTGTTAGGAATTTTTTGCTTGCTAAAGTATCCCGATGAATTCTCATGTCAGCAATTATCAATAACATATCTGCTTGATTAAATTTTGAATAATCCACTTACTTGACTTAAAAGCCTTGAAAGTGCTGAAAATTCAGGATACAGGATTTCATACTAAGAGTGTGTTTTCAAATCAATTCTCTCTGGATTTCATATTTTGCAGTGTGTTTTTTCTGGCTCTTTTTCTAGCAAATGATTTGTACTTTCATTTTGTATTCAGGATTTCATACTAAGAGGAGGCCGAAAGTTTCCTCTCTACAGGTAGATACTCCTTCCTTATAAATAATGTTAGATGCTAACATCTCTCTGCTCTTTCAGATATTGAAATGTCAAAGTGTTATTTATACATATAAATGCTAGTTTAACTGTTACATCTGTGAAATGTTGCATGTACATGTTCATGGATATGATTTTTCTTTACTTGCAGTCGAGTTGCAGAGGCTGCTCCACATTTAGCTATTGTGCTTCCAGCAATTGGGAGCAGTGTAGGCCTTCAGTTAAGAGAAAAGGATCTATCCTGGCATGATTTTCTTTCTATTGTCGATCACCTTCCAAGGTAGTTTCAAACCAATTAGACTTTGTTATGCAATGAGAGACTTATCTTGTTTCTCAATCAATGTAGTTTCAAACCAATTTGTATATCCATGTAACACTATTCTTTTCTTTGCAGAAAGAACTACTACTCTCCAGTCCATCAGCCAGTCGACTCTGTGACTAATATTCTCTTTTCATCTGGAACCACAGGTGAAGAAATTGCTTTAAAAAACACGTTTATGGTTAGCTCTACATTGTAACACATTTTCATCTTTTGATCTTCGGTATATATTTTGGTGTTTATCAGGAGATCCAAAAGCTATTCCATGGACACAACTTTCACCAATTAGAGCTGCTGCTGATTCATGGGCTTACAATGATAATCAAGTTGGGGATGTTTTCTGCTGGCCAACAAATTTGGGATGGGTTATGGGTCCAAGCTTACTCTACTTGTGCTTTCTTACTGGTTCAACTCTTGCTCTGTATCATGGGTCTCCTCTCGGTCGTGGCTTTGGAAAATTTGTTCAGGTGAAACCTATATACTTTTGTTCAAAGTTCATATAAAAAGTGCAAGAACTTCATGTATTATAACTAGTAACTACCTACGAGTACCATGCTATCGAATGGCTTCTTACTTTTGTCTATTGTATCTGTGCAGGATGCCGGAGTAACTATATTGGGCACAGTTCCTAGCTTAGTAAAGGCTTGGAAGAGTACACAGTGTATGAAAGGCCTAGACTGGACAAAGATAAGGTAATTTTTTAATTAAACTTCAGAACGATTTATGAACATGAGACCGAGAATATGGACTTAAAACATCGGTTTGTGAAGATCATTTTGTTCCACTGGTGAAGCGTCTAGCGTTGATGATGACCTTTGGCTCGCTTCCCGTTCTTACTATGGACCCATCATTGAATGTTGTGGGGGCACAGAGCTTGCTTCGTGCTACATCATGGGAAGTCTGCTGCAGCCGCAAGCTTTTGGAGCATTTAGCACAAAGTCGATGACAACAGGCTTTGTCATCTTTGATGAACATGGAATTCCTTATGTAAGCACATGACTAGCTGGTTTCTAATTGTGGTTCAATTCATTTAACCAACCTGACACTTGTTTACATCATGCTAGTCCCGGGGATATGTTTTTCTTGAATGATGGGTGACAGGCGGGAAAAAATAATAACAACAAACATCAAGGAACAAAGTCAACTCATTTATGTTATTAGACTATATTGTATGTCAGTATCTTTGATCTCCTTGATCATACAGCCAGAGGAGCAAGCTTGTGTTGGGGAAGTGGGTTTGTTCCCGCTATTAATGGGAGCGACTGACAGGCTGCTAAATGTTGATCATGAAAAAGTTTACTTCGAGGGAATGCCAATGTACAATGGAACGGTAAGATTAGAACTGCATTTCTTACAATACTTGAACCTCTTCATATGCTTAAATGTGAACTTATCGATGTTTTGGAATTTATGTTTGGTACTGCAATTGATCCGTGATGAAATTAAGAATCTTTTCTATTACTTGACATATGATCGGCAGCAACTTAGGAGACACGGAGACGTACTTAAAAGAACTGTTGGAGGCTATTTCATTGTTCAAGGCAGGTCCGATGATACCATGAACCTCGGTGGCATCAAGGTAATGTATTCACCTGCACCCTTTATTTGATGAGAAGGTGCAAGCCTTGTTGCCTGATCATCTGTTTACATTTAAACAGATATGCTCGGACTTGTTTTCGAAGCATTAAATGCCTTAGATCTTTCTTGAATTTCAGACAAGTTCTGTTGAAATCGAGCGTGTCTGTGACCGGGCTGATGAAAGAATCTTGGAGACAGCTGCAGTCAGTGTTGCACCCATGAGTGGTGGTCCTGAACAGTTGGTTATATATGTCGTATTAAAGAAGGGATACAACTCCAAACCAGACGAGCTAAAGAAGAAATTCTCAAAAGCCATTCAAATCAACCTTAACCCATTGTTTAAGGTTTGACTTCTAATAATTTTCAAAACATAAACATGTCCCGTGACAGTTCGCCTGTGTTTCTTTGTTGCTGCTTCAGAAACCAAAGCATGTTCACGGCATTTTTAGTTGTTTTTTTTTTCTCTGAAGGTTCTGAAGTTTTCAAACATTTTAATGGACTGAACAGGTGAGCTTGGTCAAGATTGTACCAGATTTTCCGCGAACAGCCTCCAACAAGTTACTGAGAAGAGTTTTGAGGGACCAAGTTAAGCATGAGCTCTCTGTTCGGAGCAGAATGTAGCAGCGCCCAGCAGACTCGACTGTCAGCCAACAGAGCCCACTTCCTTTTGTATGGGTGAATAGGACAAGTTTCTGCTAGCAATGCATTGTAAGTTTCAGTTTGCTGAAATAAGTGAAGAACGCAATTGATGCTATTATAAAGAGGATGTTTCTGTTTAATAATAGTCACTTGGCAACATTCTAAATGGTTTCAATTTTAGTGTCTTTAATTTTGTTTATTTGGTGGTTCATATCTCATTTGCTATTGAGCTTGGCTTTAATGGTCATTATTGGTCATATTTTTTACTACATGAGAACATTTTCGTGCGTAGCGCATGATGTTTATATTTTGGCAAACTCAATCGTTGTCTTCCCATCATGGGGCTTCGCAAAGAAATGCTTGGCATAATCAGAATACAGAACTTGCTTATACACTGGTTTCTCCCCACTCACAAGCACTTCCGGCAGCGGAGAGATGATTTCCAAAGGCCTTGGTGTGACAAATATGGGAACTGAAAGCCTATTGTTGCTTGCATTGGCAGCCACTCGATGCTCACTGCTCTTGTTGTTGGCATTGGTAACTGAAACCCTATTGTTGCCTGCGTTGGCCGAATTGGATATGGTCTGAAGTCGAATGCTCAGGCGAATGTTCGTTCAAATACTTACTCTTCTCCTCAACTGGCAACTCAAAGAAGCGATGAGTTGCCGCCTCCAAATTCTCAAGCACTTGAATGGGCACCCCATGATTTACTAACTGAAAGAACCACCACTTTTCTGCTGCCTTGGAAATAGAATCTGCCACTTTCCGTCCCAGTTCGTCATGTCAATGATAGGGATGGAGTCTTGGGACATTATCATGGTATTGATTCTCTCTTCAAGGGGTTGTATATAGGCAGGGAATGCTTTTGAGGCCCAATTTGAGAGACCCTTTTCTCCATTACCTTTGTTTATGACAAAGTGATGTGAGAGGTTGGTAATGGTTTTGGCAATAGTTGTTAAGTCTTCTACAATCTGGGAACGGGAGAAGAGAGTACTTAATTTACTATATATACTTGCATATTATATAGCTCTATATATTAACAACTAACCTAGCATCAAATGCAATTAGAATGCTACTTGATCACGTGAGCTTTAGGTTGGGCACTAAATTACCTAATCTTATGTGTTAGGTGTTGTTTTATCTTAGGGCTACGATAGCGTGCATAAATATTTTTAAGTGTTACGTGACGGTATGACAATAATGCTCATTCAAATCATTTGTTTTTAGACAACTAATTAGTGGCTCGCATACACAGGTAAGAGTCAAAGATTACAACAAATTAATGTGTGTGTGTGTGTGTGTGTGTACGCGCGTGCGCATACACAGGTTGCTGTAACTGCTGTTGCAACCTGATTAATAGAAGCTGTATGGTCAACACCCGTCAGATTCAGCAACTCATTAACCACTTCAAGGTACTATTCATCTGCCATTGTGAACAAAGCTGTCTCTCCCAGCTCATTCACCTTTATTTTTTTAAGAACGACGCCGGCGCCGGAGTAGCCACAGGAAGACTGCCAGAAGATGGCGTAAGTCCAGGCGTGAATCCAGGAAATGGAGCAGTCGCGGTCACAGCTCTCGACGAGGACAGCACACGGATTTGTCAAGCCATTTTGGAGAAGCGTTCCTCGCAATCTTTGTAGCAAGGAGATTTGACCGGGTGTTTGAAGAAATCTTCCGGGAAGAAATTGCGCATCGTGATGGGGATGGGCGATCTTTGTGTTGAATTTCCATCATCTTCAACAATTTCCCGTTGCTCTGGAGATTGGCAAAAGCTGCTTTGCCCCCTTTCCGGTTGGTGGACTTGTGGTGGAGGCGTAGGCTTCATGTGCCATTTCTTTGGAGCAACATGAATCCATCCTTCAGCTTTGCTTGATTTGAAGCATGCCCCCAGCGGTGGCGATGAAGACTTTGAATCAAATGTTCCGGAAGTGACGGTGGTATAATTTGACTTTACCACATTGTCAAGATCCAACTTGATGATTCCTTGCTGAGCCAACCTCATGATAAGATCTTTCAGCACGAAGCATTTTTCTGTTGGATGACTGATGAAGCGGTGGTACTTGCAGTACCTTGGGTTGTCGGTGCAATTTATTTCTTCCGGCTATCGGCATTTAGGTGAATCGATCACCTTCTTCTCCAACAAGTCTTCTAGCATTGCTGCCACGTCGAAGTCCGAAAAAGGATTCGTTTTCTGCTCTAGTTCCCTCAAGGTGTTTTTGTACCTGTCTTGGGTGCGAGAAGGCTCTCATCTCTTTATCTCCCTCGTTTTGTAATTGGACGAGATTCTGACGGGGGCAGTGTTGATGGTAAAAGCTTCTTTGGTGGGCTTCTTCCCAGTCTCGTCCACCTTCGGAGCAAACACTTTCTCTTTGAAATTGGTGATTGGCTCCTTTTTCCCATGGTTGGCGATGCTCAATTCCATGTCATGGGCGCGGGTTACCAACTCTTCAAAGGTCCGCGGTTTGATGCCTTGAAGGATGTAGTGCAATCCCCATTGCATGCCTTGGATGTACATTTCGATCGAATAGCGCTCCAAGAGTTTATCTTTGCAGTCGAGGCTAAGGGTGCGCCATCGGTTGATATAGTCCACAACAGGCTCATCTTTCCACTGCTTTGTGCTTGTCAGCTCCAACATGCTGACTATGCGGCAGGTGTTATAGAAGCGGTTGAGGAATTCTCGCTCTAATTGCTCCCAGCTGTTGATGGATTCGGGCTCAAGATCGGTGTACCAATCAAAGGCGTTGCCTTTTAGCGAGCGCACGAACTGCTTGGCAAGGTAGTCCCCTTTAATGCCCGCGTTGTTGCAAGTTTCAACGAAGTGGGCGACGTGCTGTTTCGGGTTCCCCATTCCATCAAATTGCATGAATTTAGGTGGTTAATAGCCCTTGGCATCTTCAGGGCATCAATCTTCTTGGAGTAAGGCTTCGAGTACAACCCGGAGGTATTTAAGCTCTCTTGGTACTATGCCTTGACGGTGTTGGCGATCATCTCCTGCAACTGCTTGATGGAGAAAGATCCCATGAGTGTCGCTACTTGGTCTGGTTCCGGCTTTTCTTCAACCTTCTCCACCAGAGGCTCTTCTTTTTTGTCGCCACCTTTCTTGGAGTCAGAGCAGGATCCTTCATCATGCCGTGCCCCCAATTTCCTCAAGAGCATAGCAATCTTCAAGTCTTTTTCTTCGAGGGTCTTCGTCATCATTGCAAACATCTCCTTCATTTGAATCAGCTGTTCTTCGATGGAAGTGGTGCCGATGATTTGTTCATTGTTTGAAGCCATTTATGCTTGAAGTGTGTTTTAGATCTCTTGAACGGAGAAAGAGATGAGAGGTAGAGATTGTCCCACTGGGCGTGCCAAATTTGTAAACACGAAAATTTCCCGAAACAAGTAGAACACGTGTACAAAATATATTTGTATTAATGAATTTGGGTTACAATCTCTATTTGTTCCTCTGATTCGATCTCGGTAAGACTTTGATTTGTGGGCTTGATCCAAGGGCCGTCGAGGCTTTGATCTTGGATGAACATGGGGAAGTTTCTTTAAGGGCCGTTGGGCTTGATCTTGAAGTTTGGCGGATGAATGTTTCTTTAGGGGCCTTTTGGGCTTGATCTTGAAGTTGGATGAACGGATCTTCAAGGGGCCGTTGGGGCTTGATCCTGAAGTTGGATGAACGTTGAATGACAAACGGATCTTCAAGGGGGCTTTTGGGCTTGTTCTTGAAGATCGATGAACGACGAACGAAGAACGATGAACGATGAACGATGGATTAACTTCAAGAGACTTTTGGGCTTGATTCTTGAAGAACGGCTGAACGATGAATGGATCTTCAAAGACTTTTGGGCTTGATCTTGAAGAACGGTTGTGTTGATCCAAGGGCCTTTGGGGCTTGATCTTGGATGAAGAATCGGTACGTGACCAAAGTGCTTGTTGATTCTTCAAAGGTTTTGGCGAAGTTTCTTCAAGGGTCGTTGGGCTTGATCTCAAAGGTGGATGAGCGTTTCTTCAAGGGCCGTTGGGGCTTGATCTCAAAGAACGATGAACGAAGAACGAAGAACAAACTTCAAGAGAATTCTTTTCCAATTTGGGAGTAGAGAAATGTATTTGTGAATTGGTTATGAATTGGTGAAGCCTATTTACAGGCCTTGAGAATGAATCACTACCATTCATTTTGTTGGTGAGGATGAATCACCACCATCCATTTTTGTTGGTGAGAATGAATCACTACCATCTATTTTGTTGGTGAGAATGAATCACCACCATCAATTTTTATTGGTGAGAATGAATCACTACCATCCATTTTTTGGTTGGTGAAGTAAGTGGATGATGTAGATGAAATGAATGGAGGTTGTAATTTTGATGCTTTGATCAACATTTATTTCACCAAAATTTCGATGTTTACAGTTTTAGTCTTTAATGCATTGATCAACATTTATTTTACCAAAATTTCGATGTCTACAACTTCATCCCTAAAACCATACATTCATTTATACATAGTCGATAACTTGGTATAAATACTTTTATTCAGATTAATAAGTTAAAAAATCTAAAGAAGATATAATGACTTTTAACACGATCGCGATGAGAAATGAATTGTTTAGTACGTACTAATCTATCATATGTGGTATGATGTCAATACTTGGTAGATACTTACTATTTTGTTGATATTTGACATGATTGACAAAATATATCAACCAAATTAATATCCATGATACACCATATACCGTAGATTTGGTGTCTACTAACTAGCCACTGTCCTACAAGTGATCATCTTTGTTATGATTAAAAGTTCTTTCTTATGAGCGGAATGATATGGGAAATGAACATGATATGAATGTACTTATTACCAATCTTGTGTTTGAATGTGTATCATTTATTATTTTTATAGCTGTATTCGTGTCCTAATTTTTGGAAACTTATTTTGTATAGTGTTCGTACTTGTAGCGTACCTCTACCAGTACCTGTGTAACATAGTTTGTCATGCTGTATACCTGAATTTATAAAATGGATGTACATGTTAGGGTGTTGGGGTGCTGTTAGTGTCAAATGGCAGCATCTCATTGTGACAGATGTAGGGTTGTGATGAAGGAATTACTAGATAAGATTGAATTGTTAAGATTGTTAGAAGTTGTTAGAGGGTAGCTTAAGGAGTTAGCTAGCAAGAAACTATAAATAGTAATTGTTGTAATCATTGAGGGGATGGTGATGATGATGAAATATTCCTTTTAATAATACAAGCTACAATACTATTGTGAAGACGTAAAGTGGGTGTCGTATCATAGGGTGAATTTTACTTCATGTACATGTTAGGGTGCATTAATTTACTACTAACCTGCACACAGGAGGCCAAAACGCAGAGGCCTCATCCTTGTCCTCATAAGCATAGAGACCAAGGAAATCTTTCACTCCAGAGCCTTCTCTGCTTGAAGACTAAAGCTCGTGCCATATTGGACAATTTTCGAAGGCGAATGCTCTTTCGAGTACTTGCTCTTCTCCTCAGCTGGCAACACAAAGAAGCGATGAGTTGATTCCTTCACATTCTCAAGCACTTCAACCGGCACCCCGTGATTCATTAGTTGAAAGAACACCAACTTCTCTGCTGCACTGCAAATAGATTCTACCACTTTCGGGTCGTTCCAATTCGACATGTCAATGATAGGAATGGAGTCTTTGGGACATTATCATAGTACTGATTCTTTCTTCGAGGGGTTGGATGTATTGGTTGGGGATGCTTTTGAGGTTCAATTCTGAGAGACCCTTGACTCCATTGCCTTTGTTTATAACAAAGTCAGTGATATCTGAGAGGTCGGAGATGGTTTTGGCCATAGTTGTTAAGTCTTCTACAATCTGGGTACGGGAGAAAAGAGTACTTAGTTTACTATCTGTATAGAAGAGTTTTGATCCAGTGACTAATATATATACTTGGATATTCTATATCAACCCGTCAACTCTATATATTAACAACTAACATAGCATCAAATGCAATGTGAATGCTAGCTTGATCACGTGAGCTTGAGGTTGGGCACTAAATTACCTAATCCGAAGTGCTAGGTGTTGCTTTACCTTAGTGCTCTTTCATCTTTGTATTGGTGTGGATTAAGATGAAAGAGCACTGACTTTGGTGGCAATTATTAATAGCCACCATGCAGCCACTGAATAAGAATCCATGTCCTATGTAAACATTTCCATTATAACAAATGCCACTATTTCTACATCCGTATAAAAAGGAATAGTACAAGTCTCATTATATTCAATCTTTTTGTTTATTTATTTATAATTAAAAATAGTAAGTAAATCTTGTCAGAGAAAATATCCTTTCGCATCATCGTTTAGATTGCTTTTTTATTTTATTTTAAATTTTTTATAATCAAAACGGTGCCCACTGAGCGAGAAAATTTTAGTTGTGACAGAAACACGGATGGTACACGTGTTTTTATGCAAGTGGTGAAATTTTTTAATTTTTAAGATATTAACCTTTTAACACACATAATGACACACCCCGACCGGAATCGGGGAATGCTGGCCGTCATGTGAGAGTGAGGTAGCCATGTGCACAGTGCGGACGTGATAGTGATATGAAAATATGAGTAACTAAAAACCAAACTAACTAATTTACACCAGATAAATATATAAGTGTGTGAGAGTGTTTAAGGTGGGGATACAATACTTAGAGCGTAGGTAATCTAAGTGCAGTCTAGCAGGCTAAGTATTAATTATACAAGACATGAAAGAAAATTTCTACATTTATTGTAGAGTTTTCAGAACCACTATAGCGTCCCCGTGAGCCACCAATACGAATGTTTAGCTAAAACCTGGAGGTGAGCAAAACAGAAAATGTGAGTGGGTAAAAACAAAGTTTTGAAAACACATTTATCTTTTTAAACATAATAACCCCTCACAGTAAAACCCGTATAATTCCCAGAAAATAATAATACATGCGTATATAGAAATCATGCTCGAGAGCCGTGGAAACCAAGTAGATGCCATGTCAAGTATCTCAGTAATAAATATGTAAGCCAGGTGATGTGAATCTATGTAAAATGATATGTCAGCCGGAGTCACCTAAAGTGATTTGTACGGCTGAACCTATAGCTCATCTATCAATTCCTGCACATGAGTCGGAACCACCTAATGTGGTCTGTACGACAGGTTGGGTGTAAATAGGTATGCTCAAGTGATACGATCATGTGAAGGCTGTGCGAAGTATCGCAAGTCACCTACGAGTCGGAACCATCTAACGTGGTTTGTACGACAGGTTGGCACTTGCCTTGGATACAAGGTGAGAGGTGATCGATCACGTGAAGGTTTAGCCCTGGCCTCGGGCAGAGCACCAACACCGGGGTGCATGGTAATGAGCACTAAATGCATCTAAACATAACCATACACACTGCAATCTCTATCATCA
The DNA here is from genome assembly GCA_963580275.1 of Crataegus laevigata. Taxonomy (NCBI): domain Eukaryota; kingdom Viridiplantae; phylum Streptophyta; class Magnoliopsida; order Rosales; family Rosaceae; genus Crataegus; species Crataegus laevigata. Next base: position 38,194,022 of record OY756946.1, on the reverse strand, counting down.
ATATGTACTCACCTGAAGGTTACCTAGGCGTCTATTCAAGTAATCTGCACATGCATCCCGCAACCCACCTACACCATTAGGAAACAACATGTGTAAGAAGCAGATTAACAAATCAAACATAAACATATGCAACTATCTAAGGGAGGAAAAAGTTAAACAATGAAAAGTTGTCAGTTGAGGTAAATCATACTCCACAATGAAAATTAGTAAAAATTAAAGTACGAAACAACTGAGGTAAATCATAATCCAGAACAACAAATTTTTAGAAATACAAACTTAAAATATTACCCATCATGCTAGCCGCTTCTTCTAACACAATTACTTTCACCTTTCTAATATCATAGTATTTTTTTCATTTCTTACCCCACTTCAATACCGTCCAATCTTTGAATTTTCCAACAGTGCTATAGAGTGGGGTCACTTATAGCAAGTTTAACGTAATGTTTTTTGTCTCAAGATTGCAAAGAACACACTCTTCAGTCTGCCATGGAACAATTATTATGAATAAACGTAGACAGAAATCGATAGTAACTTAATACCCCAAAAAAGTAATGAGAAAGTATGAAAATCAACCCAAGGTGATGCACAATCAGAGATTCAAAAAAGCCAGAAAGAATGATAGCAACAAATTTAAAAGATTAAAAAGAAGACAACCAACCAACCTTTGAAGTTTGAACAAAGAACACATGGACAGAAAACATAAAATTAATAAGGAAAAATGAAGAACTTAGAAAAATGGAGAAAGGAATATGAGACCAAACCGAGGAGCTGAGCCCTAGTCAGTAAGCCAAGTCAAGTAACATGTCTCAGAGAGATTGAACTCGGCAGCCAAGTCAAGTCAAGTAACTAGTTTTATGAAGATGGTCTCTCTAGTGCACAACAGTTATATCAAGATGGCTTATGTGTATTACATATGTAGATTCTATTTTGTGGTCCTTAAATGAGGTTGTGCTTTTCAGTCATTAGAATTTAGATCAAATATGGTACATGAAACTGCAATACATTTTTATCGTTTCTCTCTTGCACTAAATTCATTTAAAATTTCAATCTTTTGCATTGATTGTCATGTTCTTATTTTTTTTATGGTATCTGCATATAAAAATCTATTCTTACTGAAATGGGGTTTTGTAGAAAGTTAGAATTTTGATAGGAAGAACGGGTGTCAACTTTTCGTACATGTAATTTGGTAAGAATGTAGGCATGATTTTCTTTTTGGCTACTTGTTGGTTTTTTTTTTTTCATTTATATTAAGTGTGAAGTATCAGTGTTTTGTGTTTCTGTTAAAAATGGCAATCTGAAATGTAGGGTTTTTTTGCATGGTGTTGTAGTTCGTAGTTGCACAGTTTTGGGATTGGGAAGGGACAAGAAATGCATCATTGTTGGAACCCTCTACAAGCACATGAAACTCAAGCCTTGTGCTCTTGATGAGTACTCTAAGGCGGTAATATTTTAAACTCAAATGAATAAACTTTAAATTTCAATGATTCAATTAGGAAAATGTGATGTTGGACGTTAAAAATGTCATCTTTATGTTCTATTTTGTATGTTGATTTGATTTTTAGATGTTGGACGATGTAATGTTGTTATTTTGGATGTATTGTTAATCTATGAACTTGGATGTTGGACTTTGTATTTAGATTGGATGTGAATCATCGGTGACGTCGTTTTTGTGCAAATTTTGCATAAATACAGTCTGCACTGATGGTGCTGTAGTGGTAGAATCTGTGGAAATTTTAGCTTTTTTTAAAACAAAAAAATAAAAAACCAAGGGCCTATAGACTCAGCCCAAACAGGCCCGTTTCACCGGGCCGAGTAAGGTCTGGTTCCTATATTGAAAACTATAATGCCCGGCCCGATCCGTCTCCTTTGAACCCGGATCTGGTCCGGTCCCTTCAAAATTCGGCCCGGCCCGGCCCAACCCGTGTCCGCCCCTAATTAATACGTACCTAAGTATGCATTGACATATGTACATTGAATATTGACTTATTTGTAATTCACATATATGTCAACTAAAGTAGTTTTCGAGTATTTATCAAATATAGCAAAATATTAGCCTCTAATTTCAAAAATGGCAGTTTTTATAAAAAAATTCAAATATATTCAAAATATTACTTAAATAGACACAAATACACTTAATTCATACAAATAACTAGTTGTTGATTAAAAGATTCTGGTGCGATAATCAAGTGGTGCTTTCACTATTTTTTCTAATAGGCACCTGAAGAATTTCTATTCCGTAAATCTTAAAATATGTTTTTTGCACTTTCTAAAAACACAACAAATCTCTTGATTCACTTCCACAGTCAATGATAACCTTCAAAACAGAATCTGGACACAGACAACAACCTTAATAATGCAAAGGTGAAAAATTAAATACAAAGCACATATAATCCAAAGGAAAATTGAAATAAATAATGTTACAAAAAATTGACAGTTCATTCGTCCATAAATATTCAATTGAAGAAAGAAAGAAACTACAAAAGCAAAGAGAAAACGTAAACGAGGAAAAGTGCAAAAAATTAACCATCTACAGTCATCTTCGTTTAGGGGTGCACAATTTTTCACCAACCGTCGATGTCTTCACTAGGTCTCCTCCAATTTTAAGGTTTAGCTGCGAGAACTCTTCATCTAATGGCCTTTTAATTTTTTAATTTATTAGGTTAAAAGCTTAATGGTATTAGTGTCTATTTAAGTGATATTTTGGATATATTTGAATTTTTTTTATAAAAGCTGACATTTTTGAAATTAGGGGCTAATATTTGGCTATATTTGATAAATACTCGTAGTTTTCCAACCCATTAAATATGAGCTTTAAATAATAATAGTTAGTAGAGTTTGCATGACAACTAAAGTAATTGCTTTTTGCATCTCCACCCCTAAGCTAAATAGCCATGACAATATGCAATAACATATTAGTATTTTTTTTATTTTATAAAATAATAAAAAATAATTTTACTTCAAATTTTGGATATGATTTTTAATCGGTCCCTTTGTACCACGTTTCATTAAATAAGAAATTACAACATAAAGTATTTGAGAAAATATAAAATTGTGGTACAAGATAGAAGATAATGATAAGATATCTATAGAAAAATTAAATCTTTTTTTGAATTTTTAATTTTTCTCGGATTTTTTCATTAATTGTTTACATTTTTATTGCTTTTTTACATTTTTATTAATTTTATAGATGACGTCAGCCTTGCATCAGCTTGCCTTAGGAGCTCGAGCATGCGATTTGAGCCCGCCCTCTCACTTGGGTCCCCCTCTCAGCCTAATCGCCCCCACAGGCTAGAGCAAGGAGCTAGGGCTATTGGGTCACAAATGGTGTCGGTCTCCTGGGCTATTGCCAACGTTGGACTTGCTATAAACCCATCATCCTGATCCCAGTCTAATTGAGTTTCAAATTCATTTTTGACTACTTATCAATCTTGTCACCACCACCACATTGGTTGGGGGATTTTTGTTCATTTATTTTTGGTGAAGTTTGTGATTCTCAAAAATACTGTTCACTACAGCATACCACTTGAATTTGTCAACCAACCCAAATTGATCCAATCCACACGACCACAAGCCAGACATCCCAAATCAAGGAAAGGGATTTGATCCTTTCCAGATCTCTTTCCACCTAATCCAATTAGTTTGGAATCCAGACCGTTGAAATTTTATCCAACGACTACAATTATTATAACTTTTAAAAGAGCTCCTTGCTTGTAGCCGTTAGATCAAATTTCAACGACCTAGATCCCGAACTAGGTGGATTAGATGGAAAGGAATCCGTTTCTCCAAATCAATTTGAACTCTACTGCTTCCTTGGAGATATAATTCGCATTCTATTTATTCCATAGAAGAAAGTACCAAAATAATTCACATTAAAAGATAATAATAATTACTATAATAAAAAACTATAATATTATCTTTTAACAACAACAAAATTATTTTAACTTTCTTGATCCGACGTCTATAATCTTATCAATCCATACTTTGTCCACAAAAGTGTATATATGACACTCCCCGATCTCGATGTCCTGGGGGCATCGGGATGGTCACGTGAAGGCATAAGAACGAGAAATAAATAAGACTTAAGAAATTAATGGAACATTAATTAGGCATTTAAGGAACGTGTTCAGAGTATACAACTAATTTGAAATACTAAAAGAAAGAATATAAAATTGAATAAACAAACGGAGTGGGTCCTACACTGATAGGACTTGAAGATGTCGATGCAGAAGTGTCTTGACGCCGAGATTGTATGCCTCGATTCTAAACCCTGAAAGGGGCGCAAAACAAACATGAGTGGACCAATTTGATATACATAATAGTAAAACAGTTATCAACATACTAACCCCCAGGTTTTATGAAAACATATACATCATGATAAACATAGGTTTTCCGAAACCTAGTATGCCGTGCAATGTCTCAAATCATAACTCGTATATAATAATCACTAGTGACAATTGTCCACATATCCCTCAAGGCCCTATGCCATCTCCCCGTCCCTGAGTATACAGTCACCGGAAAAATACCTCCAGGCCCTATGCCATCTCCCCGTCCCTGTGCTAATAGTCAGAGGAAAACCACTTCAGGCCCTATGCCAACACCATAACCGTCACCCGGGATGGATCGGAATCTACCCCTTCATCCCGTAGTGGAAATTGGGACAACTAGGTAATACAAAACCATCGAACATATATATACTGAAAATCAACTTCATAGTATAAAGTCATATATCATCTATACTATAAAGAAGTGTTCGAAACATATTCTAAATATCATATCATCCAGCAGATATTATATAAAGAATACGGGTTATATGAAAAATAGTAATAATTCAAAGTAATCTCAGTAAGCATGTTATCTCACAAAACGTTTCATAAAACATAATCATCAAATCATGCTTCTCATGTATGTATTTCTACTAATAAAACATGCATTTTTAGAAGGGGTCCACTCACAGTACTTCGCCGTCGAAAGCTGCGCTGCCAGCGAAGATAGAAATGTCACAATTAATTGCCCCTAAGCACATAAAAGGTACAATTAATAAAACTCTAATATAACAATTGAATTTGGAAAAACGGACGTAAAAATGGATTCAGGATGTCGAATTACCCTAAGAAGGGTCCGGGATGAATTTCATAAACGTCAATAGAATATTCCCAAACGAAATATTCTCTAATGGAATATTCCTTAACGGAATATTTCACATAAAGGGTTTGGGCCGGCTAGAGTTTAGGGTTTGAAAGGTTAAAGGGTTTAGTGCTTAAGGCCATAGGTTAAAAGGGTTTGGGTTAGACTTTTAAAAAGGTTGGGCTTTAAAGAGTTTGGGTTTAGTTTCAATAAATGAAATAAATAAATAAAAGGGTTTGGGCTTGAGTTAAAGGAAATGGGCTTAAAGGATTTGGTTTTAAGGTCCGGCCTCAAAGGCCGAAGGCCTATGGTAAAAGGACATGGCCCGAAGGCCTTAAGCCTTTAAAGGCTTGGCTTGAAAATGATAAACAATATGTCAAATGATTTAATAGAAATTGAACGTATTTGTGTCATTTTAGCTTTATTTAATGAAGATTTTTCATGAATAATCAAAATGATTGATAGTAGACAAACTCAGAGACTACTTATATTAATTTTAAATTTTAAAAATCAAAATAATGAGTTATGCAAATTCTAAAGACTATTTTAGCTAAAAAGCCAAAACAAAATCTTCGTCGAAAAATAAGATGGTAAAATTGTAACTTGAAAAGAATCCGAGATCGTGTGCTTATAACTTGTATAAAGAAAAATATTTTATAAACCACATATGGACAATCATTAACATAATCAATTTTTCTAAGGAGATTAATTTAATCAAATTAATAAAGAAAACTCATGACCCAATTCAAGAAGTCATCAACTACTACTTTAACTAGTTTTTCTTTTATTTGTTACCATAGTCCGAAGCCAGTGACGACCATAAGATCAGCACGTGAGTCGACTGTCTTCACATCTCTCACCTACTCCTTGAATTAGGCACGCCACACAAATCGTCCTTTTAAGTAATACATGCAAAAACCTGCAAAACCAGAGAGAGAGAGAGAGAGAGAGAGAGAGAGAGAGATGGTGAAGAACATAAGTGAGGTGGGAGTGGAGGACTTTGTTCAGGCAGGGCTAGACGTTGAAGAGGCCAAGGATTTCGAAACAGTCCTCAAAAATACAATCTCCCGCACGAACACAACGGACCCAAAAGAGATATGGCGGCAGATAGTGGCTGAGAGATTGCTGAAACCATCACACCCTCATGAGCTGCACCAGTTGATCTACTACTCAGTGTATGCCAATTGGGATGCCTCCACCAAAGGCCCTCCTCTCTACTGGTTCCCTTCTCTGTAATTCACTTTTCTTCACTCTCCCACTTTTCTTTTGCCTTTTCTTTCTATGCTTTATTTGATTTCTTTCATTGTTTAATGGAAGATAAGTGGCCTACTTACCTGTCAATCATAGTTTGATATATGTGCAGAATATTTTCGTTTTTCTGTTTTTGATGAGTTATTATTGCGTCTATGGAGAACCCCACTTTTGAGAGAGCCCCACTTCTGAGATAGTCTCTTAGCATTTCTTTTGTTGTAAAGAATTTGTTCTTTTTAACTTGGCATGTGCGGAATGAAATCTGAAATCTATAAAATTAAAACCTGTCACTGAGTTAATCCACATATTAATATCGAGGATATAAGAGGTCACTTCGGTTTACTTCAAATATTTGATGCTTCTATATATATCATTAATGTGTGGATCTTGGAGAAATAACTCTGCAGACATGGAATGTCTTCTTGCTTCTACTTTTTAATTTTATTTCTAAATCCTAACTGAACCCTGTTCTTCTCGATTTTCAGATACCAGTCACGGCAAACAAACTTGGGGCGATTGATGGAAAAGCACGGTTCAAAGCTTTTAGGAACATCATATAAGGATCCCATGACAAGTTATAGACTCTTCCAGGAATTCTCTGTTCAGAATCCTGAGGTAACTACTCATTCGTATCCTTGAGTTCTGGCAGCCTTGATGCATGTTTTTAATTGAACGAACTGTGTTGTTATTGTTCTAGGCGTACTGGTCACTTGTTCTAAAAGAGCTCTCACTTTCATTTCGAAAAGTCCCAAAATGTATTTTGGATAGGACTGACAAATCAAAGCGCGGTGGATCTTGGCTTCCACATTCTGTTTTGAATATTGCTGAATGTTGTTTGCTATCCACCAGACACCCAAGAAAAGATGATGATAGTTTGGCTGTTGTATGGAGGGATGAAGGTTGCGACGATGACTCTTTTGTTAATCATATGACATTAAAGGAACTTCGGGAACAAGTAATGTATGCTTCTATTTGATTTCCTTAGCACAGTGGCATATGCTTCAGATCAGTGCAACTTCTGCTTTGACAATTGTTTAAGCCTTTTGATTTCATCTTTTCTGTACAACTTCGTTCAGCTTGTAATGTTGCCGGAGCTTTATTCCTTTTGTGTACACAATGTCTTTAGTTTTCCTCCTTTTTTGATGTTGTCTACGACATAATTGACAGGTTGGTGGCTAATGCACTGGATGCAACCTTTTCAAGGGGTGATGCAATTGCTATCGACATGCCAATGAATGTCAACGCGGTTATCATATATTTAGCAATTGTACTAGCAGGATTCGTTGTTGTATCAATAGCAGACAGTTTTGCTGCAACTGAAATTGCAACTCGTCTACGCGTGTCTAAAGCAAAAGGTGTCTTTACCCAGGTGTGTTTCCGTGACTGGTGGCTAAATGCACTGGATCGCGCTGATTATTCTCTGCTCGGGAATTTTTTTCTTGCTAAAGTATCCTGATGAATTCTCATGTCAGCAATTATCAATAACATATCTGCTTGATTAAATTTTGAATAATCCTCTTACTTGACTTAAAAGCCTTGAAAGTGCTGAAAATTCAGGATACAATTTCATATTCTCTCTGGATTTCATATTTTGCAGTGTGTTTTTTATGGCTCATTTTCTAGCAAATGATTTCTACTTTCACTTTGTATTCAGGATTTCATACTAAGAGGAGGCCGAAAGTTTCCTCTCTACAGGTAGATACTACTTCCTTATAAATAATGCTAGATGCTAACATCCCTCTGCTCTTTCAGATATTGAAATGTCAAAGTGTTAATTATACATATAAATGCTAGTTTAACCGTTACATCTTTGAAATGTTGCATGTTCATGTTCATGGATATGATTTTTCTTTCCTTGCAGTCGAGTTGCAGAGGCCGCTCCACATTTAGCTATTGTGCTTCCAGCCATTGGGAGCAATGTAGGCATTCAGTTAGGAGAAAAGGATCTATCCTGGCATGATTTTCTTTCTCGTGTCGATCACCTTCCAAGGTAATTAGTATACCAGCGATATTGATCTGGCCAATTAGACTTTGTTATGCAATGAGAGACTTATCTTGTTTCTCAATCAATGTAGTTTCAAACCAATTTGTATATCCATGTAACGCTATTCTTTTCTTTTCAGAAAGAACTACTACTCTCCAGTCCATCAGCCAGTCGACTCCGTGACTAATATTCTCTTTTCATCTGGAACCACAGGTAAAGAAATTGCTTGAAAAAACACTTTTATGGTTAGCTCTACATTTTAACACATTTTATCTTTTGATCTTGGGTTTATATTTTGGTGCTTATCAGGAGATCCAAAAGCTATTCCATGGACACAACTTTCACCAATTAGAGCTGCTGCTGATTCATGGGCTCACAATGATAATCAAGTTGGGGATGTCTTCTGCTGGCCAACAAATTTGGGATGGGTTATGGGTCCAATCTTACTCTACTCGTGCTTTCTTACTGGTTCAACTCTTGCTCTGTATCATGGGTCTCCTCTCGGTCGTGGCTTTGGAAAATTTGTTCAGGTGAAACCTATATACTTTTGTTCAAAGTTCATATAAAAAGTGCAAGAACTTCATGTATTATAACTAGTAACTACATATGAGTACCATGCTATCGAATGCCTTCTTACTTTCGTGTATTGTATCTGTTCAGGATGCCGGAGTAACTATATTGGGCACAGTTCCTAGCTTAGTAAAGGCTTGGAAGAGTACACAGTGTATGAAAGGCCTAGACTGGACAAAGATAAGGTAATCGTTTTATTTAAACTTCGGAACGATTTATGAACATGAGACCGAGAATATGGACTTAAAACATCGGTTTGTGCAGATCATTTTGTTCCACTGGTGAAGCGTCTAGCGTTGATGATGACCTTTGGCTTGCTTCCCGTGCTTACTATGCACCCATCATTGAATGTTGTGGGGGCACAGAGCTTGCTTCGTGCTACGTCATGGGAAGTCAGCTGCAGCCGCAAGCTTTTGGAGCATTTAGCACAAAGTCAATGACAACAGGCTTTGTCATCTTTGATGAACATGGAGTTCCTTATGTAAGCACATGACTAGCTGGTTTCTAATTGTGGTTCAATTCCTTTAACCTACCGGTCACTCGTTTACATCATGCTAGTCCCGGGGATATGTTTTTCTTGAATGATGGGTGACAGATGCGAAAAAATAATAACAACAAACATCAAGGAACAAAGTCAACTCATTTATATTATTAGACTATATTGTATGTCAGTATCTTTGATCTCCTTGATCATACAGCCAGAGGAGCAAGCTTGTGTTGGGGAAGTGGGTTTGTTCCCGCTATTAATGGGAGCGACTGACAGGCTGCTAAATGACGATCATGAAAAAGTCTACTTCAAGGGAATGCCAATGTACAATGGAATGGTAAGATTAGAACTGCATTTCTTACAATACTTGAACCTCTTCATATGCTTAAATGTGAACTTATCGATGTTTTTGAATTTATGTTTGGTACTGCAATTGATCTGTGATGAAAGTAAGAATCTTTTCTATTACTTGACATATGATCAGCAGCAACTTAGGAGACACGGAGACATACTTAAAAGAACTGTTGGAGGCTATTTGATTGTTCAAGGCAGGTCTGATGATACCATGAACCTCGGTGGCATCAAGGTGAAGTATTCACCTGCACCCTTTTATTTGATGAGCAAGTGCAAGCTTTGTTGCCTGATCATCTGTTTAAATTTAAACTGATATGCTCGGACTTATGCTTTAAACATTAAATGCCTTCGATCTTTCTTGAATTTCAGACAAGTTCTGTTGAAATCGAGCGTGTCTGTGACCGGGCTGATGAAAGCATCTTGGAGACAGCAGCAGTCAGTGTTGCACCCAAGAGTGGTGGTCCTGAACAGTTGGTTATATATGTCGTATTAAAGAAGGGATACGACTCCAAACCAGACGAGCTAAAGAAGAAATTCTCAAAGGCCATTCAAAGCAACCTTAACCCCTTGTTTAAGGTTTAACTTTAATAATTTTCAAAACAAAAACTTGTCCTGTGACAGTTCGCCTGTGTTTCTTTGTTGCTGCTTCAGAAACTAAAGCATGTTCACGGCATTTTTAGCTTTTTTTTTTTTTTTTTTTCCTCTGAAGGTTCTGAAGTTTTCAAACATTTTAATGGACTGAACAGGTGAACTTGGTCAAGACTGTACCAGAATTTCCTCGAACAGCCTCCAACAAGTTATTAAGAAGAGTTTTGAGGGACCAAGTTAAGCATGAGCTCTCTGTTCGGAGCAGAATGTAGCAGCGCCCAGCAGACTCGACTGTCAGCCAACAGAGCCCACTCTCTTTTGGATGGGTGAATAGAACAAGTTTTCTGCTAGCATTACATTGTAAGTTTCTGCTAGCATTACATTGTAAGTTTCAGTTTGCTAAAATAAGTGAAGAACGCAAATTGATGCTATTATAAAGAGGATGTTTCTGTTTAATAATAGTCACTTGGCAACATTCTAAATTGTTGATTACAAAAAAAATTATAAATCGGGGGTCTCACGTTGAAAGATTTTGTAGAGGTGATTTCAGAGAGTATTCTTGGTCAGTCATTCCATGTAATGGCTTATGGTTTCATTGTCTATCAATTTTAGTGTCTTTAATTTTGTTTATTTGGTGGTACATATCTCATTTGCTATTCAGCTTGGCTTCAGTGGTCGTTATTGATCACATTTTTTACTACACGAGAACATTTTCGTGCGTAGTGCATCAATGATGTTTATGTTTTGGCAAACTCAATCGTTCTCTCCCCCATCATGGGGCTTCGCAAAGAAATGCTTGACATAATCAGAATACAGAACTTCCTTATGCACTGGTTTCTCCCCACTCACAAGCACTTCCGGCAGCGGAGAGATGATTTCCGAAGGCCTTGGTGTGACAAATATGGGAACTAAAACCCTATTGTTGCTTGCATTGGCCGAATTGGATATGGTCTGAAGTCGAATGCTCAGGCGAATGTTAGTTCAAATACTTACTCTTCTCCTCAACTGGCAACTCAAAGAAGCGATGAGTTGCCTCCTCCACATTCTCAAGCACTCGAATGGGCACCCCATGATTTACTAACTGAAAGAACCACCACTTTTCTGCTGCCTTGGAAATAGAATCTGCCACTTTCCGTCCCAGTTCGTCATGTCAATGATAGGGATGGAGTCTTGGGACATTATCATGGTACTGATTCTTTCTTCAAGGGGCTGTATATATTGGTAGGGAATGCTTTTGAGGCCCAATTTGAGAGACCCTTTACTCCATTACCTTTGTTTATGACAAAGTGATGTGAGAGGTTGGTGATGGTTTCGGCCATAGTTGTTAAGTCTTCTACAATCTGGAAACGGGAGAAGAGAGTACTTAATTTACTATATATACTTGCATATACTATATCTATCCTTCCAGCTCTATATATTAACAACTAACCTATCATCAAATGCAATTAGCATGCTGCTTGATCACGTGAGCTTTAGGTTGGGCACTAAATTACCTAATCTTATGTGTTAGGTGTTGTTTTATCTTAGTGCTACAATAGCGTGCATAAATGCTTTTAAATGTTGCGTGATCGTATGACAATTAAACTCATTCAAATCATTTATTTTTAGCCAACTAACCAGTGGCTCACATACACCGGGCACCATCAACTTTCACTTATTCTTTTATTTTATTTTTTGTTCTTTTCTCTCTTCCCACTTATATTTATATTTTATTTTATGATGACTAAATTACCCCTGCATTATTTGATATATTATCTTGGGCTGCTTTTGGATTTTTTTGGTTGAGGGGCAATTTGGTCCTAATATTTTTGTCTAATGCATGACCCCAAAATTTTTGTCAGCATGCGTGACCCCAAATTGGGGCTCTTGCTTTCTATTAAATAGATATCTAGGATACTAGAAGATCATTTCCCTTTAGAATTGTATTACTTGCAAGGCAAAAAATCCTACTTGGTTTACTATAAATATAAATAAAGTCACAAGGTGTGGAAATAAAATACATAATTCCTCAAGCTTAGTCTTCATATTCTCTCTCTGCTGTGTGTGTGTGTCTCTCTCTCTCCCTTCCCTAAAATAGGCCACAATACATGTCTCTCTCTTCTCTAAAATAGATAGGTCACAACACTCGTCTCCCCCTTCTCTAAAATAGGTCACAACACCAATACGTTCTTGACACTGCACTAAAAAAAATTGTCCATCTTCAATCAAGAGAGTATTACATTTCAATCATTATTATGAATAAAAAATTTCCTTTTTTAAATTCATATATTTTTATTGATTCAATTTTTTTTATATTGAATGATATACACGCTTTGAAGATGGAAGAAAATGGAGGAGGAACTCCAATAAACTCGTTCACAATATTCATCATCCCAATCCAAGTTCTTTTAACAGAGGGGCATTTAGAATTAGATGCCTCATTGTGCTATTTGTTAGATTAAACATCTATAACTTTTAGCTTTTTTATTAAACATTTTCTTACATTTTAGGTGCCACATGTATTATAAGTAGCATTTTATTAATTAAAAATTACACAATATTCCATTATATATAATGTCTCAATCAATTAATTAATAATTATTATATTAACATCTATAACTTTTAGATTTTGATCTATTTCTACTTCTAACGTGATATAGACTTCTGCCATTTTCTTTCACGACCATTCAACAATCTTTTCGTGCCGTTTCTTTGCTCAGGTCAACTGACACTCTTCCGTTTTCCCTTGTCAGTTATATTCATTTCCTTTGTATTTTCATTTTATGCACTTTTTGATTTGAGTATCCGTACCATGGTACATTTGGAAAATAGATTATAGTGGTAGATGGTATTACGTACGTTTCAATTTAGCAATGTACATTTGAGGATCCTTACCATGGTACATTTGGAAAATAGAATCTAGCGGTAAATGTTAGAAGGTACGTTTCAATTTAGCATTAGTACATTTCTAGCTGATATGTTGGTATGTTTCAATTTGACATGGGTACATTTTTATAAGTAGTGGTACATTTCAATTTGACATTGATATGTTTTAAGCCAATATTGGTACGTTTCAAATTGGCACAAGTACATTTCTATCAATATCGGTACGTTTTAATTTGGCATTGGTATGTCTCAAGCTAATATTAGTAAGTTTCAACATGACATGGGTACAATTCAAATTAGGCACATGGATAGACAGAGAAACACACATTAACCATATATGCAATCCTCTTGTTTAATGGAACCTCCTCTTTGTTCTTCATGAATACGTTTTGAGAGACTCCTTATTTGGGAAAGAAATCAAGATGTTTTTTTTTCTCCAAAGAATCAAGATGTTTGTAGTGTTCAAATGGCATAGTAATCGTAAAGATCACAACATACAAAGTAAGAGTTCTTCTTTCAGCACTAAATGAAACAATGATGGATTCTTCTCCATCAGAAAATCCTTAATGCTCTACTTGAACCAATATTTTTATGGTTACACCATTCCTTAAAGCAGCATAACCAATTATTAGGTATACTTGTTGAACCATGAAATGTACCTCAAGTTCCGTAAATCTCTGCCGGAGATAAACAACATGAGGTACAGATAATATACAAGTGAAAGTGAGCTGGAACAGAAAAAAAATAAAAAATTGTTCAAAATTCAAAATTGAGGAGATAATATTGATAATTTAATAGTTAATATCCATTAATAATCCCTTAAAAAGGGACATATAATTATGATGATTTAATAGTTAATATATCCCTTAAAAAGGGGCATACATTCTGACGCGTAAAAAATACCTCTATCGACGGAAAGATAAAGTGGAAAATCAACATATAATATTTTTCATTTAAAAGAAATAAACTAATGATATGTTTTAAAAATGCTTAGGTGGCCATTGGTCCAAGCAATTTGATCGAATCTTTAAAAGACACAAAAGTTTAATTTAAAAAATGTGGAAAAAGAGTGGGGCATTCTAATTTCCCCTTTAAAAGATGGTCGAAATTTTTTCAACCTTATTGCATAAACGTTCACTATAATGCCTAAACCAGCTTTTCGCATTACGAATTATAGACTATAGATTCATAGAATCGAAATAGAAAGAAAAATTTCGAAAAAAAAAGCCAGCCAGGCAATGGAACCGCGGCCAGAAGCCGCGAGCGTAAACCGAGCCGACGTCCAAAACCCAGCAGAAATCCATACGAACCGTTTCGCCCCTCGATCTCTCCGTTTACCTTAACGCCTTCGTGCGATATCCTGTGGAGATATATGATCTCTGACCACACATACGACCTGCAGTGGTCCCCCAGGTGACACGCTCGTCTTCTCTCTCGCCACCATGTTTAGGCATAGTTTGTAAGTTTACTTTTCTGAGGTTGTAATTGTCATAGATTCCTTCTGAAAAATTGGTTTGCTACATTTTCTTTGTGTGCATTTAGTGTGAAAGGAGAAAGATTCTATATAAACAGTCAAAGAAGGATATTTCATATTCGTCAAGCTGGCACAAAGAAGAAGAAGAAGAAAATCAGATGACATACTCAGTTCAATTTAGAGTTGGATATGATCACATCTCTTACTACCTGAGAACATTTTCGTGCGTAGTGCATAATCTTCATATTTTGGCAAACTCAATCGTTGTCTTTCCATTATGGGGCTTCGCAAAGAAATGCTTGACATAATCAGAAAAGAGAACTGACTTATACACTGGTTTCTCGCCACTTTCAAGCACCTCCGGCACCGGAGAGATCATCTCAGATGGCCTTGGGAAGACAAATATGGGAACCAAAACCCTGTTCTTACTTGAACTGGCCGCTACTCGATGCTCAACGTTCTTGTATCGCCCATTGCTTATTATTTGCAGTGCATCACCAATGTTGATCACTAAGGACCCTTTCACAGGTGGAACATGAATCCAGCCGCTATCCTTGTCATTTCCATTGTCATTCCTTCGCACGTCAAGCCCACCAATATCGTCCTGAAGGAGGATTGTAAGCGTTGAGATATCAGAGTGACGGCCATTTCCGACTGCGAGCTCAGGATTTGGGCAAATGGGGTAGTAGTTGAGCTGGATCCGCTTGGCCCCCATTATTAGATAATTCTTAAATGACTAAATAGATTCGAATTTAGCTAATATTTTGTACAATTATTTTTAAATGATTGTTTAAAAAACACACAGAGAGGCCATATAGTTAAGAATTCTTCAAAAGTTAAAACAAAAGAGTTTAGAAGTGAGCATATATATGTCTTTACCGGGGTGGAGTTGACTTAAAGAATTTGAGAGAGCCAATAGTACATTTGTTAACCATTTTCTAATCAATATATTAACAACCTAGCATCAAATGCAATTAGAATGCTTCTTGATCACGTGAGCTTTAGGTTGGGCACTAAATTATCTAATCTTATGTGTTAGGTGTTGTTTTATCATAGTGCTACTATAGCGTGCATAAATAATTTTAAGTGTTATGTGACGGTATGATAATAATGCTCATTCAAATCATTTATTTTTAGCCAACTAACTAGTGGCTCGCATACACAGGTAAGAGTCAAAGACTACAACAAATTAATGTGTGTGTGTATATATTCACACTAATTTTATTAGCCACGCAAACTTGTTAGGCACACCAACTTTATTTCCTATATAGAGCGGTATTTTATAGGGAATTGATCCCATTCAGATCCACTTTGTATGAATCTTAGAAATTTTCACATCTTGGTCATTCATATCGTGAGATCATAAATTATTTAATTTTTTTTATTTAAAATTAAATACAAATAGTATCTAATAAAAATTGGCCGCACGATATACAATGAATAGTTAGGATGTTTGAATCTTTAAGATCCGGCCAATTTTTGCGGTTCATACAAATTCTTCTATCGGGGGAAGGTGATCTAACACGCAATATTAATACACATCTAATTATGCGTTGACATATGTACATTGAATTTGACTTATTGTAATTGTACATATATGTAGATTTTAAACATATTAAATATTAAGTTTTAAACAATAGTAGAGTTCACATGGTAATAAAGAGTTGGGAAAGACAGGTTAAGAGAGGTAATAGAAAAGTTAGCTAGCATCCTTCTCACAATGAGAAATTACTTATGCAATGTTGTAAATATAATTCCAGCACATGTGTAATTGTGTATGACACGCCCCGACCCGGAAAGGTTGGCGCATGCTGGCCGTCACTGTAAAGTGACGTAACCATAGGGGTAAGTGATGTAAAAAGTGCGTAGATTTAAATCGAACGTAGAATCAATTAAAATTTGAAATAGTGACAGAGTGCACGAACGTGGGTGTGGCCCACTATAGTTATTCAGAGCTTAACGGTAGGACGACTACTGAAGAGTAGTCAAGCAGCTAAAGTACGCTTATTACACATAGTGATAAGTTCATACATCAGAAGCTGAATGCCGAATGTCAGAAACGTTTCAATATTCCTCAAATGCCACGCAGAACAGCTATCTAGGTCCTGGAGGGGCGAAAAACAAAGTTGAGTGGGTCAGCAAAACAAACTTATGTGAAAACGTTTGGTTTTGAACATACTAACCCCTCACCGTAAAACAATTATAGTTTCCTTTATTAAAAAGCACATTATGAGTAAGTACGTACGTATATATATCCACAATACTAAAGCCAAGTATAAATGACAAATATACAATTTAATTCATGATAAGATCGATGCTGCAGTTATATAATCATGTGGTAAACAGTATAACTAGAAATATGTCAAGTAACGATGTATCAATGCTATGGTAGTATGATCGTGTAATAAACAATATTTCTAAGTACTCATCCATCTAATGCTGGCACACAAGTTCGAACAGATAACTCTGACACGAACAGGCTGGGTGAAATCAATACGCTCAAGTACTACGATCACGTGAAGCTGGTGCAAAAGCACATCACATACAAGTCGGATTGCCTAATGTAATCTACCCGACAGGCTGGCACCTAACCTGGATCCAGACGAGCAAACGGCGCGATGTGAACATACATGTGAAGGCTGGCCCTGGCCCTGGGGCGAGTACTAACACCAGTGCAGCAAATGAGTATGTATATGACATGTATGAATATCATGACAAGTATATCTCAACCATACAGCAGCATTTATCACAATTATATCGTACTTAACATTTATTTAACAAAGTATACGTAAAGTAATTCATTCATGCATTTTGGAAATCATAAATACGTATACGTACAAAAACAAACTGCCCACTCACAAGTACGTCGTTGGGTCGTAATTTCCGGGCCTAG
The DNA here is from genome assembly GCA_963580275.1 of Crataegus laevigata. Lineage (NCBI taxonomy): Eukaryota > Viridiplantae > Streptophyta > Magnoliopsida > Rosales > Rosaceae > Crataegus > Crataegus laevigata. The sequence continues at coordinate 38,176,432 of OY756946.1, read as the reverse complement.
CTTGGTCTTGTAATTCCTCCTGATATATTTCTCCTATTTATACATAATTTATACGAATGAATTAACGCTTAATTACGGAAACTTAGATAAAATTCCCATATATTGCTCAATCCTAAGATTTAAATATACCAAATTGATCTACACGTCACCACGAACACACCAATATTTTTATATTTATTTTTGGACTTGTCACGCACCTTCACGCGCCAAATATGGTACGGACCTACGCGCCCCCACGCGCGGTCACGTGCCACGCACGCTAACAGTTATGTCAACGCCGTTAGGAATATTCCTCGAAATATTTCGTTAAATATTAACTGAGACCGTTATGTTTAACTGACGGCGTCGGAATATTCCGTCATATTTGACGGAATATTCCGTCGTCTTCTCCGATTGAACTCTGGCGAACCTCCGGTCGCCGGAAACTGGAAAATTATTGTTTTCTTCATATCTCCTTCATTTTTAGTCCAATTTTCACGAATTTTATATCAAATTGGAGCTGGGAATGAGTAGAACATAGTTATACCTATTTTGGGATTTGAATCTTACAGGATCTCGTTGGAAAAATCCTACGAATCTCGGCCAAGTTCGAAACTCGCGATTCCGACGTCCAATTTCCTCCAACGAGTTACTCCGGGGTTCCTGGGAAGGTTTTAAAGACAGTGGTGATCTTGGTTTGCTCTAAAACTTCACCATAAAAAAACTCAATGAACAGTGCTATAATCGGGAATTGAAAGTTCGACGTAAAAACGTTCGAGTCTTTACCTGAAATTGGTGTAGATGGATTCGTGAGATCCTCAGCAATCCAACTGTGATCTTGGATTCTCAAATCTTCGAGGTTTGAGTGACTTTTGAGTTTGCTCCGTGGGGAAATGGTAGAGAGAGAGAGTTTGAAGTCTGGGAAGAGAGAGAGAGTGTTTTCGTAGTATGAGAGAGATGGAGTCTGAGACAATTGATTGTATAATTCGTTATGATAAGGTTACGATTTGAATCACAGCCAAAGGAGTGGATTTGTGAGCTGTAAGGGACGGGGGGATGGGGTTTTCAGATAAAAGAATTCTGAGTGGAATGGGTTGGTGAGGGATTAATCTTACACATATTTTCTACTAATGTAAGTTTATATTACTATAGTTAAATCGTACTAAGCTTAATATGACGTTTTCATATTATTCAACAATAAAGGTATAATCGTCATTTTACACGCACGGGGAGAATTTTCATAGAAAGTTTGGGACGGGTCGCCACAGTGTAAATCATTAGTAGATTACTAGCCTTCATGCACGCGTCGATGTGCGTGCAGAATGCATTTTTTGAATTACAACGTGCTACGTGCAACTTACATATTTTAAATATATTTATATGCGTAAATTGACAAAAGAAAAATTAAATATTTGAAGTAAATGAATAATTTTAGATCATGCTAGAAGAAACCCCTCATAAACCAATTAAAGCAGCTGAATTCACATACTAAAATTGGTTTCTATAGAATTTACATGAAGAATAGAGAAAATAATATTTAACAAACAATTGATTGAATCACATTATTGTTAATCCATTGTGAGGCTAAGCTCACCCCCTCCCACTTAGTGTAGATAATATCGTTTGTTAAAAAAAAATCATTTGACAATTAATTTAATCACATTATTATCTACATGCAAAAGGCCTTTTTTTTATAAAAAAATATTTAATAAATAACTGATTGAATCACATTATTACTAACCAATTGTAAGGTACTAATTTAAAAAAAAAAACTTACTAATTTATCACCGGCACTATGCGCCTCTTAAGATGTTTTAAACACAATATTCATCATTTTCCTTAATTTTATTATACTTTATTATATTTTTCTTTCCCCGAGCACCATCAACTTTCACTTATCCTTCCATTTTTTTTTCTTTTCTCTCTTCCCCCTTATATTTATATTTTATTTTATGATGACTAAATTACCACTGCATTATTTGATATATTATATTTGGCTGGTTTTGAATTTTTTTGTTGAGGGGCAATTTGGTCCTAATATTTTTGTCAAATGCGTGACCCCAAATTGGGGCTCTCGCTTTCTATTATATAGATATTTACGATACTAGAAGATCATTTTGCTTTAGAATTGTATTACTTGCAAGACAAAAAATCCTACTTAGTTTACTATAAATATAAATAAAGTCATAAGGTGTGGAAATAAAATACATAATTCCTCAAGCTTAGTCTTCATATTCTCTTTCTGTTGTCTGTCTCTCCCTTCTCTAAAATAGATAGGCCACAATACCAGTCTCCCCCTTCTCTAAAATAGATAGACCACAACACCCGTCTTCCCCTTCTCTAAAATAGGCCACAACACCAGCACGTTCTTGACACTACACTAAAAAATAAATTTACATCTTCAATCAAGAGAGTATTACATTTCAATCATTATTATGAATAAAATTTTTACCTTTATAAATTCATATACTATTATTGATTCAATTTATTTTTATGTTGAATGATATACACGCTTTGAAGATGGAAGAAATTGGAGGACGAACTCCAACAAACTCGTTCACAATATTCATCATCACAATCCAAGTTCTTTCAAAAGAGGGGATGGTAAAAAAAATTTCAACCTAATTGCATGAACGTTCACTATAATGCCTAAACCAGCTTTTCTCGTTACGAATTATAGACTATAAAAACGAAATAGAAAGAGAAATTTCGAAAGAAAAAAAAAAGAAAAAAAGAAGCCAGCCAGGCACTGGAGCCGCGGCCTGAAGCCGCGATGCGTAAACCGAGCCGACGTCCAAAACCCAGCAGAGAACCGTTTCATCCCTCGATCTCTCCGTTTACCTTATCGCCTTCGTGCGATATCCCATGGAGATCTATGATCTCTGACCACACAGACGACCTGCAGTCGTCCCCCAAGTGACACGCTCCTCTTCTCTCTCGCCACCATGTTTATGTTGGAACCTAACCTGCCTCTGAAGTCGAAGGGCCGAGGCCGAATGGCCGAAAAGAAAGAAGAGGCCGAATGGCCGAAAAGAAAGAAGAGGTCGAATGGCCGAAAAGAAAGAAGAGGCCGAATAGCCGAGAAGAAAGAAGGGCCGAATGGCCGAAAAGAAAGAAGAAGCCAAATGGCCGAGAAAGAAGCCTCCAACGGCTAGTTTTTGTTTAATCAAGGGAGTACCAATTGTACACTCCAGATTAAATCACTAAACCCCAAATAGAGGGTTAGGATTTAATCTGGAGAATGAAGGATTTTTTAGTGTTTAAAATTGTCTAATTACCTACCTTCTGTACTAAGGTATAGGTGATGGAAAAGGGCCATACTTTTGTAAGTCTCCATCTATTAATGAAGTATGGATGCTGCAATTGGCAGTGTGTGCAATCAGAAAAAGATCACTCCAAAATCAATCAAAAATCTTCTCTCAAAAATCCCAAGAAAACCTGTGCAACAAGCACCAAGAAAAACAATCAAAAACACAAACTATATCATGGCCTCAGAGCTTTGTTTCAGATCAGAGAAACCTTTCTGGGCGTAATCTGAAAAAAAAAGTCAAAACATTTGGAGCACCAACGAAGTGTTCTCAACCAAGACAACCAGCAAAAAAAATTTCTGGAAATGAAGGGAGCAAGCAGCAGTGAGCTAAAAGCCCCAATCTTTGATGGAGAAAACTATGATTTCTGGAGAATAAGAATGACAACCATTTTCAAATCCTATGATCTATGGGATATGGTTCAGAACGGGTATGAACTACCTGAGATGGAGTTTGATGCTCTAGAACAGAAGCTCACTGAAGAACAAACCAAATCATTGAAGCAGAATCGAATGGAAGATGCCAGAGCACTTGGAGTCATTCAAGGTGCTGTTTCAGACACCATTTTCCCAAGGATAGCAAATGAAGAGACATCAAAGGGAGCTTGGGAAGTTTTACAACAAGAATACAGAGGAGACTCTAAAGTTAAAAAGGTAAAACTTCAGTCCCTTAGAAGAGATTTCGAGTATACAAGAATGAGAGAAAATGAGCTGTTAAAATATTACTTCACTAGACTGTTTGATGTTGTAAACAAGATGAAAACATATGGTGAGGATCTGCCAAATGAGAGAATTGTCCAGAAACTGTTGATTAGCTTAACTAAACCTTATGATTCAATAGTGAGTGTCATTGAAGAAACCAAAGACACTGAAACTCTCAGTGTGCAAGATGTGATGGCATCCTTGAGAGCTTTTGATCAAAAGCTCGAAAGGCATGCAGATCTTGTACCAGAGAAAGCTTTCCAATCACTCAGCGTTGGATCTGGTAGTCAAGCTAGTGCAAGCAACCAGAAACCACAGTGGAAGGGCAAGAACAAGAGATGGGAAGGAAAAGGGTATCACAACTCTAGACCAAACCAAGGCAGCAATTACAACACAGGTCCAAGAACCAAACAACAATGCAAGCACTGTGATAAGTTCCACCTTGGGGAGTGTTGGTTCAAGGACAAGCCTAGATGCCACAAATGCAACAAACTTGGACACATTATGAAGGACTGCAGATCAAAGAATGTGCAGCAAGTGAACTGTGCCAACCAAGTAAATGAAGAAGCAAATGTGTTATGTGCTTTCAGTGCCCAAGTGGAGAAAAACAATGAAGTGTGGTACATTGATAGTGCCTGCAGCAACCACATGACTGCACATGAGTCACTACTCATCGACATTGACACAAACTTCACTGGAAAAGTGAAAATGGGTGATGGCACAATTGTCAAGGCCACTGGTAGAGGAACTCTAGTCATCAACACCAAGAAAGGAAGAAGATGCATAAGGGAAGTCTTGCTAGTGCCTGGATTGGATGATAACCTACTAAGTGTGGGTCAAATGATGGAGCATGGCTATTTCCTACTCTTTGTGGGAACTGCGGTTGAGATCTATGATGACAGATCCCTATCAAATGTGGTGACTAAAGTAGAAGTGAAAAATAGAAGCTTTCCACTTGCGCTGGAGTACTTAGAAGAAGTGGCAAAGAAAGCAAGTGTGATAGGCTCTATGAAGCTATGGCACAAGAGGCTTGGTCATTTAAACATGGCAAGCTTACAAAGTCTGCAAAAGAATGAAATGGTGCAAGGGATACCAAAGATGGATCAATGTGATGAAATCTGTGAAGGGTGTGTTTTTGGCAAGCATCACAGAGATTCATTTGAAGCAGGAAAAGCTTGGAGAGCAACAAAACCACTAGAGTTGATTCACACAGATGTGTGTGGACCAATGAAAACAACAACAATCAGTGGAAATAGATATTTCCTAACCTTCATTGATGACTACTCACGGATGTGTTGGGTATATTTTATGAGGTTTAAGTCTGAGGTATTCACTATATTCAAGAAGTTTAAGGCAATGGTGGAATTGCAAAGTGGATACTCAATCAAAAGACTGAGAAGTGATAGGGGAGGTGAGTACACCTCACATGAATTCAATGCATTCTGTGAGGGTGTGGGTTTGGAAAAGCAACTTACTGTGGCATACTCACCACAACAGAATGGAATTACAGAAAGGAAGAATAGAACAATAGTTGAAATGGCTAAATCTATGATGCATGAGAAAAACATGCCATATACATTTTGGGGTGAAGCTGTGAACACCTCACTGTATCTATTGAATAGGTGTCCTACAAAAGCTTTGGAGAAAAAGACTCAATTTGAAGTGTTCAGTGGAAGAAAGCCCTCTGTGAAGCATTTGAGAGTGTTTGGCTCAGTGTGCTACACTCACATTCCTAACCAACTAAGGCATAAGCTGGAGAAGTCAAGCAACAAAGGAGTGTTTGTAGGGTATGGAACCAGTGAAAAATGGTACAGAGTCTACAATGTGTCAACACAAAAAGTAATTCTGTCAAGGGATGTCATCTTTGATGAAGACTCAATGTGGAACTGGGAAACGAAGGTAGAGGAAAAGGATAGTGTCTCTCTGCAACTAGACCTCAACAGAAGGCAAACAAGGGAGCCTACTGAGATCTCAGTTCAAGAAGAAAGTGCACAAAGTGGTAACATACAAGGGACTCCACAGCAAATCACCACAAGTTCACAGTCAAGTCAATCACAACAATCAACACCAAGTTCAACTCTAGTGAGATTGAGAAATCTGGATGAGATATATGCTACATGTAACTACTGTGTAATAGAACCAGAGTCATATGAAGAAGCTGAGAAAGACAAAGCTTGGAAGAAAGCAATGAAGGAAGAGCTTGAGATGATTGAAAAGAATGACACTTGGGAAATGGTAAATCGACCAAGTGACAAGCCCGTGATTGGTGTGAAGTGGGTATACAAAGTGAAGCTAAACCTAGATGGTTCTGTGCAGAAGAACAAAGCCAGACTGGTAGCTAAAGGCTACTCACAGAAGCCTGGTGTAGACTTCAATGAAACCTTTGCTCCAGTAGCAAGGTTAGAAACCATAAGGACTTTGATAGCCCTTGCAGCCAAGAAGGGTTGGAAGCTGCATCAATTGGATGTTAAATCTGCATTTTTAAATGGAGTGCTTGAAGAGGAAGTGTTTGTAGAACAACCTCAAGGCTTCACGAGTCAAGAGTTTCCAGAGAAAGTGTACAAGTTAAGGAAGGCTCTCTATGGCCTAAAGCAAGCCCCAAGAGCTTGGTACAGTGAGATTGACTCCTATTTCACTAAGAAAGGATTTCAGAAAAGTCCTAGTGAAGCTACACTCTACATCAAAACTGGAAACAACAACAAGACTCTCATTGTTTCAATCTATGTGGATGATGTGATCTACACTGGAAATGATGCTGCAATGATTGAAGAGTTCAAAGAAGAAATGATGAAGAAGTATGAGATGACTGATCTCGGCCTCTTGCATCATTTTCTTGGCATTGGGGTGATTCAAGGAGCAAGTAGCATTTTCATTCACCAAAGGAGGTATGCAGAAACCTTGCTTGAGAAGTTTGGACTGAAAGGGTGCAAACTAGTCTCTACACCCCTAATTGCAAATGAAAAACTTAAGAGTGATGATGGAAGTGAGGCTGCAGATGCAAGCCTTTACAAAAGCATTGTTGGCAGTCTATTGTATCTAACTGCAACAAGGCCAGACCTTATGTTCCCAGCAAGTATACTGTCTAGATTTATGCAGAATCCTAGCAAGACACACATGGGCACAGCTAAGAGAGTGCTAAGATATGTGCAAGGAAGCCTAGATTATGGGATAAAATATGAGATGGGGAAGTCATCTATCCTAATTGGATTCTGTGACAGTGACTGGGGTGGCAGTGAAGATGACAGCAGAAGCACATCGGGCTATGCTTTCACCTTCGGATCAGGGGTATTTTCGTGGGCTTCTGTGAAGCAACAAAGTGTTGCACTGTCCACAGCTGAGGCAGAGTATGTGAGCGCATCAGAAGCTACAACTCAAGCTATTTGGCTAAGGTTCATACTTAAAGACTTTGGGGAATTGCAGGTTGAAGCCACACCTCTTTTGTGCGACAACACCTCTGCAATTGCCATGACCAAAAACCCAGTGTTCCATCATGTGAACAAAACACATCAAGAGAAGATATCATTTCATCAGAGAAGCATTGCAGAACAACACAATCAAGCTAATCTACTGCAACACAGAAGATCATATCGCAAATATATTCACTAAGGCATTACAGAAGGATAGATTCAATTACCTGAGGGGTTTGCTCGGTTTGACTCCAAGAAGCAGTTTAGAAGGGAGTGTTGGAACCTAACCTGCCTCTGAAGTCGAAGGGCCGAGGCCGAAAGGTCGAAAAGAAAGAAGAGGCCGAATGGCCGAGAAGAAAGAAGGGCCGAATGGCCGAAAAGAAAGAAGAAGCTGAATGGCCGAGAAAGAAGCCTCCAACAGCTAGTTTTTGTTTAATCAAGGGAGTACCAATTGTACACTCCAGATTAAATCACTAAACCCCAAATGGAGGGTTAGGATTTAATCTGGAGAATGAAGGATTTTTTAGTGTTTAAAATTGTCTAATTACCTACCTTCTGTACTAAGGTATGGGTGATGGAAAAGGGCCATACTTTTGTAAGTCTCCATCTATTAATGAAGTATGGATGCTGCAATTGGCAGTGTGTGCAATCAGAAAAAGATCACTCCAAAATCAATCAAAAATCTTCTCTCAAAAATCCCAAGAAAACCTGTGCAACAAGCACCAAGAAAAACAATCAAAAACACAAACTATATCAGTTTAGGCATAGTTTGTAAGTTTACTTTTCTGAGGTTGCAATTGTCATAGATACCTTGTGAAAAATTGGTTTGCAACATTTTCTTCGTGTGCATTTAGTGCGAAAGGAGAAAAATTCTATATAAACAGATGACATACTCGGTTCAAATGATGAGCTGTATTTTATTCCGCACGCTCGATGCAGCGTATGTAGGATAAGAATGCATACATTTAAGAGATTTATTGGTCATTATTGATCACATCTCTTACTACATGAGAACATTTTCGTGCGTACGTAGTGCATGATCTTCATATTTTGGCAAACTCAATCGTTGTCTTTCCATTATGGGGCTTCGCTAAGAAATGCTTGACATAATCAGAAAAGAGAACTGACTTATACACTGGTTTCTCGCCACTTTCAAGCACCTCCGGCAGCGGAGAGATCATCTCAGATGACCTCGGGCCGACAAATATGGGAATCGAAACCCTGTTCTTACTTGAACTGACCGCTACTCGATGCTCAACGCTCTTGTATCGCCCATTGCTTATTATTTGCAGTGCATCACCAATGTTGATCACCAAGGACCCCTTCACAGGTGGAACATGAATCCAGCCGCTATCCTTGTCATTGCCATTGTCATTCCTTCGCACGTAAAGCCCACCAATGTCGTCCTGAAGGAGGATCGTAAGCGTTGAGATATCAGAGTGACGGCCATTTCCGACTGCGAGCTCAGGATTTGGGCAAATGGGGTAGTAGTTGAGCTGGATCCGCTTGGCCCCCATTAAAAGATATTCTTTTGCTTTGTCTATTTCTTTCACATTTAGTCTTCTCATTAGCAACTCTAAGAGTCGTTTTGTAAGAATATGAGACTTCTTCATATATTCAAGTACTGCATCCCTAAAACCATACATACATATATATACATGAGTAATGTTAGGGAAACTAAATTTATAAACTAAATGACATCATAGTTAATGATTGGATTATTACTTAAACGTTAATAAACGTGCTCATTTCTTATTGGTGACACATCATTTAGTTTGCAAATTTAGTCTCTCTAGCATTACTTTATATACATAGTCGATAACTTGGTATAAATACTCTTATTCAAATTAATAATTTAAAAAATCTAAAGAAGATATAATGACTTTTAAGATGATGGCGATGAGAAGGAATTGTTTAGTACGTACTAATCTGTCATATTTGGTATGATGTCCATACTTGGTCGATACCTGCTATTTTGTTGATATTTGACATGATTGACAAAATATATCAATCAAATTAATATCCATGATACACCATATACCGTAGATTTGGTGTCGACTAACTAGCCGCTGTCCTACAAGTGATCATCTTTGTTATGATTAAAAGTTCTTTCTTATGAGCGGAATGTCGAAAAATGTAAATTGTAGCAATAGTTTCTTAAATTTTACTTAAATGGAGCAATGATCCCTCAATTAAAAACTCATTACCATTGGTCCCTCAACTCATCAAAATGTGTAGCTATAATCTCTCAACTAAAAATTCATTACCATTGGTCTCTCAACTTTAATCCAACTGGAGAAATAGTCCCTTAACCGTAACCCAATTCAAGCAACGGTCCCTCAACTTTAACCCAATTGTAGCAATAGTCCTTCCAATGTAACTTGTTTTGATAAAATTCTGACGAAGTTGACGAAAAGAACCATAACTACACGTTTTGATGAGTTGATGGACTCCAATTGTAGCAATGGTCCTTCCAACATAACTCATTTTGACAAAATTTTGATGAAGTTGATAAAAAGGATCATGGCTACGCATTTTGATGAGTTGAGAGACCAATGGTAATAGATTTTTAGTTGAGGGACTATTACTCCAATTTGATTAAAGTCGAAGAACCATTACTACAATTTACTCCATGAAAAATGAACATGATATCAATTTACTTATTAGCAATCTGGTGTTTGAATGTGTATCATTTATTATTTTTATAGCTGTATTCGTGTCCTAATTTTTGGAAATTTATTTTGTATAGTGTTCGTACTTGTAGCATATCTCTACCAGTACCTGTGCAACATAGTTTATCATGCTGTATACCTGAATTTATAAAATGGATGTACATGTTAGGGTGCATTATAATTTACTTCTTACCTGCACACAGGAGGCCAAAACGCAAAGGCCTCATCCTCTTCCTCATAAGCATAGAGACCAAGGAAATCCTTCCACTCCAGAGCCTTCTCTGCTTGAGGACTAAAGCTCGTGTCATATTGGACATTGTTCGAAGGCGAATGCTCTTTCGAGTACTTACTCTTCTCCTCAGCTGGCAACCCAAAGAAGCGATGAGTTGCTTCCTTCACATTCTCAAGCACTTCAACCGGCACCCCGTGATTCACTAGTTGAAAGAACCCCAACTTCTCTGCTGCACTGCAAATAGATTCTACCGCTTTCGGGTCGTTCCAATTCGACATGTCAATGATAGGAATGGAGTCTTGGGACATTATCATTGTACTGCTTCTTTCTTCAAGGGGTTGGATGTATTGGTTGGGGATGCTTTTGAGGCCCAATTCTGAGAGACCCTTTACTCCATTGCCTTTGTTTATAACAAAGTCAGTGATATCTGAGAGGTCGGAGATGGTTTTGGCCATAGTTGTTAAGTCTTCTACAATCTGGGTACGGGTGAAGATAGTACTTAGTTTACCATCTATATAGTAGAGTTTTGATCCAGTGACTAATACATATATTTGGATATTCTATATCTACCCTTCTACTCTGTATATTAACAACTAACCTAGCATCAAATGCAATTAGAATGCTAGCCTGATCAAGTGAGCTTTAGGTTGGGCGCTAAATTACCTAATCCTAAGTGCTAGGTGCAGTAGCAGATCCATAATTTTAACATTGAGTGGTCCCAATATAAAAGTTTTAAAAAAATTAGATGTAAATATTGTTAAAAAACTAGACAATAAACTACCAACCAACTTTTCATTCATAATTTTTGTACAAACAACATTTCAAACTCCAGAGACTAAATGCCATTTATGTGCTACATACTACAGTTTGAGGTCATTTTCAAAATGTACCACAAGGTTTCAATTTCAGCATTTTATACCTAATTAAATGTCTTCACTTTTACTTTTATGACTAGTTTAAAACGAAGCAAACAATTTAAGTGGGTTAGGGCTTTCCTCTTTAACTCGCTGTGTCTTGGGTTTAAACTTTTTCCCTTCTCTTATTGTAAAATAAGTGTAGAATTATCCTCTATAATTATAAAAAAAGAAAAAAAAGAAAGAAACAAATGAAGATGAAAACACAAAAAAAAGGAACCAAAGAGAAGAACACAGACAACCAAGATGAAATTGATAAGCAATGTAAAATTACACTAGAAAAGGAAAGGAGGATGAGGAAAGCAGTAGAAAACCAAAAGGAAATAATTTCAACAAAAAACAAAAAGACAAAGACATAAATAAAGTGACGTGGCATTAGTTTCCATAAGTTAGGGCCCAAAAACAAACAGCCTCGCAAATACTGAGTAAATGAATAGATGGATCTCTATAAGCTAAGGTCCAAAAACAAACGGCCTCGCAAATACTCATTAAATGAATAGATGAAATGACACCGTCCAGTCGAGGGTTAAGAAATAAAAGAGCAATTTTTCTCTTTCTTCTTTCTCAGGCTGCCCCTGGTTCTTTCTTCACCAGCCGCCATTATCACCACACACTCAGACTTGGGTGGTCTTCGAAGGTCTTTACAGCCACTTATTCTGATTTCCAGGTGATTCTGGGACCACTTTGGTCCCTTAATAGATCCGCCCTTGACTGGGTGTTGCTTTACCTTAGTGCTACGACAAGGTGCATAAATATTTTTAATTGTAACGTGACAGATTGACAATCACTTGTTAGAAAAAAAAATTCGCACAATGCTCATGCAAATCAGTTTTGTTTAGCCAACTAACTACTGGCTCACATACATAGGTAAGAGTTTGACAACAACAAATGAAGGCGCATATATATATAGTCACTCAAATTTTATTAGTCATACAAACTTTTTTAGTCACATGATGAATCGATATTATACTATATATTTAACCTTATTCTTGGTATTAATTTAGTGGTTATTTTGTGAGAATTTTGATACTTTGAATTATATTCTCAATGTAGGACATACGACTTCCTCAAGAGAAAAATGTAGTCAAACGGATGAATTTTTGAGTGATTCTAATTGGAAGATGTTTATGTGTCTCTCAACTTGTTCATATCAAAGTTTTATAATTTTATACCTAGCGGTTTATTTATGGCGATGAAATATAGGAACAATGTGCAGTGCTGTTAAACTGACGTTTTGGGCTTATTTGGGTTTTTTGGCGTCTAAGATAATGTCTTTTGGGTTCGAGGCCTTCTGCAATTATGTTCGAGACATCTCAAGCTTTAATTCTATCCGTTTTGGGCCTGTTTTGGAGCCCTAAAGATCCAGAAACGTGGCTGTTTTGTGGCTGTGCAGATTTTAGGCGAATTTTCCGAGTCAATTTAGGATTATATTTCCTAATTTATTTTAATTTATTTGGTTTCCTAGTTTTATTCTAAGACCTTTTTATGGGTAGGGTTTTATTTTCTAGTAGCATAAATGAGGCTTTTTAGCCATTAAGAGTGGGAAGAGAAAAAGAAGAGAACACACGCACGCTTTAGAGCTTTTTTATTCAAGTTTATTTTCTAGGTGTTTTCTATCCTTATTTTTAATAATACTTTTTGTTTATGATTGTTAGTAACAAATTTCCATTTGCTAGGGCGAGGCCACGAGCCTTAGCAAGAATATGTAGTTTTGAATAATTTATGCTTGTTAGTAACAAATTTCCATTTTTGCTTATAATATTATGCATGCAAGTTTTGAATAATTAATCACCGATTTAAACTATCTAATTGTCTTAATGCTTAGCTACCCTTAGGATCTTTAGAAAAGTAATTTGAAGCAATTTTTGTTGGAGGTTGGTCCCTGAAATTGACGAAAGCTTCTTGTGATTAATATGTGCAAGTTCACTTAAGATGAATACCATGTCTTAAGGGTTGTATGGTTTTTCAAAAGGTTTCATAAAACTTAATGAGTCATGCATGTTTAGATTTGATTTGAATACCACTCACGAATTGCATGTTTGATATACGCTCTATGTTGGGGTTCCAAGTAGGCATATATTAGGAAAACCTAACCTTCAAAATATGCATTTGTAAGTCATAAGTAATTGAAAGAACTGCATATGATTGTTAAGGTGGCAGCGAAACCCTAGGCTTTTACAATTTAATTTTTAAAAACTATTTTCTTTTAGTTTATTTTATTTTGTCCCTTTGTTTAATTATTTTCTATTAAATTCGTTTTTATTATTTGAAATCACAAAATCAACTTTTCCTCAAACTTTGTTTTAACTAATTAATTAAGATTTGATTTGATACAAATTATTCATTCAATCCCTTTGTAGAACGACATTGCTAGAGCTGCTATACTACGATAACCTTGTACTCTTGCAAGTATTTAAAGTGTTTTTATCCCTACTTTTGTACCTACTTTTGTAGGTGGTAAAATTCCTATCATCACACAAACTTAGTGCATATAAATTACAGTGGTAAGGGTGCTAATTATAGCTTCCCAATAAGCCAAAAAAATTCTAGGAGTTTCCTAGTTCAATGTTTCGATCTGATGAATTTGCTTGATTCTAACCACAGGCAAGGTGAAATTTCCCATAGCCTCTCCAAGTTTGAAAAAGAAATAATGATGGATATAAATTTTTCAATGGACACTATTTCAACACTAAATGAAACAATGATGGATTCTTCTCCATCAAAAAATCCTTAATGCTCTACTTGGACCAATATTTTTATGGTTATACCATTCCTTAAAGTAGCATAACTAATTATTAGGCATACTTGTTGAACCATGAAACGTACCTCAAGTACTGCAAATCTCTACCAAAGATAAAAAGCATGAGGTACAGATAATATACAAGTGAAAGTGAGCTGTAACAGAAAAAATTAAAAAATTGTTCAAAATTCAAAATTGAGGAGATAATATTAAATTAAAACTAATAAAAAAGGCTTCAAATCTTTACATTTTAATATATAAAAAAAACCACCAACTAACTTTATTTTAATAATAAGGACAAAAGACAAAAAAAATAAATTTAAAAAAAAACTTAACAAACCCACTTGCGCTGGGCTCGTACCCCTACCCCCACTTCAAACAGTCCACTTTTTCCTACCTTTTGTCCCATCATTAGATTAATATTTATTTTATTTTTTTGCATAGAATAAGAAAAATACTTTGACTCATGCGTGTTAGAGGCAAGTGAATTTTACAGGTTGTAAATTGAAAAACTCATCGATTGGTCATTCTGCGTTGAATAATGTAAGTGTTTGTTTCCTTGTTTAACAATGCATTGGCAGTTTAATTGTTGTTCCTCACATTCGGCTTTCTCAAAATAACCCACACTATTTTAGAAGTGAGCCACAATTTCTTGAACTACAAAAAAATAACCCACATAATCCACACTATTTCTGAAGTGAAACACTATTTTTTAAACTACAACAAAATAACCTACTATTTATGAAAGTGAACCAAAATAACCCACATTATTTCTAGAATTACAATGTAATAACCCATACTATTTTTGAAAGTAAACCAAAATAACCAATACTATTGCTGGAACTACAACATAATAATCCACATTATTTTTGAAACTATAGTATAATCACCCACACTATTTCTGAAAGTTAACCAAAATAGCCTACACTATTTTTGAAACTACAACATAATAACCCAAACTATTTATGGATCTACAGCATAATAGCCCACACTATTTATGAATCTACAGTATAATAACCCACATTATTTATGAAAGTAAACCAAAATAACTCACATTATTTCTGGAAAAACAATGTAATAACTCACACTATTTCTAAAAGTAAACCAAAATAACCTATACTATTACTGGAACTACAACATAATAATTCACACTATTTATGAAACTACAGTATAATTACCCACATTATTTTTGAAAGTGAACCAAAATAACTTACACTATTTATGAAACTCCAGCATAATAGCCAACACTATTTACGAATCTACAGTATAATAACTCACACTATTTCTGAAAGTGAACCAAAATAACTCATATTATTTCTGAAACTACAATATAATAACCCACACTATTTCTGAAAGTAAACCAAAATAATATACATTATTGCTGGAACTACAACATAATAATCCACACTATTTTGAAACTACAGTGTCACATCCCGACCCGGGGCGAATCACTTCCCGGGCCCGCTCCACCACCGTAGCACGATATTGTCCGCTTTGGGCCCCGACTACACCCTCACAATTTTGTTTCTAGGAACTCACACAAGAACTTCCCAGTGGGTCACCCATCATGGGAGTGCTCTCGCGCGCTACTCGCTTAACTTCGAAGTTCCCACGGAACCCGAAGCTAGTGAGTTCCCAAAAGGCCTCGTGCTAGGTAGAGATGAGAATATACATTTAAGGATCACTCCATTGGGCGATGTGGGATGTTACAATCCACCCCCCTTAGGGGCCCGACGTCCTCGTCGGCACACCACGACCAGGGTTTGGCTCTGATACCAATTGTCAGATCCCGGCCTGGGGCAGATCACTTCCCGAGCCCGCTCCACCACCGTAGCATTATGTTGTCCGTTTTGGGCCCCGACTATGCCATCACGGTTTTGTTTCTAGGAACTCACATGAGAACTTCCCAGTGGGTCACCCATCATGGGAGTGCTCTCGCGCGCTACTTGCTTAATTTCGGAGTTCCTACGAAACCCGAAGCTAGTGAGCTCCCAAAAGGCCTCGTGCTAGGTAGAGATGGGAATATACATTTAAGGATCACTCCCTTGGGCAATGTGGGATGTTACAACAGTATAATCATCTACACTATTTCTAAAAGTGAACCAAAATAACCTATATGATTTCTAAAACTACAGCATAAAAACCCATACTATTTATGGATCTATAGCATAATAACTCACATTATTTATGAAAGTGAACCAAAATAACCCACATTATTTCTGGAAAAATAATGTAATAACCCACACTATTTCTAAAAGTAAACCAAAATAACCTATACTATTGCTGGAACTACAACATAATAATTCACACTATTTATGAAACTACAGTATAATCACCCACACCATTTTTGAAAGTGAACCAAAATAACATACATTATTTATGAAACTACAGCTTAATAGCCAACACTATTTACAAATCTGCAGTATAATAACCCACACTATTTTTGATAGTGAACCAAAATAACTCACATTATTTCTGGAACTACAATGTAATAACCCACACTATTTCTGAAAGTAAACCAAAATAATATACACTATTGCTGGAACTACAACATAATAATCCACATTATTCTGAAACTACAGTATAATCATCTACACTTTTTCACTATTGCTGGAACTACAACATAATAATCCACATTATTCTGAAACTACAGTATAATCATCTACACTTTTTCTGAAAGTGAACCAAAATAACTTACATTATTTCTGAAACTACAGCATAAAAAACCACACTTTCCCTAGAAATACAGCATATGAACCCACACTATTTCTGAAACTACAGCATAATAACCACACTATTTTTGGAAAGTGGGCCAAAATACCCATACTATTTCTAGAACTACAACATAATAACCCACACTATTTCTGAAATTGATCCAAAATAACTCACATTATTTATGAAAAGTAACAAAATAAACATCATTTATGGAATTAAAACAAAATAACTCATACTAATTCTGGTTTTGAACAAAAAATAAAGCACACTATTACTGGAACTATTGCAAAATTATACATTATTTACGAAACTGAAGAAAACACACTTCTAATGGTTATAAAAGATGTTAGGTACTAGTCAAGTGGCGGAATGGGGCTTAGGAGGACTAGGCAGTTGTAAAGTAAACTTATTATCTATCTTTGGTGCTTTGGTGAATTTTTATAGAATTAGATGAAAGTTTAAATAATTATAACTCTGTAATACTTTACAAAATATTTTTTAGAAACCATATGAATTTATTGTAAATTTAAAATAAAATAAAAGTGTAAAACATGTGACAAAAAAAGAGCATTTGAACAACAATTTAAAAAAATTAAATAAAGAAGGGAGGGAGCATTGGGATGTGACTCCTAAAAGGATGGAGATGGGGCCCCACACCGTTTCCTAAACATGTTGGGATGCTAACTGTCTAAATTAAATTGAAAATCAAATTACTAAAACATTAAATATGAAAGAGTGAGACCACGTGGGGTGGAAATGAAGACAGAAACTTGTATTCTTCCTCTCTTTTGTTAGGGGTAATTATGGAAAGTATATTTGAGTGTGTTGGGCTTTGTAATCCATCATGTGTATAATTTTATGGTTTGTCCTTATGGTTAAATTTTAGGAGCTTTTGGTTAAATAATATTTTAGACTGGTTTTTTGTTAAAATAATGGGATAATTTGATATAGATCCAATTTTGTGAGCTATTACTAGAATTAGTCCACTACTTTGAAATAGGTCCAATAATTGATATTCCACGTAAGCTTATTTATAATTTGTACCTTATATATCCCTTAGACTTATAAATTGTAGTAAATATTCAAAATTTCTTAATTATATGATTATTTGTGGTTTAACTAATCCCTTAATTGTAGGATTAGTTATAGCAATAAAATCTCAGCCCCCAAAATTTTGTGTCGTTCATTCATTCTTTATTTCTTTCCCCCTCTCCTGTCACTCCTTGTCATCCCGCTTTTCTCCCATATGCATTCTTCATATCTCCAGCACACACAAAAAAAAAGCGATTAATCAGGCCTTTAACTTGGGCTATAAAGCATTTAACAGAACACTAGTTGTGTTTGTATGTTTGCTGTGCATATCCTTTTTCTGCGATTGAATGTGCGTATGGTCTCTTTGTAGGCTCCATTCTGTCACCATCCACTGAGCTTTCATTCATAAAACCATTAATCTACATTTATTTTTATTTTTCTTCCTATACAACAGGTACTTTTTTTTGTTTTTATTTTGTTGGTATATTATATCTGTTTTGTAGGTATAAAGCATTTTTCTTCCTATACAATAGTTAGTTTATTTTTGTTTTGCAGGTAGATTGCATCTGTTTTGTTGGTATAAAGTATTTTTTTTCCTATACAATAGGTAGTTACTAAATTATATCGGTTTTGTAGGTAAATATCATTAGGTGGTTACGGACTTGGATCCTCTCCGAATCCCCTCCATGGGGATCCTAGGGATCAAGCCCCGTGGACCGTTCATAAAAAATCGTGCGGTTACAATTAAATGTTTTTTACGCAAAACGAAACTGCTTTATTTTTAAAAATATATAAATCATTTAATTTTAGCCGCACGATTTTTTATGAACAGTCCACTGGGCTTGATCCCTAGGATTCCCATGGAGGGGATCCGAAGAGGATCCAAGTCCGGTGGTTACTAGATAATATTTTAGTTTGAGTATTTAAATATTTAAAATTAAAAACTGAATGAATGATACAAAAATTAAAGAATTTAAATATTTTTATCTAAAAGGGAACAATTGGTATAAAAATATGTAATTAGATAACTGGACTTAGTTCAAAAACTACCTATATTTTTGGACCTAGATTGGAAAGCCCCTAAAATAATTTTATTCCAAGCCCTTTTCATTAAAGCTCCCTAATATTAATGATTTAATAGTTAATATCCATTAATAATCCCTTAAAAGGGGACAGATAATTTTGATGATTTAATAGGTAATATCCATTTAATAGTTAATATATCCCTTAAAAGGAGGCATAAATTCTGACCCGTAAAAAAAACCTCCATCTACTAAGAGATAAAGTGGGAAATCAACATATAATATTTTTCATTTAAAAGGAATAAACTAATGATATGTAAATAAAAAAAAATTAAAATGGTTAGGTGGCCATTAGTCCAAGCGTTTTGATATAATCTTTAAAAGACACAAAAGTTTAATTAAAAAATGTAGATAATGAGTGGTGCATTCTAATTTCCCCTTTAAAGGAAGGTCGAAATTTTCGACCAAATTCCATGAACGTTCACTATAATGCCTAAACCAGCTTTTCGCATTACGAATTATAGACTATAGAAACGAAATAGAAAGAGAAATTTCGAAAAGAAAAAAAATGAAATAAAAAATTAATCAGCCAGGCACTGGAGCCGCGATGCGTAAACCGAGCCGACGTCAAAAACCAAGCAGAGAACCATACGAACCGTTTCGTCCCTCGATCTCTCCGTTTACCTCATCGCCTTCTTGTGATATCCCATGGAGATCTATGACCTCTGACCACACAGACGACCTGCAGTCGTCCCCCAGGTGACACGCTCGTCTTCTCTCTCGCCACCATGTTTAGGCATAGTTTAAGTTTGCTTTTCTGAGGTTGCAATTGTCATAGATTCCTTTTGAAAAATTGGTTTGCAACATTTTCTTTGTGTGCCTTTAGTGTGAAAGGAGAAAAATTCAATATAAACAGTCAAAGAAGGATATTGCATATTCGTCAAGCTGGCACAAAGAAGAAGAAGAAAATCAGATGACATACTCGGTTCAATTTAGAGTTGGAAATGATGAGCTGTATTTCATTCCGCACGCTCGACGATGCAGCGTATGTAGGATAAGAATGCATACATCTAAGAGATTTATTGGTCATTATTGATCACATCTATTACTGCATGAGAACATTTTCGTGCATACGTAGTGCATAATCTTCATATTTTGGCAAACTCAATCGTTGTCTTTCCATTATGGTGCTTCGCTAAGAAATGCTTGACATAATCAGAAAAGAGAACTGACTTATACACTGGTTTCTCGCCACTTTCAAGCACCTCCGGCAGCGGAGAGATCATCTCAGATGGCCTTGGGAAGACAAATATGGGAATCGAAACCCTGTTCTTACTTGAACTGACCGCTACTCGATGCTCAACGCTCTTGTATCGCCCATTGCTTATTATTTGCAGTGCATCACCAATGTTGATCACCAAGGACCCCTTCACAGGTGGAACATGAATCCAGCCGCTATCCTTGTCATTGCCATTGTCATTCCTTCGCGCGTAAAGCCCACCAATGTCGTCCTGAAGGAGGATCGTAAGCGTTGAGATATCAGAGTGACGGCCAGCTCCGACTGCGAGCTCAGGATTTGGGCAAATGGGGTAGTAGTTGAGCTGGATCCGCTTGGCCCCCATTAAAAGATTTTCTTTTGCTTTGTCTATTTCTTTCACATTTAGTCTTCTCATTAGCAACTCTAAGAGTCGTTTTGTAAGAATTTCAGACTTCTTTATATATTCAAGTACTTCATCCCTAAAACCATACATACATATATACATGAGTATGTTAACATAGACAGAGGAAGAACGAATGAAAGAATAAGAATTCAAGAACTAGAGAGAGAGAGAAAGGTTTAGAGAGAGAAGCTGCAAAGACTTGTTGTATTTAATCTTTCTTAACCTGTAAGTCATTACAATGATCTATTTATATAAAAGACTACCTTTCTAACTGACTAACTAAACATTCAGTTTCTCGTTTTAACACATGGCATAATCCTAGCCACTATCTATATCCTTACAGAGTAATGCTAGTGAAACTAAATTTATACACTAAATGACAAGGAAGTTAATGATTGAATTATTACTTAAGCGTTGATAAACGTACTTATTTCTTGTTGGTGACACATAATTTATTTTACAAATTTAGTCTCCTTAGCATTATTCTATATAAATACTCTTACTCAAATTAATAATTTAAAAAATCTAAAGAAGATGTAATGACTTTTAAGATGATGGCGATGAGAAAGGAATTGTTTGTACGTACTAATCTATCATATTTGGTATGATGTCCGTACTTGATCGATACTTGCTATTTTGTTGATATTTGACATGATTGACGAAATATATCAACCAAATTAACATCCATGATACACCGTATACTGTAGATTTGGTGTCTACTAACTAGCCACCAAGGTATTAAATATCGATGATATCGGAAATATCGGTAGTCTAAAAACACGGAAATTTCGATGGAAATATCGGGATATTATCGATATCGATAAAAATTGAATAAAAACCACGGAAATTGTAAGAAAAACTTGGAAATTTTTATTGAAACTTTGCAGGATGTTTATTTAGTCAATTATCTATTAGTTTATCACAAAAAATTCGACGGAAATGGATTGCATGATGGATTTAACTGATTTAAGTTGATTATATAGCGAGCTGGCAAACATTGTGATTGTAGACAATATGTAAATATTTTAGCATATTTTCACAAAAACATAAGTGATATGGTGGTTAAGGTGTTGAAAGAGTAAAATGGGAGGGGTTCGAATCCCCTTGGTGTTTTTTTAAATATAGAAATTTAAAAAACACGGATATTTCGATAGAAATATCGATAACATCGGAAATATCGGTAGTCCAAAAACACGGAAATTTCGATGGAAATATCGAGATATTATGGATATTTTATACCTTGCTAGCCACTATCCTACAAGTGATCATCTTTGTTATGATTAAAAGTTCTTTCTTATGAGCGGAACGATATGGAAAAGTGTAAATTGTAGTAGTGGTCTCTTAAATTTAATTCAATTGGAGTAATATCTCTCAACTAAAAATCCATTACAATTGGTCCCTCAACTCATCAAAATGTGCAGCTATAATCCTTCAACTAAAAATTCATTACCATTGGTCCCTCAAGTTTAATCCAACTGGAGAAATAGTCCCTTAACTTTAACCAAATTCGAGCAATGGTCCCTCAACTTTAACCAAATTGTAGCAATAGTCCTTCCAACATAACTCGTTTCAATAAAATTCTGACGAAGTTGACAAAAAGAACCATAGCTACACTTTTTGATAAGCTGAGGGACCCCAATTGTGGCAATGGTCCTTCCAACATAATTCCTTTTGACAAAATTTTGACGAAGTTGATAAAAAGGATCATAGCTACACATTTTGATGAATTAAGGGACCAATAGTAATGGATTTTTAATTGAGGGATCATTATTCCAATTTTATTAAAGTTCAAGGATCATTGCTATAATTTACTCCATCGAAAATGAACATGATATAAATGTACTTATTAGCGATCTTGTGTTTGAATGTGTATCATTTATTATTTTTATAGCTGTATTCGTGTCCTAATTTTTGGAAATTTATTTTGTGTAGTGTTCATACTTGTAGCGTATCTCTACCAGTACCTGTGCGACATAGTTTATCATGCTGTATACCTGAATTTATAAAATGGATGTACATGTATTTTACTGCATGTACATGTTAGGGTGCATTAATTTTCTTATTACCTGCACACAGGAGGCCAAAACGCAGAGGCCTCATCCTCGTCCTGATAACCATGGAGACCAAGGAAATCTTTCCACTCCAGAGCCTTCTCTGCTTGAGGATTAAAGCTCGTGCCATATTGGACATTGTTCGAAGGCGAATGCTCTTTCGAGTATTTACTCTTCTCCTCAGCTGGCAACACAAAGAAGCGATGAGTTGCTTCCTTCACATTCTGAAGCACTTCAACCGGCACCCCGTGATTCACTAGTTGAAAGAAGCCCAACTTCTCTGCTGCACTGCAAATAGATTCTACCACTTTCGGGTCGTTCCAATTCGACATGTCAATGATAGGAATGGAGTCTTGGGACATTTTCATAGTACTGATTCTTTCTTCAAGGGGTTGGATGTATTGGTTGGGGATGCTTTTGAGGCCCAATTCTGAGAGACCCTTTACTCCATTGCCTTTGTTTATAACAAAGTCAGTGATATCTGAGAGGTCGGAGATGGTTTTGGCCATAGTTGTTAAGTCTTCTACAATCTGGGTACGGGAGAAGATACTACTTAGTTTATATAGAGTTTTGATCCAGTGACTAATACATATATTTGGATATTCTATATCTACCCTTCTACTCTGTATGTTAACAACTAACCTAACATCAAATGCAATTAGAATGCTAGCCTGGTCACGTGAGCTTTAGGTTGGGCACTAAATTACCTAATCCAAACTGCTAGGTGCAGTAGCATATCCAGAATTTTAATTTTGGGTGGTCTCAATATAAAAGCTTTAAAAAAATTAGACAAAAATATTTTTAAAAAATTAGACAATAAACTACCAACCAACTTTTCATTCATAGTTTGAAGACATTTTAAGCTACAGAGACTAAATGTCATTTATGTGCTACATACTACAATTTGAGGTCATTTTCAAAATGAACCACAAAGTTTCAATTTCAGCATTTTATACCTAATTAAATGTCTTTACTTTTATGAATGGATTAAAACGAAGCAAACAATTCAAGTGGGTTAGGGCTTTCCTTTTTAACTCACTGTGTCCTAGGTTCAAACTTTTTCCCTTCTTTTATTGTAAAATAAGTGTAGAATTATCCTCTATAATTAGAAGGAAAAAAAAAGAAAACAAATGAAAATGAAAACACAAAAAAAGAAACCAAATAGAAGAACACACAGACAACCAAGATGAAATTGATAAGTAATGTAAAATTTGACTAGAAAAGGGAAGGAGGATGAGGAAAGCGGTAGAGAACCAAAAGAAAATAATTTCAACAAAAAAGAGAAAGGCAGAGACATAAATAAAGTGACGTGGCATTAGTTTCCATAAGCTAGGGCCCAAAAACAAATAGCCTCTCAAATACTGAGTAAATAAATAGATGAATCTGTATAGGCTAAGGCCCAAAAACAAATGGCCTCACAAATACTCATTAAATGAATAGATGAAACAACACCATCCAGTTGAGGGTTAAGAAATAAAAGAGCAAATTGTCTCGTTCTTCTTCCTCAGGCTACCCCTGGTTTTTCTTCACCAACCCCCATTATCACCACACACTCAGACTTGGGTAGTCCTCGGAGGTCCTTACAGTCACTTATTCTTATTTTCGAGTGGTCCAGGGACCACCTTGGTCCATTAGTATATCCACCCCTAACTAGGTGTTGCTTTACCTTAGTGCTACAACAAGGGGCAGAATTATTTTTAAGTGTAACGTGACAGTTTAACAATCACTTGTTAGAAAGAAAAAAAAATTCACACAATGCTCATGCAAATTAGTTATGTTTAGCCAACTAACTAGTGGCTCACATACATAGGTAAGAGTCTGAGACAACAACAAATGAAGGTGCGCGCGCCCACACACACACACACACATATATATCTTCTAAGCTTGAGGGATAGGTCTATTAGTCACACAAACTTAGTGCATATAAATTACAGTGGTAAGGGTGCTGACTGCAGCTTCCCAATAAACCAAAAAAAATTGTGGGAGGTTCCTAGTTCAATGCTCCGATCTAGTGAGTCTGCTTTACCCTGACCATAGAGAGGGTGAAATTGCCTATAGCTTCTCCGAGTTTGAAAATGATGAATAACCGTGACTTACCACCAGTTGTCCCACTTTTTAAAAAAGAAACAGTGTGCATATAAATTCTTCTATCGCGGGTAGGTGGTGTAACACGCAGTATTAATACATACCTAAGTATGAATTGACATATCCACATTGAATTTGGCTCATCTGTAATTGTGCATATATGTCTACTAAGTAGTTTTTCAACCCATACAAGACGTTTATAATGGTCTGTTAGGAATTTACTTTTTTGTTGAGAAAATTAGAATTCCCTCTTATCTTTTACATTTTATGATTAAACATTTGTCTCTTTTTAAGATTTAATTAAAGTACTTTGAATTTGTCCACATCAGCATTTTAATTTTAAGTTTCATTATTTTATGTCATTTTTGTGCTTTCATTTTAATCAAAGTGGTATATATTAATTTTCAATTTTATCCTGTTTGTTGTTCGAGATTTTTTTTTTTTTTTTTTTTTTTTTTGCCATGAGATTGAGAAAAATTGTCTTTTTCTCCTACTGTACAATTACCGTTAAAGACAAAATTCAATTCTATCAAAAAAAATAAAAACAAATTCAATTGAAACTAAAACCAAAATTTATCTATAAACCCACGTTTAATAATCAAACACTCCACTCTATGGCTCGATTCTTGGAGAGCAATGGATTCTCCAAACCCTTGAAAAAGTTTCTTTCAAAATCAGAAATCGAAAATGGTGAACTGAAGGACATTACATTTTACTAAATTTGAAAGAAATGTATTGCAAGTATATTCTGAGATGTATAGTGGAGGTACAAATGTACACAGCGAGGTGAAAGTATTTAAGGCCTTAGAATTGCGGTAAAGACTAATGAGTATTGCAAGGAGGAAAAGAAAGGATTTTCAGATTTGGAATTAAATATTCTTTTGAAAATACATTTGTTGTTTAAGAAAGGGTAAAACTGATTTCAAATGCTTATAAACTTATTCTTAATCATGAAGGAAAAAAGTTAGCAAATTTGTTTTTTGTTTGAATTTTTCTTTAAAAACAACCATCACAATTTTTGGCAGTTTTGCAAAATAGTTTAAAAATAGTTACAAAAACTATATAATTTCACCTTCAATGCATCAGGAGGTCTTGCGCAAAATCATGTAAGAGTTTTCGTTGATATTCTTTAGGATAGAGTCCCATTTTGGCAAGATTTTGGGAGCTACTATGTTTTTTCAGCTTAAACATTATATTAAAAAAACATTTGTGCCCCAATAAATGGTTAAACCGTTTTCAATTGTCTTGTAAAGTTTTTCTTAATGACCTCCAAAAATGTGGGCTACCATCACAATTTTTAGGTGGTTTTAAAAAATTGTACAAAATTCGTCATAAAATATATAGCCTTTCATCATACATCACCGTAAGATCTTGAAAATTCATGTAAGATTTTTCGTTGATATTTTGAGGATGGATTCCCATTTTATCAATGTTTTGGGCTGCACTATAATTGTTTTTCTTTTTATTTTTGAACTTCAGCTTAAATTCTACTAAAAATACATTTCTGACTCAATAAATAATCAAATGCAAGTTTCAACATTGCATTGTTATGCCCTAAAATTAGAACAGAAAAAAACAATTACATAAAATTGAAGTTTTCTTTGATTGGGAACTCTCTTTTTTTGTTCAAATTGTGTTTCAAGTTCTGTGGAATTGTTATTTTATTTATTTATTTATAATTTTCTTATTGCTTTCTCGTCATGATTCTTTCTTTTTTCCTTGCTTGCAACTCTGAATTAATCCAAATTATGAATGGAAGTGGAAGGCCTCCAGGTTGGTGATGTGCTACCAGTTTTCACTATGGAATGCGGGGATTGTGTGCATTGCAAGTTCGAGGAAAGCAATATATGTGACATTTAAAGAATTAATACAGATAGAGGAGTCATGCTTAGCGGCCAGATCAATCCCGGCTGACTTGCCAAGATCAATTCCCAGATCTCCACAGGTTTGGTGTTCTGCCCGAAATATTACGGTTTTGGTTTATTTAGCCAAAGTTGATCCTCTATATTCAATCGTTGCGTAATACCAAATATTTTCTTTTCAAACATCAAGTTTGGGTGCCACTCTGAATGTAGCAAAACCAAAGAACAGATCTTCACATGTATGTAAATAGTTTGACGCAACACCTATTTTGTTTCTCATTGTAAATAGGGGCGTAAATAAATTTTCACATGTATGCATATAGATTTACACGTATATATACTTATTTCATTTTTATATTATTTTAAAACTCGCAGTATCGCACATACATCCTTACTAATGAGCTATGATAGGACGTTCGTCGGTGCCGACCTTGAACCGTCAACGCATTGTGATTCATAACCGAAGGAAGGACTAGCAGACAAACATCATCATAAAAACTTGCAGGCAATTAGGACAATAGGGATATCTAAGTCTGTATTTCAATTGCATCTAAATTTTCATCCAGCGTATAATAAGGAAACAGATAAACGTATGATAAAATTTTACATGCAACTAGGTCAATAGGATGCTAAAGGTGGTATTATCTCGAGGCTATCTCAAGCTTTGCATTTCATCAGTTGAAAATAAACTGTTTCAAACTGTAATAAGAGTCAATAAAAAATCGCACGATAAAAACTTACATGTAATTAAAATAATAAGATATTAAGGTATCATGTCTACGTTTCAAGTTGCGTGTAAATTTTTCTCCAACCTCGGACTATTGAATCTACCGCAATTCTTCATAGTGTGATGTGTCCAAAGAGCCTATTTGCCGAAACGAAGGGACACTCGAAAAGGCCTATACAATTCTTGTATATATAGTGCATGTAGGTATTATGAACGTAAGATACAAAAGCTATACGTTATACATTCAAATAAAGAAAAAAGGTTGCACCCAAAAATCATACATATATTCATGTGTCATTATCCTTATTAGTTAATATCTAAATCTCAACGCAGCAACCTGATTGAACAAACCCAGAAAACTCATCGGGCACACTAATCCTATCTAATTTACCATTTTGCCCTCCCTTCATTTCTTCCGCCATATAGAACCCTTGACTTGCCCCTTGGTAGTCCGACCCCACCACCAGGGTCCCACCCTCAAGCTTGACACCGCACGTTCCAACTCGGGCCGCCGAGTCCAACTCACCCCAACTCACCAATCTCCCATCTTCCCCTACTCCAACACAATGCCTCGGACAATGTCCCGCCTCCCACGCCTCGTCCACCAGCCGCCACCGCCCCGACCCCAACTCCAACACCTCGGCACCTCCCTCGAAGACTCCTTGACTCTCGGTGCGATACCCGCTAACCACCCAAAACTCGCTCCCAATCACCACCCCCTGGCACTCGTCTCGCTCCTGACTCATCTGAGTCAACTCAGTCCACTCGTCCAGTCTAACATCATAAACCCATGCAGACTTCAACGCGTTCTTGTTCTCGTCGTGCCCGCCCGCCACGTAGACCCGGCCCGCGTCCGATCCGATGGCAAAAAAAGAGCGCTTGGACGGCATGTCGTTGGCTTGCTTCCAATGTGAAGTAGAGAAGTCGTACACAAACACGTCAGTGACCGGGCTGTAACTCACCGGGTCCCACCCGCCCATCGCCACAAGCTTCCCTTCACAGCTTGCCAATTGGCAAAACAAGGGCAGACCATTAGGGTACTGAGGAACCGGGTCGAGTCTATCCCACGAACGACTCACCGGGTCAAACACGGTGATTCCGAAACTCGGTGACTCGGTGGATTTGGGTACGTCAGATTCTGATGCAACAAGCTTTCGAGGAAGAGCTTGAACCAAGCATGCAACTTTGTGGGTGCGTGCGATTTTCTTCCTGTGATGATAAAATTCTTGGCTTTCCAACAGAGTCCGCCATGGACGGCAGACCCGGGAAGCAACTGGATGAGCTGAGTAGGACAACCGAATCAGACACTCGAGTCCGAGTTCTGCAGGCAGACCCGGAATCAAATCAGTAAGCTCGATACACCACATTTAGCAGAGAAGTGTGCTTTTGCAGCAAAGCAAATTAAGCAAGAAGTGCTTTTTGCAGCCAAGGAGAAAGTGATGTATGCCAAAAAAAGAAGGGTTGTTTTGCATCAAAGAAGTGTATTGTGCAATTGCGTCGTAGGCCATGGACTAATTATTTATAGAAACAGCTAGACGGTGTACACTGTAAAAAGGAAACATGTTGCATTGGTCATGTTCGAAAACATCTAGTTTCGGATTGGACGGCAAATATTATTTTTTTCCCTCCAAAACCATATATTAAAAATGGGCGCCGGCCCCATATGATTCTACACTAGTTCATGAAAACGTTACATTCATTTTTTTTATTCAAAAGCGGATCAATTAGTTGCTTTTCCACAAAGATTCATCTTTTCACAAGTCGAAAAGACTCATATAAATATTTCAGCATTTTATAATTAAACATCCATGTCTTTACTAAGACTTCATTCTTTACAAAATAGGTACATTTACAAAGATTAAATCCTGAAGCAAACATGAATATAGTCTCGAACTCTACTAACAAATAGAAAAACAAACACAATCTTTATCCTAATAGAAATCATAATACATAAAATACTAAACATTCCTTAAGATAAAAATAAACTAAATTGCTAACTTATTATTACTCAACACTTCGAAAATATATCACTAAAATGTGCACTGATCATATTATGGAAACTAATTATATTGCGTGATATTGATTCAAAGGAAAACTAATGCAAAGGAAATGAAAACTTTGAGTTTTAATCAAAATGACAAAAATGTATTGTAAGTAAATAGTACAAAAAATAATTTTTAAAAATAAAAATGTCATTTTCGTTAAAAATGAACAATATTAAAATTATTTCGTTAAAACGTGTATGATTCAATACCCTTCAACTATTACTCGATTGACTGATAAAAGCAAAGGAGATAAGGGTCGGAAAGGAAGGGATGACTTAGAGGCAATTGGACATGACATAATGTGGGCTCTATCAAACGTGACATGTAAACTAAGTATTGTGATCATGGTAAAATCGGCCTGCCATGTGGCGGATAAGTGGATATGTGTCTTTAGCTGTGTGTATAGAATTCAATTGTATGGGATTTACTGTTTGATGAGGATGAGGATGAGTTTCAATTATTAGTTATTACTTACTCGCTTGCAACCTTTGGATTGGGACGATACTGATTTTTTTCCATACCAAGTTGCGAGTGAGTGGATGTTATATTCCAAGTTTATCCTATCTCAAGCAGGATAAAGTTGATACGATACTGGTAATGTGCAATTTATAAATATTTAGTCAGTGAGAGTGAAATTTAGTACAAGTTTTCTCTTGACAAGCACAGTATGTCGAGCGCATGGGTTTAATGGCTAAAAGAATTTAAGATAAGGTTCGTTGATTTCACCCTCTCTTGTTGCAAGAGTTGATGAGTGATTGTCTAAGTTGGTTGAAAAGATAGAATTACTTAGGAAAAACATTCCTTAGAGCAGTACCAAGGGGCCACACTGCCAAAAGAAACACAATTTATTATTTATCACCTGCAACAAAGGTAGGGTTTTTTTTCTCTTTCTTTATTGTTATTTTCTAAGCGCACAACCTCAAAGAAAAATTTGACAAAAATACAAAAGACTTTTCTCGACAAATTAATTATGAAAGTGAGCACAACAACAAAGATGTTCTTCGACAGAACAAAAGAGCAGTCACAATCAATAGACGAAGATAGATAAGCAAAGAGGGAAAGAGGTCCAAAAGGATTGCTTAAGTCAAAAATAGGGATCGGAGGCTAAGAATTTTTCCTCTATTTTTTTCTATCTAGCAGTTGATTTTATGTGCTTAGATGACAAACAACGTGATTAAATTGTTCACAAGTTATAGTTATTGATAGATCTATTTGGTGTGCGACACTCTTTGAATTGAAAGCCTTGTATGAGGCCAAATTAAGCGCAATTTCATCTAAGATACTCTAATAATTCTGTTGTATAATTTGTATGCAACTCTTTATTATACAAAGCATGCTTTTTCTTCCACTTTCTTTGACAAACCAATCACATCAAATCAGTTTTCAGTGACTAATCTGATCCAAACAAACAACAAAACAAATTATACTGTTTGGATTGGAATGAATCAGTCAATTTGATCGGCCATATAGAAAATGAATTATTGACCTGTGAACACCTCTCTACTCACGTAAGTAAAATTACTAGCTAAAGATGCTTATTAAAAAAATCTTGAACGTTCTGGTTAGTGACGGACGCAAAGGTTTGAGAGCGAAAGAAAGCGAGGTTTAAGAGCAATAGAAGCAAAGATTTGAAAGAGAGAAATGGAAACAAAAAGAAAAGTCGAGATTGTAGTCTAAGCAGAGCATTTGACAACGATCGACGCGTGGGCAGCCGTGGACACAGGCATCGTTCCACTGTGCCAAGGAGGAAAAAAGAGAGAGAATGAAGAGCTGATTGAGGGCATTTTTATTATTTCACTATTGATGAATATTGTTTTTTTAACTGAGTAGTAATGTCTATGATTTATGTATTCTAGCACAGTTGACCCAAACAAAAATTTAATAACCACCTTATTATTGATAGCTTATTTATAACACAAATCTTACATTATTCTTATAAATTAATCAAGTTGATAGGGATATGTCAAACTTTTAAAACTTCACCAAAATGTATATACAGCTAATCAGCTCCATTCTTGATCTACCGAATACTTAATCACTTCTTCACAAATTGATCATAGTAGCTGCAAGATCACCCAAGGGATAAAAATGAAATCAGCACCAATATAAACAGATGGAAAATATAGATACACTAATATCATAAACTCACCCCAAATCTTCATAATCTGCTAGTTTTGCCATAACATGGTTGAAGCCAAGCCACATCTAAGACTGGAAAATTTTCATGCAGTGGTACCAAATAATCCCAACCACAGTCAGCACAGCAATCACCAAGTACACAACTTTTGTGCCAACACAAGTTACATACACCAAAATTCCAAACGGAATAAATAACATTGCTATTAACCCTCTCAGCCTAGTAACTGGAACTCTGAAGGGCCTCTGTAATTCCGGAATCTTCACCCTCAACCAAACAAAAGCCGAAAATTCGACTAGCATGCTCAAACTGAACAAAACATTCACTAAAGATGTGACATGCCTAAATTTCAGGTAAGAAACCAAGTTTGATATCACTGCTGATATCAAAATTCCCACCCAAGGAGTGTTGAACCATTTTGACCGTGCCCCGAAAAGTCTAGGCAACAATCCTAATTCAGCCATGCCTAAAACCTGGTGTGAGCAGCTGCTCAATTGGGACTGGTAGACACCAATGCTAGACAAAAAGGCTCCAGCCCTAACCCATTTTTTGAATTTTTTTCCTACGATTTTTTCTGCCACAACTGTGTAATACCCATCAACCCAATCATCTAGGTCAAGAGACATGGCACCAGTTGCAGCTAGTAAAGGTATTAGGGAAGTCAAAAAAGTCAACAACCCAGCTGAGAGAAATGCTTTTGGTAATGTTTTGGGGGGATTTTTAACACCTTCCAGAACTAAAGTACTAACATTGTCCCAACAATTTAAGTTCCAAAATAAGGAATTAAAAAACTGTGGCCAATTTTTTTTCTTGCTAATCTGGCCAGAAAAAACCCATTTGCTTGGGTCAATTTTGGGAATAGCAAAAACCGAAATTACTACAAATGGCAAATATGATAAAATGCCTAAAGATATTGCAGCATAGCCAACAGTAGGTAGACCAATGAAGTTAAGAACTGAGAGCAAAAAGGTTGAAAGAGAGATGAGAAAATAGTGTGGCAAGTGTGACAAAGTTGGTAGCATCGGATCAATGTAGTCTATACAGAGAACTGGGTAGGACGACAGGTTAATGACAGCACTTAGGAACTTCCAGAAACCAATGAGGAAGCCCCAGAAGGGACCAAAGGCTTGGTGAGTCCATATGACAAAGCCGCCATTGCCAGGAAAGGCGGTGGCTAGCTCAGCAGTGACAAGGGCCTCAGGAATGCACCAGATGATGGGGAAGAGGAGAAAACCAAGGATGGCAAAGAAAGGCCCCCCGGAACCGACAGTGGACTCAGTGCCATAGGGACCACCGGAGACTTGAAAGTAAATGAGGAAAACCAATGGGATGAATGCTAGTTTTTTGCTTTTGATCTTGGTGTTGCTAAACATTGGATATTCTTGTACTTCTTTTTCATTTTCAAGAAGAGAGATTTTCGATTTTGGAGAAGATTGGGGAGATTTCATGGTGTTTTCTTTTTTCCTTTGGGATTTCTTGGATTTTCAATGGGAATTTCAAG
Organism: Crataegus laevigata; assembly: GCA_963580275.1. Taxonomy (NCBI): domain Eukaryota; kingdom Viridiplantae; phylum Streptophyta; class Magnoliopsida; order Rosales; family Rosaceae; genus Crataegus; species Crataegus laevigata. The sequence continues at coordinate 38,143,641 of OY756946.1, read as the reverse complement.
AGTTATGTGATTGGATTCCAAGATTGAAGGTGGAGGATGGATTGGAAGGCTGGTTACCTTGCTTGCTAGTTCATTGGATATATAAATTGGTCCATGTGACATGCAACAAAATGCTATCAGAATGTATGCAACTAATATACTCAAACAATGTTTCAACTCTTCTGCTGCCTCTTTGTGGTGTTGTACTGAGTGTGCTGCTTCCTGGGAAATTGCTTATACCAGTACACATTCTTGTCACTTGTGAGAAGGGGGTATGATTAACTTTTACATGGTGACAGGGGACGTGATGAGTGATATATTTACGGTGACACCCAAGTTTTTCTCTGAGTGGTTTTTACAATATACTATAATTCATCAACAGAATGCAAATTTCATTCACATGCACATTACAAAGTAGATTCATCATCTAGTTAATTAATTTTCATGTGACAACAAAAAGTCTGATGTAAATAAAACATATAGATACAAACTCTGGTCTCTTCATTCCCTTTCTCTCTTCTTGTACTGATCATGCAGCTTCTTTCTCGGAAATTTCTTCGGCTCCTAACACAAAAGAAGGACATAAGTAACTTTAGATTCTTAAAATGATCTTACATTATTTTCTTGTACGGCAAACCCTCTTCCCCAAAAACCAACATATTTAAAATTGTTCATCTCAAACTTTCTTTGTGTTAGTTGTGAATACGGTGTGATTACCATATTAACAAACTAAGCAAGCAATTCATGCAGCTTCTTTCTAGGAAATTTCTTCGGCTCCTAACACAAAAGAAGGACAGAAGTAACTTTAGATTCTTAAAATGATCTTACATTATTTTCTTGTACGGCAAACCCCCTTCCCCAAAAACCAACATATTTAAAACTGTCGATCTCAAACTTTCTTTGAGTTAGGTGTGAATACGATGTGATTACCATATTAAAAAAACTAACCAAGCAATTCATCGTTGCCTTCCTCGAGCATTCTCTTGGTCAGTTGATCATATGGTGTGGTGACTGACCGTGGCTCAAATTGTTGGTAAAAAACATTAATTAGGGATCCATGCCATCGAATTCCAACCACGGTCATCACATCACTACTAATAGGTATGGCGTTTTCGGATCAATAGTCATCCCAAAGATAAAAAATGGAGACAGAATCAAACCGAGAGAAGGAATAACTTTGTATGAATTGTATACTTCAACTAAAGTACCCAAGATTTCAAAGAGGTGTTAGCTAAAGAAGACAAATTGAATGAGTATTTGTAAGCAGAGACTCTTTGCATATTCATTTCGCTGGCGCGGTTCCTTTGAAATCAATTTAGGTGCTTCATTTGGATGATATGGTTCATGCGACTGGCGTGTAATCAAGAACTCTGAATTATTGTTCAAGTCCATAAATTTTATGACCATAATTCCCTCTCGAGAAGTTACTTTTTGAAGATGCTTGACCCAAATATTTAATGAGCTTTAACGGACTAAAAACTGGAGGTCTCAGGTTCGAAACCCGCTGCTGGGATGGGCAACCTCTCTTGGGAAGTCCTTTGCATCCCCCCACCTGCCAAGCTCACTAGAATCTGAACCAACAAAATAGAGTTGGAATTGAATGATTCAATTGAACCCCAACCACCCTACAAATTGAAAAGAGTTCGCCGTTTATGGCCATGTCATACCCACCAACTATAAGTATGGCTTTACATCTTCGCCGTCCTCCACCTCAATTCTGAAACCCACCACGATCTCTCATCAAATTTCATCCTTTTACGTCTCTTGGACACCCCAACAGTGAGTTATCTCTTTCTTTTCATCGTCTTCATCTTTGTCCGCACATAAGATCATACCAATTTAGATTTTTTTGTTTACTACTTGGAAATAACTTTTCTTTTAAGATTTAGCAATGTTTTATGTGCATGATCTCATAGTAGTAGACAAGTTTATATATTTATATTATATAATACATCCCCCAATTTAGTACAATTGAGTAATTTTCACCATCCCCCTCCTCCATTGCCACAAATAGGCAAAGAAGCCATGACACGCGGCAGCGACGATTAGATGTCGCCATGCGTTTGCTCATTTGGTAGTACAAAGGAATTTTTCAGGACACAACAATCGTGATGAATTACGGTAAGTGTTCAATTGTGTGATCAGCCTCACAAAAATCACACAAGCATTTCATACCCATTGGTAATAGGTAGGTGAAAAGGCTAAGGGAAATTTTTAGGGCACAACTTTCCTGACGAACATTAGTAGGGCACAAGTGTTCAATTGTTTGATCTGCCTCACAAACACCACACAAGCGTTTTATACTACTCATTGGTAAAAGGTAAAGTCAAATGAAATTTTTAGGGCACAACAGTCGTGATGAGTTCTTGTGCATTAGTCTCACGAATGTATATGAACCCTTCTATAACATTATACGATACGAGGCAGCAAATTATTAATAAGTGAAACAACACATGATGTTCACCACTTTACTCATTGATTGATGCATGATTTCGATAAATTCAGAGCATCCAACCAGGGATGAATCCCCGACGACTTTGTTCTGAGGACGTTGCTACATTCAACCAGGGATGAATCCCCGACCACTTTACTCATTGGTTAATGACCACTTTAGATGACAGCTTAAAAAATTAAGGCAACTTAATTAACGTTGCAGAAAAATTCATACGCTTGACAAAAATCCCTATAAGATATATGGTTACCCGATCTGCAATGTATTGTTGAATTGCAAATGCTCAGGAATCCTTCTAATTGAGCAGCCTGGTGATTGCTATTCCATGATCGTTGAAGGCCAGCGGTACTTTCTTCCAACTGCAGAACACGAAAATTTACACCCAAATTGACCAAATTAATTATCTGAAAAATTTATTAAATGAAATAATAATCACAAGATTCAAGAATCTATATGAAGAAACAGTTAGATGATAACGTACGTTTGGTAAAAGAAAGGCCTCGATTGTTTGCTGTTAGCGATTGGATTGGAATAAATAACGTACTATATTCAAGGCACGTTGAAGGAAGGAATGAAAGGTAGTGTCCAACTTGAAGGAAGGAACGAGGCTCCCTTAAAACTAAAAACCTGAGGTCTCGGGTTCAAAACCCGTTGCTGGTGTGGAAGCCACACTTCTTGTTAGATAGAGGCTGAAATGCCTTTGTGAGTCTTCCCGGCCTCCGGAAAGAGTTGATAACCGTCGCTTGTCACCAGTTCTCCTCCTTAAAAAATAAAAAAAGAAGAAAAATATTGAGCTGAAATCTATGAAGCTTCGTATTAAAGAGATACTTACTAGAAATCGAGTAGTTCATTAGTCATGTCCCAAAATTATCACACGTCAACTTGTAACATAAAATTAGTTGGAATAAGTCATGCTACACTTAACACATTTTTCATATTACATCTGTACTATGTGAAATGAACCTTTGGTATTTCATTTCATAATGAATAAGAAAATACAATCAGGTTTATATACACTTCTGTAAAGATAGCTTAGTAACTAATTAAGCTTAGTTAACTAACTAAACTAGTATTTGTCACACAGACAGTTATAACCAACTAATAACAATATTATAGCTAGCTATTATGTAGCTCTTTACACCCCCGCAAGCTGATCGGAGGAGGACCGAGAGAAAGCTTGGACCGGAGATATTGAAAACGAGCTTTAGGCAGAGATTTGGTATGAATGTCAGCGACCTGATGATGAGTACTAACATAGCGCACTCGAAGCAGTTTGGCAAGAACAAGCTCGCGAATGTAGTGATAATCTATTTCCACATGCTTAGTACGAGCATGGAAAACTGGATTAGAAGCCAGAGAGATCGCAGAAACATTATCACACCAAATCTGAGGAATAATCGAAAGTTGAAAAGCTACATCTTTGAAAATTTTGCTCACCCAAGTGAGTTCAGCAGCAGTGTGGGCAAGCGATCTATATTCAGCCTCGGTAGAAGAGCGAGCAACAGTATGTTGCTTCTTTGCACTCCAACTGATGAGATTGGTACCCAAATAGATGCAATAGCCACCGGTGGACCGGCGATCAAACAAACAGCTAGCCCAATCCGCATCAGAGAAGGCTGTAAGATGCAATAGACTTTTCCTAAACCACATTCCATGATCAATGGTACCCTTTAAAAACCGGAGAATTCTTTTGACAGCTTGAAAATGTGGATCCCTGGGACAATGAAGAAATTGACAAACCTGATTCACTGCAAAGGAAAGATCAGGTCAGGTCCAAGTAAGATACTGTAGAGCTCCAACAATGGAGCGATACTCTGTTTGATCAGCTAAAGGAACACCATCATGAGCAAGTTTCTGTGGTCCTAAAGGAGTAACACAAGGTTTGCATCCTGCCATTTGTGTCTTGAGTAAAAGGTCAAGAGCATATTTGCCTTGGGATAGAAAAATACCCTCAGAAGATCGGTGCACTTCTAAGCCAAGAAAGTAATGCAAGGGCCCCAAATCCTTGACTGGAAATAAGGAACCAAGTTGCTGAATAAAGTTTTGACACAGAGAGGAATCGGGACCAGTTACCAGAATATCATCCACATAAACAAGAATTATCACAGGAGATGGTTGAAGTTTCACAAACAGAGAGCAATCAGATTGAGAAGGAGTGAAGCCAAAAGAGATCAGCGTGTGAAACAGTTTATCGTACCAAGCTCGAGGAGCTTGTTTTAAGCCATAAAGAGAGTTGTGGAGCTTGCAGACATAGGAAGGCTTGGAAGAATCAACGAAGCCAGGAGGCTGTTGCATAAAAACATCTTCTTGGAGAGTACCATGAAGAAATGCATTGCTGATGTCAAGTTGGTTTAAAAACCAATCAAATTGCACGGCCATAGTGAGAAGGATGCGAATTGTCACTGGTTTGGCAACAGGACTGAAAGTTTCCGTGAAATCAATTCCTTCTTGCTGATGAAACCCCTTAGCAACAAGGCGTGCCTTGTATCTGTCAATGGAGCCATCAGGTTTTCGTTTGATACGAAATACCCATTTGCAGCCGACAAGATTTTGATGAGGAGACGAAGGGACAAGAGACCAGGTGCCTGTGGATTGAAGAGCCTGAAACTGCTCAAGCATTGCCTTATACCAGTGCTCATGTTTGGATGCTTGGAGAAATGTGGTAGGCACAAAGGAACTCAAATCAATAGGGTGTTTAGTAGCTGCAAAGGCCTTGAGTTTGAAAATACCAACCTTGGACCGTGTGAGCATGGGATGAGTATTCGTGGGATGAGGGTTCGGGTGAGCAAGGGATGATGGAGATGCCTGAGATAACAGAGGACCCTGAGATGATGTAGGTTCCTGAGATAATGGAGGTCCCTGAGATGAGGAAGATCCGTGAGATGGGAGAGGGTCCTGAAGAAGAGGAGGCTCCTGGGTTGTAGAGGGAGCATGAGATTGCTGCTGAGAAGAAGAATCACTGGAGAAACATGGACTGTGTTGTGGAGAAATGGTAGAGCTTGGAAATGGCAAGACAAACTTAGCTGGTGGAGATGATATAGGTGGAAAAGGTTGCTGAGGAGAACAAGCTTGGAGAAAAGAACCATCTTGAAATGGAAAATGATCTTCGTTAAAGAGCACATGCCTGGAGATATATACCCGATTAGAGAGCACATCTAAACACCGATACCCTTTATGTTGAAGACTATAGCCCAGAAAAACACAATGTTTGCTTTTACCATCCAACTTAGACATCACATAAGGCTTGAGCCAAGGATAGCAACTACAACCGAATACCTTCAACTGAGAATAGTCAGGGGGTTTGGTGAAAAGAATTTCCCATGGTGACTTGCAAGAACCAGAGATGGGAAGCCGATTAATAAAATAGAGTGCAGTAGAAAAGGCTTCTACCCAAAATCTGTGTGGAACCTTAGAACGAACAAGAAGAGTCCGGGCAGTTTCAGTGAGATGCCTGTGCTTGCGTTCAACACACCCATTTTGCTCAGGTGTATGAGGACAGCTAAATTGATGAGAAATACCATGCTGAAGAAGAAAATTAGTAAATGCAGAACTAGTAAATTCACCCCCGGAATCAGTTCTGAAAGTCTTGATTTTATTGCCAAGTAAATTTTCAACATAGGATTTGAAAGTTACAAAGATAGCAAAGACTGCAGACTTTGCGCGTACAGGGAATAACCAGCTATATTTGCTGAACTCATCCACAAAAAGTACATAGTACTTATAACCACTAACAGATGGGATTAAACAAGGTCCCCAGACATCACAATGAACTAAGTCCAAGCTGTGAGAAACAGTAGTTGAACTATATGAAAAGGGCAACTTGTGATTTTTACCAATTGCACAATCACCACAAAAAAAATGAAGCAGAAGTAGAACTGTCTGGAACAAGTTTATGAGTACGGAGAATGCGGTTGAAAATTGCTGTAGAAGGATGACCAAGCCGATTGTGCCATTGCTGTACAGAAGCTTTGGAGCTAACAAGAGCAGTAGAAGATGAGACTGGAAGTGGCTGACCTTGAAGAGGATAGAAACCATTCCTAACTGGGCCCCGAAAAAGCATCTTCCCAGTGGAACGGTCCTTGATAACAGAACCATCAGAATCAAGCGTTAAAGAGCAATAATTGTCCTTTAAAAATTGATACGCAGAGAGCAAATTGAATTGCATCATCGGAACATGAAGCACATTAGTTAAGCGGAAGGCAGCATGTGGAGTATTAAGGATAGATGAACCAGTGTGATGAATGTTCATACCTTTACCATCACCAATATAAACTTTGCCTTCACCAGAGTAAGGGAGTGGAGAAGAAATAGCAGAGATGTCATTGGTAACATGTGAAGTAGCTCCAGAATCCAAAAGCCATTGAGGTTGAGAAGAAGATGTTGTGGTAACACACATTGCAGCAAGTTGAGCAGGGGGTATTTTGCCAGCAAAAGCATGATTCATGCGAGCATAACAATCAATAGCCTCATGATCAGAAGAGGAACAGATTTGACAGGGAGACCGGTTGCCAGAAGTGCGACTTGAATGACCATTGAAATTACCATTGAAATTACCACCAGAATTTCTACTGGAGTTACCAGAATTACGATTGTAATTACCATTTCCAGAGGTGTTGTAGTAACCACGATAATTACCTCGGCCTCTATTGTTTTTCTGAAAATTGCCTCGGCTACGATTGTTGCGCTGAAAAAGAGGGCGATTTCCATAGGTGGAGGGTTGAACAGCATAAGCATGAGAGAAAGAAGGTGTAGGAAGAAGGCCTTGCTGAGAGGATGGACCGTGAGCAGCAAATGCTTGAAAAGGTTCGGTAGCAGAAGAGGTTTTCTTTTTCCTATGCATAAAAAGTTCTTTACTCAAGAGTAAGCCATGAAGTTCATCTAAAGAAGTAGATGAAATCCGAAGCATGATAGAATCGATGAAAGATTCGTAATCATCAGAGAGACCATTGAGAGTGACAGCAATTAGATCCGGTTCAGAAATTGGAGCTCCAGCAGCCATAAGAGCATCTGAAATACCTTTGATACACTGCAGATAATCAGATATAGAAAGATCGCCTTTTTGAACAGCATGAAGACGCGATCGGAGCTGATGAACATGAGCAGCCGAGACTCCACCAAAGCGTTGCTCAAGAATGTGCCATAACTCGCGAGAGGAGGTGACACCAACAGTGAACGGAATCAGATCATCAGAGAGAGTTGAATTCAACCAGATCAAGATGTTTTGGTCCTTCTCATACCAGATCTCAAAATTAGGGTTAGGAATACCAGTAGTCACACCAGATTCATCAAGAAGAAAAGGCGGTGGACACTTCTCCGAGCCATCGATGATACCAGTGAGTTTATATCTGCGGAAAATTGGAGCGAAGAGAGCCTTCCAGACCAGATAATTGTTACTCTTGAGCTTTGTAGGAACCATACAACTAATATTTTGGATGGAAATCGAAGAGAGCGAAGAGAAATTCGAAGGATTAGGGTTTAGCGGAGCAGAATTTGACGAAAAAGGGGGATGAGAAGCAAAAACTTCAGGATTTGCAGACGAAGAAGGAGAAGACGCCATTGACGATCAAGATTTGGCAGAGAAAGAGCCAACAAAATTATCAGAGAAAGCAAAGAGTGCAGAAGAAGCTTAGGATCGAAGCGTGAGCAGAGAGGCGGTTGATACCATATGTGAAATGAACCTTTGGTATTTCATTTCATAATGAATAAGAAAATACAATCAGGTTTATATACACTTCTGTAAAGATAGCTTAGTAACTAATTAAGCTTAGTTAACTAACTAAACTAGTATTTGTCACACAGACAGTTATAACCAACTAATAACAATATTATAGCTAGCTATTATGTAGCTCTTTATGTACTACTTCTCTCATAGTTTCAGTTTGTCGCTGCAACAAATTATTTTGTGAACTTGTTGTTCAGATCATGATAGGAACGGTCAGCAGGATACTTTTCAGCGGTGAAGCGGTGGTGTTACACGGCGGGAGTAGTGGTGGCGTACTGGTTTAGAGATTGACTCTCGAACTGGGTAGTGGTGGCGTACTGTAGGGTCAATCCCTATGATTTTATTTTCTTATCCAAATTTTATTCTCTTTTCTTTAAGTAGGTAAATGACTCTCGAACTGGTGTCACGATTTGTAAGCATAAATTAATGACGTAGCGGTGTCTCTAGCACTCAATTGTGAATTGAATTCGATAATAGGTGAAAGAGTAGAATTGAGGAAGAAAATACTAAGGAGTTCCATGAAGAGAGTTGCATGTTTAAAATTTACTGAGAAAGGATCATAAGATCGAAACAAGTTACAGCAGAAACCATGCAACTTCATGTCATTCGATTTTTATTTTTTTTTCAATTTGATTAGAACTTAGTATAAACAAATTCTACTTTGATCAATGGAATCTCGGACTTCTTTATCAACAAAGAGATTCAATCATGCACAGCCGATTTCCTGATACGATGCCGTTAGAAATGGTTCACTAACTAACAAGCAGTTTCTGCTTGTCATCCTTCAACTTCAATAGTACTGAACACACAAAACTTCTTAGACTTGCAAATTTTCATTATAAAGTACCATCCAATTCCCGCCACGGTCATCAAACCGCTGATCAAGTACACGGTCCTGGTAGCAATAGCCATGATAAAGACCAAAAACCCAGATGGAATCAAGCACATGATCACCAAACCTGGCAGCCTCATCGGAACTCGATAAGGCCTCTTCAATGCTGGCAACTTCCTCCTCAACCAAAGAAAAGCAGAAATTTCCAATAGCATTCCCAAACTGTACAAGAAATTTGCAGATGCAATAATTGTTGGATAGTGGCCAAATTAGGCTAGGAAACAAAACAAAATTGATGAGGGAACATCATGATGAGGATTATGTTTCCTTGTTTTGTGGCTTGTTTTGTTCCTTGTTTTGTGGCTTGTTTTGTTCCTTGTTTTGTGGCTTGTCTTGTTCCTTGTTTTGTGGCTTTTTCAAAGCCATAATTATTTGGCTTTCGGGTGGAAGAAAGGAGGAGAAGAAAAGGGGCCGTTTTTATTTAAAGGCTTGCCAAGTGAAAAGAGAGAATAAGGAGAAGAACAAAAGAAAAAAATTAGAGAGTGAGAGTAAGGAACTCTTGGGGTAGAGTGAGGCTCTTGGGAAACTTCTGTGAGTGGGTGTACAAGGGATATGGGATTGGGTTATGTCGATTTAACTCATGTGTAACTTGTACTGTTTTTCTCATAGTGAAGAGCAATATCTCTCCGAGGACGTAGGCAGGTTTTTGCCGAACCTCGTAAATTTCTCGGTGTCTTTATTTCTTGTATTTTAAACTATTCAACTGTGGGTTTGTAACTTGGTGAGATAACAGGCCAAAGCACAACAATAATATCTGTAAAGTTCATGAAGGAAACTGCAAGAATTATCACTGTGGAAAGTAAAATTCCGACCCACGGGGTGTTAAACCTATGGGACCGAAGAGCAAAAAACTTAGGCAAGAACCCTAAATTCGCCATGCCAAGAGGTTGGTAACTATAACTGCTTACTTGTGCTTCAAAAAGTCCAATTCCCGATAACACTGCACCAACTTCAATCCAATACTTCAACCATTTTCCAGCAATCATTTTAGCAGCCTCGGCATGAAATCCAGAACCCCATCTAGTTTGATCCACATTAACAGAACCAATAACAGCAAAAAGCGGGAACAAGTACGCCAAGCAAGTAAAGATCACCGCCACGAAAAGAGCCATCGGAAAAAAAATTTGGGGGTTATCTACCTCCCCAGCTAAAGTACTCACATTGTCCCAAAATTTTAAATTCCAAAAGAGGGTGTTGAAGAACAAGTTCCAATCTTTCTCCACACCCTTCTGCCTGAGACTCAACCAACGGTGAGGATGAATCTTCGGAATGGCAATCAAACACATCAAAATAACAGGCGAAAGCGAAGTGATAGCGAGAAGAACAGCAGCATATCCAACAATAGTTAAACCTGATAAAGTTTGTTCTAGCTTTTGTTTGTGATTTTTTTTGGTTGATTGTTCTAACCGGCTTCTAAAAGGTTAGAAAGGCAGTAGAGTGAACTCAGAGATTGGATGCTTGCTGTGCACCAGATTGCAGCAGCCTTGATTTGATTTAGTAGATAGGAAAGTGAAGGGTATGGCTCATTTCCATCACTCATACTTGTGTACAAAAGGTTGGTAATTTAGACAATAATTTAACACTAAATACCCTACCTCTCCAGATTAAATCCTAGCCCTTCATTGGGTTTAAGTGATCTAATCTGGAGTGTACACTTGTTACTCTTATGTTTAAACAAAAACTAGTCGTTGAGGCTCTTTCTTCATTTCTTCCTTTGTGCACCGGCACTTCGACTTCTTCCTTCTTCGACACAGATAACTCCCTTAGCTTAGGGTTCCTTGCTGCCTTCAGCACTTCGACTCCAGAGGCTGGTTAGGTTCCAACACTCCCTTCTAAATAGATTCTTGGAGTCATTCCGAGCAAACCCCTCAGGTAATTGAACCTATTCTTCGGTAATGCTTTAGTGAATATGTCTGCGATCTGATCTTCTGTGCTACAATAGATTAGTTTGATTATCTTGTTCTACAATGCTTCTCTGATGAAATGATATCTTCTCTTGATGTGTTTTGTTCTCTGATGGAATACTGGGTTTTTGGTCATGGAAATTGCAAAGGTGTTGTTGCACAAAAGAGGTGTGGCTTCAACCTGCAATTCGCCAAAGTCTTTAAGTATGAACCTTAGCCAAATAGCTTGAGTTGTAGTTTCTAATGTGCTCACATACTCTGCCTCGGCTGTGGACAGTGCAACACTTTGTTGCTTCACAGAGGCCCAAGAAAATACCCCTGATCCGAAAGTGAAAGCATAGCCCGATGTGCTTCTGCTATCATCTTCACTGCCCCCCCCCCCCCCAAGTCACTGTCACATAACCTAATTAGGATAGATGACTTCCCCATCTCATATTTGATCCAATAGTCTAGGCTTCCTTGTACATATCTTAGCACTCTCTTAGTTGTGCCCATATGTATCTTGCTCGGATTCTGCATAAATCTAGACAATAGGCTTGCTGAGAACATAAGATCTGGTCTTGTTGCAGTCAGGTACAAAAGACTGCCAACAATGCTTTTGTAAAGGCTTGCATCTACAGCCTCACTTCCATCATCTCTCTTAAGCTTTTCATTCGCAATTAGGGGTGTAAAGACCGGTTTGCATCATTTCAGTCCAAACTTTTCAAGCAAGGTTTCAGTATACTTCCTTTGGTGAATGAAGATGCCACTAGTTCCTTGAATTACCCAAATGCCAAGAAAATGATGCAAGAGGCCGAGATCAATCATCTCATACCTCTTCATCATTTCTTCTTTGAACTCTTCAATCATTGCAGCATCATTTCCAGTGTAGACCACATCATCCACATAGATAGAAACAATAAGGGTCTTGTTGTACTTTTTGTTTTGATGTAGAGTGTAGCTTCACTAGGACTTTTTTGAAATCCTTTCTCAGTGAAATAGGAATCAATCTCACTATACCAAGCTCTTGGAGCTTGCTTTAGGCCATAGAAAGCCTTCCTTAACTTGTACACTTTCTCTGGGAACTCTTGACTTATGAACCCTTGAGGTTGTTCCACAAAAACCTCATCTTCTAGCACTCCATTTAGAAACGCGGATTTAACATCCAATTGATGCAGCTTTCAACCCTTCTTGGCTGCAAGGGCTATCAAAGTCCTTATGGTGTCTAACCTTGCTACTGAAGCAAAGGTTTCATTGAATTCTACACCCGGCTTCTATGAGTAGCCTTTAGCTACCAGTCTGGCTTTGTTCTTATGCACAAAACCATCTAGATTGAGCTTCACTTTGTACACCCACTTTACACCAATCACAGGCTTGTTACTTGGTCAATTTACAATTTCCCAAGTGTCATTCTTTTCAATCATCTCCAGCTCTTCTTTCATTGCTTTCTTCCAAGCTTTGTCTTTCTTAGCTTCTTCATAAGTTTCTGGTTCTACTACACAATAATTACATGTAGCATATATTTCATCCAAGTTCCTCAATCTCACTGGAGTTGAACTTGGTGTTAATTGCTATGATTGACTTGACTGTGTACTTGTAGTGACTTGCTGTGGAGTCCCTTGTATGTCACCATTCTGCGTACTTTCTTCTTGAACTGAGATCTCAATAGGCTCCCTTGTTTGCCTTTTGTTGAGATCAAGTTGTAGAAAGACATTGTCTTTCTCCTCTACCTTAGTTTCCCAGTTCCACATTGAGTCTTCATCGAAGATGACATCCCTAGATAGGATTATCTTCTGTGTTGACACATTATAGACTCTATACCCTTTCTCACTGGTACCATAGCCTACAAACACACCCTTGTTGCTTGACTTCTCCAACTTATGTCTTAGTTGGTGAGGGATGAGAGTGTAGCACACTGATCCAAACACTCTTAGATGCTTCACAGAGGGCTTCCTTCCACTGAACACTTCAAATAAAGTCTTCTTCTCCAATGCTTTAGTAGGACACATATTCAATATGTACACTGAGGTGTTCACAGCTTCACCCCAAAATGCATATGGCATGTTTTTCTCATGCATCATAGACTTAGCCATTTCGACTATAGTCCTGTTCTTCCCTTCTGCAATGCCATTCTGTTATGGTGAATATGCCACAATGAGTTGCTTCTCCAACCCCACCTCTTCACAGAATGCATTGAACTCGAGAGAGGTATACTCTCCTCCCCTATCACTTCTTAGTCTTTTGATTGAGTATCCACTTTGCAATTCCACCATTGCCTTGAACTTTTTGAATATTGTGAATACCCCAGACTTAAACCTCATAAAGTATACCCAACACATTCGTGAGTAATCATCAATAAAGGTTAGGAAATACCTGTTTCCACTGATCGTTGTTATTTTCATTGGTCCACACACATCCGTGTGGATCAATTCAAGTGGCTTTGTTGCTCTCCAAGCTTTTCCAGCTTCAAATGAATCTCTGTGGTGCTTGCCAAAAACACACCCTTCACAGGTTTCATTACATTGATCCATCTTTGGTATGCCTTGCACCATTTCATACTTTTGCAGATTTTGTAGGCTTGTCATGTTTAAATGACCGAGCCTCTTGTGCCATAGCTTCATAGAACCTGTCACACTTGCTTTCCTTGCCACTTCTTCTAAGTACTCTAGTATAAGTGGAAAGCTTCTGTTTTTCACTTCGACTTTGGTTACCAGATTTGATCACTAAGTAGATTCTCATCCAATCCAGGCACTAGCATCACCTCCCTTATGCATCTTCTTTCTTTCTTGGTGTTGATAACCAGAGTTTCTCTTCCAGTGGCTTTGACAATGTTACCATCACCTATTTTCACTTTTCCAGTGAAATTTGTATCAATGTCGATGAGCAGTGACTCATGTGCAGTCATGTGGTTGCTGCAGGCACTATCAATGTACCACACTTCATTGTTTTTCTCCACTTTGGCACTGAAATCATAGAACACATTTGTTTCTTCATCCATTTGGTTTGCACAGTTCACTTGCTGCACATTCTTTGATCTGCAGTCTTTCATAATGTGCCCAAATCTGTTGCATTTGTGGCATCTAGGCTTGTCCTTGAACCAACACTCCCCAAGATGGAACTTATCACAGTGCTTGCATTGTTGCTTGGTTCTCGAACCTGTGTTGAAATTGCTGCCTTGGTTAGGTCTAGAGTTGTGATACCTTTTTCCTTCCCATTTCTTGTTCTTGCCCTTCCACTGTGGTTTATGGTTGCTTGCACTAGCTTGACTACCAAATTCAACATTCAGTGATTGAAAAGCTTTCTCAGGTGCAAGATCTGCATGTCTTTCAAGCCTTTGATCAAAAGCTCTCAAGGATGCCATCACATCTTGCAGATTGAAAGTTTCAGTGTCTTTGGTTTCTTCAATGACACTCACTATTGAATCATAAGGTTTAGTTAAGCTAATCAACAGTTTCTGGACAATTCTCTCATTTGGCAGATCCTCACCATATGTTTTCATCTTGTTTACAACATCAAACAGTCTAGTGAAGTAATCTTTTAACAGCTCATTTTCCCTCATTCTTGTATACACGAAATCTCTTCTAAGGGACTGAAGTTTTACCTTCCTGACTTTAGTATATCCTCTGTATTCTTGCTGTAAAACTTCTCAAGCTCCCTTTGATGTCTCTTCATTTGCTATTCTCGGGAAAATGGTGTCTGAAATAGCACATTGAATGATTCCAAGTGCTCTGGCATCCTCCATCCGATTCTGCTTCAATGCTTTGATTTGTTCCTCTGTGAGCTCTTGTTCTAGACCATCAATCTCCATTTCAGGTAGTTTATACCCGTGTTGAACCATATCCCATAGATCATAGGATTTGAAGATGGTTGTCATTCTTATTCTCCAGAAATCATAATTTTCTCCGTCAAAGATTGGAGCTTTTAGTTCACTGCTACTGCTAGATCCCTTCATCTCAGGATTGTTTGTTGATTGTTGTTGTAGACAACACTACGTTGGTGCTCCCAGAAATCTCGATTTGCACAGATTACGCCCAGAAATTTTTTGATTGATCAGTAACTAGGCTCTGAGGCCAAGATAAAGTTTGCTCTAGCTTTTGTTTGTGATTTTTTTGGTTGATTGTTCTAACCGGCTTCTAAAAGGTTAGAAGGCAGTAGAGTGAACTCAGAGATTGGATGCTTGCTATGCACCAGATTGCAGCAGCCTTGATTTGATTTAGTAGATAGGAAAGTGTAAGGGTATGGCTCATTTCCATCACCCATACTTGTGTACAAAAGATTGGTAATTTAGACAATAATTTAACACTAAATACTCTACCTCTCCAGATTAAATCCTAACCCTTCATTGGCTTTAAGTGATCTAATCTGGAGTGTACACTTGTCACTCCTATGTTTAAACAAAAACTAGCCGTTGAGGCTCTTTCTTCATTTCTTCCTTTGTGCGCCGGCCCTTCGACTTCTTCCTTCTAGTGCTACGCTTTATCTGACTCACTCTATTTATCTAACTCATCAATGTCCCTTTTTCTGTTATTTTTTCTAGTGCTACGCTTGGCAGAGTTTATCTTCCCCAAGACGAGCTTGCGCATTTTGGGTTATCCGATACCGATATTTTTGGAAGGTAACTGATCAGTGGAGACAGTTCATGAAACAACAGATTGCAAGAGCTAGGATATATGTCAACCTGGCAGAGGAAGGAGCTTCTCAGCTTGATAAGGCTAGCAGTTGGCCGGTATATACATGTACCTCTTCACATAACACTACAAATTTACAAGAATGAACGTACTTGCAGCATTGCATTGTTTCTTGAACTAATATTTCTTTCAAAGTAAATATAAAATAAAAGTTATCGTGCTGCATGTGGGAAAGGTTGTCTTCTTCTGATGATGTGCAGTAATTCTGCAGATATGGTCAGCGTTATTCATGTATCGTGGCATCTTGGATGCTATTGAAGATAACGGCTATGATAACTTGACAAAGAGAGCATATGTATGAAGAGCTAAGAAACTTCTCATGTTGCCTTTGGCTTACAAAAGATCTCTATAAAATGGAGCAGAACTCACATTTACATTTTGTTGAAATGTAAAGTTACACATAAAAGTGCCCTTAATTTGCATCTTAATATAAAATCAATCATCAAGATTCAAGGAGTTAGTGTGATATTATGTAAAAGTTTTTTGGATCAACAAGCTAGAGTTATATATGTCAAATTACCACGATGTATTTTGCGTATGATATCCGAAGAAGAAAAGATATGTTTTGTGTATAACATGTAATTAGGACATGTACCCGAGTTTCACCTTGGTCATTCATTTTAATTTTGTGTGAAGAGGAAAACTGAACTTCTTCGAATGCAACCATGAATGTCCCACGCATTCCTCTCTTTATTCATATGCAACTTGCCTTTTTGTGTACTTCATAACTTGTTTCGTATGAAACGAATAATTAGAACATACACATGCGTTTCACCTTGGTTATTTATTTTAGTTTTGTGTTAAGGGAAAAACTAAACTTCTTCGAATGCAACCATAAATGCACTCATCCCACTCTTTATTCATTCGTAACTTTCCTTGTTGTTTCATAATTGAAAACATAAAAACGACAAAAAGAAAGGCAAATGCGTTTACCGGGAGTCGAACCCGGGTCTATTGCTTGGAAGGCAATTATCCTAACCGTTGGACTACAAACGCCCAGATGTTCAACAATCTCAAATACTCCATTATTTTCCTTGTTTTTCGGTACTTGATGTAACTCATCCCTACTTTCAGTAACTTCATGATGAAAGCTCTTGATTATTTTCATTTCTGTGTCTCAGCTGCTTGCGTCTGGCTCTGAAACTGCAGCCATGGAGTCGATTCCTCTGAGGCATTCAGTCTCTGCAACCAATCAGAGCTTTCTATTAAGAAGACAAAGAAACCCAGAAAATCAATTTCAGAGCAGCAGCCAAAGGTTTCACCTTCACACCCCAACTCGGCGTTTTCGAATCCATTCCAAACTCTCTGGTTTTCAAGGTAAACAGACACCCACCAAATTCTTTTCCACTTAATGGGATTTCCTTCATTTGAAGAAAGATAAATTCTTTGTTTGGTTTCTGAGAAAACTCAAGAAAATTTGTAAATTTTGGGATTGCCTTTAATGCTTTGTTTGCTTGTTTAGAAGTTAAAGACAAAGGGTTTGAATTCTTGTTAGATTTCGTTCACTTGGTTTTGGATTTTCTTCTGTTGTTTGGAGGCCATTTACTTGTGTGTGTCTGTGTGTCTGTGTGTGTGTGTGTGTGTGTGTGAGAGAGAGAGAGAGAGAGAGAGAGAGAGAGAGAAAGAGAGAGAGAGAGAGAGAGTTGAGATTAATCGGAGGATACGAATTTGACTTAGAGGTGGTTTCATTTAGGTTGTAACGAATCCAATACAAATATCAAAAGTTTGAATTTTTGGATGACCTGCCTGTGAAATCTCTGAATTTCTATACTTTTGTCAAATATGTACCGTTAAACAAACAACATTGGGGGAGGGGGAACTGAAGCGCAGATGTATGCAGGCATTGATATTGTAACTGTATGCTAAAATATTTCCCTTTTTTTTGTTCAGATTCCAAGGGCTATGCGAGGCCTTCGCGTCTCTTGCCAGCTACAGAAGTGAAAATCTGCACAGATAACTCAGTGGAAAAGCTTTTCTCGTCTTTAAGGGATGACGGATCTCAGTCTTTATACAAGGTTAAGTTAGGTACTAGTAATGTTTATGGCTCAAGTCTCTCTGACTTGAATGCTGGGATCCTCCTTTGCGTGATAGATGAAAATGGTGACTCCATATTACAGAGGATACCGTCAAGTATCATAACAAATCATGCTACAGAATCGGAGGATGGCGTGCTTCACTTTCAAAGAGGTTCTGTTGATGAGTTCACCTTTGAGGGACCTAAGCTTGGAAAAGTTGGAGCTGTTTGGATCAGTCTTGAATCAGGTTAGACTTACTAGAATTAGTTTAGCATCCGTAGGCTAAGAATGTAACAATGAATATGCATACCGAAAAATTACATTTGGCTTACCTATGTTATATTGAGGCTTACTCTTTGCAGACTAACTATATGTACTCGTCTCTGCGTATGCGTACTAGTTGAATATCTGTAGGATCAGAAGGTGAGCTTAAAAAACTGACATTACGCATGTTTTACCAAATCATGCTAACAATTTTTCTGTAAACTCTCCAAAGTCAGGTCAATGGCGGTTAGGAAGTGTGAGCTTGACCGTTATCTGTGGGAAACAAAGTTCGTTGGAAGAAAAAGACGAAGAAAAACTTCAGTATACTGGTTTCAGTTACAACTTTGCTGTTGAGGATATCTTGCTGGGTGAGGGAAGTGACAGTTCCATGGTGCAACTTAGACCTTGCCTTGTGACCGAGCTATCTGGGGTTGACCCCGTCACCATCTTCACCAAAAGCCTCCCTGAATCAACTCTATCTGTGAGTGGGATATCAAACGAGGAAACCATGAGAGAATACGAGGATTTGAAACTATCTTTGCTACTTTATGATGCCATGCTGATCTTTGTTGGTACATCAGTCGCATCCTTCTCAGCTGGGGAAAACATAAGCTTTGCATTTTTAACAGGTGGGATGGGCGGCTTCTTCTATCTCTTGCTACTGCAAAGGTCGGTTGATGGATTGCCCGCTGCAGAATTGACTTCCACAAACATAGGACGGACCAACCAAACCTTCGGAGGATCTAAGGTTCCAATATTTGTCTTTGCATTGGCTATTGGTTTTACTTTACTCACAATGAAGTATGGCTCCGGGGATGTCCCAATCATATTCACTCCAAAACAACTCATAGCCGGGATGATTGGATTTCTTGCATGTAAAGTTTCTGTTTTCTTGGCAGCAGTTAAGCCCTTGCCAATAAGTGTAAAGATAAACGAGTGATATATCTTCCGTGTAGACAACATAGTTGTATTGTATATAGTAGGAAAAAGGAAATTGCAGCTGATACTTTCATAGTTTCTTACAAATTACACATCACTATATAGTTAATAGATACAACTGTTGTATATTTTCCTTGTTGATCTCTGTTTTTGTACCCAGTTTTCGTAGGACAAAGTTTGCTTGAAGTCGGACAGGCCCAATTACCCGTTTCTTATTGTCCTTTCGGCTTTGGGGGTTGTTTCTGCTTGCCTTAGCCTTCATTACCTCGATGTTGTAATTAAAACAACAAAAACCCTTGCATAATTGGGAAAATCACAAATCATTTTTCCGCAAATGATCTGTAGCTCAAGTAATTAAGATAATTTACTCACTCTTCACTTGATATCTCATATCCGAACCCTTCTTCCTTGATATCACTTGTATCCAGAAGAAAAATTAAGAAGTGAAGGCATGTCATGTATAGTATTTTTTGTCTTCATTTTCTAAAAGAACGTTTTCCGTGTTAGGATTAAGATAGTAGATGAACATGCCTTGAAGATGTGTTTAACGAGTCGAAGGTTGAATATTATTACTTAAATCATAATTTATTTTATATATTACTTAATCAGCATACAATAGTGCTGTAATATATGCTTCAACCTACTTACTTAATCCAGAAATCTCCTGATCAACCCATGGCATCTTCATGTGCGGATGCAGTACTAATTTGATGATTGGACAAAACTTTGAGTTCCAACATATTATTTTACACATGATATTTTCAAGGCTTTTTATCTGAAATAGTCCCTGAGATATGCATAATCTTCATTTTGGTCCCTAAGATTCCAAATCAATAAAAGTGGTCCCTGAGATTGTCCACCATCCATCATTTTGGTCTTTCCGATGGAGCTCTTGGCCGGAAGTTTGGGCAATTTTCAAAGCTTCGTAACTCAATCGTTTCTTAACAAAATTCGACCCATAATATATCAAAATGAAGATAGAAAATTGTACAATAAGATTATACCTATTTGGGAGCCCAATGGTTGTCGGAGATGACCGGAAAATAGCCTCAAAATTGACTAGTCCGAACGAAAACTTGAAAACTCGCCGGAAACTGAATAAACTTTAAACGTTAATAACTTCTTCAATACTCAACGAAATCAAGTGATTCAAAAACGAAAATCATACTTCTTGATGAGACGAAGAGAATGGTACCTTTTTCAACGGCTAACTCGCCTTTTTTGGCCGGAAAACGGCTCGAAAGTGGCTCGTTTTTTAATCACTTGATTTCGTTGAGTATTGAAGAAGTTATGAACGTTTAAAGTTTACCCAGTTTTCGGCGAGTTTCCAGTGCGTTTTCAAGTTTTCGCTCCGACCAGTCAACTTTGAGGCTATTTTCCGGCCATCTCCGGCAACCATTGGGCTTCCAAATAGGTATAATCTTATTATACACTTTCCTATCTTCATTTTGATATATTATGGGTCGAATTTGGTTAAGAAACGATTGAATTACGAAGCTTTGAAAATTGCCCAAACTTCCGGCCAAGAGCTCCAACGGAAGGACCAAAATGATGGATGATGGACAATCTCAGGGACCACTTTTATTGATTTGGAATCTTAGGGACCAAAATGAAGAATTATGCATATCTCAGAGACTATTTCGGATAAAAAGCCTATTTTCAAAATCCAAAACAATTTATTCCTCTGGCTTGGATATTGTCAACAAATGTGTGCCCCCAAGCCGCCTCTAGTTAGCAAAAGAATTATTAATCAGTCTCAATGTTGTCAACAAAAGTGGGGAGAACTGAAAGCAAGATGAAATATAAAAATATTGTGCATCGGTACATGTGTTGTTTGCTGTCTAAATTTGGATTTGGACTAGTTATCAACTAAGCTTCTTTCTTTGCATCTTTGTACATATACGGTTCGTTTGGCGTCTAAAGTTGGATTTGAATTAATTATTACAGAAACTTCGGAACTAATTCATCTTCTACCTTTAACTGGGACAATATTTCAAAGTTGAATCCATTTATTTCTTCAACATATATTGAATCCAATGTTTTATCCAATCAAATCCAACCATAGGCATCAAACGAGACCATAGGATTAGTTAACTCACTAAAATTATGTGTATGTTGAAGTAAGAAATGAACGTCAACTTCTAAATTACCCAAATCAAAGAAATTAAATAATTTAGTTATAAAATATTGACATCTTATCATTTTATGGGGACTGAAAGGTAGATCTATTTCATGATTGATTCATCTTCTACCTTCATCCGTCGACTTATAATTATTTGCAGTGCAGCTGAAATTCCTAAACAAACAACAATAAACAAAAATACTCATTAGTAATGTTGGATCCAAAGTGCTTCATTCATAATTAAGTACTTCCCTCGCCATCTTTAGCTTCCAAATTCATACCATATGACAACAGTTTAATGTGTTTCCTCATCATTTTTTTATCAACCATATGCTTTATTTGATCACTATAAGCATCTTTTTCCTTCAAAGTTAATTTCCACTTGGAACCCCAAAATCATAGATCTGAAACGTCACTCCATGACAAAATAATAAAACAAGATTCAAGAAGCTCAAAGGAGCATCAAATTCTGATGATTTCAGAAAGATTCTGTCGATGAAATTTGCAGAAGAAGACAGTTTGTGCAACAATGTTTGGGTAGATGGCTAAAGACAGCACAAAACAACACAACAGCCTCTTTGTAAATCACGTCACATTCTCCTACCCAACCAGGGTTTTGTACTCTAAGTGTGTGTATTTGTTAGTTGACGCCGTATTATCTACGGAAATATGCTCAAACAAAACCAATTACAAATTTTTAATTAAAATAACGGATAATAATTTGCTTATATAATATGTTTTGGATCCAAGACAGATTGGGTTGATTGAAGAGGAAGATCCTATCCACCAGAGCAATTCACCACTTGTTATATAAAATAATTTAGAGTCATTTTCTTGTTCATTTAGTGCTCCTTTAATTCTATTTTTATAAATATTTTATTTCACTAGAGGGACACTAAACCGACGATAAAGTAGCACTAAAACTTATTTTACTGCATGCTTAGTGTCCCTATAGTAAAAACCATCAGAAACACGTTTGGATTTTCAATTTACTACAAACAGAAGCGTTTGGGAAGAAAGCGAGGTGAAAATGTCATCAACTTTTAATCCAAGATTTGGCTTGTTTTACTCGTGGGCCTTTTTCTGCATCATATTCAACGTTGTATCTTCAATTATCACATCATGAGAGAGAGCGAGGGGTATTTAAATGCAGAGGAGGTCTTTCATTTCACATTTCTATCTTACTCTCTAGACCCTTTCGAAAAGAAGTGAAAAACTTCCAAATGTGTTCTACAATTTCCTTCGCAGGAAAGACTTACATCGGAGAGAGCAACGGAAGAATTTGGCGTCGAAAATCTATGGTCACAGCAGCAAAAGCTCAAGTGATTACAGCTCCCAAGCAAAGAAGCAGGCCTATTTTTCCTGAGCTTTCAACTCAAGGCATTCCTCTTGCTGATTTACACGTGCAAGAAATCGTTCAAAGGCAGTCTCAGACTCGTAGTGTGGACGGGGAAGGCAGCCGGCGCAGGCCGCAGTTCAACCCTAGCTTTCTTGAAGAAGCATATGAGAGGTGCAAGAACCTTTGTGCAGAATATGCCAAGACATTCTATCTAGGTACAACTTCATCACCCTTGTTTCTTTCTCCATCAAATATTTTTATTGGATCTTTTGCTTGCCAGGCTACTGAATTCAAAATAATGATCATTTGTTCATGAATATGAGATTTAATTCTGATGCGCTCTTTTGATGCAGGCACTTTGCTTATGACAGAAGAGCGTCAAAAGGCGATATGGGCAATCTATGGTGAGAATTCAACTCTCTTTGTTCATGTAGTATCACGTGGTAGATGTGGTTTAGGCTAGTTGATTAAGGCAATATACCGCCCCCTTTGCGAGCTCAAGTTCTCGTCTTGCTAATTAGATTATTTTAGAGTATCACTTTGTTAAAAAAAAAAAAAAAGAAGTGGTGACATACAACTTGATATAATTGGAAGAAAAATCATGTTCATAAAGTTGCCATACAAGAAATCAATCGTTGCCAAAAAAAAAAAAAATTGGAATGATTATAATTTTGATTCTTAGAAAAATGAAATGCAGTTTGGTGTAGGAGGACAGACGAACTGGTGGATGGCCCGAATTCCGGTTACATGAGCTCGGAAGTTCTTGATAGATGGGAACAGAGACTGGAAGACATTTTCGAAGGACGGCCTTATGACATGCTTGATGCTGCACTGACTCATACCGTTTTCAATTTTCCCTTAGACATCAAGGTGCTTATAAAATATCTCATTTAGTTCATTTAACTCATGATCATTTGATTCTTGTCAAATTTTTAATCTCATGAACTCCTCTTCCTGTGACCAAAAGCCTTTTCGGGACATGATTGAGGGTATGCGAATGGACACGCAAAAATGCCGATACCAGAATTTTCAAGAGCTCTATCTTTATTGCTACTACGTCGCAGGGACGGTCGGCCTAATGAGTGTTCCAGTAATGGGAATTGCACCAGATTCTCGGATTTCTGCTCAAAGTACATATAATTCTGCATTATATTTGGGCATAGGAAACCAACTCACAAACATCCTTAGAGATGTTGGAGAGGAGTAAGTTTCTTTTATGTGTACTAATTTCTCATTTCTATGTTCCTCACTGTCTAACGTGAGTTAAGTCAGTTGACTACGGCAATGTGTCCCATTCATGCACACAAGTTCGAGTTCACTTTGCCTGTGATCTGATTTTTTTTTTTTTTTTCTGTTGTTTTTTTCAGTGCAATGAGAGGGAGAGTTTATCTTCCCCAAGACGAGCTTGCGCAGTTTGGGTTGTGCGATAGCGATGTTTTTTCAAGAAAGGTGACTGATCAATGGAGAGCGTTCATGAAAGAACAGATTACAAGAGCAAGGCTTTATTTCAACCTAGCAGAAGAAGGAGCTTCTCAGCTTGATAAGGCTAGCCGTTGGCCGGTATATACCTCTTTGCAAAATTTCCTTAAGTGATTTTGTTCCATTACTAGCATCTTTGATGTCATGGACCAAAAAGAAATCCATCCATCGCCTGTTTGAGACTAATCTGGAAAGGCTAAAAGCGTTTTCTAATAATTAAAAGCACTTCTAACCATATTTTGTGAAAAAAACTTGAAAGTCCTGTTTCATAGAAGAGCTTCCTGAGTAAGTGCTTCTTCGAGAAGCACTTGAAATTTAATATGAATTCAACGTGTTTCTAGCATACGAACTTCTAACAAAAGCGCTTCATACAGAAGCAAATTCCAAACGGTTAGAAAACAAAACATTCTACTTCGTAGGGTATATAAACTAATAGAATATACAAAGATAAACAACAAAACAAATCTGCTGTCGAAGTTGTTGTCCCTTTGTTGCTGTCTTACCTGTTCATTCATCGACAATACACGTTCTTGTCATGCAGGATAGATTAGAAGTTATCTCCCTTTTTCTTTGTCTAATGATCTGCTGTACTTTTGCAGGTATGGTCATCGTTACTGATATATCGAAACATACTCGACGCGATCGAAGACAACGATTACGATAACTTGACAAAGAGAGCGTACGTAAAGAGAGCCAAGAAACTTCTCATGCTGCCCTTGGCATACACAAGATCTCTATCAACACATAATTTGATGTCCCAATAATAAAAACATGAAGTTACACATCAAATTACTTGGACATGTTTTGCGAGTAATCGAGCTATGTATAAATCGTGTACATTTTTGCTCGTTATAGATTTCAAGAGACTTGTAGTTCAAGTGGTTAAAAGCGTTTATTGTCTGTATCAATTAAAGAATAAAGAATCAAACGAAAATTCACATTCATAACAAAGGTGCAAATAATGATAGTTTGAACTTTCCTTCTCTTTGTACCTCATCTCAATAGAATACAATAGTTGATATGTTAGAGCAATGCACTCCCACCTCTGCATCCAAGTTCATATCTCACTCGCCGTACCTTGAATGAATTTAATGTAGAGTATCATCTCTATCAATAAATAGAGACATTCTCTTGTCGAAAGAAAATAATAGCTCATCTAAAAAATCTCTCCCATCCAAGGGCAATTTTTCCTCTCTTGGCCGAAGCCATTCTTTTTTAGCCGAGTTTTGGGAAGTTTGGTTTCCGATTAGCGAAACATAATTGGAATCTTCAAAAGTCCAATTTTGCTAATCGGAATCTTCAAACATCCAATTTCGCTGATCAGAATCTTCAAACGTCCATCCTTTGATTTAATCAATACAAACGGCCAAAATCAAGAGCGAAACAACATAGATTCGTGTAGTGGATAACCACAAGACAATCAATTGGACTATGAAAAAAAATGGAGATAAAATAAACCTATTGGAACATTTAGAATTGAATACTAAGGGGAAAATTTTAAAAAATAAAATAGCACCCATCATAGGAAGCAAGCTCATCATCCCTCTACAGATCACCAACCCCCCAAAAATACCATCCTTCTGACAGAAAAATTAAATAAAAGGAGGGAAAAAAATATGAAAAATCAGAACAGAAGATGCCACATTGTTTGCTGGAAATGGTACATATGCTGCAACAGTGTCGCCACCTCCGCTGCTTCCTTTTTGCAGAGACTCGTGCGCCATCCAAGGAAGCCTAACCCGCCAATCCTACACGATTTCTTTCCCAAACCAAACACCACCACTGTTGTGTAATTCAGAATCTTAATCTTAAGAATAGCCCTCAATACATAGACCTTGCAGGCAGCAGCAGCAGGTAATTCAGCAACTGATTTGACACACTTATTATAGGAAGTAATCAGGTGTTCTTCGGGTCACATCTGGTTCTCCCCTCCTTGGAGCTGGCTCAAACTGAAATACAAGATAACAAAGTTTCAAGCATTTCTCCCATGAAAATTTTGCAGGCAAGCCAATTAATAGATCACATCAATCCTTACGAATAACCATTCAGTAAACTATAACATATCAATTTGGTCATGTTTGTTTTCGCATGCTGAGAGAGAGAGAGAGAGAGAGAGAGAGAGAGAGAGAGAGAGAGAGAGAGGGGGGGGAGGGTTGTTGGGGGTTGGGGTTGGGAGAGAGAGCAGAGACCAACCTGAATGAATGTGTGACCTTTGCAGTCATCAACTTCCAGGATGGATGCCATATTTCCACAGCGATAACAATAGTTGGGTGCGCTAAATATAGTGACCACTTTTTGTTCCTGCATAAGGTAAACAAATCAATTACACAAACTTTCCTTCGCAAAATAAACCATTTGCAAAAACAGCCACAGAATTAGGATAAATACTCACATGACCCCAGTTGTAACCTTCCATGACCAGCTGATGCGCTCTAGCAATCAACTTTAAGTTATTTGTGTGATTAAACTGCTCGGATATGTCCTGTTAAAACAACAAAAGGAAGCAAATCAGCCTACAAGGTCACGACTCTAGAAGACTGGCCAACTGATTCAAACCATCAACCCCAACAAGAAACGAAATGAATGGGTAACGTACCTGACCAAACGTATATCCAGCACCCCTGGGAGAGATACCCCAACCACAGCGATCATCAGGGTCAGACCATAAAAGATCACACATGGGACCCTCATGAGGAACCTCTTGTACACGGTCAAAATTACGTATGTTATCAAGGGTTTCAATGGATGGAGACAGCCCTCCATGCAGACAGAATATTTCACTTTCAACCTTTAAACAAATAAAAGAAAATATGTCAATACTTGGAAAAAGAACTATTTACACCAACAACTATCAACAATGAGTGTATAACAAAAGATGCAAGGGTAGATCAATGTCACAGGTGGTGGTAAAGTAATAGCAGTTTACAGTCATGCCGCAGAGCAACATGATTGAGGACAACAAGTAGAAAAGGAACTAGAGGCACCAATGCAATTAAACTGGTAGCAATGAACTAGAAGATTGCACCAAGAAATTTCTAGGGTGCATATCTTCAAATGATACAATAACAAGAGTGTTCATTGTCATGTTGACTACTAACTTAATCCAAGTGCAGGCACTAGCTCGCTAGCCTACACAGACCATTTAAGCATCATAATTAAGTCACTTATAACAATACTAACCAATGCTGTCAGTGGAAAATAGTCAAATAAATCTGTAAAGATCTTCCAAACATTAGCATTACCATACCTGCAAAGAGAAATAGAAAGGGTCACCATACATGCTTGATAAATACGATACATCCATTCAAGGACAAGCAGGAAGACAAAAACTAGATGACTAATCAACAATCAACTTCATGGGCATAAGAGATCAATAAAGGCCAACAGTAGGTTGAATTCTTTAAGATAATACACTTCTGACGTAATATTGATTTGGTACACCCCAAGGATTGATTCACACTATAGTGTTCATCAATTTAATTCCTGGTTCATATTTTACTCTTTTATCCAGTAAAAGAAGTATGATCATGAAATCAAATTGAAAATACATCAAATGAATGTGAATGTGATATGTGGAGATTATGATGTAGCATAGAAACTGCAAATACAAATATACTATATCAACATGCGTTCATAAATATGCATACCTACATTCATGCATGTACAGATAAAAGCACACAATACCCTACATTCATGCATGTACAGATATATGCACACAACAATAGCTCACTGGTCATTTTTAAAATTTTTACGCCTAAACTTAAAAGACAACTAAACATAAAAAGCAAACCTTTACGTGTATATAGTTTTTAGGCCTGAACATAGGCAAATGAAAAATGGAGTTCTTCCAGAAGTCACAAGCCACACATAAATCTTAATTGTATCAAAATTGACCCACAAAACAAAAGATGCTAAGAAACTCACTTCCGTAGGCATTCGTCATAAAAACCGTAAACTTGAGTAATCTGCAATGGGGAAACAAAAAGCCACAATCAAAGACCACACATGCAAGTACCATCAAACTTATATGAACAAGAACGCAGATGGTAAAAATACCTGACGGCTTTCATGGTTTCCTCTTAGGATAGTAATACGCTGATGATAACGCACCTTCAAAGCCACTAGGAGCTGAATAAAAAAAGATAAGTTAGGAGCATAATGATATGCATAAATGGATGCCAAAAGGGAAGATGACGCATCCCCTTTTTCCCAGAAATTCCCATCATAAGAACACTAAGTTCTCAATTGCAATATAGCTTAGGGGCCAATCTCATTATCTTTATGTGAACTACCCTATTTCAGTCTCTCTTGCTAGCATATCCTTGGAAGCGCTAACATATCCCAACCATACTATTTCATTATAGCTCATGTTCAACATGTATCCAACTCTCAATAGTAAAACTTTAAGGTCATTCCTTAGGAATTGTAACTTATTGTATTGACCAAAACCCTAAATAATCAAACCAAACATTACTCAGAGTTTCCAAAATATCTTTTATCTTAGTGCCAAAAGGAGAACCCTAAAATTATAGCTTAACTAATTGAATGATAAGTAGACATAAAAATACTCATACTTACTGTCACTGTTTCAACTGAATAATAGCCACGGTCCACATAATCTCCCATAAACAAATAGTTTGTATCTGGGCACTGCAAACAAAATTGCAACAACAGGAAATAAATGGTAGTTTTGGAAAGTGAAACATCCAACAGAACAAAACCAGAAAACTACAAATTAGGAAAGAGAAAACATCACCAATAAGTAGCAACCTATCAAGCAAACGTAAGAAGAATTAAATAGCCCAAATCAGAACAAATACCTTTCCTCCAATGCGGAAAAGCTCCGCCAGATCATGGAATTGTCCATGAATATCACCACAGATAGTTACAGGGCTTTTTACAGGCTGCAAAGCATAAGACCCAAAATGGTTATTCATTTACCTCAAGACATGTCCAAATCATTATAGGTCCAAAACCTGTATGAAACAATACAAAGAAAGACATGAAACAGAAACTTGCAACTAAAAAGGCCCACCTGGACATTGCTTTCTTCCATTAATATTTCCTTGGCCTTCTCGCAGAGCACCCTTACCTATATTAAACAAAAAAATTAAGATGACGGTTATTTTACATCTTAAATAAACTCCCAAGAAACCAACAAACATTAAATTGAACATGCGTGCACTTTCAATAACAGATTTCCGTTTTCTTGCTCGTTAGCACTTTCAATGAGCAATTTTTTTGGTCTTATAACGTGTAATAGTGTATAGGCTGGTGTACCACAGAACATAGCCATGTTCTGAAATTCAAGAAGCACTAAAGCAACTCAGTTTCAAAGCTCACACTCTTGTAAAGTATGCCATCAGCCTAGCATACCCACACAACCCTTCATCCCTCCCCAAGAAATATTGGTATGCTTACATGCACTATAAAGCATACACCGCAGAGTGCACATTATCTGGCAAATCAAAAGGTGTATAGAGTTTCCTTATAGAATAGAACATAAACTAAGGACGTTTGACATTACTAATTTCAGAACTGTCCAAATAAGGAAGAATTCAAGGTATCTCCTAAACAATGTATTACAATGATCACATTTGGCCAAAACCATACTCAAATACTACGCTCCACAAAGTCTCTGCTAATCATAACTCCACATAGGTTTAAAAATCTAATGAAAGATTCAGATTTTGTGGCCTTAGACTTGGAAACCCAAATTTTGTTTTTCTTGTTCACAAACCCACATGCGGAAACCCGCAGTGTCACAGAAAAGGGGATCTGACCCACATTGCCAATACCCAATCCTAACAGCAGAAAAAATCATTACAAACCACCAAGTTCATGTATTTCTTTAGAATTTTTAACCCATTGGTAAATCCAGTAAAAAGATCGATCCACCTAAGTGAAATCAAAACATTCATCCATGGATCCCCAAATTATATGAAATCACAACCCTAGATCGGTCCCATAAGAACCCTAATTCAGCTAAATTCAATTCACAGATCACGCCCATAGTAGCAAACAAAGAAATGCACAACATTTTTCGATCTGCCCCATCAAGCTCTAACATTTCAGAGCCCGATCCGTCTTATTTCCAAAACTCAACACAAATTCTCCCCAAAAACACATTCGCACAAAAATTAATTTAAAAAAAAAAGAAAGAAATGGACTAAAATTAAAATTAAAATTAAAATAATTGAAAATCTGAAAAGTTAGAGGCTTTGGGTACCTCTTGTTCGGACAAGGGCTTGCACTGCATGAGCTGAGCAATCTGTTCATCCAGGTTCCCATGTGAGTTCGAAGGGACCGAATCCATCCTCTTCTTCCTCTTCCCCCAAAACGCACCGTCTTTCGCAGATCAAGATGCCCTTCCGAAACCCTAACCTTAGATCTGTAGGCAATCGTAGATTTCCC
Source organism: Crataegus laevigata (assembly GCA_963580275.1). NCBI lineage: Eukaryota > Viridiplantae > Streptophyta > Magnoliopsida > Rosales > Rosaceae > Crataegus > Crataegus laevigata. The sequence goes on along the minus strand of OY756946.1, from coordinate 38,113,453 downwards.
TCTTCGTCTTCTTCGTTTTCTTCCAGCCACACAGAGAGAGAGTGGGGAGACAGAAAGCGGTGGTGGAGAAACCAAACGCCTTTCGGTTCTTTTGAATTTTTCCCCTTTTTTTTTGGATTTTTTTTTATTTTTATTTTTAGTTTTTATATTGGTCTCGGGAGTTTGAAACGACAAACCGGTGGTTCGGAGTGGGTAGGCGCGTGGGGATGACTGGACCAGTTCATGGGCTTTGCGCCGGGCGTTGGAGTTTTGTGACTGGGCGGTCGATAACACTGTGTTTCCAAAGCGCGTGAAAGACAAAGGTATTTGTGGCTATTTGAGATTGTGGACGGAAATAATGAATCGCCATTAGTGTGCGATGTTTTTCAACAGGGGAGGTGAGTGAGATCACCGTCTCGAACACTTGTCTTCAAATTTGTTGAAATGTGTTCAATTTCATTCACGTAGATGACGAGTTTAAATTAAAATTATTGTAGTTAATGTATCGTGAATAACGTGCTGATGAATTAGAGATTGATCAAAAAAGAATATTAGTGTTGATTATCATTGATTATGTCATTGTCGATGATATCAAGCGTTTAGCAACTTAATTTCAATTTTTCATGCATTTATTTTGTTTCAATCCTAGAAAATGTAATAATATTGGTCAGCAATAAGCCACGTCAGGAAACAGTTGGGCTCTATGTTGGCCTAGTGCATGGGGCCCACTCCTACAGGTGTTGTTAGCCATTCGCCGGTTTTTGCACGTGTTACATGCGCCTGGCAAAAAAAAAAAAAAAAAAAGTGGTTGGCATCATGCTGACGTTAGCTTGCCCACCAGCACAAGGCTGAACTTATTTTTTTCGGCTTTTGGATGAACTGGTATTGGCTTACCACTTGCCCTCCACAAATTGGACTAGCGGAGGTGTTTTTTTTTTTTTGGGTTGAAGGACAAGTTCATAACCCTTGCTTTGCCTTTAGGAGAGTGAGATTGTTGTCTCTAACACTTGTATTCAAATATCTTTAAATGCATTCAATTTGATTTGCAGAGATGGCAAGTTCAATTTAAAATTATTATGGTTAACCTATTGTGGATAAACTGCTAGTAAATCAGTGATCGATCGAGAAAAAATATTACAGCATTGATTATCATTGATTGTGCCATTATTGGTAACATTGAGCGTTTAACGACTCAATTTCATGTTTCATGCATTTGCTTTGTTTCAATCCTATAAATTGTAATAAGATCATCAACTGGTTATGCATGCTTTAAGCATGATATAGTACGGAAGTGTAGCTAGATGGAGGAAGGGGGGCTCTCTTATTGCTTAGGGAGAGTTATATGCACATACTTTGGATATGGATTCGATTTTTGACATTTACTTTAAGCCAACTTTAAGACTTTGACCGTGGCTCAAGATGTTGAGCTGATACATAAAACTTGGGCTCAAAGTTAAGCTCAAGACTCGTGACATAGACTAGAGAAACCATATCTGAGACCCAAAACTTGAGCCTCTGTGTGGAATGAGGATCCGGCTTTGTGAAGATTTCGGAAATTCTACATTCACTTCTGTTTATCGTATATTGTGCGGTAAAAAATTATTATAAATTTTTTTATTTAAAATTGGATATAAATAATACATAATGAAAATTAGCCGCACGATTACAATGAATAGAAGTAATTAAAAGATCTCCAAAATCCTCATCATTCCTCTATATGAGGCTCAATGGCTTAACTCTAAACCCTTAAAGTAACCACCAATCTAGACTTTCACATGTGAGTAGCCCCATAGACTAAAGTTTTATAAACACAAATAACTGTACAAGTTTCATACATGATGCATACTCCCAAGGACATGACATTCCAACTCTAACCTGAATTCTTATACCATCATGAGCTGGAATTGGGAAATGGATAATTTTAGTCTTAAGAGCATGATTATCAAAAGGGATTATATTAGTATGAAGGGTTTGACTTCCAACTTCTGATGTATGAAAGACGATTAGTTTAGAGGGGAGATTAGCCTTAACAATATATGTTGTGGAGTAAGGAATGACACACCCATAAACACGCTCCCAATCGAGATTTGCATGTTTTGACGCCAATAGTGTTTTTATAATGTTTTAAGTTAAAAAAACAAGTTCATATATATTATAGAAATACTGAGAATACAATCAAAATTTATGAATTTGATCATAAGTATTGAAATGGCCCATTCTTTTTTAATTGAAGACTTTCACTTCAGAAACTAAATCCCCATTGTTATTTAAGAATATTGACAAATGACTTTGAGTTTGGTTTCATACATTATGGTAATAGCAATTGTGATATTTGTGGTAGAAATTTGAAGTGAGATAGATTAGACCATGGATGGTTGGACCGGAGCGTAGGGTCTTCGGGTTCAATGTCGAGCATTGAGTTCGTAGGTCTAGTTGTAGGCATTAGTCGTTGGGGCTCCGTCTTGCTGGTTGGTTACTTATGGATGCATGTCTAGAGGTTGAGTCCAAGAAGTCGTTTGCCAGCATTAGGTCACTAAGTCCAATCTAGGGTGAGAATTGGGCTCTCACACATGTTGATCCCCTCGTCGTAGGAGGGAGCCATGTCCCCAAGTCCTAGGTGTTAGGTTACAAGGTCGGTAGGTTCGATTTCAAGCATCAACGCTCCAAATCAAATCCCAGGACACGAGTCATAGGGTCCAAATTTTGTGGAGATAGTTAGATTTATAGGTTCAATTTCGGGCAACAAAGTTAAGGGTGTCGCGTCTTTATGGGTCAGGTCTGGACTTCTGTGTATAGAGACCAAGTTTGGTCCTAGGCATCAAGGTTGCACTGGCTAAGATCACAAGCTTGAAGCTCCTATGCACTAGGGCAGGGTTCAAACTGTGTGAATTTCGATGCCGAATCAATCATTTATTATAGTTGAACTTTGAAATTTTCCTTTTTTTTGGAATTCAGAAGTGAAATTTTGGCTTTTCCAAATCCGATGCATACTTTTTTCCTTCATTTGATAAATGAAATTTATAAAGCTCCCTTACCTAAAAATACAATTTTGGTGAATAATCCCCAAAACAAGAGTTTGGTTGTGTATCCATTGGGCACAACTTTGATGAAATGACAAAGGCTCATATGTAAGGTTCAATATGCAAGTCATTACACAAATTCACTATATATTTTACGGCGCAGTAAATCGCGCAAAATTACCATAAATAATGGTTAAGTTGTGAGATGAGGTGAATGTAAATAGGATTGAATTGATAGATATTAGGAATTAGGATAGATAGTGAAAATATTAAGACCTCTCATTCTAATTCACCAACAACTCGCCAGCCGCAATACTTGTTGGATTTTCGGCTTCTCCTTTTCTTCTCCCATTTTTCCTTTTTATTTTCCTCCTAATTTTAAAAAAATAAAAAATAAAAAAACCTCCTCCTCATTTGGAAAAAGCAATAAAATCGAAAAAAATAATTAAAATTAAATTAATAATTTCTATTTTTTTAGAGAGAGAGAAAAGGGAGGGGCTTTCGGTTGGGATATTTTTGTCAGCGTGCTGCACCAACAAAACATTAGGGTTTTTTTCTCTCTCAGATCTTTTTCCTTCTTCTTCCAACCTCCGTCGTCGTCACGTCCGCGCTACTGCTAAAGGGTTTTGCTTCCGTACAGATCTCTCTCTCTCTCTTTCTCTCTCTTCTGTGCATGTCAATCTCTTGCCTTGCATTAGCGTCGATTCTGCTGTTTTCGTTGCATTTAGATCGGGGATTGTTCTCCAATTGCTTTTGCTTGGGTTCAGTTTGGTTGCTGGGAAAATTTTATCAAAGTAGAAGAGAAAATGAGGGAAAATTTTATTACTTGGGTTCAGTAGTGAAATGTGTTTTTTTTTTTGTTTTTTGTTTTTGGTGATTTTGGGTGCATTGTTGTTGAGTTGTTGGTTTTGTGGTTGGTGATCATTCCTTTAGCATATTTGAATTGATATTTGTGTAAAGTTTTTTGCTTGTTTATTTTTTCTTACTTAGTGTTTATTTGTTCAGGGTTTTATCGTCTGCGTCGATTGGAATTGTAATTGAATTAGGGATTCAATTGTGGAGAATTTTGAAGTGGGCTCAAAGATTGTATATTTTTTTGGCAGTGATAATTTTGTCCCAGTTGTATCGACTATGCGAACTTCATGGGCAGATTTGGCTGCAAATTCTGCAGCTGAGAATGTAGGTTCTGGCTCTTCTGGCAATGCTGGTTCAGGGAATGCTGCTGCTCCTGCTCCTAATCGGTCCACCTATGTCCCCCCACATCTCCGTAACCGTCCACCTTCCTCGGACCCACCTGCTCCAGCATATACTGCGCCGGTTACCAATGATCGAGGTGGCCCAGGTGGGTTCAGTGCACCTCGTTGGGGTGGTCCCAGAAACGACAACAGTCGAACTGGCTATGGTGGCAATGCTGGTCGCGGTGGTGGATGGGGAAGCAGAAGTGGTGGTTGGGATGGGAGAGCACGAGAAGTGAACCCCTTTAGAGATGATGATGAAACAGAGCAGCCGTTTAGTGAGCAAGAGAACAGTGGTATTAACTTTGATGCATACGAAGATATCCCAGTTGAGACAAGTGGCGACAATGTTCCCCCTCCTGTGAATACCTTTGCAGATATTGACTTGGGGGACGCACTTAATAAAAATATTCAGAGGTGCAAATATGTGAAACCCACACCTGTGCAGCGTCATGCCATTCCTATCTCCCTTGCAGGCCGAGACTTGATGGCATGTGCCCAAACTGGTTCTGGAAAGACTGCTGCTTTCTGTTTCCCAATCATCAGTGGAATTATGAAGGGACAACCTGCACAGAGACCACCCCGTGGTGCACATACAGTTTATCCGCTTGCTCTCATTCTATCTCCTACTAGGGAGCTTTCAATTCAAGTATGTTTAAAAAAGTTATTTTCTGACTTCCTCACATGTTGCAGGCCATGAGAATTAAAATTTTCTCTGTGTTTCAGATTCATGAGGAAGCTCGGAAATTTTCGTATCAAACAGGTGTTAGGGTGGTTGTTGCGTATGGAGGAGCACCAATTAACCAACAGGTTTCTCATTCTTTTTTTTCTCTTTCTGTTGACTTGGTTTTTAGCCCTATGTTGGATTGGCTTTTGCCCTTATGCACTGTTTCATAATGATGACTTTACATTTCTAATGGCACTTGTTAGAGTGGTGATTACACTGTCCAACTTATGAACTTTACATTTTTAGAACCTATGGTCTTATTTGTTGCAATTTCATTTACCCAAGCTATGATTGTGCCCTCTATTTTCATTATTTGTTTAAACTATAATTGAAAGAAATTACGTGAAGTTCTTTTGTTATGCCGTAGTTAAATTGTTGTGTCTCTGCTGTGCTTCATTGGAAAAAGCATGTCAAAGTTAATAAATTTGAAATTGCTTAAATAGCTCTTTTAATATATATGCATGAAACATATTAGAAATTTCAGGGACTAAGAATTTTGGACTGAATAGTGAGCTCATGTGTTGCATTGGGTTTATCTAAACAGTTAAGTTCAATAAGCAAATTACTGTGTAGGCCTCTTTGGGCTTTTTTTTTTTTGGAGATTTGCGTTGGGACTGAAACTGTGAAGAAGCTTGATTGGAGTTAAATGTGGCATAGAGAAGGGGCAGACGATATTCCAGGGAGGTTCATTCCTCATTCTGGGATAGTATTTTGGAAAGGTATTAGGAAAGGTTTGGACACCTCTTGCAAACCAATAAGGCTTAAGATGCGGGATGGTAGTTGGATACAGTTGTCAGTTGTCATATGTGTAGTATGACATCTTAACTCATAAGCTATAGGCTATAGCTGATAAGTAAACAACATGATTGCATTATAGTTAGCATATTAAATACTCACATCTTGCTGCTGTTATGTTGGTATTGTAAAAAATGATTCGTAGTTTGGTTTAGGATATTTTCTTCCTAACTGTTTATTCGTTGTGGTCATTCATGTAATACATATTTTTTTATTGGAATCAGATACATGGCACGCACACGCATATGCCTTATGCCTATGAACATTTCTGTTCTGTTGTACTTAATCCTGCAAGTTGTTACACTTACACTGCTTTACTGGATCCTGATGCATCTAAATTTTCTTGTTTACCGTAGCGAATTGTTATTTTTGAGATATATAGCAGATCTTGATGATGTATTTTTGGACAGCTGCGGGAGCTTGAAAGAGGTGTTGATATTCTTGTGGCAACTCCTGGAAGATTGGTGGATTTGCTGGAGAGAGCCAGGGTTTCGTTGCAGATGATTAGATATTTAGCCCTAGACGAGGCTGATCGAATGCTGGATATGGGTTTTGAACCACAAATAAGGAAAATTGTGGAGCAAATGGACATGCCTCCTCCAGGTATGCGACAGACTATGCTGTTCAGTGCCACTTTTCCGAAGGAAATACAGGTAATTTTTCTTTTTGTGGGAAAAACTTTATAAATGCAGGGCTTTCTTCGTAGATTTTTTGTACACATTTTCCGAACTAGAACAGTGTCAGTGTATCACACTTCATTGATCTAATCAACTAATTAATCAGGCCTCAGTAGATCTGTGTTGGGATTTCCAGATGAATTTATGTTGTAGAAACTAAGTAGAGTTGATAAATTTATTTATTTTTAATTTTTTTTGGTTTTATGTTCTGGGCCTTCTGGCCTTATGCTGAAAAGCTCTAATGCGTTTGATTTGAAACTTTTGTTTTGCATGCAGAGACTGGCCTCTGATTTTCTTGCAAAGTACATCTTTCTGGCAGTTGGAAGGGTGGGTTCTAGTACTGATTTGATTGTCCAAAGAGTAGAATTTGTGCATGAATCTGATAAAAGAAGTCACCTCATGGACCTTATTCATGCACAGAGGGCCAATGGCGCACAGGGCAAGGTATTCTTGTGGAACTTCTTTTGAACTTTTTAGCTACTAATGTGAAAACTATTACTAATTGGATAATTTAAATTTGTGTGATTCTGGATCTTCTGCATTTATTAATGTGAAAACATTGGTTGCTTACATTGTTTTTTTATTTTACAGCAAGCTCTGACATTAGTTTTTGTGGAGACAAAGAAGGGAGCTGATTCGCTGGAACATTGGCTGTGTATGAATGGTTTTCCTGCAACTACTATTCATGGTGACAGATCACAGCAGGTACGTTGGTTTTGCTATCTGGTTTCTATCATTCCGGGGGTACATGTCTTGATATACTGTATGTATTTAACTTTAAGGGGGGTTACATTGGTGTGGTTTTGTAATTGTTGCTATCAACACGCACCTCACTAACGCGACGAGTTATCAGATTCAGGCTTCTTGTTGTAGTAGAACAAACATGGATATTCTAACTCAGATTTTTTTAGTTAGTAGATTGTTCGTGCTTGGGAATGTTGTATTTAGGGTTCTCCTTCCTGGATATTGAGATTCCAGTGAACATGAAGTAGCATGTTAGCAAAGAATGACAAGGTACATAACCAGTAGAGAACACGAGGACTGTGAAATACCTTGTTTGAATCTTTTACTGCTTGCTGACACTGTGTGTGTCATGATACGGCTTTCCATGGGCTTGTTGGTGGTTATAAGCATGCATTGGCCCTTTTATTTTGGTTATTGACGCATGTACATCACATTGCGAAGCATATGAGTTTTAGGTTTGGGATTTTTGTTGGTTTGTAGTCAAGTTGCACTGGGCAGTGATTGGAGATGCATTCTTCCTCTTTTATGTTGATAAATGAAATATGAATTGGGTGATAAAGTGGTATGGAAAAGCTGTTTTTGGGATATACACTGTTTTGAACTTTCGGCTTAGAAGAAACTTAATTGGCTTGATGTCTAAGAATGTACCCTTGTATAACCAATTTGAGACTTAGGATTGGATGTTATGCCAGGGGCTTGATATCATGTAGTAGTTACGATGGACTGCATTGTTATAAGATTAATGTTTGAATTCTACATTTTGTTTATATATTTGTTTATCTGTACTTGTCTGCAGGAAAGAGAACAAGCATTGAGGTCATTTAAGAGTGGGAACACTCCAATCTTGGTGGCTACTGATGTGGCTGCACGTGGGCTAGACATTCCTCATGTTGCACATGTTGTCAACTTTGATCTTCCAAATGACATTGATGATTATGTTCACCGCATTGGTCGTACTGGACGAGCTGGGAAGTCTGGCTTGGCTACTGCCTTCTTTAATGAGAACAATTCGTCACTTGCTAGGTCTTTGGCAGAATTGATGCAAGAATCAAATCAAGAAGTACCTGCTTGGCTGTCTCGGTACGCAGCTCGAGCTTCTTTTGGTGGTGGGAGGAACCGTCGTTCTGGGGGAGGCCGGTTTGGTGGCCGTGACTTCCGAAGGGATTCCTCTTTCAGCAGGGGTGGCAATGATTACTATAGTGGAGGCGGTGGAGGTAGCAGCGGCGGTTACGGGGGTGCTTCTGGTGGATATGGGGGCGCTTCTGGAGGATATGGTGCTGGGGTGGCCAGTGCTTGGGACTAACCACTAACTCCTCAAAGCAGTTACAGTGTCATAGGTAATGGATGCAGACTTCTTCTTTATAAGGTCATATTTTTGTTTATGTAATGTTTGGTTTGAACAACCAATGTTTTATACTGTTGGAGACGCTCATCAATGTTTTGAGGGGAGGGGGTACTTATGTTTGGTATTGGTGCCCGCAGGAATAGAAGGCTTGTGTAATGTTCGTAGGTGTCGATTTAAAAGGTGCTAACAGAGTAGTAGGGATTACTGTCTTTTTAGTTTTTCTGCACTCTTTATTACATACTCTGGTGTGCGAGTTGGGATGGGTTGTAGAATATGTAGTGGGAGAGGGGAGAGGGTTTCTTTTCGGCCACATCTTTGTTTATCTCATAGGCATGTTCGTTTCAACCCAGTTTGTCGGGTTTATAGTGTTTTGAGGGTTCTTCTGTTCCTGCCAATTCTTTCCTCCTTTCAAGGAGTTGAACATTAGGAGTTATAGGGCTTTTGTAATATTTTGGTTCTGACTGAAATAAATACAAAGCTCTCGTTGAAAACCAGATTTCTCCGATTTGAACGCGTACTTTTGGTACAAATTGGACCGGAGTAATCTTAGTTGCCGGTCGTTGTTGAACGCGAAACGTTTGTTAATTTTATGCAAGCTATGTGAATTCAGAAGGGCCAAGTATTTTCAGATCGGTTTTCTTTTATTTTGAGTGCCTACTTTGCTTTGAATGCATGTTTTTTTTTCTTATGAATGATAAATTTGTGTTGGAACTGAATGAGAAATTTGTGCAAGGGAAGAAAGGTCCTAACTTCTAAGTTAACATCGATTTTATTTCAAGTGTGACTGGTAGTTCAGTTGGTTAATTCACCTTTGTATCCGACTCTTGAGGTTCTATGCTCGTCTTCTCTCTTCCCTAATATCGTTTATATATATATATATATATATATATATATATATATATAATGGCTACATAATAAATTCAAAAACATTCAAATGTGTGTTAGGCCAGTTGAGTAGGCAACGCTCGTCATTTTAGCACTTGAGTCTGATTTTTTTTTTTTTGACGAATGATATTATTTACACTAAGGAGAGAGAATGGACTTAGTTTTACAATGAGCTAGTAATAATGTGATTTGAATTTACATTTGGCGAGAATTGAACTTAAAGACTTCTCGCTCATAAGTAAAGAGAAATATTGCTAGATCGTAGCACTAAGTGACTAATTTTTAATTTTATATTACAGTAGTTTAGAGCGTCGGATTGTCAAAGCCTAACACCAGAGAGAGAGAGAGAGAGAGAGAGAGAGACTTGGATTTTCATTTTTGGCGTGTGGGACATAAGGAGAGGTAAGTGACCAACAACAACTCTTATTAAGTGGTTAATCACGTAGAAAAAAAGAGGTTGTTTATTCCCTTTGAGTCTTTTGACATATCAAAACTTAAACGAAGCTTCTTTGACAAGTGCATATGAGCCAAAAGAGCAAGTACACATTTTATGTTATTCTTTCTCACATCCAAATCAAAATGCTGGAAATCTCCTCTTTCAAGTCTTTTGTTGCTTTTTATATTCTCTTCCCACCCCACCCCACCCCACCCTACCCTTTTTTTTCCTTTTCTTAACCTCCAATTTTTCTTCAGTCCTGAATAGTTTAATAAATGAACAGTGAATATTAGGAATGGGCAACGGTTATGGCGGGCGGATAACCGCGATTATTTACCCATAACCGTTTATGGTCATATCCGCATAACCGTTTACCCGTTGGGTATTTGCATAAACAGTTATACCCATAACCATAACCGTTTATAAACGGTTATCCATACCCATAACCGTGTACCCATTTAACCATAACCATTTATCCATTTAACCATAACCATGACCATTTACCCGTTTATCTTTTTTTTACCCATTTACTCTTTTTTTCACCCGTCTACATGTTTTTTTTAACAACTTGAAAATTACAAAAAAAATAAATTGTCATAATTTTCGTTTTCTAACAATTAAACACCGTTATAGGTATATTTTAGCATGCATTTCCCCATTTTAATTATTTAAGTCCTTATACAATTCCAATAATTGAAATAATAATTTACGAACGATATTTTTCTACTACATCCAATCAAGTCTTTAATTATAATCCATATGATTACAAACTAAACATTCTAAAAACCAAAAGTAGTCATTATCTTGAATACTAGATGATTCCAAGTTCCAAAATATTTCGAAACTAAACACTTTCGAACACATTCAATCACAAAGTATCATCGACTCGTTGTCACCAAAAGAGGCCTACAAAAGAAATATATAAATTGAATTAGTATTCTATTTAGGAACACCAACACCAATTGATACAATCACATAAACAATGCACAAACAGATAAAACCAAAACCCAGAAACAATGCACAAACAGATACAATCACAGAATAATAGATGCATCCAACCAAAATAACAAATACAGAACCAAATGAAGATTGATGAATAACATGATCACTTCAATTTTTTCACAAACATCTATATTCATGGCGCACTGACATGTTAAATAGCATGATCACACCAGTACATTGTCAAGGAATCAATCAAAATCTAATTTGCAGGTAAAACCATAAAAACTGAGACAAACAGTATAAGGTAAAACCAATAACTCCAAAGTAAAAAAACAAAAATAAAGATTAGTTTTTACCACATTCACATCAGTATCATCACCGAATGAGGAATCTTCAACACGAGGAGTAGAGTTTGAATATGGTTCAATAGTAAAAATTAAAATTAGGCTAACATAGTAAATTTATGAACATATACATAATTTATATGAAATTTTACATACCTCGCATCTGACTCCACAACCAGTCTCGAGAACACATGAGTGCTTCCACTGTGCTTGAATGAAGTCGGCTACGGTGTGGACTGATAACCCTACCACCAGTACTAAACAAAGACTCTGAAGCTACTATAGATACAGGAATAGCCAAAATATCTCGAGCTATCTGATGCAAAATAGGATATTTAATCCCATTTGTCTTCCACCACGACAATATATCAAAATCTTAAGTCCTAGGCAAGACTTTCTCCCCCAAATATAGGTCTAAGTCAGATTGTTCATTACCAATGGTAGAATCCATAATAAACTGGTCATTAGATGTTAAAGGATCACCAACTCTGAAATCACATGATTGTGATGGAAAATCAGTTGAAGAAGAAGATTCAGAAGACCAAAGCCCAGGTCTATGCTTCAATTCATACTCTTTGACCAACTTAACAGCCAAGTCATAGACTTTCTCAATTTCTGATGGAGCATTCTCTTTATAAATAAGAGAAAAATAATACTCGATCAATTTCATCTTGAACCTTGGATCCAAAATTTACCTTATAAATAAGAGAAAAATTAATTCCAAAATTTACCTTATTTGGGGGAGAATCGGTGTACAATGCACTGGAATCTGAATGAAGAAGTCGAGGGAGAGAAATAAGAGAGGTGAGCGGCGCCGGTGGCCATAGCTATGCCTCTGTGCCATGAAGAAAGGCTCCTCCAAAGAGTCAAGGTCTGAGGGATGAGAAGGAGAGAGAGAGAGAGAGAGAGAGAGAGAGAGAGAGACCAGAGGGTCTGTGTGATGCGGGTGTGGCCGGATTTTGAGGTGAGGAGGTTGTTTGAGGTGAGGTCGAGGAGGGTGGTGTCGAAGTCGAGACTGTAGAGATGACGGAGAGAGAGTGACGGGGGAGAGAGAGTGACTGACTGTGTGAGTTCTAGTGTTCTTTTTTTTTTTTTACATATATTAAATTAAATGGGTAAATGGATATCTATTTAACCGTGGGTAATATCCATAACCGATGGATACCCGTTATAACCGCGGATAATACCCATAACCGCCCATTTAAATTTCACGGGTAAACGGTTATATCATAACCGTTTATTTGTTTAAACGGTTACCCATAACCGTAACCGTTTAATTTAAATGGGCGGATAACCGTGGTTACCCATAACCAATGAGTATTTGTCCATCCCTAGTGAATATTGATTCTAAAAAGTCGAATATGAAAATTGTTTAGAAAGTCGGACTATCTGGGAGGTTGGACCACCAAAGACAAACCTCTTAATGAAAATTTGGTTTACCGAGTCAGACTACTAACATAATGAAAATTTGGTCTAAAGATGCATAATCATCAATTTGTTGGAGTCCGTCACGAGCTCGGACCTCATAAGTGACGTTAAAAATAGTATATTTCAATTGATTTATCTCCCATAGAAATAATTGGACACTAAAATTTGGAGAAAAGTATAAGAAGAGAATTGGGGGAAGTGAGAAACAGAAAATGATATTTCATTAGACAGTCACCAATGGATAGGTAAGCTCATTAAAGAGTGATGGAGGTGAGCTATTAATATTTTGGGAGACCAAAAGCAATATTCAAACCTTCCCATTCTCTCTCTCTCTCTCTCTCTCTCTCTCTCTCTCTCTCTCTCTCTCTCTCTCTCTCTCTCTCTCTCCCTAAATTGAGTTTTGGGCATGAACTCTGTCACCCTTGTTGGAGTTGAAATTAAAATAAAACATTTTAGAAGGGAATCAAAAGATCATTTTGGTTCCTCTATTTGCTTGCATATTGTTTGATTTATTATGTTTTACATTTAACTTTCAAATAGAGTTACAGTTTAGTAATATTTTTCTTTATTTGTAAGTGTGAAGATTTAGATTCAACATCAATAAAGATTTAGATTCAACATCAATGAATTAAGAGTTCAATACCTATTTATGTTGATTAATTATGCAGCTTAACCAAAGTCATCTTCCAATTTCGTTGTATAAACAAATTTGTGTTTTGAATTTAACCAATTAAGTCATTGTGTTTCATCTCATCAATAATGTTGGCAGTCCATCTTATTTATTTTGACCTTAATTTTTATGCAGAGTCTCTGCATGTGTGTAACGTGCCACCAAAACGACAAAAATGTTTAACCATTTCAAAAGTGCATTAAATTAAATTAGTTCAAAATTTTCAAGATCCACCTCTATATTATTTTAAGTTGTTCAGCCTAAAAATACAAAAATTACTTATCAAAATACAATATCAGAAGTTGGTCAAGTCCATTGTCCAGCTGTACTCTTTAGGTTAGAGAGAGAAAGAAACACGAGAGTGCAGCCAAGTCTTCTCTTCTAGAGAGAGATAGAGACAGTGAAAGAGAGAGAAGACGTGCCCTCACATTTTGATGTTCTAAGTCTAACTTCCCAGTTGGTGGAGGCAGATTTCTATTTTTTCTGCATTTTTTGTTTGCATTTGCAGATAAAATGGAAAAACAGACCTCCCCAGAAGGAAAAAAACAAAGCTTTTAGTTCATTTATGCTATCTGCTGGATCGGATTCGAGAAATTGAACTTCCAGCTCCAGAGTGGCTTCTCGATCCAAGCTTCATCCAACCATTTTTCTATGAGCTTGTGATTCGCAGATGGACCAGAACACTGAACAGTCTTCCAATGCTCAGAGGGGCTTCAGAGTTCAAGCTCCGCTGGTTTTTCTCCTCACTGATCTCTGAACCTAGTTTCCTTTTTATGTTTTTATAATTTTTCCGTTGAATTCATGGCATTTTAGAGATACCCAGATGAAAGTTTAGCTTAATTGTGAAAAATTTTGGAGAAATTTTGGATTTTGATTCTGGGTTTTTGTTTTCTTAAGATTTTAGAGGTGCTCAGCAAGTATTTTTGTTGAATGTGTGATTCTTTGGGGAAAGGTTTTGACTTTTTATCGTATGAACATAGGGGATGGGGAAATGTTTAACTTTGATTCTTATGAGAATTTAGCTGAACTGTGCAAAATTGTTGACAAAAGATTGGACATTTGGTTGTTTTTTCTTCTTGAGTGCTCTAATAGGTGCCTTATTTTTAAAGTTTGAGGTGCAGTATTCTGATTTTTGTGGTGTTGGGATCGTATTTGCTGCTTCTCAGTGATGATCAATTTGGAACCTGAGATATCTCTCTTGGTTTAATTAGAAAGCGTGTTCTTCCTAAACGTCTTTTTTAAAGAATAAAGTTAGAGAAAGGAGGTCATTCTTTGCTAAGAAATTACTGTTCTTTTGAAGATTAACTACCTTCCACGAGTTACAGTTACGTTCTCGTAACATTTACAAATACTTTGGATGAAATTACTGCATTTACTTTCAGTACCTCGATGGTTACGCAAGCTATTTCTATCGTGTTCTCTGGTATATCTTTTAGGGTGCGTTTGGACGAGGGACTTTAAAGTGCCATGGAACTCAGGCCAAATTTATTTGTTAGGAATGCACTACCAAATTAGAAAGAGTAGCTCAAAATGACTAGATGCAATAGATTTGAGAGAACTTTCAGATGACTCCTTTGAGGTCCTTAAAGGTGTCACTTGAAAGTCCTTTGTTTAGTGTCTTCGTAGCGTATTTCTAGAGTTTTAATAATAGCTTTGTAGTGCTTGAGTAGTTCATTTGTTGAGCAACAGTATCATTCTTTTTGCATGATAAATTACATGTAGATTCTTTTCAAAAAAATAAATTACATGTAGATAAATACTGGCATCCTTTACATTGTAGCTACATACTTGCATCCTTTAAACCCTCCACCCCTTTGGTGCTGTGGAAAAGGATTCAATTGCTACTCTCATTTTTCTGTATTTTATACTTTTGTTACCATCCCAGATTTTTTTTTAAATTTTATTTCAGTGGGTGCAAATCATGCTATTTAACTAAGCAGTCCCAAATAATGTCTCCAATTCTATGCCTACTGTATATCTATTGTCACAAGCACGTCAAAATATGTGTCATGGATTCGTGGCCACTAGCTTCCCCTTGGTGTTTCTAACTTACCTTTTACTTTTGTTATCTCATGCATCCTGACATGCCTTGGTTTTGCAGGTTGACTCTGTATCATGCTATTGTAAAGTAGATGCAGGCTTCAAAACTGTTGCAGGGGCAAGAAAGTTTGTCCCAGGATCAAAGATTTGCATCCAGCCTGATATCAATCCTAATGCACACAGGGGAAAAAACTTACGCCGGGAAAGGACCAGAATCCAGCCACCCCTCCTGCCTGGTCTACCTGATGATCTTGCAATTGCTTGTTTAATCAGAGTCCCCCGTGTTGAGCATAGGAAACTTCGTATAGTTTGCAAAAGATGGTATCGCCTTCTAGCCGGAAACTTCTTTTATTCGCTTAGGAAAAGTCTTGGAATGGCGGAAGAATGGGTTTATGTTATCAAAAGAGACCGTGATGGAAGGATCTCTTGGCATGCTTTTGATCCTACATACCAGCTCTGGCAGCCACTTCCACCCGTTCCTGGTGAGTATTCTGCCGCGGTTGGTTTTGGTTGTGCTGTCCTTAGTGGTTGTCACCTGTACTTGTTTGGAGGAAAACATCCATTGAAGGGATCTATGAGACGGGTTATTTTTTACAGTGCTCGGACAAATAAATGGCACAGGGCACCAGATATGCTTCGGAAACGCCATTTCTTTGGCGCTTGTGTTATTAATAATTGTCTTTATGTAGCTGGTGGGGAGTGTGAAGGAATTCAAAGGACTCTTCGTTCTGCTGAAATTTATGATCCAAACAAAAATCGGTGGAGCTTTATTTCCGATATGAGCACAGCTATGGTGCCATTTATTGGGGTGGTTCATGATGGAATGTGGTTCCTAAAAGGACTTGGGTCACACCGTGAGGTAATGAGTGAAGCCTATACTCCTGAAGCCAATACCTGGACCCCTATTAGTGATGGGATGGTTGCTGGGTGGCGCAACCCGAGTATTTCTTTAAATGGGCAGCTCTATGCTCTGGACTGCCGTGATGGGTGCAAGCTTAGGGTTTATGATAGAGTATCAGATTCATGGAACAAATTTATAGATAGCAAGGTTCATCTAGGGAGTTCTCGTGCTTTGGAGGCTGCTGCGCTTGTTCCCCTTAACGGGAAGCTTTGCATTATTCGTAATAACATGAGCATCAGTTTAGTTGATGTTTCAAGTCCGGATAAACATGTAGAAAGCAACCCTCACCTTTGGGAAAATATCGCCAGCAAAGGTCATTTCAGAACTCTAGTCTCAAATATATGGTCAAGTATAGCAGGCCGAACTGGTTTGAAGAGTCACATTGTACACTGTCAAGTGCTTCAAGCGTGACAAGCTGACAACTGCTGTCGGTGTTGCTTATGCTTTGGGTGAAGCAAGAGTTGAGATGAGAAGCCATGTTGGTGCATCTGTAGAGCCAAGACAGTCATCTCTTGCAAGCGATCTGGTGTGCGACTGGCGAATACTGGTTTCGGAAATAGAATTTCGAGGTTGTTGGTCTCGGACATAGATTTTTGATGTCATTTCTTTATATTCATGATCAAGAGAGGGCAGATGAATTTGTAAATCTGGTTATATTGGTCTAGGCCTTTTTGTCTTGTGCTTTGGGGATTTTATCTTTAGAAGCATGTAATCTTAGAGATGCTTTTGTGAATATACATGGGTCATTAGAGATCATTCAATATATACTTTTCCATTAATCCATCATCTCTTCTTTTTCGATGTGTGTCATCCGTGTGCAGGGGTCATGATAATCTTTTGAATTGTTCTAATGTCACCGGACGGGACATCAAATTTCTTTATTTTGTTGGAATATCAATGTCACCTACTTTTTTGTACAACAAATATTATGAATTTGTAGCCACGACGCACATAATTTTAGTTAATTTTTGTTCATAGCAAGACATATATTTCAAACCCCACGAGCAAGCATTTCCTGAAACCGTTTGAACGACTCTTCCCTTTGAATCTTGAGCTGGTTTCTGAACTTTTTAATGAAGGCATCAGCCATTTCATTCACGTCGCCTTCCTGATCATCCGCCGCATTCATCCTGCGGTTCACTGTTTGTTTCTTCACTGTATTCTCCTTTTCCTTCTGCATCGTTTTGCTCCCGCCGGCAGCAGCAACCTCTTGACGAACATCCATCGCAGCAGCTTGCTCGGAAAGTTCAGTAACCAAAAGGGTTTGATCAATTTTGATGTCGGATTCGGCAAGGGATTGAAGAGAAACGTGCCTCGAAACTCAAAATCGATTTGCGTTGAGGAATGAGCACAATGAATGTATTTATAGCTTCAAACTTTTCTAAAACTTAGAAGCATGAGTTTCGTATGGATTGAAGGAAAGGAAAGGAAAGGAAAGGGGAAAGAAAGAACAAAGAAGTTACACGAGTAACAAAACTATGCTTCTCCGTCAATGGAATTGCGGTAGAATTTCAAGTCAGATTTTTTCTCTGGTTTTAAATTTGAGGTACAAAACTAGCAAAAATACAAGTGATTGTCTAGTTGAAAACTTTGAGAAGACCTATGTCATTTGACTGTAATCAGGGATGGGCTGGCTAAAATGCCCTTAAACTTTCTGAGCTCATTGATTAAAACCCATTTTTACTTCTCCCACACCTTTTTGGATTTCGGCCGTCGGATCAGATGAATTGAAGACGATCTAACGAATAGAAATTAACAGGGGTGTGTGAAAAGTAAAAAAAGATGTGTGGATAGCACATCCCTTGATTAATAATACTTTTCAGGGCGCAGCAGGATACCTCAGGTCTCCAAAAAAAAAAGGTAAAAAAAGCATTTTTATAATTTTATGCTTGTTAATTAGGCCAAAGATTGACCCAAAAATAAATTAGGCCAAAGATTGTATCTAAAATAACTATTCTATTGGCAAGTTGGTGAAAAAAATTAAGTAAAATATTTGGATTCACTCGTGGATAAGGATGGATGATTGAGACCGTAATCATTAACTAATTAGGCTGATTAGACGACCTAATCATAGACTAATAGTGCATGCTGTTTGTTAATTAGCGTACACACTATCTGTACTTGAGAGCCTACACGTACACGTCCTGGTAATAATTTTTTTGATCTTAAATAATATCAGCCATTATTGACTAGAGGATTCAACCATCAAAGACTATAAAATTGGTGTCATTTGTAGGGTTCACATTGGATTTGGTTCTAAAACACATGATTAAATAGGATTAATTAGGTTTTAAGTTTCTCAACTAATCTAATTACATACTAGTTGACCAAAATGGTTTGGTTCTAGTTCATACTTCATACTTCATATTACAGACATTAACCAATCTCTCTAAGAGAGTTTTTACCTTGCTTTCAGTATGGGTCTGCTGCTTTATGCCGTTAATTGGTCGATCTATATTGTGGGTCGTCGTTTGAGAAGGTTTTTAGGTGAGTGGTTGAATTTGAAGTTCTTTTGTGTTTGCGTGACTCTCTCTTGATCATTTCATCTTTGCGTTTGGAGTCGTTACAAAAATGATGTTAGATTGGTTACTAGGGAAACAACTTTGCGTTTGGATTCGTTACAAAAACGATGTTGGATTGGTTACTAGGGAAACAACTTTGCGTTTGGATTCATTATAAAAGATTGGCTTTTTAGCCAAATGGTCCAAGATTAACATAATTCCTCATTTTGGTCATTGACAATGAAAATCGATAGGAGTAGTCCCTGAGTTTGTCCACTATAAATCATTCTGGTCATTCCGTAAAAAATCTGTTGATATCCTAGTTAGGTAGAGTGATTGATTTGACATAAATATTCTTAAAAGATAATTACTTGGTTGTTGATAATTTAAGAAGAAATGAGAGACTGAAAGATCCACCAAATAATTTATTGACAAGCATGAAATTTATATATACATATATTTACTAAGGTTTACACCAGAATAACACCTCTCTCTCTCTCTCTCTCTCTCTCTCTCTCTCTCTCTCTCTCTCTCTCTCTCTCTACTAACAAGAATTCATACGCATATTTATTTGCTTCTACGGGCCACTTGAAAATTCATAAAGATGACTGCAAGAGATCGATGGAAAGATCTGCAGATGGTTTCCTTCTTCGATGCAGTAATTGCATAATTTGCATTGTACTCCTGCAACAATATCGGGGCAGCTCCATTAGTCCTCCAATGATTAGCCTAATTTTTCGACCTTAGCAAGTAAAGCCTACATTAGGTCAATGCCAACGAAACTAATTTAATGAAGCAAGTCAGAGTTTAACTTTTGCTTAAGAAATCTAGAGAGAAACTTTACTTTTCAAAAATATCATATTTCAAACAGAAAACATACGGCCGGGAAGCTGCGCGATGTTGTCCAGCTTCCCAGCTGTATGATTAGCGCTTCACATATGAAGGTTTCAGGCTTCAACAATACAAATTTGGTTTTGGTTTTGTTTTATGGTAACCTAGAAGCCTTTTCATCATGCAGCATCACTAGAAATTTCTTTTTGAATGATCCCTGAAGAAAACTTCAAGAGATTACAAGAATTTCACCAGCATAGCTCCAAATCTCGTTAAACGGAGAAATGATAATGCAACGCCACCCATAACGATAAAAAGATTTAGAGCAACGTTAGTACAAACTGCAAACTAACACATCAGAAATGTACCAGATCATCAAGTACTGTGAACTTCCTGTACCAGGAATTAAGAAAATAAGGTCCAAGATGGGGTTGATAAAGTTAACCTTTCGACCGGAGAACCTCCAATACTTGAACACAACTTACAGGAGAAAATTAAGCAATGCCCCAAAGAATTAGAGCATGGATAGTAGTGAAAGAAAGCAAAAGAAGATTGGAACAAGATCTGCAGTTCAGATGTCAAGTGCCTATATGGAAGTAAAGAATCAGAGATTCAAAACTTTGGTGATTCAAATGTCAAGTGCCTATATTATCACCTTATTATGATTGAAATCCTTGATCTTTCTCGAGCATGATCGCTAACATTCCACATCCAAATCGAGCAACTCGTTAATCGGAAAAAGAAAAAACTTCGCTGTTTATCATAGGCCTAAAGAGAAATCGAAACCAAAGGCAGACATATCCCTTTCAATCTGTCTGCAATAAAGCTTTTGATCCTTCCGTTGGTCCAATAATCTAATCCGCCGAGACAAATAATCAATAAACATTCAGTTTGATTCGAGTATTGTTTTTATTAGCCTAGCCTACAATTAATCTTACAAAGATCAAGCTCAGAGAAAAATACAAAGGCTGAACTTCCTGAAAAGAAAAAAAATGTTTGTGGATTTTTTTTCTTTGTTTTGTTGCTACAGGCGATATTAGGATATGTGGATTTACACAAACCCGAGGTGCAGGAGTAAACGCTCTTTACCACTTGAGCTACACGTGAAACCAGTAACAAAAAATTCTTGTCTTTCCCATTTAATCCAATAAAACACAAATAAAACCAATAATTCTGTATTTCTAGAAGGAAAGAATAATACCTCAGATTGATTCAACAGAACCACTTCTGATCCCATGGCAAGCCTTGTTCTTACACTCGGGAATATCTTCAAACTGTTTCGCCGGCAGCTTCTCCGACAAGGCACCAACGTAAAACTCAACGGAATCCGATCCTTTGTCGCGGTGAATCCCGGTAACAGAAACCCAAATAAAAAGCTTCTTGGCTTGAATCCCAGACACATCAGAAACTGCCCCATAACTCAGCTTCCCTTTAATATGCTTGTTGTAGTAAACCAACTGATCAAAGTGCACGTAACACGGGCTTTCGAGAAAGATCTCGAAGCTTCCGTCTTCTGTTAGAGTGTAGGATTTTACGTTGTTGGGTAAGAGACCCTTTGGGAGGCCGTACTGGGGGAGGAGGTCATGGACGTCTGCGATTGATTGGGAGGTGTTGGATGAACCGTTGGGATTGGGTTTGAGATCTCTGAGGGATAGAGTGAGATGGGTTTTTGAAAAAAGGGTTAGGAGGAGAAGGTAGAGAGAGATCTGAGCGGAGGATGATGCCATTGTTGCAGAGCTCTGAGGAAGAAAGGTGGAGTTTGACTTGGGGAAGAACAGAGGGAGAGAGATTGAAGTTTAAGAGAGTGGTGAAGGGTAATATAGGAAGGGAACTTTGTTCTGTGATTGGGCTGGATGGTTGTTGGTAGGTATCTTTAGTTGGAGGGAAAGTCCAGTGCACTTCTTTGTTACTAGGGTGACTTAATGACAATTTTACCCCTATTCGATTATTCCAAATTGTAACATCCATGCCAAAGGACAAATGTGAAAACAAACGACACGGAATAATATAGAGCTAACCTACAAGTTTTATGGGATGTAGACTGCTATATTGGGCAATATAGGAGGGTTATATTGTCATCACTCAGTATTACGGTCTAATAGTAAAATATTTAAGAGGTTTTTAAATATTAGTCTTTGCCAAAGATTAAAATAAAATAAAAAACTTGATGCTAGATTATATATTTAATTTAATCCGTTGAAGTGTACTTTTATCAAAATTTATATTCAATTTTTGTTATTTAATGTGTATTTTTATTTAATCTCTCCACATTAAGTTTTAATTTTATTAATATGCACATATTTAGTTCTTTAATTATAAATGAACATAAATGAGAAAATATTAAAAGAAATTTGTGATACAAAAATATATAAATACATATATGTACATAAACGAATGTACCGAAATATATAAAATTGACTTTTTTTATACCGAAATATTTGTACCTATATGATTGTACCAAAATATATTATAATGAACCTAAATGCATGTACCAAAATGTATTATATTAAATTAATGTACATAAATGTCAATCTCGAAAATGTATGTACCAAAATGTACATATCGAAATGTATGTACCGGAATATAGTATATTGAATTAATATACCTAAAAGTCAATACTCAAATGAGAGGTATTAGGTTCGAATTTCATAGATGACGAATTCGATACCAAATTAAGTTGTCCTTTGTGTGGCTTAACCGAACCCCCCTCCCCCCCCCCCCGCCTAGTGTAAAATATATCGTTGTACTAAAAAAAAGGGTGTGATATCCACACACCCCTTTTTACTTCTCTCACACCCTTTTAATTTTCGGCTGTCAGATCGGATGAATTAAAGAAGATCAAATGACATAAATTAACAAGGGGTGTGGGAGAAGTAAAAAGGG
The DNA here is from genome assembly GCA_963580275.1 of Crataegus laevigata. Taxonomy (NCBI): domain Eukaryota; kingdom Viridiplantae; phylum Streptophyta; class Magnoliopsida; order Rosales; family Rosaceae; genus Crataegus; species Crataegus laevigata. Next base: position 38,091,070 of record OY756946.1, on the reverse strand, counting down.
GTGTGTGGATAGCACACCCTAAAAAAACAAAAAAAAACTCAAATATGTGTACCAAAATGTATGTATATGTTTGTATCGATAGATATACCGAAATATTCAAATGTATTAACGTACCTAAATGAAGAACATACAAAATTGTTATTGGACTATATATTATAAAAAAAATTAGGTGCCTAACATTAAAATATATTATGATAAATGAAATGAAAATTAAATTTAATTGTAATTAATACATTAAAATAGGAATAAAAAGATAAATAAAACATCAAAATATAACTAATAAATGAAATGATTAAATGTACTAGAGATTAAAATTAGATTTTAATCTTATACAAGGTTATAATCTAAAACCCATCTTTTTTAAGAATTAAAATGAAGTTTTCAATGTAAAAAAATAATTATATTGTTGATTACTTTAATGGTAACTTGCCAACAAGCCTTCACTCGTGCCATTTCCTCAAAGCAATTCTACTGAGCTGCAACTTTCTTGAGAGTCGGATACAACCTGATTCTTTCATTGAAATCCTTGTCCTTCCTCTTGCTTGCTGGTAGCAGACTGAACGATGTCACAGGGGCAATGAAGATACTGACGCGCAGCAAAAGTCTCGTATTCCTCTCCTTTGCGTTTAATTTTCTTGATGAGGATATGGCCACTGGTGATGACCTGGTGGACTTTGATGGATTTCAACGTCTTCGATTCTTGGATACGAGTTTTGCTAACCTCACTGGAGAAATACCTTATTTCAGGTGAATTTCGGAAGGAACTTTGCAGACTTCCGACGTTGGTATCCGAGCAAAATGCCGACGTACTAGATCATGAATATCTTGAGTTGCCTATCTTCGGGCGATCCATTTTTCTTGGAGAAGGTCGAGAGTACAACTATTTGTATTATACACGATCGTTACAGTACAATTATCTGTCTCACTTTCAACCATCCATACTCCTATTCCTATACAACAATACCATCAATGGCAGCATACCTACTGAAATTGGTCAGTTGAAGCTTCTCCTCCGGTTGGCTCTCAATGACAACCAATTCTCCGGCAACGTTCCGGATCAAATATCTAACCTGAAGAACTTAGAGATGTTGTACCTCTCTAACAATAATTTGTCTGGAAGAATTCCGACGTCATTGTCCAGTCTTAATTTCTTGTCACGTTTTAATGTTTCATACAATAATCTTGAGAGACCAATACCAGCAAGCACTCGGTTCCAAAGCTTCAATGCCTTTGCCTTTGAGGGGAATCCGAAACTTTGTGGCGCCCCACTTCCAAATGAGTGCAGACCAATTCATAGCGCTGTCGTGGCAAGAACAATGAAGATGTGGACAATGGGCTTCAAATTCCATGGTTTCATGTTTCCGCTGTGCTTGGTTTTCTTTTTGGATTCTGGGGAGTTTGCGGTCCTCTAATGCGCAAGAGAACGTGGCGATATGCATATTTTCGAGTCACAGACAACGTACAAGATAGGCTCTATGTGATGATAACCGGGTGGATGACCAGGATGCAGAGAAGTATCAGAAACTAAATTGTAATATCAACTTTTCATCTTATAACCCCTCGGAAACTGGATTTTTCAGGGATGTAAACTAGTCTTTGCACAAATAAATGAAACAACATAAAATGCTATCTATGATATGTACATTAGAAATCCTTGAAAGTGATCTGCGACCGAGTCACTGAGCTCTATCAACATAGAGGAAAATATGAGTTTCTTTGAAATCCCTGTCCTTCCTCTCGCTCGATGGCAACAAATCGACCAATGTACATCGATGGTGTCGCAAACGTCTTGTATTTCTTTCTGTAGGCGAGCAAATTCCAGCCGGCTGTTGTTTATGGCATGGTTGAGTTTAATGGATTCCAAGATGTTCCGAGTTCCCGATCGTCAAATTTCAACATGCATGCTTTAGGGTTTGAATTGATTGCGCTTGCTCATGCATACTTCGATTAATTTGCATAATCTTCAGCTAACAACATTCACATATTGTCTTTATGTTGAGGTTTCCAGATTAGTCTGTCAAAGTGATGTAAAACGATCATTCATTCCGGAAGGATGTCAAAGAATGATGGATGTCAAAGAGAGGAGATTTTTTGCCTCCGATTTGCACCGACACGACAACGCTACCAAGGTAATATCACCAAGATGCACACACATCCATTTCAACTTTCACCCTTGATATTAACGGGTACAAGTAACAGTCTTGAGTTTTAACAGCCAGCTTAATATACAAGATTTGATTCCTTCACATATAGCAGATACAACAAACTGCAACGTTACAGCGAGGAACACTAGTTCGTATTCCTTTATGAAGTACATAACACGCTGAATTCTACTAAAACCAAACTCGACGGCTTTTGTGAGTCTGAAAGTGTGAACTACTCTTGGAGAGCCTTTGCTCAGCTACTACACATCGTACAATATAACCACTCGTTGGCGTCTATCTATTCGGTTATTAGCATCTCAATTTCTTCCACCGGAGATGGAAGCTGCAAATCACCACAGGACAATAAAAAGTTACATAAACATCAGCAGGGAGAGAAGTGCTCAACAAGTACGTATTCCAATTTGAAAGAGGCATAAAAATTTCAGGAAAATGGACTTTTAACTTTAAAGCTCCCTTAATGCAGATATTAAGACAATCAGTCAGCTAAAATCAAATTACAAAATGTCCAAAGAAGTGATCACAATGAGATGAACAGCTAGAAAAACAAAACGTTTGGTATCTCCTGAAATCCCTTCTGAGAAAGAGATGCAAATTAAAAGAGTACTAAATGCACCCATAACCAAAGAGAGAAATCAAATTTAAATAATAGAACTAAAAAATGAGTCTCCTTAGAATGTTCGGCATCTCCTGAGAAACTTCAGTAACCGTTTAATTTTTATGTTAAGAGGAGAAAGGTAATAATGCATCATAATACAATTTTTCCCCACAGAAAAAGTTTGGTCACTTTGTAATCATGTGATGCTAAGGGTATGTTTTCCCTCCTTAAAACCAAAATGGGTATGTTTTCTTCGTCATAGGTCTTTCCTTGCCTAAAGGAAATAAAAGACAACACTATTCACCCGGTTCTTATTTCTGCCAAGGTTCCCTACGAACAACACAACTTAAAGATAACTATACTTTTTCATCTTTAATATCTCTAAAACCGTGATCTCTCATTGTCAGTGTAAATAAGAAAAGAAACCAAATGGAGGGATTAATTTTTCATGTGATTGAAGAGAATGGTGAAATCAACTTGTTGGATTTAGAGTTTTTATAGAGTACATTCCTAATCCTTAACTCCTATGTCACCAATACAAAGTCACAGACGCAACAATCTCATTCCCACAAGACAAACCTATGCTGATAGTTACTCCCAAAACTCCAGACTTCTCACATTTTTTAATGAGAAATAACAATGCATAAATCTCAACACACCCTTTTCCATGGTGGGACCCCGGCAGGGCCGAGACCACCTGATTTCCTATCTTCATTTAATATCGTAGATTCTACATTAATCTTAAAGGCAAAACATACACAAGAGTTCGAACTGAAGATGTTATGCATGACAAACAATATTGAACCTCCGCAATCCTCCATCCCAGTTCCCACCCACAAATTGAAACCACTATATATGGACCAATCATAATCCACAAAACGACCTTACAGTATCTTACCAGACAAACTAGCAAAGGATAAAAATGCACGCGAATATCTCTTGTTGCATAAAAGAATTTAGTGAGTAAATGAACTCAATATCTTTACAATAACATGCTTCTAAAATTGGGTGATTTGGTTTTCATGATACTCCCACACTAGACTCCTATTCCATTTAAGACTTTAAAACACGACTGCGTATTTACCCCAAGCCAACAAAGCTCCCTGCTTTGCGAGGGTTGGGGGAGGAACATCTATTGTACGCAGCCTTACCCTTGCTTTGCAACAAAGCTATTTCCAGAACTCGAACCATGACCTTTTAGTCACAAAGGAGCAACATAAGCCAAGAATCCTTCTAATGAAAGCTGCCATAGAATCCTTCTAATCCAATGTAATGCATAAGGTAAATAACACAAGCTTGCAGACTCTGCACACTGTCATTTGTTACACAGTGTTGGTGGTTTTGCAGTTTCGTTAGGCAGCAGACAGAAAATCTGTCCAAGCTGATGCCTTCCGCTTGCAGCCACCCAACTCTGTCAGTAGCTTCTTAAAGAATCATTATTTTCTGGCTTTATGTGCAAGCTGATGATTAGGAAATTTCTTGAGTAGCTTCCCTCAATGGGAGCACTCAATTCTATGTTTTTGTTGTTTTCCATTTCGGTTCGTATTTGTTACTTCCATAGATTCAATGTAAACTACCTCCTCAATTACCAGGAAACACAATGACAATCCAGAAATTGAATTAAACTTCTCATCTATTACAAACAAAAGGGAAATCTTTACAAACAAAATTGATTCTTTTTAACAAAAATAATCACTTCAATGATTCAAACTTTAATTTAATTATCTTCTTTAACTCTAACACAACAAACCCAGACGCATAAAGTTGCATGAACGCAAACTCAAAAATCCAAATTCTACGCAATAATTAAAGAAAAACTCAAATATACAAAGAAAAAACATAAATGTAATCAATAAACAGTTAATTAATTAATCAAATAAATACAATACCTGAATGCCCCGTTTGAACGACCCGACGCAAGACCCCGATAACCCGTCACGGCAAGACCGGACATTTTGGAACTGACCGATATCCAGCTTCTTATTGATGATCCCCACAGTGAAGTAAATGCTATCGGACGGCGGCAAATCGACCCTGATCTCGCCGACGTCGAGCCAGAACAAGAACCTCTGGACCTGAATGCCCTTCAAGTCGGTGATCGCCCCGTATGTGAGCTTGCCCGTTATGGTCTTTTCGTAGTAGACCAAGTAATCGAACTGCACGTAGCAGGTCTTGGGCAAAACGACGACGAATCCTCCGTCGTCGGAGAGCGTGTAGTTGGAGACGGATGCCGGTAAGAGGCCGCGGGGAAGGCCGAATTTGGGCAAAATGTCAAACACTGTGGGAGGGGATTCAGAGAGAGAAAGAGAGAGACTTGGGATGACGGAGAGAGAGAGGAGGAGGATCGGGATCAGACCCAGATGGGGTTTCGGGGTCGGTGACATATTCGGGTCGGGTTTTAGAGAGTGTGTGGGGTTTGACAAAGTCCGGTGCTTTTTCCGGATTTTTGAGTATATTTTGCAGGTTGGATTTTCCGGAACAAGGTTTTTGGGTTTATATATTGAGGACTTGAGAGGTTTAGAGGAGTGTGACCGTTGGATTTGAGATATTTGGACGGTTTAGATTTAGTTTGGGGTTGGTGGTATTTATAGGAAGTCATGGATTTTTCTTGAAGTCCAGGTAGGTGGGTTAGTGCAGAAGATGTGTCAATAATACCAATCAGAAAATGGATAATGATTTAGGGCTTGTACATGGAGTCTAGTTACCGTATATCGAAGTATGAGATATTCGATCTAATTTAAAGTGTTAAAATTAACATTTTAAAGTATCAGAGTATATCACACTTTAGTTTACGGTAAAAATATTATCAAACATGACTCAAAAATTTGCCTCTCGATTTCACCTTATCCAATAAAATTCTCAATTAAGAAAAATTACAAAAACAGTTAAGATGGATGAGTCACTACAATAACCAAAAAAAAGGAAGGAAATAAAAATAGAAAGGTACACCAAAGCATTGGTTACATTTCATGATTCATCAACCACAATTAGAACATGAGGGTGTACAACTACACATAGCCTTGATATAGTTTTATATGGTAAGGAATATGTTACGTTTAGTTTTGCTCGTTTGCACATAAGTAATTTTTTATTGTTGATGCATGCAAGACTTATAATGCATATTGTGCGCAAATGACGATGGCAAAATAGTTGGAAGATAAGCCAACAAGGGTTGGTTGAGTTAGTAAGGACCGTTCTCTTCACTAGATCTCTTGGTTGATTTTAATTCAACGACTATAATTATTATAAATTTTAGATGAACCTTTATTTGTAACCGTTGAATTAAAATCTAATGATCTGTGTTATTAGGTTAGGAGGATCATGATCTCCTGTTCAGAGTATCCAATTCCATTTTCCTTCGATGCAGTGCCGGTAAAGAAACTTGGATCCCATGTGGCATAGTAATATATGATGTACCTAACTTTGGGCTTGAATTGGAGAACACTAATGGAGAAGGGTTTGTGGTTTACGAACAATAACGAAAAAGGTCGGTGAAGTGATAGACTGATGGATCAAGGTAAGGCTGTATTTGAGATTTTGGGGGCTTTGTGATTCATAAAAAAGACCCTTCTTATAAGACATTTTAAAAAAATTAAATAATGTATTGATGTTAAAAAATAATATCGAAATAACCTATCAATAGCTTTTTTTTTTAGACTGAATCAATTGTTCAACTTTTCTTTTTCTTTGATGCTTCAAGTAGCCAGATAAATATTTTCTAGTAGGTGTCATCTTTTATATCTCAAACAAAATCACAATAAATTTATAATAAGTATTAACAATGAAACCTGATAGTCTGTAATACATGTGCGTTTAGCGATTTTTTGTGACTGCTCTTCTCTTGATTTTGCCTTGAAAAGTACAAAAAAACAAATTTATTATAGATGAGAAATACCCAAATCTTCAAATTTCGAGTCAATATACTTAAATTAGTAAATATCTTACTTTGATCGAAGTCTAAATCACGATAATTTGAAAGTTTCTCTTTAATTTTATAAATTTATAAATTAGGATTTAATAATTTGTGGGAAATATAACAATGAGACGAAGAGAGAAGGGAATTACATTGGGAGTCTCGGACACTAGCACAATGTATGGGATTCTGACTTCCGGTGCTCTAGTAGTCTGGTGTGAAAAGAAGAAAAGTGGAATGCAGTGATTGGATTTTGGCGTGAGAGAAGTAGTCTGTCTCTGAATTGTGGAGGCAAATTGTCTGGCCTCCTATTTTGGTGTCCTCTCCATGCCCTCTTATTTCACAGTTAAATTATATCAACATTTTATATTATTTTTTTAATAAAAATAATAAAAATATAAAATGTTAACGTGACTTAACCGTGACCGCACAAATAGAAGAATAGAAGATAGCACCACACCAGGATCCCTGAATTGTTTGCATCGGTCAGTGGTGATTAACTTTGCCAGTTGTAGGTAGTAGTCTGATGACTTTTAAGTAGTAGTCTAACTCTGATGGTTTTTAGGTAGTACTCTGATGGCATTTGGGCCCATCAGATTTTTATATAATATTATTTTATATATCATTATATTCAATAAAAAATATTTTTGGAGACACCTAAAATTTTGAGGCCCTGTGCTATGGAATCGCACTTTTTCAAAGCCGGCTCTGGTGGAAGAATGAGAGAGTGACAGTGTTTTACGCTAATTAAGAGTTGATATTTTTTCACAGAGTCACATGATTAGTATAGAATATCGTTGTTTAAATATTATTATTTTATGTAAATTTTTCAAATTTAAACGTATAAATAAAAGATTGTTGTTGTGGCTTTGATTGAGCTAAAAATTGGAGTCCCGCATCGGTGGTTGAAGAGAGCATCAAATCTTTTATAAAGAATGACACCACACACTGACACACATTCATTGCCAATGGCTTTTAATAAAAATTTCGTACCAACAAAAAAATGCGGACCACAGCTCTTTAAAAAACGTAACGCAAGTTTTTCTGCATTTGATACGTCATAAGTTATGAATCTGCTTTCAAATGATTCAAATTAATCCGTACACCAAAATAATATTCAATTAATATATAGAGAAATGAGTGCAGATGATGGCAGACGGGGAGAGAGAGATCTCACACCACACAAAACGATCAAACATAAAACACGAGGTGTGGAATATAAAACAACAGTAAACTCCCAAAGAGCATCTCTACTCCCATCAAGCTCTTTCCCAGGCTCACACCGTCACTCTTTTCTTGAGCTACTGTGCCACTGCTTGTAGAATTCCCTATAATAATTAACATAAAACCAAGTAAATTAAACATATATTACTAGATAAAGAGCTGTTAAATTCTAAAAATGGAAAACTAATGAAAATGGTTAAAATGTTTTGTGTTTTAACGATAAGGACAAAATAAATGATAAAGTGAATAGTACTAGTATTGACTTTTTAGTGTAAAAATGTGGTTTTTCGTTAAAGTGAACAGTATCTGGAGTAAATTTGTTATAATACCGCTGGATATAGGGGGAGTAGTGCTGCTTCTAGCTTCAGTCTTGTTTTCATAATCCCGGAACATCTTCGCGTCCGGAGAGTTTGATGGCAAATTCAAGAGATCTGAATCCATCGCCAACGTTGAAAATGATCAAACTAGTGTTATATATAAACATGTGCATTTCTGGAAAATTAAACAAACTAGTGTATATACTCATATATATGTACTTACCAACACATCTTGATATGTTGATAGGTACGTGGCAGGAACTGGGAAGGTTTAAGGCAAGAGTGGCATTGATCTTGAGGCCGAGTTTTGGATCATCGCGGTCCTTGATTAGGACACACAGGCATTTCTTGCTCTTCTGCACCACTACTTTAATCCCACTGCAACAGTCTATGGTTGGACTTTTGGCATCACCGCCGACGTACGGAAGGCAGGGGGCAAGCCCTACTAGTTGGTCTGCACATTCTGCCTTGTCTTGGTCTATGTTGCAGCTGCCAAAACCAACTAGAAATATCAACACCAAGGTGCATGAGAGTGCCTGCACACTCACATTCTTTGAGTTACTCATTGTAGTGCAGAAAGAACGGAGAGATCGGGGAGAAGAGAGAGAGAGAGAAGAAATGGGGTGCTATTTGTGGGTTTTATGCTCTTTCTTGGCTGCCCTTTCGGTTTTTATGCAATTTGAGAAGTAGTTGGGTGGTGGAGTGGCAGTAATTGTTATTTATGCAAGCATCTGGTATAAGGCGAGATCATTGGGGGCTTCACATGTGATTATGTGAAGGACATGTTTTGTCCTGAAACGGCTATTACTTGTCACATAGTGCACTAAAATATAACATCGAAAACTAGAAGAAATAATGGACTCATCTGCAGTACTGGTGCCTTACCATTTGCCCAAAACCCTGAATGAACTGAAATATTGTCGTTGCAATGGAACCACCTCCACCCCCAAAAAAAGTCTGGAGTAAAGAGACACTGGTGTGGTAACTTTTCTATCTCTTGATTGTACGCAAAATCTATAGCGATGTATGTATTCAAAGTATTCAATTAATTAGTAAGACTTCCGAAGCCAAGATGCACTGGTGTGGTAGCTTCTGAAACTCTTTATCGTACAGAAAATGTGAATATTACAATAATTGTATGTATAAGAAGTGTTCAGTAAGCCAAACCACCACAATAAAGAGACACCGATGAGGTAACTTATATGCAACTCTTACATATCTATACGTTAAGTAGGATATGAATTACGGTAATTATTGTATGTTTCAAAATCATTGAATCAGTACAGTACATGCTACTTAAAAGTACAATATGGTAATCTTTTTTCTTCCATTTGTGTTCTATATGTTTTAGACAGATCTGGAACCACACAAGAGCACAGTTGGCTGGAGGATGAGTTGCAGTATCAATCTCAAAACCAGAAGTAGAAAACACAAAATATATTATTTCTCTAATTTGTTTCACTCAAAATCATTACGTATTTAGTTTTGGATCGAAACTCGTGATAATCTGGATTAAAATCTTGGACCCGTGACCATTTTCCTTCATCCGTGACTAGGTAAATTAAGGTTATGCGCCGACCGCAAACAAAATCTTTCATTTATATAATAAGAAGACAAAACTTACTTTATATATTCTTTTTTTTTTTTTTTTTTGGTGAACAACTTACTTCATATAATATTTGGAGGCAGACAATTCTGCTTTCACAATGATGCGGCTGAACAAGGAAGCCATAAAGAAGCTTTAGACTTGTTTGGCTTCTGAAAATTACGATTTTACCTCTTCCCCATGTGATCAAATGCTTTACCAGTTAGAAATTCCAATGTGCTCATGATACAGTAAAATTGGTTTGGAGCTGATTTTTACACAACTCTTAGGGCTTTTCACTTACTTTTCTTCATTTTTTTATCATCGGAATGAATAAATTAAAAATACAAGTTTAAACAGGGTATGTATGAGAATAAAAAGAGCGTGTGTTTATAATTCTCCAATTGGTTTTCTTTCCCTTCCAAAATTGCAATCTCACACAATCAAACTCGAACGGACAAAGTGTTGAATTGAATCGTACCAGTCTCTACATTTTTGTACATGCTGTTTTATTTTTCAATTATTTATTTAATTAAAAAAAAAGAACAAATAGTAGGAATTTTCTTATCCCATTTGGAAAGATATTATTTCATAATTATTTATGGTGGTTTTATGTCTGTAGCACAACCACTTGATAAAATGTGGAGGACAGTAGGATAAATGGCCGATACTACTGGAAGGATTCCTCTTTGGATAATAGGTACTGTAGCCGGTATTCTTGTGATCGGTTTAAGTCCATTAAGATTGTTACCATGATTAATGTTTTGAAGTGATTTTTTTATAAACAACCTAAACAGAGAGAGGATCAATACTTATAAGGGAATCGAATGATAGAAATTCAAAAACTATTTTCCACTCCTTTAATTATTTTGAAGCTGTTCTAGCAGAACGAGGAGCCTTGTTGGTACTTCAGAATATTTTCATGTCTTACATCTCAAGTTTGCACAAGAAAAAAAATTACCATGTACAAACTTGAGATGGCAGGGACATGATAATCCTTTTTTTTTTTTGGAAAACTGGATGAGATAACCAGGGCAAAGATGCTAAAGTACAACGAAAGCCCAAAGCAAGGCAAACAACCAAAAAACAAACCTAGAAGTGCAAGGGGAAGAGACATGACACTAAACAATACAACTAGCGTCACCCCTTGCACCCCCAAACAACATCAATGTGGGCAAGGAAGTTGTAGTACATGAACAAGTGAAGATGGGGGTCGATCCACCCAAGTAAAGTCACACATCTCCACACAAGCACGCGACGCCAAACAGTCTGCCGCCATATTGGCTAATCTGGGAATCCACAACCACCGACAGTCATGGAAGGAATTCCCAAATTTCTTGCACTTCACCAAAGTTGGAAATGCCTCCCATCTTCCATGTGTGATATTACCTGTTAAACATGTAATGGAATCCGAAGAATCAGATTCAACAATCACAAAGTGAAGGCCCAAAGACTAGCCCAATTCACATCCCCTCAGAATGGCTAATGCCTTCGCGGCTGCCGCACAAGGTGCAAATATCTGGGTCCTACAAGCAGCACAGAAGTGACCAAGAGAATATCGAACCACCACCCCTGCAAAACCTGCCTTTGTATCAACATCCTAGCTCGCGTCAACATTGATTTTAGCATAAGGATGGGTCGGTAATTGCCAAGGTACCTGGGGGTTGCAAAGTGGCCTAGGGTTGCAAAGTAACCTCCCCAAAAGCTCGGATACTCGTAGAAATTGTCATCAGCACCTGTGAATGGATGATATGTTTCTGTTGGAATAGAAAAGAACACCGAGCTTTCCAAATATGCCAGCAAGAGAAAGCAACCCAAGTGAGGATTCGATCTCTATCATCTTTGGAACGTTGACATTTCTGAATGATAGCCAAAAGCTAGTGCAGCCAAGAAGAAACGAGTGAGAGACGAGGAAGATATGAAATTAGGAGGAAATATCTGCCTCAAATAAGCCCTGTGATAACCTGACCTGACTAAATAAATCCCTCGCTTATCAAAAGCCCAAACAAACTGATCCCGCAACTCGGGATCACCAATATGGGTTGCCGCTATGGCCTTAAACTCCTCGGACGAAAGAAATGGTTTTAATAATTCAATATCCTTCTCACCACTATGTGTATTAATTAATGAAGCCACCTTCATATTACAACTAACCTGCACCGGCCCAGAAGAAACATGATGTCTAACTGGAAGGGACGACAACCACCTATCCCGCCAAACATAAATATCTTATCCGCACATAACCTGCCAATGAGTCCTCGACTGATAAGCAAGCTTGACCACGCCCAGGACGCACACCCTCCCTTTTTAGCCTCTAGGAACAAAGAATGAGGAAAATACCTAGCGTTCAAAACCTTTGCCCAAAGTGACTCCGATTCATGGATAAGCCTCCAACATTGTTTTGCCAAAAGAGCATCATTAAAATCCATGAAAGACCTAAAACCAAGTCCCCCTTTCGACTTTGGAAAATCGAGAATAACCCTAGGAACCCAATGAATATGCCTTCTCTCATGATTTGTACCCCACCAAAAATTAGAAATCAGAGAATCCATTTCTTTGCAAAATGGCAGCAGGAAATTTAAAAAGATTCATCGGATACGCTGTAATAGCTTGAACCACCGCCTTAATCAGAACCTCCCTACCCGCTTGAGATAATAGAGCCTGTTTCCACCGCTGAATTTCCTGAGCATCCGATCCTTCACATACACGAAGCCCTTACGCTTAGACTTGCACCACGTTACCGGCACACCCAGATAAGTACCAAGATCATCAACAGTAGGCAGACCAAGGATACGTCATGATAATCCTTTATCCCTCAAAGATATTTATAACTAACACCACCCGAGGAGATTAACATCAAATACAACAATTTATCAGCTAAACGAAGTTAGGTAAAGTTGTATAGTTAATTTTAAAAGAAAACTAATGAAAAGGGCTTGAAAACTTTGAGTTTTAATAATAAGGACAAAATAAAGAGTAAAGTGAATAGTATCAGGTTTGACTTTTTAGTGTAAAAATGTGGTTTTTCGTTAAAGTGAACAGTACCGCGGGCTTTTCGTTAAAACTCCCTAATTTTAAATGTGCATTTGCATATTATTTTTTCCTGCAAAATTAAAGGCAAATATTAATTTATGCATATAGATTTCTAGTTTAAGGTAGATAAATGAACCACTCTTTCTCTATCAATATTTAGGTCATGTGCGTGGATCACAAAAACAGGTAGTAAACCATATATCCAGATCACACCAGCACATAGGGGTTAGTTTTAAATCACACCTTACACTTCAGAGCAATTAGTAGGAATGATCAATTTTAAAAATTGGTTGCAGAAATTATCAGTTTTTAGTAACGACTACATATTGATTATATATTGATGACTCAACGATGAAATAAAAACACATAACCATGATATAATGACGACATAATAAACATTGATAATTTCTATAATCAACTGTAAAAAAACTGATCATTTCTGCTAATTGATAACAACACTGAAATGTTGCAAAAAAATAAAAAAATGCAGAAAACAATCTCAGGAGGAAGAAGGAAATAACAGAGAGAGAGAACTTTCAAGATTGTATTTGATAGACTTGAATAAACTACATTGTGGCTTTTACAATGTTATATAGAGAAATATAAAGCTTGGCGCCTAAGCTAGCTAATTTAACAGACTCAACCAATATCCAACTGACAACAATTTACAATTAACTTGTGTTGACATGGCTTTTAACAACCTGAACTAACTTTTGCTGACTTGGCATAACTGATGTGGCAACATCATCCAACATCCCCTCTCAATCTCAACTGGGATTTCCAAGTTTGAGATTGAAAAAATGCTTAACAAACTCAGGATTATGCAAACCCTTTGTCAATACATCAGATGTCTGTTCATGAATAGGTACATACTTCACTTCTAAATCTACTTGTTGTACTCTCTCCCTTACAAAATGATAATCAGTATCAAGGTTCTTTATTCAAGAATGAAACACTAGATTAGCACTCAATGCTATAGCTGACATATTATCACAATATATCACAGGAGGATTAGGCAAGAACACTTCCATATCTTTGAGGATGTATCTCATCCAGGCCACATCTGCAGCTGTATGAGCTAAAGCTTTGTATTTTGCTTCAGTAGAACTCCTCGATAGCACACCGGAAAGCAGGCACTGAGAACCGTCTGGCGAGTGATACCATGATAACAACACTGAAATGTTGCAGAAAAGTAAAGAATGCAGAAAACAATCTCAGGAGGAAGAAGGAAATAACACAGAGAGAGAGAGAGAGAGAGAGAGAGAGAGAGAGAGAACTTTCAAGATTGTATTTGATAGAGTTGAATGAATTACATTTGGCTTTTACAATGTTATATAGAGAAATATAAAGCTTGGCGCCTAAGCTAGCTAAGCTTACAGACTCAACCAATATCCAACTAACAACAATTTACAGCTAACTTGTGCTAACATGGCTTTTAACACCTGAACAAACTTTTGCGGACTTGGCATAACTGATGTGGCAACATCATCCAACACTAATTACCCTACATTTAAAACCTTTCTCCTACTTGAACCTATCCTTTTAAGATCAGTATCCTTCTAGCAGCCTCACATCGATCACACAGAAGGATCTCTAGTGACCATCTTCATTAATAGGACTGATACAATCATTTATTTTTAAGATGAAAGTAACGGTGTGTGAATTTTACTTCTTACACACCCCTTGATAATTTATGTTTGTTGATCTTCTTTAATTTATTTGATTTGACGACAAAAAATTGAAACAGGTGTGTGAGAAGTAAAATAGTATGTGTGGATATCACACCCCATGCAATTATTGTCAACTTCACATAATATATCACTTCTATATTTAATTGGACATAAGAATAACCTCAAAGCTATCACATTCATAATTAAGTATAGGATGGATGAAGAAGGGTGAAGAAATAACAGTGGAAGAAATGTGAAAGAAATATGGGATTTGGATCCCAATCGGATTCCAATTGTGGGGATTTTAGGGATTCTCTCATTGTAGTCATTCATCATGCATTGTGTAGTCATAAATCATTTGATTTTTTATATTTAAAATTAAACACAAATAGTATCTGACAAAAACTGGCCGCACAATGTATGATGAACAGTTAGAATGTGAGAATCCCTAAGATCCCCACAAAGTGGATCCGGAAAGAATTCTCTTCCAGAAATATGTATGGAATGACACACGGAATACATAATTTTAAGTTGTATTCATTAATTTCTAAGTTTTTGTTTTCATACAATCTTCTTTATTTCTATCGCTTCACTGCTTTGGAATTCTGTCGGTGGAGATTACAGTGAAAGCTTCTTGGATGCTGTGGTTTTTTTTGGGCTTCACTGTTGTTGGGTCCTCTTTCTGTTTTTCTGTTGTTTCTGTTGTTTTAAGCCATTTTTTTGGATGTTTATAGTATAAGTTTGACCTTTTGTTTTGCTTGTACATTTAAGTTTGCTGTTTAATAAAAGTTTCACCTTGGCCAAAAAAAAAAAAAAATCTCCCTCACCACTTCTCTTAATCATTATCCACATGTCGTTTATCTCATATATTACCTTTTCATATTAGAAAATGCTAAGGAGATTACATTTTTAGATTATCTTTTGTAAACCATATCATATAGTGATCGATGGTTAAAATTCTTTTTTAATCGTCACCTTCTATATTTATGTAGTTTAAAAAAAAAAAGGTTCATCAAACCAGCCTTTAATAGGGAGGCAGACTGTCTGCCCTCCCATTATGGTGCCCTCCCAATGCCCTTCTATTTGTGCAATCACGGTTAAGCCAGATCAACATTTTATATTTTTATTATTTTTTGTCTTATTATCTCTATAAAAAATTAATATAAACTATTGACGTGGCTTAACCGTGAGTCCGTGACCACACAAAATAGGAGGGCATGAGAAGGGCACCATTTTGGGAGGGTAGACAATCTGCCTCCCTTTAATAGTTCACTAAAAATGAAAGCTGCATGTAAAGTTATGCATGCATGAAATATTACTATTATTTAACGGATTTGGATTCTCTCCATGGCCCAAGGAGAGGATCTTCCTAACCAAGCATTGTGGGCCGTTTGATTTTCATTCAACGGCTATAATTATTATAACTTTAAAGGGACTCCCTATTTGTAGCCGTTGGATAAAAATCCAATGGCCCACAATACTTGGTTAGGAGGATCCTCTCCTTGGGCTCAGGAGAGGATCCAAATCCTTATTTAACCATCACGGGGTGGTTCAATCGTTGGAAAGGAATTTCAGGTGCCTATTCCAAATGACATGCTTTAGATTTGATTCTTGACGTTGGTGAATTACATGATGATACTAGGAGAGACTAAAATGTCTCTATGAGTCTAAAATAATTTTTACCTATGTGAGTCTTCCCAACCCTTCGCAAAGAAGTTAGACTGCATGATGAAGCACCAGTTGAACCTCTTTTTGTTTAAAAAAAAAAAAAAAACTAGTGTTTAATTAGATAGAAACAATTAATGAGTAGCTAGGTAGCTCAATCATGTTGCAATTTCTGTCGCATTGAAATTTTATTTTCTACTTAAAGTCATTTTAAACAAACCAAGGCTCAAAGAATGGCGTGCGTGTAGGGCAATTTTTACAGAGTATGATTCTCTCTTTTTTTTTTTCTCTCATTTTTTTTTTATTTGAACGGTCACGGTTAAATTACGTTAACATTTTATATTAATTTTTTATATAAAGAAAAAAATAAAATAGAGAATGTGAGAGGAATGAATGAAATGAATAGAAAGAGAAGATGAGAGAATTCTAATCCAATTTTTACATCAGAACTAGCAACCAACCAATGAATACCCATTCCCTCAGATTCAAAAACAGAAGAAAAAGATACAAAATTCTCAAAAGGGTAAAAATCACAGTCGAAGCAATTAGCGAAATCCAAATCCTAATTAAGCAAACAAACAACCCCCTCTTTCTATCAATTCAATCCCGTTGAATTTAGAAAGCAAGGAAATAGACCAAATAAAAAGGAACCAGATGGAAATTTCCATTGCGATCGAATCGAAACAGTAAAATCCCAGAAATAAAAGCCCTCAAAGGATCCAAATTTACATGCGGATTTACCTGGAAGGCTGGAAGGGAGGCAGAGGAAACCATTGCGAATCTCTCAGGTTCTTATTGAATATGCAACTGTAAATTAGTGGTGCCCGTGAAATTGCAGACCCCCCCCAATCAGTTCTGTTTGCCATCTTCTCTGAGCGGATAGGAGTTCTGTAACCAAACCCAAATGCCTCCGACCAAATTCTCACCGAAACTCCACCATGAAGCCACAGTGATCAGATCAGCAATCCAGTCCAGACTCCTAGTCCTGACTCTAATCCTCCTATGGCGGACTCTCTTGTCCTCGTACGACACCTCCGCCCCCATCAATCCCGACTGCCTATCTACCATCCCCGCACAAAAAAACGTTCTCTTTCATTCCATAGGTTCGGCTATCGAGTCCAGCATTGTATGGGACGGTGTCTACTTTGTTCGGATTGCAGAGTGTGGCTACGAGTACGAGCAGACCTACGCTTTCTTCCCCCTTCTTCCTCTTTGCATGTCGTTCTTATCCCGCACAGGTTAGGCCCACATTATCAGCTTTCAGTATTACCATGATTAGTTTCTACGGTTTCAAGCAATACCCAATTGGCAATTTGTGAACTTTGAGCTTACCCAATTGGCAATTTGTGAAATTTGAGCTTACCCAAATGACAATTTTTGAACTTGAAGCTTACCCAATTGGCAATTTGTGTACTTTGAGCTTACCCAATTGGCAATTTCTGAACTTTAAGCGTACCCAACTTTAAGCATACCCAAGTGGTGTTTGTATCAGTTTGTTGAGTTTGAATAAGTGCTTTTTTATAATTAGCAGTTGTGCTTTGTGTTTCAGTTTTGGCGCCATTGGTTCCAGTTATTGGGCAAAGAGCTGTGTTGGGATTATCCGGCTATGTGATTAATAACATTGGCTTTGTGTTTGCGGCAGTTTATTTATACAGGTGAGCTAGTTAGGATTTTCATAATTTCAATTCGATTCTGAAAAGCTTTATCCGGACTATAACTATTTGGCAGCTTCAAGTGTGTTTCTTTCCAGCAATAATTAGAGCTTGTCTGCCACCTTAATGAGGCCTTTATTCTCTGAAATTGGATTTTGTCAATAATTAAAAGGAAAAAATGTAGATATATATCAGAATGAAGTTTCGAGAATGGGGAGCTATAAATATCAACCTGGATCCAATTGGCTGTCCTTTGATTATTTTACATTGACTTTTCGATTGGTTTAAAACTTATGATTACTTGTCTTTCCCTTGTCACTTTAACAGGCTTTCAGTTGTCGTTTTGAAGGACCAAGAAGCAGCAGTGAGAGCTTCGATTTTGTTTTGCTTCAATCCAGCTTCCATATTCTATTCATCAATGTAATTTTCCCTTTTCTTTTGTTTCTTTCTAGTCGGTACCTATGATATTGCATCAGGCTGAGGTTTTCATCTGCTTTATACTGCAGATATTCGGAGACATTGTTCGCCCTTTTTTCTGTTGGAGGATTGTACCATCTAATATCAGGAAAAGATGTCATTGCTGTTCTTTGGTTTGCCCTCTCGGGATTTTCAAGGTCCAATGGAGTGCTTAATGCTGGTTATTTCTGTTTTCAGACCATGCATCAGGCATATGATGCTGTAATCTTGAGAAAGCGTCCTTCTGTAGGTTTCAATTTTTTCTTTTATTCATGATTTTAAGTTGATACATATGAAAGATTAAGCTTCAGTATCATGATTATCGATAATTTATATTACCTACTCAGTTCCATGAAAGTAGACTTTCATTCAGCAAATCATACAACTCCATACCATGTAGATGCGGTTAGAATATTCTTGTACAGTACCAAAGAAAAACAGAACATGTCAATTATGTAGTAGCACAAAACAATTTGTTGGTTTATATTTATCAAGAAGATGATCGCTTAGTAATTTTCTTTTCTGTGGCAGTTGGCATTGCAGGCTGTTGTTGGTGGAGCTCTGCGCTGTATATGTATTTTTGTTCCCTTTATTGCATTTCAAGCATATGGATACAACAATCTCTGTCTTGGACATCCTCCATCCGATATGAGGCCCTGGTGCAAAGCAAGAGTACCTTTGTTGTACAATTATATTCAAAGTCACTATTGGTATGTGATCTTTAACCACCAATGCTTGTTCATCAGACTAATACCTTTTTTCGTGTTTAGCTAAACGTTCACAATCATTACTGTCAATTGTTGTAGAGCAATGTTACAAAAAAAAAAAGGTCCTTGTTCTGCTGATTATTGGAAAAGCATCAATAAATAGTAATAAAGGATAGTCTATTATGTATAAGCTACAAATTAGTATTTGATTTTGCAAGAAATGGTAATTGGACTAGCTCTATATACATCTGTACTGTTTCATCTTGTTATACTTATAGTTGTACCGTGCAAATAAAGGGTAAATGTAAAAAATTGGGATAAAATAGAGATATATTCATAGTTGATGGTTTACCTTCATGCCAGGGGAGTAGGTTTCTTGAGATACTTCCAAGTTAAACAGTTGCCAAACTTTCTGCTGGCGTCGCCAATATTGTCTCTGGCACTTTGCTCAATCATCCATTACGCGAAGTCAAAGCCTGAAAATTTCTTCTCTTTGGGTTTCCGTGCTCATCTTGAGGACAAAGATTCTGCTGCTGTGCTCTTTTCTCTAACAGCATACTGCTCCCGAAGTCAGGGTTTTACTTTTAAACAGCCATTGCTTTGTGATTTGACATATTATTACTGTCATTGCTTTGTAGCTTATTCTGTTGACATATGTGAAGCTAGTATGCTGGCTTTCAACAGCGTGTAATCAATCGTTTGCAAATGTAACAGAAAATCGCACAAGGAAGCAAGTGAACAAAGATGGTCCTGCTTTACTCTCAGAAGAACATAAAGTATTAGCAAAGCAAGGATACTTGTCTGTTGCTGTGCTTCCATGTATTCTACATTTGGGATTTATGGCAGCCACCGCATTTTTTGTCATGCATGTGCAGGTTTGATTTTATTCCCTCTTAATGTTCTTTATCTTGCCAAAAAAATTTAAGCTAGGAGTATTTGAGAAATATAGAATACTAAATTTCAGCTTCATGAAATTATGGTTGTCAGTAATTCTCTGACTTGATCAATATAATTTTGTCAATTTTTTGGGTTTATATTTGGATTCTGATGTTAAAACAAAAGAGATTCGATCATCACTGGCATCATGATTTATTTTATATTTCAATGGAAAAAGCAAGCTAGAGGGAATCAGTTGCTTGTTTCCCCTTGTAATTGACAAATTGTTTCAGGGACGAAAAGCTTGATAGATGAAGATTAACCAATCATGTAAAGATTAATCATGCTCAAGTTTTACATTTTGAATAGAACTGACTCACCAAAAACTCCGAACTATGCATGTATTTCCAAATTTGTATGCACCAAGACTAAAACTTTTCACTTCGTTAAATGACGCGTAAAGTTTTCTTCCAAAGATGGTGTGAAGATGCTGCCTTGCGATCAGAATGGCATAATAGATTAGTGATTACCATCTTGGTTTTCAGCTTGTGCTCTTTACTGGTTTTATTATGTTATTTTTCTGGCAAGGTTTGTATTTGGAAAATTGATATCATAACTTTGAATGCTTCATGTTTGACAGGTTGCTACTCGTTTCTTATCCTTCAGCCCTCCCCTCTATTGGTTTGCGTCGTATATAATGAAATCTCGTGGTACTGGTAAGCGATGGGGATATATAGTTTGGGCATACTCTGCTGCCTACATTCTTCTAGGCAGTTTGCTCTTTCCGAACTTCTATCCTTTCACTTGATACTGTACAGCAAGGAGTCTCGGCTGAGAGCTTTTCTATCGAAGAGTTTGTGCCTTTCAGAGTCTCAGATTGAATTTGTATACCGACGGATATTCTTCTATTGTTTGGGGAGTCCCACTGCTTAATATCTTTAGTTGCTTGCCTTTCTGTATAAGCATCGTGTGACTGTTGGTCCCGAAGAGGCGACAGTTTTGTTCTTTTCCGCATGTTATATATAGTTTTTATAAGGAGTTCTAGCGAAACACTAACGGTACTGTTCACTTTTAATGAAAAATTATATTTTTATCTTTCTCTGGTACTATTTACCACACCTTTATTTGTCATTTTTCATTAAAACTAAAGTTTTTTTGGACATTTCATTAATTTTTTTTATTTTAATAAATGATAAGAATATTATTAAACAAAGAATGTTATCGAAATGGCTATAAAACTTCAAGAGTCTACATCGTGATTAACTTGTTATTTTATAGAGTTACAAACAAAGCACCATATAAATATAGAAAATTGACCTATTCATAATAGGAAAAAAAAACCCCTAATACTAACGAGTTAGGCCCAAAATACCTAACATTAAAATAACAAAAATGTTATTTTTACCATTTATTTGTATTCACATGCGTTGGCCTAATAAGCAAGGAAATGAAGCCCCAGTACTAACGGGTTAGGTCCAAAATATCAAACATTAAAATAACAAAAATGTTATTCTTACAATTTATTTGTATTTTCATGAGTTGACGAGCTTTATCTCTTTTAGAGAGACACGTTATGGTACAGATAGCTACTCTTAAAATAAATTTAGATACTAAAATTTATGTTTACCTGTTGTTACTTATTGGGATTGGGATCGTTTGTATTTCACTTTCGGATGTAATTCTGGTATCTGGTGAAATTTGTTTGTGCATCTAATTCTGGTACTCATTTTTCTGTGTGTTTTTTAACAGTTGAGGATTCATCGTCCCTTCGGATGGCTTTACCTTGTTGAGATGACTTATGATCAACCTTATTTCTTAGGGTTACATAATTCAAATATTATTATGCATCCAAAGACACTGCTCGAAACTCTCGTGAGTTTCCCGGATTGCGCCCTGTTCAAGTGAGTTCCAATTATTCGTCAGCTGGGAGAATTGGTGTTGAGGAATGGTGAATCAGAGGACACGTCAAAACACAAGCTAGAGGATACACCAGTGTCAATGTCAATCACTTTCGAGGTCTACAGCATCGTTAGATAAAAATAAAAAAAATTAAATTGAAATTTGTTTCTTCTCCTCACCCGTCTCTGTTTTTCTTTACACCCTCCCAAGAGATTGTGGACATCAACTTTTTCCCAGATGAAATTAAAATTTACATAAAAGAGAAAAGGATAAACAGGGAGAGAGAGGGAGCATGGAAAAAGAGAGTAAGCAAAAGAGATGGAGAGTGCGGCGTCCGGCGTCCGGTAGGAGGGATGCTTGACTGAGTCTGGGACGGCGTTGTTCTTTTAGATTTTTTTATTTCTTAATTTTATTCTCTGTAATGGGTAAAATTGATTAGAAATTGTAGAAATGATTTCTCAACTTTAACTCAATTTGAAAAATAATTTCTCAATTAAAGATATATGACTAATGGTCTCTTAACTCATCAATACATGCAACTATGGTCATTTTCGTTAACTCTGTTAGAACTCTTGTCAAAATAAGTCACATGCACATGTGGCTGAATCAAGGGGAAAAATATGAAAAACTAAATGAAAAAAATTGTAGTAATGGTCATTCAACTTTAACCCAATTAGAGAAATGGTCCCTCAACTTTAATTCAATTGTAGCAATAGTCTTTCAAATTTAACCAAATTGTAAAACTAGTCCTTCCAACATGACTCATTTTGATAGAATTCTTACAGAGTTGACGAAAAAGGACATAGTTGCACGTTTTAAAGAGATAAGGGTATGCATGCTTATGGATAACATACCGTAATGAGGTTTACCAATTTCTTCCGTGCATAATAAACAACATAGGGATTTTGGTATACTTTTCTTTGAGTAAAGGTTATCACAGTTTGATTAAGACTCTTTGTCACATCTCGATTTGGGGTCCACCACATTCCGGGCTCGACCTCCGCCGTAGCACGATATTATCTGCTTTGGGCCCCAAGCACGTCCTCACGGTTTTGTTTCTGGGAACTCACACAAGAACTTTTCAGTGGGTCATCTATCCTATGATTGCTCTCGCGTGAACTCGCTTAACTTTGGAGTTCCTACAGAACCCGAAGCCAGTGAGCTCCTAAAAGGCCTCGTACTAATCGGAGGTGAGAATGTACATATAAGGCTTATAGGATCCATTATCCTGGGCGATATGAGATGTTACAATCCACCCCCTTAGGGGCCCTACGTCCTCGTCGGCACACTTCCAGCCAGGGAGTGGCCCTGATACCAAATTGTCACATTCCCGCCCGGGGTCCACCACATCTCGGGCCCGACCTTCGCCGTAGCATGATATTGTCCTCTTTGGGCCCCGAGCATGCCCTCACGGTTTTGTTTCTGGGAACTCACACGAGAACTTTCCAGTGGATCACCCATTCTGGGATTGCTCTCGCGCGAACTCGCTTAACTTTAGAGTTCCTACATAACCCAAAGCCAATGAGCTCTCAAAAGGCCTCGTACTAATTGGAGGTGTAAATGTACATATAAGGCTTATAGGATTCACTATCCTAGCGATGTGGGATGTTACACACTTTTCCAAAGTTCAAAATGCCTTTATTTGCATAATTTTTTTTTTATAGTAAATGTGATTTTAATCTTTGGTTAAGATCAAGGTTCTAAAAAACGTTAGGCGCTAGTCGGGCGACGGGCTGAGGTCTAGCGTCTAGGTGGCTAGAAGGGATCTAGGCGGATTTAATTAAATTTATTACATTTCGTGTAAATAAGTATGTATTTATACATAAAATATATATAATTTCATCTTAAAATATAAAATTATATATATATATATATATATATATATAATGTAAGAATTTTAAGTACATAATTTGAAAAAAATGGAAGAAGACAATAATATATAATATATTTGTTTAATAGTGAAGTATGTAACTTTTTTTTATATAATTAATAAGCCTGGGAAATCGGCAATGAAAATGGATAATAATATATAATATATTTGTTTAATAATGATGGAAATCCATCTTGACAGAGGGGAGTCATTATTTTCTTCCCCGGGAGTGGCTTTTGAAGCCTTGGAAATCGGAAGGCCTTGGAAATAGATAATAATATATTTGTTTAATAGAGTGCATTTTTGTTCACCACAATTTAGTGTGGTATATGCTCACCACCTTATTTATCACCATTAGATGAGTTTGAATTTTGAGATTTGTGCTTATCCACAACACAAATCTTGAAATTCAAACTCATCCAATGGTGATAAATAGGGTGGTAAGCATACACCACACTAAATGGTGGTGAGCAAAAATGCTCCCTTGTTTAATAATAGTGAAAATCCATCTGACAGAGGGGAGTCATTATTATCTACCCCAGGAGTGGTTGAAGCCTCGGAAATCGGCAAGGCCTTTTATTTAGGGGTTCCTCGTTTCCTCTTCCTTCCATTCTTATTCCTCCGCCTGATTCCTCATCTTCTTTGTCTAATTTTCATCTTCTTGCTTTGTATAATTTTCTAAAATCCATGAGTCTGGTCAAATTCCTTCTTGCTCTATATAATTTTCCAAAATCCATGAGTCGCGTCAAATTCCTCAAGCATAGCGAAGAAATCCTCTCCGGCGAAGAAATCTGAAACTTCCAGGTCAAACTTCTGTTTTTTTTTCTTCTGCAATTGCACTGTTATTCTGATTCCTTCTACAAATCTCTTTCACGCTCACTCTTTCCTCACGCTCTCTCGGTTGCTCTTTTCAAATTTTATGTCGTCACCCTCGCGGTGTAGTGAAACGGTGAAACGTATACTATTTTAACAGAACCACCTCGGAGGCCACTTAGTCTGGTGCCTGGGCCGCCTAGCACCGCCTAATACCCTTGCCGATTTATTGAATGTTTTTAAAATAATTGCGGCGGCGGCTCTACACCCAGCGCCTAGACGGCCGCCCAGACCGCGTTTTAGAACATTGGTTAAGATTATAGTTAGAAAAATGTCTTATGCAAGATTAATTATTGATTATAATCCTTTGACTGTACATCCATGTCAATATATATTATCCATGTCAGCTTTTTTTTTGTGGTTTTATTGATTCTATTTTTCCAACATTGCCCATATGTAATTATGGACAATAACAAATTTTAAATGCTGAGTAATGAATGTGCAATTATTACTTAATATATTTTCAATTATTGTCCATTTTAAACACAAAAGTTCAGTTGTATGAATCTTTCATCGTCCTTTTCTATGTGTTGTGTAGATTCGTTTCCTTGTCTAGGAAGTTTAGCATTTCCACTAAAATCGTGTACATGGGTTTTTGTTAGGATTTGTTGTTTGTTTGTGGAATACTTGATATATTAGTTCAACATTTGTATATGATTTGCATATTTGTGCTGCACAGGGTTTCAAATAGTTCTCATGCCATTAGCTCCTCTGTATTTTGGCACACTATAGAAATGAGGTACATTAATCCAACATAGGTACCATGCTTGATGACACGCCCCGATCCCGAGGTCCTAGGACATTAGGATGATCACGTGCTGGCTGACACCCGAGGGGTGACGAAATCCATTAAGAATGCATAAGAACGAGAATTATGAATTTAAAGGTAATAATATTCAAATAAGGAACGTGTTTAGAGCATACAACTAATTAGAATAATAGAAAAGAAATGATATAAAATTGAATGACCAATTGGAGTGGGTCCTACACCGAGAGGACTCGAAGATGCCGATGCGGAAGTGCCTTGACGTCGGGATTGTATGCCTCGATTATAAGTCCTGAAGGAGGTGCAAAACAAACATGAGTGGACCAATTTGATATACATATAATAAAACAGTTCACAACGTACTAACCCCCAAGTTTTATGAAAACTCATATAGCATGATAAATAAAATAGGTTTTCCAAAACCTAGCATGTCGTGCAATGTCTCAAAATCGTAACTCGTATACATACATAATCACTAGTGAAAAATGTCCAGATATCCCTCCAGGCCCTATGCCATCTCCCCGTCCCTGAGCATACAGTCAGAGGAAAATATCGCTTTAGGCCCCGTGCCAGCTCCCCGTCCCTGTGCTAAATAGCAAGAGGAAACACACTCCAGGACCTATGCCAACTCCACCAATTGCCCGGGACTACTAGGTAAGTACAAAACCAGTGAACATATATATATTGAAAATCAACTTCATAGTATAAAGTCATCTATCATCTATACTATAAAGAGGTGTTCAAAACGTACTCTAGATATCATATCATCCAGCAGATATTTTATAAAGAATATGGGTCATAAGAAAAATAGTAATAATTCAAAATAGCCTTAGTAAGCATGATATCTCACAAAACATTTCATAAAACGAAATCATCAAATCATGCTTCTCATGTATGAATTTCTACTAATAAAACATGCATTTTTAAAAGGGGTCACTCACAGTACTTAGCCACCGAAGAGCCACGCAACTAGCGAACAAGAAATCGTCACCAATAATTGCCCCTAAGCACATACAATGTACGATTAATAAAACTCTATTATAACAATTGAATTTGGGAAAACGGACTTCGAAAATGGATTCAGGACGTCGAATTACCCTGAGAAAGGTCCCGGATAAATTTCGTGAACGTCAATAGAATATTCTAGAAAATATTCCCTAATAGAATATTCCACATAAAGGGTTTGGGCCGGCTAGGGTTTAGGGTTTGAAAGGTTAAGGATTTTGTAAGGACTTGAGCTAGGGCTAATGGTTAGGTAAATAGGTTAGGGCTTAAAGGGGTTTAGGGATATAGGTTTTAGAACTTGGGCTCAAGGCCCCCTACAACACACAGCCCAAAGGCCCTTAGAATTTAAAATAAGAAATTGGATTTGGGTTTAGGGCCTTCACTAGTAAGGCCTAAAGGCTTTTAAGAAATAAATTAAAAGAAAAAAATAATAAAAAGGAGTTTGGGCTTTAAATGGGTTTAAAGGAAATGGTTTGGGTCTTAAGAGAGGGGGTTTGGGCCGAAATGTCCTAGGCCCAAGGCTTGGGCTATAAGGATTAAAAGATTGGGTTGGGCTTAGCGGGCTTGAGACTTGCGTTCCACTCAGCCCAAAGGGCTTGGTTGATTGACTTTGGGCTTGAAAGCCTGGCCTGATTTCAAGGTATGGGTCGCCGGACCCAATTGAAGGAGAAGGCCGGATTCCGGCTGGGAAATTTCCGAGCTCCGATGGAGCTCAAAACTCAACAAAAAAATGTCATTTAATATACCAAATTGAAGCCTCGAAAGTAAGGAATCGAGATATACCCTTGGTTCTCGTCGGAGTTGGCCGGAAAACGGCCTGGAAGCCACGGGTGTCCGCCGAAAACTAGGAAAGGCTTTCCTATAGGTCGTTCTGCGTCCAACAATCGAATAAAGCTTAAAACTAACCTTAAACCAACCTTAAAAAATCAACCAAGAGGTTTAGGGGACTCACCCACGTCAAAGGTTCACCGGTGAACGAACTGCACGGTGGTGCAGTCACGGTATACGTGGCACAGTGTCTTATCGCCCCAGGCTTGTGGTGCTTGCACATGAAGAGAGTGATGGGTGTTGTGCGTGTGTTGTTTCTCGGGGAGGGAATGGTGCAGCGAGGGGAAATGAGAGAGTGAGGTCCGAGAGGGAGAGGGATAGAAATGAGACAGAAAGAGAGCTCAGAGAGAGAGAGAGAGAGAGAGCTTATAGGGTGGGCCCCGCGTGGCTCACCAATTAAGATTCAAAAACAATTTTTAATAGGAAAAAAAAATCCCAAACTTAGTGAAAATACAAAAATATCTTTTTTGTTTTAAAAAATTTGGGACGGGTTGTTTCAATTGAGGTACATTAAAATTCTAATAATGTCTTTTTAATTTGCAAGTACTATGTATTAGGTACCATAATATAGGTACCATGCTATAGATGCTGTGGTATAGGTACCATGGTTTAGGTACATTAGTTACTTATTTGGTATGATGTATTCATTAAAATTTGATTTCTAGAGTTTTGTTTCATTGTGATATGAAACTTTTTGAATTCTAATCAATAATTTCGTTTTTTTATTTAGTATGTAACTGAATTTTTTATTTTATAGGAGGAAATGAAGCACTCAAATTAAATATTAATTGTGGGGGTATTTTAGGAATTAAAATACACATAAAGACATTAAATCCAATGAAATATGAGTTTTAATGCTAATATTGTGGTGGATGTCCAATCAAGGGACTAATTTAAATTTTTTTATCTTGTACCAGGTTTTTATGAAAAGTTGATCTATGCCAAGGATTAAACTCCACTTACCCCAAAATTTTATCCATACAATATTAATTAAGCAGACGGTGTATTCACTGATCTGGATGACAATATTAATTAAGTAGACGGTGTATTCATTGATCTGGATGACAATATTGATTAAGCATATGGTGTATTCACTGTTCTAACTGTAACTAGACACATGGAACTAATTAGAGGTAAATCAACATTGATGAGAAGAGAAATTCATTAGACCAAAACTCGCTTATTCGTTAGATAAAATGAAACTAAGATTTTGTTTGTTGTCTAGGATTGAATTAGAATGAATAACTTTCATATTTAAAATATTTTGAAGGATGCTACTCAGTACTACAGTCTGGTGGTATTCCTCTTTACTTGTGATTGAGAGGTCTTAGGTTCGAATATCGTGGATGGCGAATTCGATACCAAATTAGGTTGCCCATTGCATGGCTTAGCCGAACTCCCCATCCCTTTAGTTTAAAATATGTCGTTGTACTAAAAAAATATATATCTTGAATGAGTAAATGAGAAAATTGCTTCTTACATGAATGTAGACGGAGAATTACTCATTAAGAAAACTTATGTATGCCAATGCCCTCCAAAATTGGAGGATTAATTAGATAAGTTTTCTCTATATCTAATCCCTTCAAATGAAAAAAAAAAAAAAATCTTTTATGTCTATCTTAAAATATGCCATGAATTCCATGAGGTACCAAATCCATATACCATCTGTTCCAATTTTAGTCACCAAACGACACCTAATGGTAATATTTAGACCCTGAAATCAATATTGTTGAAATATTTCATACAACATGAAGTAGTCTAGCAAAGTTTATTGTTGATATATTTCATACCACATCGTCTTGCAAAAGTTGGCCTTTCTCTGAAGCAAAAGTGTGAATGGACTACTGCCCGCCTAGTATTGTCACTGACATACTTGTTGAGGAGAGTGTATGCATGTATGCTTAGAGATGGATTAGTTTTTGTAATGCTTTTGATGAAATAAAATCTACTATTGTATCTTTTCAAACAAAAAAAAAAAAGAAAAAAAATGAAAGAAGGAAAGAGACTTCTTCAATTTGGATATTGTAGGGAGTAGGAAACATATGTATGGCATTCTTGAAATTTTGTATATGGATCGGAGGCTTTGGAGCCAATCAAAGAACTTCTATCAGTTTGTCAGACCGTGTGGGTGCGAACGTAGCTATATGGACGCGCTCATTAAATCAGTAGGTGAACATATTATCAATGGATAAATTAGCATCCTATTACGGAATACACATATCTCAGTTTTGAATAACGTATGTTTATTATATAAAATTTATGAATCGAAACCGTTTAATTTATTAGTTTTTATTTGAAGATCATTCTACAATTTTTTTTTTTTTAATTAGAGATTGTTTTAGTCATCCAAATTTATGGAACAAATCAACAATGTGAGTACCTAATAACATACTAGCATATGGGCACACACAAAGTGTGTGAGAAATTTTTTTATTTTTGTTTTTGAAATAGAAGGAGAGAGGAAGAGAATGATAGAGAATGTTGGAGTGAGAAGATTTTTTATTTTTTTTATTTTAATTAGAGATTTGTTAGGATTACATGTAGATGAGGTTTTGAAAAGAAAAAAAAAAGCAAAATTTGGTTGTGTGAAATTACATTTATGCCTCATATTTCTTATTCATATTATGTTTTAATTAGAGGGTTAAACTGGTAATTTTATAGAGTTTTGGTTGACAATGAGTGTTTTATTAATTAGTAGAGATTCATAATGAATCGTTCATTTATCTGATATATTTGAATGACTAAAAAAACTCCTATTCAATTGATTCTTCTTCTTTTTTTCTTTTTTTTTGTAATGATAATCTTCAAATGAAGATTAAGAATTGAACGATTCTAACTATGAAAATCATTGCAAGGAGTGGTATATGTGCATCTCTCTAGGGATGCAAGTACTATAAGACAAAAATTTTATTTTGCCAGAAATACAAGCCGGTATTCCACATGTCATAATATAAGTGGAAGAAGACTGAAAAATATATCATCGCTACTTATATTATGATATGTGGTATACTGGTTATTTTCCAGTTACATGAAAAATCTCTCCTAATCTAGAATAGTAAAGATGCCCTCGTCCACTTATATTAACACGTGGTGTACTATTTTGTGCTCCAACCGTACATATAAAACTTTCTCAATGCTTGCCTACATTTTGACCTCCAATATGTTAACTTATGACTCGTTTGGAAGTATTTTTAAAATGCTTAAAAACTCTTTTGGTGAAAATATTTTTGAAACTAATCCTTAATAAAAAGAGTGATGCTACATTTTAGGGTACAAGTGTCATATGTATAGCATGAGAAACTTGACCACGATGTAAAATAAGGCTGGTGCTAGAAAATAATTTAGGTATAACATTTTTTTTTATAAATTGTATATCAACATTTGACAACATGGACCAACAGAAGTAAGAGAAATGCACAACATTTGGCATTTTTGAGCCTCCTTCAATCTAGCTCAATATTCAAATATTAAGCCAAACAAGAGTAGTAGGTGAGATTTCAGGGATCTAACTATGAATTTTGTGCATGCTATAAGCAAATGACCAGAATGATCGTTCTTTGAATATTCATATGTTAAATTTTCAGATAATTGACGTGGGCCTATTAGCAATCAGAAACTTTTCTACATAATGCTTGTAAGTTGTGGAGAATGGTGCTTGTAGGTAAACATGTAAACGGGTTGGATTTATCGGGTTTGGGTCGGGTTCAACTCGATCTGTTAAGTTAACGGGTTATCTGAACCCGACCCGTTAAGCTAACAGGTCATCCGAATCTAACCCGTTACCTGAATCTAACCCGTTAAGCGAACGGGTCACCCGTTTCACCCTGTTAACAATTATTAATTTTGCATAAAATTTATTTTTTGTTGTTAAGACTTTACTGAAATTACTAAAACATCATCAACTCACGGGTGCTAACGGATCTAATAAGTTGACCCAAAGTGACCCGTTATTTAACGAGTTCACCAGTTAGTGGCCAAACATGTTAAGCATCCACCAAAATACTAATATTAACGGGTCAGGATTATCAAATTAACGGGTCAAGTCCATGTCTAGTTTGAACTAACGTCGGCGGAGCATATCTTGGTGAGGTCAACTTCCATGTCCTTAATTGATGACGTGGGCAACTTCCATGCCTTTCCACAGACAATCCCATTTTTTCTGCTATTTAACATCGGCGGAGCATATCTTGGTGAGGTCAACTTCCATGTCCTTTTATTGATGACGTGGGCAACTTCCATGTCCTTAATTGATGACGTGGACAACTTCCATGCCCTTCCACAGTCCCATTTTTTCTGCTATTTAACAATTATTGCAATGCGCACTTTGTTCAACTTCCATGCCCTTCCACAGACAATCCGATTTTTTCTGCTATTTAACAATTATTGCGAGGAGTGCAGCCTAGTTGCAGTGGCACTAGAGCCAAAGAAATGCCCACCTCACCCAAGTTCGATCCCCCACCCCCACTCTTAATTAATGACAAAAAATAAAAAAATAAAAAATAATTATTGCAACGCGTATTCCATGTGGGCAACTTCCATGTCCTTACACAGACAATCCGATTTTTTCTGCTATTTAACAATTATTGCAGTGCGCACTCTTTTCAAATCTGCAGACTATACCAGATTATCCAAAAACCAGAACCACCATGGCAACCAAATGTGCTCCAACCTCCACCGACCCCAAACCAGCCGTCACCGACGAGGTCCGGAAGGTCTTCAAAAGCTTCGACTCCAACGGCGACCTGAAGATCTCCGTCAACGAGCTCGGCAACGTCCTCACGGCCCCTGACCCATCCAACTTAGATTGGGCAACAGTTATTCTAGCGTATTGCTTGTCAACGGCAATTGGAATGGCTCTCGTACCCATCCAATTGCACTCCAAGCAGCTCCCTCTATCCTTTTGCTTTCTCGGTCTCGCAATCACACTCTCCTTCTCGAGCATCTTGGTTAGCAAGTTCATTCAGAACTCCAAATGCCCACGAATCACAGTTCATCTCTTCCATTATTTCGGTGTCTTCTTTGGGGTGATCGCCTTCTTCATTTCCATCACAATCCCATTTCCCCTCTGGTTCAAGTGTACTGCATCTGTCATCTATGCCGCCTCAGGCCTTGTAATACTATTTTGTCACCACTACTATAACTGATCAGATGCATCCAGCAAGAATTATGTTATGAACCCAATTTTTTAGTTTAAGTTTATGGCTTAATTAACAGTTAAGTTAGTTGTAATTGAGGGTTTTGAATATTACTCGTGTGTTCTAGAATTAAGACAGTTTGTAAACCGCAAGGACTAAATCAATGAAATTGAAATGATGTGGGTGAATCTTGTTGGAAAATATTAGTATATAGATTTATTTTAAGAGTAGCTATTTGTATCATCACATGTGCTAAAGTTCGCCAACTCATGTGAACACAAATAAATGACAAGAACAACATTTTTGTTATTTTAATGTTTGGTATTTTAGGCCTAACCCATTAGTACTAGACCTGGCATTCGTGTTGTGTTTTTCGTGTTCGTGTCGTTTTCGTGTCATACCCGAAAGCTTAACGGGTCGTGTCGTGTAACACCCGTTAAAATAAACGGGTAATATGACCCAACCCGAAATCGACCCGTTAATATTATCAGGTAATATAACCCGACCCGTTACCCGTTAAGACAAATATATTTTAAATCAATAAATAATGAAAATGAAAAAGATAATTTGACCCCAAAAAATGTAAAACATAATACTAAATTAGTATATACATACCACATTGTCACATAAATACTACTTCAAAACATTAATAAATAAATAAATAAATAAATAAAATATTTTTCTTTCAAGTTTACATACCCCAAAATAAGAGTCTAATGAAAAAATATTAGTGCATACTACAAAATACAAATGTTCAAAGATATTCAAAATGAAGAGAGTTATGTTTCAAGATTGAGGAACCTTGTACATTTTTTACAATAAAACCCTTCAAGTTTCATCAATCACAGAGGGAAATGGTATTAGAACTTATTGACGATGTTTTCACTGAGGTTTTCCATTATCCATAAACTATAGATTTAAATTTAATCGTTGATTGTCGTTTACATTTACGTTCCATTCTTCTCACCAAATTTTATATATGGATCGGAGGCTTTGAAGCCAATCAAAGGACTTCTATCAGTTCGTCATCAAACCGTGTGGGTGCGTTTGGTACGCAGACGGGACGGGACGGAATGGGACGGGACGGGACGGAACAGGACGGGACGGATGTTGTAAATTTCGAAAAAGACAAGGGGCATTTTTGTCCTAAAATGTTAAAAATTTCTGTCCCACAGATGTGGAACAACCCCGTTCCAGGGGGTGGAGGTGGAACCAAAAATCATCCAAAACTTGTCCCGTGGAACGCCTCGTGCCACTCGTTTTAGGCGTACCAAACGCGGGACGGAACGCCTCGTCCCGTCCCGTCCCGTCCCGTCCCGTCCCGTCCCGTCCCGTCCCGCGTACCAAACGCATCCTGTGGGTGCGAATGTAGCTTTATGGACGCGCTCATTAAATCAGTAGGTGAACATATTATCAATGGATAAATTAGCATCCTATTACGGAATACACATATCTCAGTTTTGAATAACGTATGTTTATTATATAAAATTTATAAATCGAAACCGTTTAATTTATTAGATTTTATTTGAAGATCATTCTACAATTTTTTTTTGAATTAGAGATTGTTTTAGTCATCCAAATTTATGGAACAAATCAACAATGTGAGTACCTAATAACATACTAGCATATGGGCACACACAAAGTGTGTGAGAAATTTTTTTATTTTTGTTTTTGAAATAGAAGGAGAGAGGAAGAGAATGATAGAGAATGTTGGAGTGAGAAATTTTTTTTTTAATTAGAGATTTGTTAGGATTACATGTAGATTAGGTTTTTAAAAAAAAAAAAAAAAGCAAAATTTGGTTGTGTGAAAGTACATTTCTGCCCCATATTTCTTATTGATATTATGTTTTAATTAGAGGGTTAAACTAGTAATTTCATAGAGTTTTGGTTGACAATGAGTGTTTTATTAATTAGTAGAGATTTATAATGAATCGTTCATTTATCTGATATATTTGAATGACTAAAAAAAATCTCCTATTCAACTGATTCTTCTTTTTTGTTTTTTTTTTTGTAATGATAATCTTCAAATGAAGATTAAGAATTGAACGATTCTAACTATGAAAATTATTGCAAGGAGTGGTATATGTGCATCTCCCTAGGGGATGCAAGTACTATAAGACAAAAATGTTATTTTGCCAGAAATACAAGCCGGTATTCCACATGTCATAATATAAGTGGAAGAAGACTGAAAAATATATCATCGCTACTTATATTATGATACGTGGTATACCGGTTATTTTCCAGTTACATGAAAAATCTCTCCTAATCTAGAATAGTAAAGATGCCCTCGTCCACTTATATTAACACGTGGTGTACTATTTTGTGCTCCAACCGTACATATAAAACTTTCTCAATGCCTGCCTACATTTTGAACTCCAATATGTTAACGTATGACTCGTTTGGAAGTATTTTTAAAATGCTTAAAAACTCTTTTGGTGAAAATATTTTTGAAACTAATCCTTAATAAAAAGAGTGATGCTACATTTTAGGGTACAAGTGTCATATGTATAGCATGAGAAACTTGACCACGATGTAAAATAAGGCTGGTGCTAGAAAATAATTTAGGTATAACATTTTTTTTTTATAAATTGTATATCAACATTTGACAACATGGACCAACAGAAGTAAGAGAAATGCACAACATTTGGCATTTTTGAGCCTCATTTCAATCTAGCTCAATATTCAAATATTAAGCCAAACAAGAGTAGTAGGTGAGATTTCAGGGATCTAACTATGAATTTTGTGCATGCTATAAGCAAATGACCGGAATGATCGTTCTTTGAATATTCATATGTTAAATTTTCAGATAATTAAGCTGACGTGGGCCTATTAGCAATCAGAAACTTTTCTACATAATGCTTGTAAGTTGTGGAGAATGGTGCTTGTAGGTAAACATGTAAACGGGTTAGATTTATCGGGTTTGGGTCGGGTTCAACTCGATCCGTTAAGTAAACGGGTCATTCGAACCCGACCCGTTAAGCTAGCAGGTCATCCGAATCTAACCCGTTACCTGAATCTAACCCGTTAAGCTAACGGGTCATCCGTTTCACCCCGTTAACAATTATTAATTTTGCATAGAATTTATTTTTTGTTGTTAAGACTTTACTGAAATTACTAAAACATTATCAACTAACGGGTGCTAACAGATCTAATAAGTGGACCCAAAGTGACCCGTTATTTAACGAGTTCACCAGTTAATGACCAAACCTGTTAAGCATCTACCCAAATACTAATATTAACGTGTCAGGATTATCAGATTAACGGTTCAAGTCCAAACTACCATGTCTAGTTTGAACTAATGTCGGCGGAGCATATATATGTCTAGTTTGAACTAATGTCGGCGGAGCATATCTTGCTGAGGTCAACTTCCATGTCCTTTTATTGATGATCTGGGCATGATGACGTGTGAAACTTCCATGTCCTTAAACAGACAATCCGCTTTTTTCTGCTATTTAACAATTATTGCAAAGCGCACTTTGTTCAACTTCCATGCGGGCAACTTCCATGTCCTTACACAGACTGCTATTTAACAATTAACGCGCACTTTGTTCAACTTCCATGCGGGCAACTTCCATGTCCTTACACAGAATCCGATTTTTTCTGCTATTTCACAATTATTGCAATGCGCAGTCTTTTCAAGTCTGCAGACTATACCAGATTATCCAAAAACCAGAACCACCATGGCAACCAAATGTGCTCCAACCTCCACCGACCCCAAACCAGCCGTCACCGACGAGGTCCGGAAGGTCTTCAAAAGCTTCGACTCCAACGGCGACCTGAAGATCTCCGTCAACGAGCTCGGCAACGTCCTCACGGCCCCTGACCCATCCAACTTAGATTGGGCAACAGTTATTCTAGCGTATTGCTTGTCAACGGCAATTGGAATGGCTCTCGTACCCATCCAATTGCACTCCAAGCAGCTCCCTCTATCCTTTTGCTTTCTCGGTCTCGCAATCACACTCTCCTTCTCGAGCATCTTGGTTAGCAAGTTCATTCAGAACTCCAAATGCCCACGAATCACAGTTCATCTCTTCCATTATTTCGGTGTCTTCTTTGGGGTGATCGCCTTCTTCATTTCCATCACAATCCCATTTCCCCTCTGGTTCAAGTGTACTGCATCTGTCATCTATGCCGCCTCAGGCCTTGTAATACTATTTTGTCACCACTACTATAACTGATCAGATGCATCCAGCAAGAATTATGTTATGATCCCAATTTTTTAGTTTAAGTTTATGGCTTAATTAACAGTTAAGTTAGTTGTAATTGAGGGTTTTGAATATTACTCGTGTGTTCTAGAATTAAGACAGTTTGTAAACCGCAAGGACTAAATCGATGAAATTGAAATGATGTGGGTGAATCTTGTTGGAAAATATTAGTATATAGATTTATTTTAAGAGTAGCTATTTGTATTATCACATGTACTAAAGTCCGCCAATTCATGTGAACACAAATAAATGACAGGAATAACATTTTTGTTATTTTAATGTTTGATATTTTAGGCCTAACCCATTAGTACTAAGATTTCATTTCCTTGCTTATTAGGCCAACACATGTGAACACAAATAAATAGTAAGAATAATATTTTTGTTATTTTAATGTTGGGTATTTTAGGCCTAACTCGTTAGTATTAGGGTTTTCTTTTTTTGCCTATTAGGATTAGGTCAGCTTTCTATATTTATATGATACTTTGTAGCTCTGTTGAATAACAAGTTAGTCACAATGTAGTATCTTGAAACATTATAGCCATTTTGACAATTTTGTTTGTTTAATAATATTCTTATCATTTATAAAAAGGAAAACTAACAAAAAGTCTAAAAAAAACTTCCCTTTTAACGAAAAGCCACTTTTGAAGGTATAGTGAATAGTGACAGTTAAAGGTAAAAAATGGTTTTTCGTTAAAAGTGAATAGTACCGGGGGTGTTTTATTAAACCTCCATTTATAAAAACTATATATATCATGCGGAAAAGAACAAAACTGTCGCCTCTTCGGGACCGACAGTCGCGCGATGCTTATACACAGAGGCAAGCAACTAAAGATATTAAGCCGTGGGACTTGTAGAACAAGATATATGGGCTTGAAGTGTATTTCATTAATACGTGAAACATGAATATATACAATTACATAACTTGGTCATCAAGGTTATTATCCCTACAAGTTAGGAATACAACTACAACTAGGATTACAAACATATTAGACTTCAACTAAGTTTCTACTTGTCTAACACTCCCCTCAAGTTGGAGAGTGGATGTCAAGAACTCCCAACTTGTGTAACATAGTTGAAAACTTGTCTTTCCTGAGAGGCTTGGTGAACAAATCTGCCAACTGGTGTGCCGTACCAACATACTTAGTTTCTATAGTGCCATCTACAATCTTATCTCGTATAAAATGACAATCCATCTCAATGTGACGAGTCCGCTCATGAAAAACAGGATTGGCAACTATATGTAACGCTGCTTGATTATCACAAAATAAAACGGAAGGACTATCGAAAGGAATGTTCAAATCTTTCAACAGAAATCAAAGCCACATCAACTCATAACAAGCACCTGCCATAGCCCTATATTCAACCTTAGCTGAAGAGAGTGAAACAGTTTTCTGTCGCTTCGTCTGCCATGAAATCAAAGAATTTCCCAAGAATACATAATACCAAGTAGTCGAACGTCGAGTGATGGGACAACCTGCCCAATCAGAATCACAAAATGCAGCTAACTTAGTTTGACTGTCAGGACAAAATAATAAGCCTTGACCTGGAGTAGACTTCAAATAACGAACAACATGAAGTGCAACATCCATATGAGGTACATGTGGCTCGTGCATAAACCAGCTCAAGACATGCACAGAATATGTGATATCTGGCCGAGTTATGGTGAGATAAATAAACCGCTCTATTAATCGCCGATACTTTTTAGGATCCTTGAGATGTTCTCCTTTATCAGATAATTTTGTATCATCCATTGGGAAAGCAACAGGCTGTGCTCCCAGAAACCTATAATCCTTGAGAATCTCTAATGCATACTTACGCTGTGAAATATAAATCCCACGCTGAGATCGAGAAACCTCAATTCCCAAAAAATATTTTAAATCACCAAGGTCTTTTATCCGAAAATGATCACGGAGAAAAGACTTCAGAGAATCAATGGCACTGACGTCGTTGCCTGTAATCACAATATCATCCACATAAATGAGCAAGGCTGTGAAAGAAGTACCAGACTTTCTGGTGAACAATGAATAGTCAGCTTTAGATTGTTGAAAACCAGCAGAAAGAATGGCAGTAGTGAATTTGGCAAACCATTGGCGAGAAGCCTGCTTGAAACCATAAAGAGTTGTGAAGGTGACACACAAGATTCTCCCCCTGTCGCCGAAGACCAAGAGGGATAGACATATAAATTTCCTCATGCAAGTCACCATGTAAAAAGGCATTATTAACATCGAGTTGGTGGAGAGACCAAGACTGACGAGCTGCAAGAGCGAGAAGACAACGTACCGTAATCATCTTAGCAGAAGGAGAAAAAGTGTCATGATAATCAATACCTTCAGCCTGTGTGTAACCTTTAGTAACCAAGCGAGCTTTATATCGCTCAATGGAACCATCAGAATTATACTTCAGCTTGTACACCCATTTACAATCAATGGGAATTTTGCCAGGGGCAAGGTAGTCAAAGTCCAAGTACCATTGTCATGTAAAGCTTAAAGCTCTTCAGTAATGGCACGACGCCAATTGGGGTCACTAGCAGCCTCAGAATAGGACGAGGGCTCCACACTTCGACTGACAGAGTTAATAAATGAAAGAGGTTTTGGAGTGTAACGGTGGTAGGAAAGAAAATTACAAAGTGGATAGCACATACCGTTGGCAGAACCAGGCTGCGAAGTTGAGGATTGATGTGGTGACATAATCATCTGAGAGCAAACATAGTCTTTTAAATAGGATGTGGGTTTATCGATACGGGAAGAAGTATGTTGAGTTTGGGGAACGTCAGTGGGTTGCGTGGGCTGAGAGATGTGTGGATCCGTGAGCATGAGATATGAATTTGGGTGGGTGTTAGGGAAGGGAATAGGTGGGGCCGAGTGTGTAGTAGGTGGAGGGTTGATCTGGGAGGGGATAGCACGAGAAAAGGATGTGGAAGTAGAAGTAGAAGGGGAAACATGTGGGGCCGGGAATGTAGATGTGGGAAGGGGAACACGTGAGGTGGCAGTGGGTGAAGACGAGATGGTGTCAGGGAGTGGTAGGTAGGAAAGGTCCAGAGGAACATGGAGAGGCAGCGTAGGTGTAGGGGATGGGGAATGGGTGTGGGAAATGGCATAAGGGAAGGAATCTTCATGAAAGATTACATCCCTACTAGTCAAAGTGCGATGGGTTTCAAGATCATATAGTTTATAGGCTTTTTGTCCATGTGGGTATCCAAGGAAAATGCAATGATGGGCCCGAGGGGAAAATTTAGTGGGGGTAAGGATAGAGGTGGCATAGGCTAGACAACCAAAGACGCGGAAGTGATCATATGTAGGGGTTTTGTTGTGAAGAACCTCAAAGGGAGATTTATTATAGAGACGACGGGTGAGAAGGCGATTGATTAGATATACAGCGGTAAGAACGTATTCACCCCAAAATTTTAGAGGAAGATGGGATTGGAAACGAAGGGCGCAAGCGGTTTCTAGAAGGTGTTGATGTTTACGTTCAACAACGCCATTTTGTTGAGGGGTATAAACACAAGAAGTTTGGAAAAGGACCCCATTGTCGGAGAAAAAATTACGTAGAGAAAGAAATTCACCGCCATTATCAGTACGAATGCATTGGATTATAGTATGGAATTGAGTAGTGACATAAGAAAAAAAATCCTTAATGAGTTGTTGAGTATCGTATTTATGTTTCACAAGAATGACCCACGTAAAGCGAGAAAAATCATCCACAATGGTTAAAAAATAATGAGCTCCAGAAAGGGAAGATTGGTGATTCGGGCCCCAAATATCACAATGAATTAAAGCAAAAGGAAAAGTCGTTGAAATTGAACTTAAGCCAAAAGGTTGACGAGTTTTTTTCGCCATAGGACAAACATCACAAACATGACTAGAATCAAAAGAACAATGAAGAAAACTAGAAGCTAAAACATGCAAACAGGTAGATGAAGGGTGACCAAGGCGCCTATGCCAAATGGAGGACGAGATTTTGATGGCGTTGCAGAGAGGGTGACGGGTGAGGATAAAAGAGGCAAGGGCTACAAGGTAATATAAGTCGCCACGTCCCTTACCCACACCAATCATCGCCTTCGAAACCAAGTCCTGCAAAACACACCAAGAAGGAAAAAAGGTTATGGAACACGATAATCCATCTGTAAGTTTACCAACTGATAAAAGGTCCACTTTAAAATTAGGGACACATAAAACATCTTTCAAATGAACTGAGGAATTTAAACGAAGAGTGCCAGTCAAAGTAATGGGATCAATATCACCACTAGGTAAAGAAACAGGTGGCAAAAGCGAAGCGGAAGTATTAACCAAACATGAAGCGAAAGAAGTAATATGGTTGTCAAGGATCCATTGACCATGACAAAAAGCTACAGGTAACAAACCTTTGGCAAAATCATCATGAAAAACGGCATGGGCCTGAGGAGACAAATGAGGGGCTGCAGTCTCAGTGAGAGCAGCAAAGACACAGGAGTGTTGTTCC
Organism: Crataegus laevigata; assembly: GCA_963580275.1. NCBI lineage: Eukaryota > Viridiplantae > Streptophyta > Magnoliopsida > Rosales > Rosaceae > Crataegus > Crataegus laevigata. The sequence goes on along the minus strand of OY756946.1, from coordinate 38,050,173 downwards.
GCAGAGAGTTGCGGCATGGCAACCTGGACTTCCTTCAAAGTGGGTGGTCCATACACCTGGTGGGCTGAGGGAGGGCCAGTTGTAGTGTGGGCCTAGAGACTATTGATGGGCCGATGGCTGGATTTATTATTAGTGCTACGAGCAGGAAAGACAGCAGCATTGTTGCGTGAAGACCCAGCTGATGCAGTGGATGTGGATGAGCGATGGGGTGGCCTTTGTTGAGAAAACTTGTCCCACTAACTTGCACGTGGCTACAATATTCCTTGTCAGCAAGACTACCACATGGTTTCGGCTTCTGTGCTCTGGTTGCTGCAGCATGGGCAGCAAGCACACCACATGTATTACATTTGTTTATTGCATGCATTTGTTTATTGCATGCGTGTATGTAAAGATGTATATAAACTTCTGCCATTACAGCAGTTAAGGAATACAACAGAATATTAAACTTAATATGGTATCAGAGCACAGGTAATCCTTTGCTCTGCTCTGCCTTCACTCTTCCGCTGCTATACTGTGAACAGCGACATCTGCTACTGCAGCAACCATTGCACTGCAAGCTGCACACTCGCTGCCTTGCCATCGCAAAGCTGCTACACAGCCATCGTCGCTGCTCTACCTGTCACAGCCATTAAGCACAGCCGTAGAGCACAGCCAAGCACAGCCACTGCACACTGCCTGTCGACATGGCAACTGACTCTTCCAGCAAACACACCAAATACGAAGATCCCAGCGATCCTCTTTATCTTCATCACTCCGATCAGCCTTGAGCGATTCTCGTCACACAACCTTTGAATGACGAAAATTACTCCACTTGGAGCCGAGCCATGGCCATGGCCCTCAATGCCAAGAACAAGGAAGGATTCATCAATGGATCCATTAAAAGGCCTGAGTCTGCATCCACAAGTGAATTCCAACAGTGGACTCGTTGCAACAACCTCGTGAAATCATGGCTGCTCAACTCTGTCTCGAAAGATATCGGAGCAAGTGTCATCTACAACAATGTTGCAGCTGATATTTGGAATGAGTTGAAGGAACGTTTCTCTCACACAAACAGTGTACACCTCTTCCATATTGAACAAGAGATACATGGAAGTGTTCAAGGAAATTTGAACATTGGTGCATATTATACCAAACTGAAAAGTTTTTGGGATGAACGTGATGCCATGTGCACTCTCCCAACCTGTACATGTGGAGCTACAAAAGAATTAATGCAGTTTCAGCAGAGTTAGAAAACCATGAAGTTTCTCATGGCCTCAATGAATCCTACGCTGCGGTTCCTGGGCAACTTTTACTTATGGATCCCCTCCCTGTTGTCAACAAAGCTTTCTCACTTATTATTCAAGATGAGAAGCAAAGAACAGTTTCAATACATGCTCCTGGAAGGTCTTCAGTCACCGATACCGCAGCTTTCGCCGTGCGGGATAACATGCGAAACTCTGGTAGGAATTTTTCTCCTAGAAATTCCCATCTAAAATGTGGTCGTTGTGATGCAACTGGACACACTTCAGATACCTGTCGTGCACACCTCAAGTGCGACTACTGTAATTGGAGAGGTCACACCATTGATCAATGCCGCAAACTGAAAAAGGCAAAAGACAATAGCGATAGGGGAGATTATCAGGACCGCAGGGGTTCCAATTCCAAGGCTAATCATGTTGATACCCAGCCAACGCCTCCAGCAACATCTCATTCGTCCTACAGCCTCACTTTCGAGCAATATCACAACCTGCTTGCACTCCTTGATAAGAGTCAATCCAACTCCACATCTAATCATGTCGGTACCACCTCTACTATGAATAATTTGTCAGGTAGAGTTTTTTGTGCTTCTGCTCTCAATAAGGGAAGGAACTGGATTTTCGATACAGGCGCCACAGACCACATGGTCTGCTCACCAAGCTTAATGACCACAAGTGTTCCGGTATACAATCGACAAGTGCACTTACCCAATCATGCACTTGCCGATGTCACACATATTGGCACAGTTCATCTCTCGAATGATCTCATCCTTCACAACGTGCTTTGTGTTCCATCATTTAAACTGAATTTAATTTCTGTCAGCAAACTCACTAATACCTCATCTTGCTTTGTCATCTTCACTGATAAAATGTGTCTACTTCAGGGCCAACGATCGGGGAAGATGATTGGGACGGGAACTGAACGAGAATGACTCTACTACCTTGATAATGTGATGAAAACCAGGTGCAATTAAGTATCAATTGTTGCCCCTTTTTCTTCTCAGCTTTGGCATCAACGCCTTGGACACCTTTCCAACAAGACCTTACGGCATCTCTCTACTTGCATTAAAAATTTGAAGTTTTGTAGCATTGATGATTGTTTGATCTGTCCATTAGCCAAACAAACACGTGCTCCTTTTCCTTTGAGTTCTATCACCACAAAGGCTCATTTTGAGTTAATTCATGTTGACATTTGGGGAGGTTACCATGTTCCCACTATCACAGGAGCACAATATTTCTTAACTATTGTGGATGATTTCTCAAGATGCACATGGGTTTATTTAATGAATCACAAATCAGATGCACGATCTTATCTCATCACTTTCATCCATCTTGTTGAAACACAATTTTCCACACGAGTCAAGGTTCTTCATAGTGATAACGGTCCAGAATTTTTTATGACCCAATTTTTTTCAGATAAGGGGATTCTCCATCAAACAAGTTGTGTCTCTACTCCCCAACGAAACGGGGTAGCAGAGCGCAAACACCGCCACTTACTCAATGTTGCTAGAGCCTTACTTTTTCAATCTCATCTTCCTAAGAAATTTTGGGGTGATGCAATCCTCACTGCCACTTATCTCATAAATAGGACTCCCACTCCTCTTCTTCACGGCAAATCACCCTATGAAATACTTCACCACAAACAGCCAACGTATGCACATTTGCGAGTGTTTGGTTGCTTATGTTTTTCTTCCACCCACCACCATCGTCCCACAAAATTTGATGCAAGAGCCACACGGTGTCTTTTTCTTGGGTATCCATATGGCACAAAGGGATATCGAGTTTACGACCTTCACACGGGTAAAATCTTTATCTCCCGTGATGTTATTTTCCATGAACATGTGTTCCCTTTTTCATCTTCTTCAGCAGTTTCACCACTTGTGTTTCCACATACTCAAGATACTGCCTGTGATGATCCCATCATTCATCCGTCCATTCTACTGGAGCAGGATTCCGTCGATCCACCCTCTTCTTCGCTGGTGAGTCCTGTTTCGGTTTCCTCTCCTTTTCTTTCCACATCACCACCTCGTCTTAAACGACCCACTCATGCACCTGGTTATCTTCAACAATATCACATTGACATCAACCTTCCTTCTCGGTCCGTCCCTTCATCTCACTCGGCGTTGACTATAGTACCAGGTACTCCTTACCCTTTGTCTGCTGTCCTCACATACGATCGTTTATCTGCTCGACATCGTGCTTTCACCACTTCCATTTCAGCTGCCATAGAACCCAGCTCATTCTCACAGGCTATACGCGACCCTCACTGGCGTTTAGCCATGGAAGAAGAACTGGCAGCCCTTGCTGCGAATAGGACATGGTCTCTGCAACCATTGCCCCCTGGCAAGAAGTCGGTTGGATGTAAGTGGGTTTACAAAATCAAATTTCGATCCGATGGATCCATTGAGAGATATAAAGCACGCTTGGTTGCCAAAGGTTATAGCCAAATTGAAGGCTTAGACTATCGAGAGACTTTTGCTCCGGTTGCAAAATTGACTACAGTTCGTCTACTCCTTGCTGTTGCCTCGGTCCAACAATGGCACCTCCACCAGCTTGATGTTAATAACGTTTTCCTCCATGGTGATCTTGAAGAAGATGTCTACATGTCATTGCCTCCTGGTTTCGGACGAAAGGGGGAGACACGAGTTTGTAAACTTCATAAATCTTTGTATGGGCTTAAGCAAGCCTCTCGTCAATGGTTTATCAAACTCTCTTGTGCTCTTACAAAGGCCGGTTATCAACAATCCAAGGCAGATTATTCATTGTTCGTCCAAAACCATGATGGTAAATTCACTTCTCTCCTTGTCTATGTTGATGATATTATCTTGGCAGGAAATAACATACAAGCAATTGAAGAAACCAAGTCCTTTCTTATGAAGCAATTCAAGTTGAAAGACCTTGGCCAATTAAAATATTTCTTGGGCATTGAAATTGCTCGCTCTAGCAAGGGGATCACCCTCTCACAGCGAAAATATGCCTTTGAAATACTTGAGGATGCAGGTCATCTTGGCGCAAAACCAGCCACCTCTCCTATGGAGCAAAACTTATCACTCAGAAAGGACGAAGGACAATGGGTTACTGATCCTTCCTCTTATCGCCGACTTGTTGGGAGACTAATCTACCTGACAATCACGCGCCCTGATTTGGTGTATGTTGTCCACATTCTTAGTCGATTTATGGAGAAGCCTCGAACTCCACACTTGGAGGCAGCCCAACGAGTCTTACGATACATTAAGCACACACCAGGGCAAGGTATTTTTCTTTCTGCAAGAAGTCAAATTCAATTGAATGCCTTTTGTGATGCGGATTAGGCCAGATGTCGAGACACACGACGTTCTACCACCGGATACTGTGTATTTCTTGGAGAATCCTTGATCTCCTGGAAAAGCAAGAAACAAAATACTGTGTCACGTTCTAGTGCAGAGGCGGAGTATCGTTCAATGGCAGTAACTTGTTGTGAAGTCACTTGGTTGAAATCTGTTTTACAAGACTTGGGTATCAAACATAAACGTCCAGTCAAGTTATATTGTGATAATCAAGCGGCACTTCACATCGCTTCGAATCCGGTCTTTCACGAAAGAACCAAACACATAGAAATTGACTGCCATCTTGTACGAGAAAGGGTTCAAAGTGGAATGATCGAGACATCTCACATCTCAACCATGAAACAACCAGCCGACATCTTCACAAAGCCACTGAGCTTATACCAGTTTACGACTTTGCTTTGCAAGTTAGGAATAATCAACATCCATTCCAAACTTGAGAGGGAGTGTTGAGAAAACTTGTCCCACTAACTTGCACGTGGCTACAATATTCCTTGTCAGCAAGACTACCACATGGTTTCGGCTTCTGTGCTCTGGTTGCTGCAGCATGGGCAGCAAGCACGCCACATGTATTACATTTGTTTATTGCATGCATTTGTTTATTGCATGCGTGTATGTAAAGATGTATATAAACTTCTGCCATTACAGCAGTTAAGGAATACAACAGAATATTAAACTTAATAGCCTTCATAGTTGCCTATGAAGAGGATGACCAACGGGATAACCATGGAGTTTGTGACAATTATCTCGGGTGTGAAAGTCATAGTTGCAGTAGGTGCAGTGGAGAGGAAGTCGGTCAGAGGATGCACGGGAAGAAGAGCCATGGACCACCATGGCTGCGGGTTAATCTGCAGAGCGAAGGGAGCCCAACGAACGCTTTTTTTTCTGCCTGAGAAACGGAGGAACAAGCCCGGCGAACAGTGGGTAGAGGGTTCATCAAAAGGATTTGATCCCAAATAGCAGAGAATGACTCATTGAGCCCCATGAAAAATTGCATAAGTTGCTGTCGGTTATTCTTGGTGCCACAAGAACAGGTGTAGAGTTCGATGTACAATGCGGGTTCGTCCCAAAGACCTTTGAGATGAGTGAAATAGGCAAAGACTGAGGAAGTACCTTGGGAGATAGTGGCGAGTTCACGATTGAGTTGGAATATGCGAGGGGGGTTGCTTTGAGAGAACCATTTGTGAAGGTCATCCCAGACGGCTTTGGCAGTGGTGGAGAAGAGAACGGACTCTGCAAGCTCAGGCTCCAAAGAGTGAAGAAGCCAAGAAAGAATCATATCGTTGCAGCGGCGCCAAGCCGCGTGCGTATCCGGATCCTCAGAGGCAGAGGGCTCCTCAATGTCGCCATTAATAAAGCCAAGTTTGTTATTGGCATTTAGAGAAATCTGCATTCCACGTGCCCAGGTGGTATAATTGTCTCCATTCAATTTTTTTTTAGACAAGAACAAGATTAGGGTGATCAGAATGATGAAGGAAAAAAAGATGACTGTGATCATTGTCGCCAATGATGAAAGAACAAGAACGGCAGAAGAAGGCTGCCGAGAAAAAAATTAAAAAAACTAGGGTTTTGAAACTTGCTCTGTATACTATGTAGAAAAAGATTTACATAACTTGGTCAGCAAAGTTATTATCCCTACAAGTTAGGAATATAACTACAACTAGGATTACAAACATATTAGACTTCAACTAAGTTTCTACTTGTCTAACATGACTCCCCAAACAATAAAAGAATATCCTTCAGTATGCAAATTCAATCTGAGACTATATGAAAGGCACAAACTCTTCGATAGAAAAGCTATATGCTGAGACTCTTTGCTGTACACTATCAAGTGAAAGGATAGAAGTTCAAAAAGAGCACACTGCCTAGAAGAATATACGCAGCAGAGTATGCCCAAACTATATATCCCCATCTCTTACCAGTACCACGATATTTCATTACATTCGACGCAAACCAATAGAGGGGAGAGCTGAAGGATAAGAAACGAGTAGCAACCTGCCAAACATGAAGCATTCAAAGTTACAATATCAATTTTCCAAATACAAACCTTGCCAGAAAAATAACATGAAGCATTCTTCTTCTTTCTTCTTTCTTCTTTTTCTTTTTCTTCTTCTTTTTGCAATCACTGAGGGGGGTTCAATTCTTTTTTCTTTCTTTCTTTTTCTTCTTCTTGCAGTCGCTGGGGGGTTGGGGGAGGAGGAGGGGGTTTAAATTTTTTTTTTCTTTCTTCTTCTTCTTCTTTCTTCTTTCTTCTTTCTTCTTCTTCTTCTTCTTCTTCTTCTTCTTCTTCTTTTTGCAGATGTGGTCGCTGGGGTGTGGGGGTTCAAATTTTTTTTCTTTTTTCTTTCTTCTTCTTATTCTTGCAGTCACTGGGCGCGGGAGGGGGGTTCAAATTTTTTTTTTCTTTCTTTCTTCTTCTTCTTCTTTCTTCTTCCAGATTTGGTCACTAGGGGGATGAGGGTTTTTCTTCTTCTTCTTCTTCTTGCAGATGTGGTCGCTAGGGGAGGGGGAAGGGATAGTTTCATTTTTTTTTCTTTCTTCCTTCTTCTTCTTCTTCCAGATCTGGTCGCTGAGCTTTTTTTTGTGTAAAAATTCAGGTTAAAAAATAAAAAATTATTTTTTTGCCACGTGGCACACAGTTGGCAGTCATGTCAGCACTTAACGGATCAATGGATGGAAAATGTAACGGATGTATAAAATTGAAATAAAATAGTACTTGAGGTATGAAAGTGAAATCTTTTAAAGATGTTGTATGGGGTTATAATAGACTTCAAATCTGAGAGGATATGGTCTAATTTACCCGTTATTAATCTACAAGAACAATTCCACGACCCAAAAGTCCAAGTTTTCTTTTTTTCCCCGAAATTCCCCTCTGCCTGTGACCTTTATATTTTCTTGTTTCTTTTCCGAATCGGTTGACTCCCTTGACTCGCTCTATTCCAACACAGTCCTCCTTCTTTCCTCTTCTTATTTTCCCTCCCTCCCTATTATGCTGCAAGTCTATGCGCATGTTTACTATGATGCGCACAGTCTGCTTGTGTTAGTGAGGGACTTGGATTGTCTGCCCTTTCACTTTCCATTCTCTTCCATTCTCTCCTATTCGTATGGTCATGGTTAAGTCACGTCAACATTTTATATTCATATTACTTTTTGTCTTATTATCTTTATCAAAAATTAATATAAAATGTTGACGTAGTTTAACCATGACCTCACAAATAGGAAGGGATGGGAAGTGGGAGGGCAGACAATCCAAGTCTGTTAGTGAGAGATTCGTTTTCTATTATATTATTTACTCACACGAGGACTGAGACGTTGACCACTTCCATTTTCTATTATATTTTGAATCACGAAATGCTACACGTGACTTACACGTTTTAAATATATTTATTTGCATAAATTGACAAAGGGAAAGTCAAATATTTAAATTAAATGAATATTTTTAGATCATGCTAGAAGAAACCCCTCATAAACCAATTAAAGCAGTTGAATTCACATAATAAAATCAATCTCTATACAATTTACATTAAGAATAAAAAAAATATTTAATAAACAATTAATTGAATCACATTATTGTTAGCCCATTGTGACTAAATGGTTGGGTTGGAAAATACTAGTTTCTAGATTTATTTTAAGAGTAGCTATTTGTATCGTGTGTACCATCATTTTAATAGAGGTAGAACCCGCCAACTCATGTGAATACAAATAAATTGTAAGAATAACATTTTTGTTATTTTGAGCCTAACCCGTTAGTTCTAGGGGTTTCATTTCCTTACTTATTAGGCCAACACGTGAATACAAATAAATGGTAAGAATAACATTTTTGATATTTTAATGTTGGGTATTTTGAGCCTAACTCGTTAGTATTAGGATTTCATTTTTTTTCCTATTAGGGTTATGTCAATTTTCTATGTTTATATGGTACTTTGTAACTCTATAGAATAACAAGTTAGTCACGATATAGCCTCTTGAAGTTTTATAACCATTTCGACAATTTTGTTTGTTTAATAATATTCTTATCATTTTGTAGTTCATCGCACACTCTTATTTCCAACTGGTCTTTGTAAAAACTATACATAACATGCGGAAAAGAACAAAATTGTCGCCTTTTCGGGACCGACAGCCGCCCAATGCTTATACAGAGAGGCAAGCAACTAAAGATATTAAGCCGTGGGACTCCCCAAACAATAGAAGAATATCCTTCAGTATGCAAATTCAATCTGAGACACTCTGAAAGGCACAAACTCTTCGATAGAAAAGCTCTTAGCCAAGACTCCTTGCTGTACAGTATCAAGTGAAAGGATAGAAGTTCGAAAAGAGCAAACTGCCTAGAAGAATGTACGCAGCAGAGTATGCCCAAACTATATATCCCCGACGCTTACCAGTACCACGAGATTTCATTATATACGACGCAAACCAATAGAGGGGAGGGCTGAAGGATAAGAAACGAGTAGCAACCTGTCAAACATGAAGCATTCAAAGTTATGATATCAATTTTCCAAATACAAACCTTGCTAGAAAAATAACATAATAATACCAGTAAAGAGCACAAGCTGAAAACCAAGATGGTAATCACTAATCTATTATGCCATTCTGATTACCAGGCAACATCATTACACCATCTCTGGAAGAGAACTTTATGCGTCATCTAAGTAAGTGAAAATCTTTAGTCTTGGTGCATACAAATTTGGAAATACATGCATAGTTCGGAGTTTCTGGTGAGTCAGTTCTATTCAAAATGTAAAACTTGAGCATGATTAATCTTTATATGATTGGTTAATCTTCATCTATCAAGCCATTCGTCCCTGAAACAATTTGTCAATTACAAGGGGAAACAAGCAACTGATTCCCTTTAGCTTGATTTTTCCATTGAAAGATAAAATAAATTATGATGCCAGTGACGATCGAATCTCTTTTGTTTTAACATCAGAATCCAAATATAAACCCAAAAATTTGACAAAATTATATTGATCGAGTCAGAGAATTACTGACAACCATAATTTCATGAAGCTGAAAATTAGTATTCTATATTTCTCAAATACTCCTAGCTTAAATTTTTTTGGCAAGATAAAGAACTTTAAGATGGAATAAAATCAAACCTGCACATGCATGACAAAAAATGCGGTGGCTGCCATAAATCCCAAATGTAGAATACATGGAAGCACAGCAACAGACAAGTATCCTTGCTTTGCTAATACTTTATGTTCTTCTGAGAGTAAAGCAGGACCATCTTTGTTCGCTTGCTTGGCAAATGATTGATTACACGGTGTTGAAAGCCAGCATGAATGGAAGAGAAACAATATTCCAAAAATACTGATTAGGTCGTGCATAATAAAACAATTGGATGCATGTGCACATATTGATTTATGCTAAACGATTGATTTACTAGCTTCACATATGTCAACAGAATAAGGTATAAAAGCAATGACAGTAATAATATGTCAAATCACAAAGCAATGGCTGTTTAATAGTAAAACCCTGACTTCTGGAGGAGTATTCTGCTAGGGAAAATAGCACCGCAGTAGAATCTTTATCCTCAGGAGGAGCACGGAAACTCAGAGAAGAAATTTTCAGGATTTGACTTTCCCTAATGGATGATTGAGCAAAGTGCCAGAGACAATATTGGTGACGCCAGCAGAATGTTTGGCAACTGTTTAACTTGGAAGTATCTCAAGAAACCTACTCCCTGGCATGAACGTAAACCATCAACTATGAATATATCTCAATTTTATTCCAATTTTTTTGCATTTATCCTTTATTTGCACGGTATAAGTATAACAAGATGAAACAGTACAGATGCATATAGAGCTAGCTCAATTACCATTTCTTGCAAAATCAAATACTAATTTGCATCTTATACATAATAGACTATCTTTATTACTATTTAGTGATGCTTTTCCAATAATCAGCAGGACAAGGACTTTTTTTTGTAACAGTGCTCTACAAAAATTGACAGTAATGATTGTGAACATTTAGCTAAACCTGAAAAAAAGGTATTAGTCTGATGAACAAGCATTGGTGGTTAAAGATCACATACCAATAGTGACTTTGAATATAATTGTACAACAATGGTACCCTTGCATTGCACCAGGGCCTCATATCGGATGGAAGATGTCCAAGACAGAGATTGTTGTATCCATATGCTTGAAATGCAATAAAAGGAACAAATATACATATACAGTGCAGAGCTTCACCAACAACAGCCTGCAATACCAACTGCCACAGAAATGAAAATTACTAAGCGATCATCTTTTTTATAAGTATAAACCAACAAATTGCTTTGTGCTACATAATTGACATGTTCTGTTTTCCTTTGATACTGTACAAGAATATTCTAACCACGTCTACATGGTATGGAGTGGTATGGTTTGCTGAATGAAAGTCTACTTTCGTGGAACTGAGTAGGCAAAATAAATTATTGATAATCAGGATACTGAAGCTTAATCTTTCATGTGTATCAACTTAAAATCGTATGTAAATAAAAAATTGAAACCTACAAAAGGACGCTTTCTCAAGAAAACAGCATCATACACCTGATGCATAGTCTGAAAACAGAAATAACCAGCATTAAGCACTCCATTGGACCTTGAAAATCCCGAAAGAGCAAACCAAAGAACATCAATGACATCTTTTCCAGATATTAGATGGTACAATCCTCCAACTGAAAAAAGGGCGAACAATGTCTCTGAATATCTGCAGTATAAAGCAGATGAAAACCTCAGCCTGATGCAATATCATAGGTACCAACAAGAAAGAAACAAAAGAAAAGGGAAAATTACATTGATGAATAGAATATGGAAGCTGGATTGAAGCAAAACAAAATCGAAGCCCTCAATGCTGCTTCTTGGTCCTTCAAAATGACAACTGAAAGCCTGTTAAAGTGACAAGGGAAAGACAAGTAATCAAAAGTTTTAAACCAATCGAAACGTCAATGTAAAATAATCAAGGGCAGCCAATTGGATCCAGGTTGATATGTATAGCTCCCCATTCTCGAAACTTCATTCTGATATATATCTACATTCTTTCCTTTTAATTATTGACAAAATCCAATTTCAGAGAATAAGGGCCTCATTAAGGTGGCAGACAAGCTCTAATTATTGCTGGAAAGAAACACACTTGAAGATGCCAAATAGTTATAGTCCGGATAAACCTTTTCCGAATCGAATTGAAATTATGAAAGCTCACCTGTATAAATAAACTGCCGCAAACACGAAGCCAATGTTATTAATCACATAGCCCGATAATCCCAACACAGCTCTTTGCCCAATAACTGGAACCAATGGCGCCAAAACTGAAACACAAAACACAAAACTATAAAAAAGCACTGATTCAAACTCAACAAACTGATAAAACACCAATTGGATATGCTTATAGTTCAGAAATTGCCAATTGGGTAAGCTCAAAGTTCACAAATTACCAATTGGGTATTGCTTAAAGTTCACAAATTGCCAATTGGGTATTGCTTGAAACCGTAGAAACTAACATACTTCCAAAATGGTATTACTGAAAGCTGATAATCTGGGCCTAACCTGTGAGGTATAAGAACGACATGCAAAGAGGAAGAAGGGGGAAGAAATCATAGGTCTGCTCGTACTCGTAGCCACACTCTGCGATCCGGACAAAGTAGACACTTTCCCATACAATGCTGGACTCGATAGCCGAACACAGGGAATGAAAGAGGACGTTTTTTTGTGCAGGCATGGTAGATAGGCAATCGGGATTGACGGGGGCGGAGGTGTCGTACGAGGACAGGAGATTCCGCCATAGGAGGATTAGAGTCAGGACTAGGAGTCTGGACTGGATTGCTGATCTGATCACAATTGCTTCATGGGGGAGTTTCGGTGAGAATTTGGTCGGAGGCATTTGGGTTTGGTTACAGAACTCCGATCCGCTCAGAGAAGATGGCAAACAGAACTGATTGGGGGGGTCTGCAATTTCACGGGCACCACTGATTTACTGTTGCATATTCAATAAGAACCTGAGAGATTCGCAATGGTTTCCTCTGCCTCCCTTCCAGGTAAATCAGCATGTAAATTTGGATCCCTTGAGGGCTTTTATTTCTGGGATTTTACTGTTTCGATTCGATCGCAATGGAAATTTCCATCTGGTTCCTTTTTATTTGGTCTATTTGCTTGCTTTCTAAATTCAACGGGATTGAATTGATAGAAAGAGGGGGTTGTTTGTTTGCTTAATTAGGATTTGGATTTCGCTAATTGCTTCGACTGTGATCTACCCTTTTGAGAATTTTGTATCTTTTCCTTCTGTTTTTGAATCCGAGGGAATGGGTATTCATTGGTTGGTTGCTAGTTCTGATGAAAAAAATTGCCCTATACGCACGCCATTCTTTGAGCCTTAGTTTGTTTAACATGATTTTAAGTAGAAAATAAATTTCAATGTGACAGAAATTGCAACATGATTGAGCTACCTTGCTCCTCATTAATTGTTTATATCTAATTAAACAGTAGTATTTTTTATTTTTTTTTAACAAAAAGAGGTTCAACTGGTGCTATATGGGCATCCTTATTAGTTTAGTCCAAATTAAACTGGAGTGGGGGGCAAGGGAAGACTCACAGACGTAAAAATTGCTTTTGGAATCATATAAACATTTCAGTCTTTTTTAGCATCATCATGTGATTTATCAACGTCAAAAATCGAAATTAAAACATGCAATGTGGAATAAGGGCCTGAAATTTCTCCCCAATGATTGAACCACCCCGTGGTGGTTAAATAATAGTAATATTTCATGCATGCATAACTTTACATGCAGCTTTCATTTTTAGTGAACTATTGAAGGCTGGTTTGATAAACGTTTTTTTTTTTTTGGCACTACATAAATATAGAAGGGTGATGTTTAAAAAAGAAGTCCAACCATCAATCGCTATATGATATGGTCTATAAAAAAAATGGTCTAAAAATCTAATCTGCTTAGCATTTTTTAATATGAAAAGGTAATAGGACTCGGATCCTTTCCTGAGCCCAAGGAGAGGATCCTCCTGACCAAAGGACTTGGACCGTTGGATGAAAATCCAACGGCTACAAATAGGAGGGTCCCTTTAAAGTTAAAATAATTATAACCGTTAGATTTTCATCCAACGGTCCAAGTCCTTTGGTCAGGAGGATCCTCTCCTTAGGCTCAGGAGATGAACCAAGTCTAAGGTAATATATGAGATAAATGACATGTGGATAATGATAAAGAGAGGAGGTTATTTTTTTTTTTATTTTTTATTTTTTTGTGATCAAGGTGAAACTTTTATTAAACAGCAAACCCAAATTTACAAGCAAATTAAAAGGCCCAACAAGTTGACAATACTTTCATCCTAAAAACAAGTTGTATCAGTCCTATTAATGAAGATGGTCGCTAGAGATCCTTATGTGTGATCGATGTGAGGCTGCTAGAAGGATACTGATCTTAAAAGGACAGGTTTACGTTGGAGAAAGGTTTTAAATGTAGGGCAATTAGTGTTGGATGATGTTGCCAAATCGGCGAAGTCAGCAAAAGTTAGTTCAGGTTGTTAAAAGCCATGTCAGCACATGTTAGTTGTAAATTGTTGTTAGTTGGATATTGGTTGAGTCTGTTAGCTTTAGCTATCTTAGGCGCCAAGCTTTATATTTCTCTATATAACATTGTAAAAGTCACAATGTAATTCATTCAAGTCTATCAAATACAATCTTGAAAGTTCTCTCTTTTGGTTATTTCCTTCTTCCTCCTGAGATTGTTTTCTGCATTTTTTACTTTACTGCAACATTTCAATATTGTTATCAATTAGTAGGAATCATCAGTTTTTTTACAGTTGATTATAGAAATTATCAATGTTTATTATGTCGTCATTATATCATTGTTATGTAGTTTTGATTTCATCGTTGAGTCATCAATATATGATCAATATGTGGTCGTTACTAAAAACTGATCATTCCTACTAATTGCTATGAAGTGTAAGGTGTGAATTATAACTAACCCCTATGTGCTGGTGTGATCTGGATATATGGTTTACTACCTGTTTTTGCGATCCACGCACATGACCGAAATATTGATAGAGAGAGAGTGGTTCATTTATCTACCTTAAGCTAGAAATCTATATATGCATACATTAATATTTGCCTTTAAATTTTGCAGGAAAAAAGAATATGCAAATGCACATTTAAAATTAACTATACAACTTTACCTAACTTCGTTTAGCTGATAAATTGTTGTATTTGATGTTCATCTCCTCGGGTGGTGTTAGTTATAAATATCTTTGAGGGATAAAGGATTATCATGTCCTGCCATCTCAAGTTTGTACATTATTATTATTATTATTATTATTATTATTTATAAACTTGAGATGTAGGACATGAAAATATTCTGAAGTACCAACGAGGTTCCCCGTTTCACGAGAAAAGCTTCAAAAAAATTAAAAGAGTGGAAAATAATTTTTGAATTTCTATCATTTGATTCCTTTATAAGTATTTATCCTCTCTCTGTTTAGAGGTTGTTTATAAAAAAATCACTTCAAAACATTAATGATGGTAACAATCTTGATGGACTTAAACCGATCACAAGAATACCGACTACAGTACCTATTATCCAAAGAGGAATCCTTCCAGTAGTATCAGCAATTTATCCTACTTTCCTCCACATTTTATCAACTGGTTGTGCTACAGACATAAACCGCCATAAATAATTATGAAATAATATCTGTCCAAATGGGTTAAGAGAATTCCTACTATCTATTTTTTTAATTAAATAAATAATTGAGAAATAAAACATCAAGTAAAAAAATGTAGAGACTGGTACGATTCAATTCAACACTTTGTTTGTTCGGGTTTGATTGTGTGAGATTGCACTTTTGAAATGGAAGGAAAACCAATTGGAGAATTATAAACACACATTCCTTTATTCTCATACATACCCTGTTTAAATTTGTCTTTTTAATTTATTCATTATGATGATAAAAAATAAAGAAAAGTAAATGAAAAGCCCTAAGAATTGTGTAAAAATCAGCTCCAAACCAATTTTACTACATCATGAGCACATTGAAATTTCTAAATGGTAAAGCATTTGATCACATGGGGAAGAGGTAAAATCCTAATTTTTAAAAGCAAAACAAGTCTAAAGCTTATTTAGGCCATCTCCAACTCTTGAGCTAAAATCTAAAATTTTTAACCCAAAAAATTTAAGTTTTAGAACAGAAACAACTTTTCTGCTCCAATCCTTCTGGCCTAAATTTTTTAGCTTGATATTATTAAAGAATAAATTTAGGCTAATTTTTTCTTTTAAGGTAATTTAAAAAAAAATGTCATAATTTAATTTTATGAACATTTTAATATAAAAATATTTAAATTCCGATAAATATTGAAAAATCACTAAATTCTGGTGAATTTTGAATTAAATTATTTTAATTGTTGGACTTAAATTTGGGCCATTAGATCTTTTTTACCGTTAGATTTGATTATATTCGATCTCAGCCGTTGGATTCAATCAATCTTGGGAGACATGCCCATGTGGGTGGGGTTTCGCTGGTGGTGCCCACACCATTTTCTGGGCTAAATCCTGGGGGAATTTGACTTTTGTTTGGCTTTTAGCTTTTAGCTCACACATTTAGCTTGAGTTGGGTTGGGTTTTTTGTTTTTTGGGGGGAGGGGGAATAAAACCTAAAAAATAACATTTAACTCAGAGTTAGGTTTGGTCTTATGGCTTCCTTGTTCTCTAGACTTGAAGATGTTCCGAGATTATGATAACAAAGACCGAAGCTAGAAGCACCACTACTGCCCCTATATCCAGCAGTATTATAACAAATTTACTCCAGAATTTTAACCTATTTTTTATGGTAATTAGTTTTTTAGAATTTAAAAATGCTGATGCACAAAATCATTGAGGATTTCGGTACAACAAAAAGTGTCAAGTTTATGACATTAGCTAGATTGCTCTGGTCACTAGTATGAATACGCATGTAAAGAGATAGAGATATGGAAGCAAACACAAGATGTATGTGGTTCACTCAGATTGGCTACGTTCACGGAGTAGAGGAGTTCTCATTAATTGTGAAGGGTTTACACAAATACATAGGTTCAAACTCTCCTTTAGTGAGTTCTAGTGAATAGTTTAGTACAAATGGCATTAGGATTATTGTGAGAGAATGATTTCTATTTATAGAAGAGAGTTTTTAGCTTCATTCTGACAATAACACGTGTCGTGCTGTGATTGACCTATGATGTTAACACCTGTCGCGCTGTGATTGGTCTTTGACGTTGACATATGTCGCATTGTGATTGGCCTCCTGGTTGGAGGGAAACTCTTGTGAGTCATTGACAGTATAATGTTGACCGGTGCTAAGTAGTTTTGGAGTTAGTCAAGTATGATACAAACAAATAGCTCTTTATCTAGTAATATATGTTTAATTTAGTTGGTTTTATAATAGGGAACTCTACAAGCAGTGGTACAGTAGCTCAAGAAAAGAGTGATGGTGGGAGCCTGGGAAAGAGCTTGATGGGAATAGACAAGGGCGAAGTGTTACAGCCCGTCCCGGAATTTTTAATTCCGAAGACGTGAAATTTCAAAAATAACCTTGAACGGGATTAAGGTGCGTAAATGTGATGTTGGTTTTAATTTAAGTTCCTACTTTTGGTTAATGTGATTATTTTGTGGGTTAAGAACTTAGACTTAGGTTTAATATTTTGTGGTATTAATTTTGTAGTCAAATTTGGGTAGGACCTCACGTGGGATCCCCATCCCTCAAATCCTTCCCCAAAACCCGTAACTGGTCTCTCTCTCTTTCCCAAACACTGGTCTCTCTCTCTTCTCAAACTCTCGTCTCTCTCTCTCTTCCTCTCAGTCGTGAACCATCACTCAAACCCACCAAAATCTTCCACCAACGATTGATCTAAGGTTACCATTGCAACCCTGAGGACTTCACGATCATGTAGGTACCAAATCCAGGTAAGTCTCACTTCGAAAAACCCCTAGTTCTAAAGTTCCCGTGGTTGGTACTGTTCATAAACTTCGAATTGGTTGTGTTTTAGGCTAAACCAAGATCGCAGGGAGCCTTAGGAAGTCCTAAGGAAGCTCGGAGTATAACGTTTGGAAGTTTTGGACGTCGAAATCACCTAGTTCGAAGTTGAGCCGAGTTTGTGAAATTTTGGAAGTTATGATTCCGTGGTTTTTAGTGTTTAAAACCATTCCATCGTGATTCTACATGTTAAGGGCTTCAATTTGGTATAAAATTCGAGAAATTTGGACGAAAAACAAGTGAGAATAGCTAAGTTGAAGTTTTCCCAGTTTTCCGGCGAAACCAGTCGCCGGCGGCTGGCGAAGTCGCCGGAGAAGACGACGGAGAAGGAATATTCCGTCAACTCTGACGGAATATTCCAACGCCGTTAACTGACGCCGTTAAAGTTGACGGAATATTCCAGGAATATTCCTGACGGCGTCAACTGACGCCGTCACTGTGCAAGGCACGTGGCCGCGCGTGGGGGCGCGTAGACCCGTGCCCAATTCGGCGCGTGGGGGCGCGTGAGGTATAGAAAAATTATTTTAAAAATACTACGATGCTCGTGAGGTTG
Source organism: Crataegus laevigata (assembly GCA_963580275.1). Lineage (NCBI taxonomy): Eukaryota > Viridiplantae > Streptophyta > Magnoliopsida > Rosales > Rosaceae > Crataegus > Crataegus laevigata. Next base: position 38,032,079 of record OY756946.1, on the reverse strand, counting down.
TGTAGATCACGTTAGAGTATTCATTTGTCAAAATTGAGCATCGTATGAGGAATTAATTGCCTAGTTTGGTTTATGTGCGTTAAATGACGTTTTTTAGTGGTTTCACATCTAGGTGGGAATTATAACGAGGACGAGCACAACCAGGGGCGTCAAGGGGGTCACGATCCGGCAACGTACCAGTGAGTGGGCATTTGCTTTTTATATATATACCTATATACTCGATTTTTCCCAGAAATCAAACGTAAATGAAAAGTATGTTGAAATAAGATATGAAATATGTTTTGATTGCCATGCATAGAATTTCATGAATATTACAAATTGTTGTATGATGTATATATGTGAAATGGTGCGGTGGACGTACAGGTAAGTATCAGGTGAGTATTATTATTGTATGATGATGTTGAGATATGTTTAGCTCATAACCTGCACCATAGTGTTAGTGCTTATAATATTCACCGCACCGCATCGCACGCTCACCTTGGATCCAAGTAGATGCTAGTCGTACAGACCATAGGAGGTGGTTCCGACAGGCCAGTCGTACAGACCTTTAGAGAGGTTCCGACTGGTGGGTGACCTTAGATTATGTGCACAAATGATTGATGAGAAAAGCACTAGAGCGTAATATTAACCCTTAAGTCGTACAGACTACATTAGGTAGTTCCGACTTATGTGCAGAAGGCCGTACAGGTCACAGTTGGTGACTCCGGCAAGATGAGATATTGAGCTTTAGATTCAGCCGTACAGGACCATTGTAGGGTCTCCGGTTGATTACTTTCTTTCACCTGATTTGTTTTATGTTAATGCATTCATACTAAACTGTTGAATTTGGCATGGTACATTCTCTATTGAATCTGTTATGAGATTGATGATTGAGATGGTTGAGATATATATATACTATTTTTCTGGGAAAGTATACAGGTTTTCAAAGAGGGGTTATAAATGTGGATTTACGAAATGATTTGGAAAAGCTTTATTTTCGCCCACTCACGTTTTCTGTTTTGCGCCCCTCCAGGTTCTAGTTGATAGTTGAGGCGTTGGTGGCCTACGAGGACTCCTTCGGCGTTCTGACAGACTAAATAAATGTAGGATTCACCCGAGGGTGTTGTAAAATAGTTATGGTCCTACTTGACTGCACCTAGATGCTTATGCTCTGTTTATGTGTGTTTAGTACCTTTTATGCACTTAGAACGCTTGGTTGTTAATAACTGCAATTAGTGGGTTTTTTCTGGTTTTTGTTGGCTCGTATTTTGTTATATTATCGTTTCCGCCTGCACTTATGGTTACGTCACGCTCACGTGACGGCCAGCACGTCCTAGTCTTCGGGTTAGGGTGTGTCACGAAGCCAGGATTTTTTTCTTGGGTGGGCTAGCTAAAAATAGTACCATAAAATTATATATTTATATATTTATATATTTGCTTATATAAAATTATATAATAATCAATATCAAAGAAACAACAATATAATATAAACTATTCTCAAAATCATAATCCTAACCGATAAATTCAAGAACCATATAAATAATTAACCTACTAATTAAATTAAGAATAAGTAAATAAAGAGATCAGGAACGTACCAAAGGTGACATTCATTGGAAAATTGCAACGGAAAGTCAAGAATTGTGGAGATAGGGATTTAACTGTGTATTTAAAGAACTTTATTTTTATTTTTATTTTTTTGAGTAAGAAGCACATAGCTAAATTACATAGGGTAAATGCTCTTTTTCTTTAAAGAATAGAATCAAGGGACACTAGAGATAGAACTAATTTATAATTTTTAGTATTAAAGCGTATTATTTACTACCTCTCCTCTACTAAATATACATTAAATAATAATCTGTATTGAAATTGAGTACACTATAAGCATGAGTTTACAAAATAATAGATCTATTCACAAACCCATTTTACTTCCAACATAGCCTTATTAATATTTTGTTAGTGATCATCTTCAATTCATTTGATCCGAACAACCGACAATTAAGAGAGGTGTGTAAGAAGTAAAAATGAGTGCATGGATAGCACCACCTTTACAGAAAACCTCCTTGGGCTACAGCCCACCTTAGCCTTGTGGGTGGCTACACCATTGGGAATAGAGATGCTCTTTGGGAGTTTACTGTTTTATATTCCACACCTGGTGTTTGATGTTTGATATAAGACTGGCTTGTCCTTACTGCTAATCGTTTTGTGTGTTACGAGATCTCTCTCTCCCCCTGTCTGTCATCATCTGCACTTATTTCTCTATATTAATTGGATATTATTTTGGTGCGTGTATGGATTAATTGGAATCATTTGAAAGTAAATTCAAAGCTTACAAAGTATCGAATTCATAAATTCTCGTTATTTTTTTTAGGGAGCTACTGTCCGCATTTTTCTATTGACCAATTGTTGTGGTTATATCCTGTATACCTTCACTTCTCTTCTTTCTTTTTGGTTACCCATAAAAAGTTTTAGTAGACCTCAATGTTTTCATGGTCTTGAAAGATCTCATGGGGATGTTAAGGGTGTGTTTTTGTTTGGGCCCACAAACTTTCATTGGACTGGACTAATTGTTAGTCTAGTCTAGTCTCATGTATATTAGGCAGCGGGATTAAGTTAAGTGGGATTCAATCGGACTCGCTCCGACTTTCTCATTTGCTAAGAGTTCTTAGCAAGCACCCCCAAATATGACAGGATTGCTAAGACCGTCTTCAAAAGAGTTCGCTCGTCCTGCTTCTTGTCTTCGTCTTGCAGGTCTTACTCCCTCATCCTAGTCCTGCTCTCTCATTCTCATCCTGCTCCTCTCCGATTTGGTTTTGCATATCTGAAATTATTATTGATTTTTTTTGTATCGATTATGTTGTTTTGGGTTCCAAGTCTCTGAAATTTTGGAATTTTTATCACAAAAATTGGGTGCAATTGTGTTCTATGATTGGGTGTGTTTTTTAATTGATTGCTACCCAGGATTTTAATATCGGGTGGTCTCAATATTCAAGCTAAAAAAAAGAATGAAAATACCATTGTAATATTAAATGATAAATTATAACTTTTTATTCATAATCTTTATACAAACAACAATTTAGTGTAACCCTTTTCCATCATTTTTAACAAGATCACTAATTCCTTGCGATTAAGAAAAGTTATTTCTCAAACAAATAGAATAAATTTAAATATTAAATTGATCTTGAAATCCCCAATTAAGTTGATCTTGAAGTGTTGATAGATACGTGAAGTTTGGTGAAGAGATTGGTGATGTGCTGATGATGGTGGACTTCAGTTGGGTGGAGTGGGATTTAAGAAATGGAGGATTAGGGAGTTAACTCGTTATTAATATCAGCGTGTTGCTGCGGGTTTTAAAACTGAACGAAATGCTATATTAAATTACTTGAAAAATAGTTTTGCAAAGCAATAACAACACTAATAACAGAGGAATTGGTAAAGCTTTGTAGAGAAAAGGCTCAATTATGAGAAGATAGGGATGAACGTGAAAGTTTTTTTTATTGGATCATAGCAGTTACAACTGTTTTTGGATCAGGATGATCATATTTACAGACAAAAAATTAATAGATACTTTCATATGGAGATATAACCTGCATTTAAACTGTCAAGTGATTTAAACTGCATTAGGCTAATGATTTTCAAATTTAAACATCACAATGCATAATTGAAATATTAAAAGAATAATAAATCTCTTCCCACATAAAACAGTCAGATTCTCGTCCTCATCCAAGGCCCTGATGATGTTTCAATACTCTACGGCGTTTTGCACCTACGAAAGATATCAAGAGACAAAAGATGAAATGTAGATGAGCAGCAAAATTTACAAATAAGCACAACATCATTTCAGGAGGAACAATTTGGGGTCGGTCTTGAGCTGCACGTGAGAAGGGTGCAACTAAACCACCATATGCCAGATAACAGACAGACATAAGCATATGCACTGAATGCTAAGGAATTAACAATCTTTAGCTCTAATTAGTTTAAGAAAGTAACGCTACAATGAAAAGCAAATTACAACAATTCTCAATAAGCTTTCAGATAATTTTATTTAACAAAAACTAACGAAAAGTCTAAAAAAAAACTTCTTTTTTAATGAAAATTCATTTTTAAAGGTATAGTGAATAGTATCAGGGAATGGTAAAAATGTGATTTTTCATTAAAAGTGAATAGTACCGAAAGTATTTTATTAAAACTCTTTTTATTTAAGGATATATATTACTATTTCACTCACAGCTTGTCCATACACAGTTTATTATCTGGGCAAAAGAATTAACCAACGATATATAAATAGTGTTTTTTGTGTTCTGTTTTAGTGTATGTATAATTTGGGTGGGGTGGACTTTCTTACATAGTCGAGCCTGTTTGTTTATTTTTTTAATGTAAAATGGTGAGGCTATCAGCCTCGCACGTGACCTAGGTGGTGTAGTCATACAACACATACAACATATCAATGCTCACCGTTTTACTTAAAAACTCACGTAGCCTAGATAGCACGTGACTTATGATGCTTTTTGGATAGAAATTGATCGTCTTCATCTCTCCTTTTGGTTTGTAAAAAGCCAGAACATTGCGGCCGCTGCTCTTATCCTCCGCCACGAGGCCCACGACTTGGGTGGTCCTCCGAAGTTCTCAGAGCCAATTATCCAAGCTTCCTGGTGGTCTCAGGACCAACTAAGTCCCTTAATAAATCCGCCCCTGCTTCCTAGTTAAACAGTTGCCAAACTTTCTGTTGGCTTCGCCAATATTGTCTCTGGCACTTTGCTCAATCGTCCATTACGCGAAGTCAAAGCCTGAAAAGTTCTTCTCTTTGGGTTTTCGTGCTCCTCCTGAGGATAAAGATTCTGCTGCTGTGCTCTTTTCTCTAGCAGAATACTCCTCCAGAAGTCAGGGTTTTACTTTTAAACAGCCATTGCTTTGTGATTTGACATATTATTACTGTCATTTTGTTATAGCTTATTCTGTTGACATTGAAGTTGGTAAATCAATCGTTTAGCATAAATCAATATGTGCACATGCATCCAATTTTGTTTATTATGTGTGACATAATCAGTATTTTTGTAATATTATTTCTCTTCCATTCACGCTGGCTTTCAACACCGTGTAATCAATCTATTGAATTTTGATGTGTATTTCATTGATTGTGTTGTCTTACAATTACAAGATGAAACATATATATAGGAAGAAAAGAAATGACATATACCTAACTTGCCTAACTTGCCTAACTTGCCTAACTTGCTAACTTGCCTAACTTGCCTAACTTGCACAAGAAAATTGACTAGCCTAACTTCACTAGTCATCCAATACCATTATTCCAACATGTTTGTTTCATGCATTTTAACACTCCCCCTCAAGTTGGAGTGTGGATGTCAATGACACCCAACTTGCTAAGTAAGACCTCAAAGGGCGTTGAGCTTAGTGGTTTGGTGAACAAGTCTGCAGGTTGATTCGAGGTCCGTATGTAAGTTGTTTGCACTATTCCCATTTGAATCTTCTCACGTACTAAGTGACAGTCTATCTCTATATGCTTCGTTCGTTCATGAAACACTGGGTTCGAAGCAATGTGCATGGCAGCTTGATTATCACAAAACAGTGTGACTGGTTGTGCATGATTCACTCCCAAGTCCTTCAAAATGTTCCTTAGCCATATAACTTCACAACAGGTAGTGGTCATAGAACGATATTCTGTTTCTGCACTAGAACGAGATACTGTGCTTTGCTTCTTCGTTTTCCAAGATATCAGTGTTTGCCCGAGGAAGATACAATAACCGGTTATTGACCTTCTAGTGTCTTTACACCGAGCCCAATCAGCATCACAAAAAGCTTGTAATTGTAGTGAGCCTGTAGAAGGCAAAAGAATTCCCTGTCCGGGAGATTGTTTGATGTACCTGAGAACCTTATGCACTGCTTCAAGGTGTGGTTGTCGCGGCTTGTCCATGAATTGGCTCAATATATTAACCACATAAGTCAAGTCAGGCCTCGTGATGGTTAAGTAAATCAGCCTCCCTACAAGTCGCCTATATGAAGAAGGATCATGTAGAAGCGTACCATCAGTGTGTGTAAGGGACAAGTTTGGTTCCATCGGCAATCGTGAAGGCTTCGCACCAAGGAACCCAGCATCTTCTAGTATCTCCAGCGCATATTTACGTTGGCACAAGGCAATCCCTTGTTTAGATCTTGCAACTTCTCTCCCCAAAAAATATTTGAGTTTTCCCAAATCCTTTAGCTTAAAATGTTGGGAAAGGAAGAGTTTAGTCTCTTCAATTTCTTTCAAATTGTTACCTGCGAGTATCACATCATCAACATACACAAGTAATGCCATGAAACTGCCTTGACGGTTTCGGACGAACAATGAGTAATCTGACCATGATTGATGAAAACCAGCAGTCTTGAGAGCACTAGACAGCTTGATAAACCACTGTCTTGAGGCCTGTTTTAAACCATAAATGGATTTGTGTAATTTGCATACTCGTGTCTCCCCCTTTTGTCCGAACCCAGGAGCCAAGGACATATAAACCTCCTCGTATAAGTCACCATGCAAAAATGCGTTGTTCACATCAAGTTGATGAAGATGCCAGCCACGTATGGAGGCAATGCTGAGGAGGACACGGACGGTGGTGGGTTTGGCAACCGGAGCAAAAGTTTCCCGATAATCAAGTCCCTCGATTTGACTGTAACCTTTAGCAACGAGACGGGCTTTGTAGTGTTCAACATTGCCGTCAGCTTTAAGCTTCACCTTATAGATCCATTTGTAGCCTATGGGACGTTTGTGAGGTGGTAAGGGCACAAGAGTCCAAGTGCGATTGTCATGGAGAGCAGTAATTTCTTTTTGCATGGCGTCACGCCATTTTGGATCCTGAATAGCCTGCGAAAACTGGTGGGTTCTTTGATAATGGTGAGGGTGGTGAGAAAGATTTTGTGAGTGGGGGATACACGGTCATAGGATAAATAACGAGATAGGGAGTGAGATGTACCTGATGACTGAACCATGCTTGTGGAAGATGTGGGAGCAACACGGGATGGGAGGGCCACCTCAACATGAAAGTCCTGCAAAAATGTGGAAGTTTTGGTTGGTCGAGTGCTACGACGGAGTGGAGGGGGTTGGTCTGGTGATGGAGTGGTTGGAGGTGGGGAAGAGTGTAGGGTAGGTGAAGGGGAAGGTGAAGGTGGAGGTGTTGATAATGTATCTGGTGGTGGACTGGTAGCGGGTAAAAGAGATGAGAGTGATGTGGTGTCGGCAAGTGTGGGAGATGTGGTGTTTATTTCTTCAGGTGCAAGATTTGAAGGCGACTCAATGGGAGAGGTCAAGTCAAACGTGATAGGTGGGGTTGTAGTGTTTGATGGAGATGGGGCAGCGGAAGTATTACAGTTTTGGAATGGAAAATGATCTTCAAAAAATACAACATCCCTAGAAACAAAAGTCTTATTGTGTTTTATATCAAACAACTTATAACCCTTTTGACCATAAGGATACCCAAGAAAAATGCATTGGATTGCACGAGAGTCGAATTTAGAGGGCCTTTGGGCGTGTGTAGAAGCAAAACACAAGCTACCGAAAACCTTCAGATGGGAATAGTTAGGTGCTTTGTGAAACAGTTTTTCATAGGGTGTTTTACCTTGGAGAAGTGGAGTGGGTGTTCTATTGATGAGGTAGGCCGAGGCTAATATTGCATCCCCCCAAAAACGTTTTGGTAGACAAGCTTGAAAAAGCAAAGCCCGAGCAACGTTGAGCAAGTGCCGGTGTTTACGTTCGGCAACACCATTTTGTTGTGGTGTGTTGACGCAACTATATTGATGTATGATGCATTTGAGAGCATAAAATTGCTCAAGTTTGAACTCAGGGCCATTGTCACTTCGTATGATGTGAACTTTGGTATTGAATTGAGTTTCAATCATTTGAATGAATCTGACTAAAATGTCTTTTGTGTCAGATTTATATTTCATCAAATAGACCCAAGTGCTTCTAGTGTAGTCATCTACGATGGTAAGGAAATACTTGGCACCTGAAATAGAAGCAACTTGATAACCACCCCAAATATCAATATGCAATAATTCAAAACATGATTTGGTAGAAATAGAGCTCAAAGGAAAGGGTGATCTTGTTTGTTTGGCTAATGGGCAAATTAAACATTTTTCCAAATCACAAGCCTTATTGTTAAAGAAAGGTAATAACGAAGTGGCTTTATGAGATGGGTGTCCTAGGCGTTGGTGCCAAAGCTTTGGTGAGACGGTTTGAATATTGTTGCATGTTCCTTTCTTTGATGGGTCGAGGTAGTAGAGTCCCTCCCTTTCAGTTCCTGTCCCAATTATCTTCCCCGAGCGAAGGTCCTGAATGACACAAAAATGGGTGAAGAAAACTGTGACATATAAGGAATCATATGCTAGTTTACTGATGGATATTAAATTCAACCTAAAGAACGGCACACATAGGACATTGTCAAGGATAAGATTATGAGAGAAAACAACTTGTCCAATGTGAGTGACTTTAGCAACAGAACCATTTGGCAGTTCAACTGTATGATTTTTAACAGCTCGTGAGTGTGTAAGGAGACTAGGGCTGCAAACTATGTGATCCGTGGCACCACTGTCTAGGATCCAAATACTTTTGGTTCCTTTACATGGAAAAATGAAAGCTTTACCTGAAAGTTCTTCATGACTAGAAGGATTACCGACTTGATTGACAAATGATGATTTGTTCTTGTTCAACATTTGAAGGATTTGCTTGCAATCCTCCTGAGAGAACGGGAAATTGGGCACTGTCTCTTGCTTGTTACTTTGTGAAACTTGATTCCCCTTTGAAGAAAATGGACGACTGGATTCAGTCTCTGTGGCTGTTTTCCGTTTTCGACAGAAATCGAAGGTGTGGCCTTTCCATCCGCAAAAAGTGCATTTGAGATGTGCACGACAGTTTTTGGTGATGTGATTGGTTTTATTGCACTTTCCACATACTATCTCCTTGTCTTCCGGTGTAGGTTCTCGCGACAAAACCTTCACTGCAAAGGCGGCAACCTCTGGTTGTGTACTCTTCCCATTGGAAACCTCTGTTTGGCGTTCATGTCGAAGGACCAACGCATATGTCTTGTTCACCGTAGGCAGTGGTTCGAGAAGAAGGGTATTGCTTCGAACTGTAGCATACGATTCGTTCAATCCCATAAGGAACTTCATGGTTTTCTGAGTTTCAATATATGAGTTCATCTCATTCTTTGTTCCATAACTGCATGCTGGAATGGAACACAAAGTATCACGTTCATCCCATAAACTTTTAAGTTTAGTGAAGTAAGAACTTACACTCAAATGGCCTTGGACGCAATCATGGATTTCGTTCTCAACATGGAACAGCTGAACTATATTCACATGTGAGAACCTTTCCTGCAGATCGATCCACATTTGTTGAGCATCCTTGTAGTTGATGACACTCCCTGAAATCTCCTTTGACATGGAGCCTAGTAGCCATGTCTTGACCAAGTTGTTGCAGCGATTCCATTGCTGTAGCTCCTCAGAATTGTCCTCACTTGGTTTGTTGATCGTCCCATCAACAAAACCAAGTTTGTTCTTGACCGTTAAGGTCATACTCATGGATTGAACCCATGTGTTGTAGTTGTCTTCCACCAATGGTTGTGGTACAAGGATTGCACCAGGTTGATCCGAGTGGTGGAGATAGAGCGGGTGGTTGGGATTTTCCCATTTTGAATGAGAAGCCATGCCTAGAATGGTTGACCTCGTGGCTGCTTTAGAGCTGTGTTTTGTGGTTTTCCCAGATCACAGCTCTGATACCATATTGAATTTTGATGTGTATTTCATTGATTGTGTTGTCTTACAATTACAAGATGAAACATATATATAGGAAGAAAAGAAATGACATATACCTAACTTGCCTAACTTGCCTAACTTGCTAACTTGCCTAACTTGCCTAACTTGCACAAGAAAATTGACTAGCCTAACTTCACTAGTCATCCAATACCATTATTCCAACATGTTTGTTTCATGCATTTTAACACAATCGTTTGCAAATGTAACAGAAAATCGCACAAGGAAGCAAGTGAACAAAGATGGTCCTGCTTTACTCCCAGAAGAACATAAGGTATCAGCAAAGCAAGGATAGTTGTCTGTTGCTGTGCTTCCATGTATTCTACATTTGGGATTTATGGCAGCCACCGCATTTTTTGTCATGCATGTGCAGGTTTGATTTTATTCCCTCTTAAAGTTCTTTATTTTGTCAAAAAAAATTTAAGCTACGAGTATTTGAGAAATCATATATACTAAAACTCAGTTTTGTAGGTACTGTGGATGACCAGTGGGCGGACGTTTTTACCCCTCGGTTTCTCTTACTCTCCCGCTTTGTCACCCTCTTAGTACAGTGGAAAGACGGTTTTGCCCATTCTTTCCATGCGTCTGTCATCGTTGATATCTCAGCTTCGAGTTCGAGTCTTCTTCTGCGTTTAACCCTTTTGGGTGTGTTTGTTTGACCTTCTTAGGTGAGATTGGATTAGACTACACTATAGTCTGGTGTTTGGTATGCACAAGGATTAGGTTTAATAAGATTAGGTCTGACTCGCTAGGATTAAACCCCTCACTAGGAGTTCTTAGCAAAGCACCCCGATCACCCTCGGACTCGTAAGACCTTCTGCCTCCTGCGAGAGAGAACCTCGCTCAACCTTGATCCTCACCGTGCTCCCTCCTTGCCCTGCTCCCTCATCATCGTCCTCCTCATCCTTATCTCTGCGTCCTGCTCGCCCTTAGCTCCATCCTGCTTGCCCTCATCTGGTAAACTTCGAATCCGACATTATTTCTTCAATTTTTTTTGGAGATCGTGATATTACTGGGCTTTATTTGATTTAGGTGTTTTGGGTTTGAGAAATTTTCAATAATAGACCTCTGCACTTGAACAAATTAGGGTTTTGATTTTAGGGTCAAATTGAGATTAGAATTTGGGGTTTTCACATTTTATGCCATTGTTGAGTTATTGCAAAGACAAATGTATATTACGCCAACGATCAGGGGTTTCCCTATCATATGTTGCCAAAGCGTTTTCAAACAATTTGTTTTGTTTGGCTGTCCAAGTCGAATTGGAGTGTGGGGAAGATAGCTTGCTAGGTGCCATGATTACTTGTCATGATTACTGCTACTTGCAGATCAATCCCCTTTGCCCTCCTTCAGGCTTATCCACTGAGCCATGTAGTTATCTTTCATGCTTGAAAGTAACTGATAGAAAGTAAATATGTAATATGTACCATTGATGGGAACTATCTGTGACACTAGACTTCATATGGAACACTATCCAACCTTATTTGGTTGACAGTCACTACTTAGTCATAATTTTACAGTCAACATTTAGCACATTAAGGCCTTGTTTAATTTGGTGGCATATTGGATTGGACCAAATAAACCACTAAAAATTCAGTATATGTTGATTCAAAATGCAGTAGTCAACTTTCGAACCTTGTTCAAGTTGAAAGTTTTGTAAGTTCTGTATTAAAGTTTCTTACTTATTCATAATTTTACAGTCAACATTTAGAGTGATGATGCGTGTGTTTTCCAAATTGTCTGACTGCTAACTCTGCATCCTGAATCCAAGTTTTGACTTGCATTCTTATTCCTATCTTCGGACTTTTATTTTTCTTATTGTACATAGTTTATTATTTTATTTTGATGTTCAATTTGCTTGTTTGTGATTCTAAACATAGGATTTAAACTTTAATTCCCTGAATTTGATCATTTCTCTTTTTGTTGTCATTTTATAACTAAAAAGTAATATTATACATGCAGAGGCTTGATTTTTTATCGGAGAGGATTCTTTCATTAGCTTTTGATGTGATTTCACGTGTTCTTGAAACAGGGCCTGTTAGTTTCCTGATTAGTAAGTTTTACTGAATAAAGATCACCAAAATTCTGCCAACTTCATTCGTTAGGAAGTGGAACTTTGGATGTTGCTGGATCACACTTTGTTACTTGTTCAATCCACTCCTCTTAATTGGATTTTTTTCTTGTTTAATCGTAAATCAGGGATGGAGAATAGTTTCTCCACATTTTTCATCTTTGTTGGACTCTGTAAACTTTCAAGCATTGGTAATGAATGAAAAGGTAAATTTCATTATAAAAAAAAAATTGGGAAACATATATATTTTGAAACCTGAAGTTATAAGTTGAACTAACTGCTGTTTTTCTGGCAATTTTTCAAGTAGGATATCGTAGAGTGGGAAGAAGATGTGGATGAGAACATACGAAAGAATCTTCCATCTGACATAGCATGGAAAGCTTATACCACATTGAGTGTGTGATATGCAAGACATTTTATATAGGTATTAGGTATTACTACCAGTTGCATACTATGTGTGTAATGTATGCAACGTTGTCTTGTGCTTCAGTGCTCTGCCTAAGATGTAAAATTGATGGGGTCTATTAGAATGTATCTATTAGAATTAAACCATATTCGCCTTTTGGATTGCACGCCTGAGAATTCTGTCCATTTTTTTTTATCTTTCATGTAAAATTCTTGACTTTGAGTGGAAACAAATGCATGTTTATTTATCATGAATGAATACGTAAGGTATAATTATCAACACACAAGAAATGAAGAAATGAGTGAGCTGAGCGTTGAAAAGAAACGAATTCATTTGTGATTTATTTTGATTTAACTAAACTGTAAAAATGTTTGAAAATGAAAAGAAACCAAAAAAGAAAAAGAAATCTTAAACCAAAAAAGAAAAAGAAATCTTACTTTGGCTAATAATGCTACTGAAAAATCATTGATTTACTAGATAAGTATATGTTACTTAAATATTTACAATTATAAACTGATATACCGCACAACCAATTAGTTGATGTGAACTTTACAATATGTACAGTTATAAAATGGACAAAAAAGCATCCCGAACTCTGTCGATTATTGAGAGAACACTTTATTATATTGATGTTTAGAACAATGCTACACTTGAATCATGTATGTTTCTTTCGTTGGCAAGAAAATTTGGTTTTTGTATTTTCATTGAGTCTCACTCTCATTCAATATTATTAATTTTAATAATATCTTTAATAAAAAAAGCAATTAAAATAGAACAATAATGTAGTCCTAGTTTGAGCAAACAACAAACTGGTGAACAATACTGTTTTCATTATCCTGCTTTTTAGTCCAACGCTGCACCAAACGCTTCACTAAGCTAATCCAGCTTAGTCTAGTCTAAGCCAGTCCAGCTTAGTCCCTACAGCTAGTCCAGTCCGAGACTGTCCGGTGCAACAAACGCACCCTTAGTCTCTTCTGGTCCTTTTCTGATTCCTGCCTTATACTAGCTGTGTTCTTCTGCGATTGTTTGTTCTTTAAATATTGTGGTTTCTGCATCGAAAAATATTGGGGGAAAGTTCCTGTTTTTCGTGTTTTAAGGGATCTTATTTCTCGTCTCTGATTTGAGGAGGGTTTGCATCTTTTTAAACCTGGAGTTGTGCGTGTTTTGTCCATCCCGGGGGCAAATATTTCGCAGTTTTTGCGTTCGTCTTTGTCTGGGATTCGCGAATCTTAGTCGGATCTGTTTCCTGTTTTCTTCTCTGTTTGAGCGCCGACTGTCTTTAGATCGTTGGGAAATAAATTTTATACAACTGAGGTGTGATTCATAACTATTGTCTTTCAGTTTTTATTCTGTAATTTTGTTAGTTTGGATGAAACTATAATAATTTTGTTTTGGGTTAGTTGTGGTCTTCAAGAGCAGTGCTCCGTTTGGTGTCGTTTTGAACATCACAAGAGCTGCCTCCCTCCACGCCGCTTCCAACGTCTTCTCTCCTTCTGTGGCCGACTGTGGATGTTTGTCTTTCTTCTCTCCTCTCTTTTTATTTATTTATTTTTATAGATTTTTTTTGGAAATTAAGATTGACTGCTTACTTCATTTTCTTCCTTTTTGTTTGTTGTTTTTTTAGTGCATGAGATCGATCTTTGTTTTATTCTTATTTTTGCAGTCATTGGATACATGAAATACAAGGAGGTTTGCAATTTCACACATTTCCACATTTACAATTTTTGATTATTTGCACAACTTTTGAACTTTGTTATCTGTATGAGCTTTCGTTTTAGTGACATCTTAAATTTCGTCATGACTGACCCATTTTTTCCAACTCTACTTTAATGGTTTTCAAGGAACCAGTTTGCAGATGCATTGATAATTGTTGGATTAAAATGGATTTGTATTTTTTGGGAAGAAATGAGAAGAAGAAAGAGAAGAAATTGAAAGGGTAAAGCTTCATATTTTGGTATATAATTATATGAAGAAGGAGAAAATTACTTGGTAAAGATTTGAGCTTTAGCTACTGCATGCAGATTCAGCTTTCTTTTGCATTTGAATGAGTTGGAAACTGAGTGAAAAATGTAGAGAGAGAGAGAGAGAGAGAGAGAGAGAGAGAGAGAGAGAGAGAGAGAGAGAGAGAGAGAGAGAATTGTGTTGGGATTTTGGTAAAGATTTGAACTTTGGTGGTAAGCTAGCTGCTTTAAGCTCGCACAGAAAACCCAGCTGCATATAGATAAGTAGACTGAATTAGCCTTTTGAATAAGTTTGAAATGAGTTGGAAACTGAGTAGAAAAATGTTAGAGAGAGAAACAAAGAATGTGATTTGATAATTGGTAATATGATCAATCCTTGGGGACATATATATTATATCAAATTAGATTAGAATTTTTTGATTAAATTAGATTAAAATTTGATCATATAAAATAAAACAATTTATACATATTGGAAATATGCATTTAAAAGTCTACGTCTCACATTACATGGATTAGAATGACTTTTCTAGATGTTTAAGGGTCTGTTTGGTACTCTACTTAAATCCTACTTTTTAAACTCAAAAACAATTTTCAAGTTTTAGGCCTTAAAAACTTGTTTGGTATGACTATTTTCAAAAACTAAATTTAAAACTAACTCAAAAATATAGTTTATTTTCTAAAAACACAAAAAGTGAGTTTTTAGAGTTTTTAAACTTAAACTCACTCCTTTCTTTTCTCTCCCTCCTCCCCTCTCACTCCAAATTTATCTCTCTTTTCTTCTCTCTCCTCCTTTTTTTTTTTACCTTTTTTGTCTCTCCTCCAATCTACTTTCTTCATTCTCTCAGTTATTTCTCTCACTCCTCTCTCTCTATCTCGTCCGATCCTCTCTCTTCTTTCTCTTTCCTTCAATCATCTCTCACTTTCTTTCCTCATCTCTCATCTTTCTCTCTCTCCCGCGACCATCTCCTTTTAGATCTCTTTATTTAGTTTAAGTTGTGAGATTTAAAAATTTTAAATTACAAACCAATCAAGTTTTTGAATCTTTAAGAAAATTGTTTTCAAGAATTGTTCTTAAGAAATATTTTGAAAAATGATAAAAAATTTCAAATAGAATACCAAACAGGCCCTAAATGTTTTTTACTGAAGAGTGTTTTGTGTTTCTACCGATAACCAAATGTTGTAACGTATACCTTAATATATATTCTATGCTGGTAAGCAAAGAGGTTTTTCGTTAGAAATATTAGTTGCTGTTTTCGAGTTGCTCCGTTTATTTCCTTAAGGGAATTAAGGTGTATGAAACAAGAAGTTATTATGGTTCTGATGCTTCTAAAATGTATTATTACAGGTTTCATTTGGCTGTTTGTTTTGCACGTTTCATTTTTGCAAAGTAAAGGACATATGCAACACCTTCCACGATTTTAGAACACTTGAAGGTGAGACCTAAGAAATAAAATAGCGGTTTGAAAAGTTGTGATGGCATGTTAATTCCCTTTTTTTGTGAACTGATTTTAAAGCATATTTACCTATTTATTTTTTCATATTTTGTTTACATTTGATTTATGATAGATTACGTTTAGTGCCTTAAGTTTACACCTTAACATGATTAACAAATACCTATGAAATCTGCAGTATTATATAATTGAATTGGTTAGTTTTGATTTGCATTTTGTTAATTTATATATTTGTAATAGTCGAATGTGTTGAAATTTTAGTGTATCACTTTCTATCAACACTCTGCTTCTTTTTCTTATTATATTTTCTGTGTTTAAATAGCATGAACATACTATTACAAACATAGTATGTTCATGCTAATTTTCATTTCTGTGTTGAAATTTTAGTGCCCGCGCGTTGCTGCGGGTCTTAAAACCTGTTTTCTTCTTTTACATCCAGTAGTTTTAAGACCCGCAGCAACGCGTGGGCACTATTGCTAGTATAGAATACTAAATTTCAGCTTCATGAAATTATGGTTGTCAGTAATTTTGTCAATTTTTTGGATTTATATTTGGATTCTGATGTTAAAACAAAAGAAATTCGATCATCAGTGACATCATGATTTATTTTATCTTTCAATAGAAAAAGCAAGCTAGAGGGAATCAGTTGCTTGTTTCCCCTTGTAATTGACAAATTGTTTCAGGGACGAAAAGCTTGATAGATGAAAATTAACCAATCATGTAAAGATTAATCTTGCTCAAGTTTTACATTTTGAATAGAACTGACTCACCAAAAACTCCGAACTATGCATGTATTTCCAAATTTGTATGCACCGCACCAAGACTAAAACTTTTCACTTAGATGACGCGTAAAGTTTTCTTCCAAAGATGGTGTGAAGATGCTGCCTTGTGATCAGAATGGCATAATAGATTAGTGATTACCATCTTGGTTTTCAGCTTGTGCTCTTTACTGGTATTATTATGTTATTTTTCTGGCAAGGTTTGTATTTGGAAAATTGATTTCATAACTTTGAATGCTTCATGTTTGACAGGTTGCTACTCGTTTCTTATCCTTCAACCCTCCCCTCTATTGGTTTGCGTCGTATATAATGAAATCTCGTGATACCGGAAAGAGATGGGGATATATAGTTTGGGCATACTCTGTTGCGTACATTCTTCTAGGCAGTTTGCTCTTTTCAAACTTCTATCCTTTCACTTGATACTGTACAGCAAGGAGTTTGGCTGAGAGCTTTTCTATCGAAGAGTTTGTGCCTTTCACAGTCTCAGATTGAATTTGTATACCGACAGATATTCTTCTTTTGTTTGGGGAGTCCTATTGCTTAGTATCTTTAGTTGCTTTACCTCTCTGTATAAGTATCGTGTGACTGTCGGCCCCGAAGAGGCGACAGTTTTGTTCTTTTCCGCATGTTATATATAGTTTTTATAAGGGAGTTTTAATTAAACACTCACGGTACTGTTTACTTTTAACGAAAAATCATATTTTTACCTTTTCTTCATACTATTCACTACACCTTTATTTATTATTTTTCATTAAAACTAAAGTTTTTTTTAGACTTTTCTTTAATTTTTCTTTTTCTTTTTTATAAATGATAAGAATATTATTAAACAAACAATATTGTCGAAATGGCTATAAAACTTCAAGATTCTACATCGTGATTAACTTGTTATTTTATAGAGTTACAAAGTACCATATAAATATAGAAAACTGACCTATCCCTAATAGGAAAAAAAACAAAACCTTAATACTAACGAGTTAGGCCCAAAATATTCAACGTTAAAATATCAAAAATGTTATTCTTACAATTTATTTGTATTCATATGCATTGGCTTAATAAGTAAGGAAATGAAACCCCAGTACAATGGGTTAGGTCCAAAATACCAAACATTAAAATAACAAAAATGTTATTCTTACAATTTATTTGTATTTACATGAGTTGGCGGGCCTTATCTCTTTTAGAGAGACACGTGACGGTACAAATAGTTACTCTTAAAATAAATTTAGATACTAAAATTTATGTTTACCTGTTGTTACTTATTGGGATTGGGATCGTTTGTATTTCACTTTCGGATGTAACTAGATAAAGGCCCGCACGTTGTTGCGGGACTTAAATGCACGAATGTTAACTATACGAATCAACCACATGTAACTTAAAAAAAAATTTAACAAAATTATGAATGAATAAAAAGGATAGATGAGTGAAAGGTGAAAAAGTAGGCTGTTTTTGTTTTAGCAGCTAATCTTTCAAGCATAAATGTTCAAAGCAACAAAGATGCAGCATGGTCGTTTCCATAAGTTATAGAAGGAGGATGCAGTCCACACATATTTTGCCCCTACAGTTATGGTGACAAAATACATGTCCTGCAGTCCAGGCATTTGTTTAAGTAGTTACAAAAAACAAACCCAAATGTTCAAAGGAATAAAGATGCAGGATGCCTGTTTCTATTAATTACAAAAGGAAGATGCAGTCCACACATATTTTGCCCCTATAGTCAAGGTGACAAAATACATATCCTGCAACCTAGGCACCTGTTTAAATAGTTACAAAAAACTCAAAAAAATGTTTTGTTGTTGTTTAAACAACTAAGTTTTCAGCTACACATGTTTTAAAGGCAAAAAACTACAAATCAACTTTGTAGCAATTCATAACGGAGATTGCAGTCATTCATTTTTTTGGTGGGCGAACATCTTCAACACTATAATAAAAAAACACGAATCATAGTTTAGTAAACATTTGTATAACTAATGTCATGCATGTGTGGATGCAAAAAACAAATTGTGATTTACCTATCCTTTGTTTTTTTGGCTTGAGACTTTGTTTTGAGCGCAGCTATTGGTTCTTTATCGGTAGGCTCAATCTTAGGGACAACCAATTTGTGGAATTCTCTAGCAAATCTAGCAGAATTGGTTGTTTCTATTTGCCCGGTGCGACTTTTTTTGCTGTGAATGAAGGTGGAATTTATAATGTTAGAGAAAATTGTGAAAGGTATGGAAAAAAGTGTGCAAGATTGGAGCAAAAAGATTGGCTAATAGTTTTTTATCAACAGCATAACACATATGTACACCTATGATAAGCAAGCATTTTCATTAGGATTTCTAGATATGATGACAACTGAGAGAAAAACTTAACCTGTCTGGTTTGTCTGCTTGATCCATGAACAATGCTCTCTTTGAAGGTTTGGGAGGTGGAACAGATTGGAGGTGATGATCTGGCTGCTGGGAAGGTGTCACTGGGGCAGGAGTCGATTCACTCATAATTTGTTTTCCTGTAGCGGTAACAGGCGTTTGCGGGTCGATTGAGGCAATCGTTGGGTTCAAGGGCAACTGATCTTCAAGTAATCCATAAACGATGAAGTCTGTTTTCCGAAAGTCACTGTTTTGATTGCCAAAAGATAGCAAAAATCTTTTTGTCTCGCCCACCAATTTTTTCAAAGGCGGTGGCACTATGAAGGGATCGTCATATCCATCCTCTATTACCAAAGTCTGGCAAGAAAGATGAAGTATCTTTTCAGCGTGCTTTCCTAGCATGAGGAAGTTGTGTTGATTTGTGCTATCTTCCACTATAAGATTGATTTTGAACCTAAGAAAGAGTTGGATATTTTCATGTTAGGCAATTATCACTACCATTAACATTCTGAAAGTATAGATTGGAAAAAGCATCGAGGCAACAAATTTAACCAGATGCTACATATTGGGTGTAAGAATGCTAATGATCCTAAAATCTTGAAGCAGAAAAAAAAAGCAATATGACTAATCTATCTTGAAGTAAAATAGCGCAGGAACCATATATCTGCCTATTAGAAAACCAGTCATAATGAGTGTATCATTGTAATCTAAACATGTGTATAAAATCTTTTTTGGCATCAAATCACAAAAAATGTGTCTAAAATGAATGGTGGTTGCCCAAAAAGCAAGGAACCAATGAAGCACCTCATTATATTCTATCTTAGGTAAGGATTAACAACATATAACATGCAACATTTAATGCCCATGATTGTGGAACTTGGAGATATAATGAAAGTGAAAAATTCTATTTCCCTTGACAAAACAAAGATAAAATATTTCCAAATTGACATGCACCATGTAAGATGCAACTCTCTCATTCATTTATCAACAATGTAGTACCTTTCCCACTAATTATCCTATGTCACCAATTAGTTGCGATTCAAATACGAAGATGTTTTGTTTAGAAAAACAGCTTTGAATAAAAGTTCGTGAGTATTTCAATATTTTGGTCAACCAAAGACATTGTCATTCATATGGAAAAAAAAACAAAAACAATTTCCTAACATATGCATACCATTCTGCTTATTAACTGGAAAGACATATGTAATGGAAGCTTTGTCATGCATTCAATCTTGTTGTTGTGCAAAAAATGATAACTATAAAAACATCATCAATCATAAATTTTATAATTGCAAGAAGTTAAAAAATAACTAAGCAACTTAATATAACAGTTAGATGTAAAATAGGTGTAAAAATTACCATGGTTCAGGTAAGCTGTTTAATAAACCATGTTCATTGCACTCGAATGATTCTGAAGTCTTTTTGACAACCTTATGGCAAGACGGGCACGATCTGTACCACCATCCTCTACTCAAATCAAATCCAACGATAGTTGCTTTGCATGCAAAACTTGCATTCTGTTATGAAATTACACAATTTTAAAATAACGAAATAGATTTAATCATCATCTTGTAAACATGAAATATAGATGAATAAGGAAGAAATCAATAGATAGCCAAGTAAGAAGAAGTGGTAAAATTTATTATTAAAAAGATGTGATTTTTTTTAATAGGTAGGTGATAAGAGACTAACTCTGTGTAAAGCAGGATCAAGTAGAAGGAGCTCATCAATTGTTTTGGACTCAAAATTCGGACTAACATTACGGTTTGCATACATTTCAGCTGAGGTGCGCAAGATTTGAACAAGTGATGTCATATGTTCAAACCTGTGTCATGCATGTTTAGGTTGAGAAAGACAAATCGAAGAAATATAAACAGAAAAGTTATTGAAAGAAGATTTTCAATTTACCTTTGTTTGTATTGGGTAAGCAGTGGAATCTCTGGATTGAAAATACAAACAGTTGATCCAGTGCTTCCAAGAACAGGGTTTCCTATATAAAAAACATAAGAATGAACAATTGAGTGTTTAAGCAACTAAATAAAGGAAGTTGAGGTACAACCTCGGTATTGTTTGACTTTGAGACTTGTTACAGCAATGAAGATAGGTGGTAGAAGGGATTTTATTCCAACATCGTCAAAAGTTGTTGCAGCTTCTCCCCATAAGGTGATTGTAATTGTTTCGCCCATGTAAGTTTAAAAAAATGTGATGTTTTATATGCCATAAATATGACGGTTTATGTGTAAAGCATAATTTGAACTTGATGTATAGGAATGACCTTATATCTTGCAAGTTAAGATTCCTCTTTTTTGCAAGCCTTGAGTTTTGGACAGTTATCTCTTCAATGGGCTGGACAGCCGTTAAACAACCAAACACATCTGCAAACAATATTTAGCGATGAAAATTATTACACACCAAAGGCAATGAATAAATTATAATAATGATTTTAGATGTTGGTGTAGCATGTAAAACCAAATTTGTTACCTGTAAGCTCAACATCGTTGTTGATTCTCCTATGAAGTTGATCGAGGTCAATCAAATTGAACCACTGCTTTGGGATTTCTGGGTTTGTTTTGTGAATTGGAACAACTGTGGTTCTCCTATTTAATTCAAGCATGGCAGGATGAGGGACAACTTTGCTTGATGTCCTGTTATGAACCACGCGAAATTTAGTGATCTCATATGCATCGCCGACTCTCAGAAGGTCCAAAAAAAATTGAATGTCTCGAGCATTCATAGTTGCGTGAACCGCATCTCCCTGTTAGAAGGAGAAAATTAAAATAAAACAAATTATTAAATGTGTGGGAGAAAATTTAACATGCGTAGTTTGAGAATCTAAAAAACAATGAGTATAGGACAATTCTTGTCATAGAAGCAACATTTAAGATAAAATAACCATAATAGTAAAAATTATTTTATGAATTGAAATGATAGCAACTGAAGCGAGCTTGTAAATAAACTTTAAATTATATTTTTGTGGGTAAGAAAAAGAAACAAAACAAATTAAGTAAAAGATGAATTGATGGTCTCTACTTAGTTTTGTTTACATATGTAAAAAAAAGTTGTTTAAGCAGAATTAAACATAATTTTTGTAGTGAAATGCAAAGAGAGCAAAAGTGTCAACAACACAATCTAAATTTTTTTTTTCTAAGAACAAAATTTATTATAATACATGTCATTATATGGAGAAGATGGAATGTTGATTTCTTTTGGATTTGCACAAATGTAGTGGCCCAGTATAAACATTGATATCAAGGCCGATGATTGAATCGAATAAAACAATTAACCACACAAACATTAATCATGTAGAAGTGATGTATAATTTGGTAGCGAATTGGATATGGCAATTAGTTCATGAACTTCAGAGAATGTTTGACCACAAAATTTGTTGTACCAAGAACACAACATGCACAGTTGAATACATAAAAAAACATTTGCATGTTATGATAACAAAAAAGGTGAAAAATTGTCACCTCTTTATCGACAAACACACAATCAAGACTTTGTGGCTGAGCATCATCTCCGATGGTTTTTGTGATCCACATTCTGCAAACCCTGATTTGGAGCTTTTTTGCTGGTTGGTATGGCTTTAGACAATTAAGCGGCGTCATCTCCATCAATCTAGACAAAAAAAAAGAGAAGCAAATTAAATTGAAAACTTAATAAGCTAATTTATCAAAATAATGGTTGAGTCATGTTTAGAAGAATAAAGAGATGACAAAATAATAATGCAAACTTGTACCTTTATGTAAATGTTTTAAAACATCTTTATAAACTATATTTTTTGTATAACCGTAAGGCATGTCGGAATCATGAGTAATAACAATTTTTAGACCTTTTTTTGAGGTAACTCTAGACACCGCAACATATAGTTGCCCATGAGAAAAAACTGGTTGCGATAGATACAAACCGACAATTTTCAACGATTGTCCTTGGTTTTTGTTGATTGTCATGGCATAACAAATTTTTAGAGGAAACTGTCGCCTGCGCAGGATAAAGGGAAATTTGTGGTGAGATGATTCAGTAATTATCCTGGGGATAAAAACTTTTTCACCAATGTTGCTTCCCGTAATGATTTTTGCTTGTATAATTCTATCATTTAATTGTATCACAACCAATCGTGTTCCGTTACACAACCCAGCACTTTGGTTTAAATTCCTGATCAGCATCACTGGGGTGCCAACTTTCAAAACCAAGTTGTGATGTGGCAAACCAGGTAAATCGAGCTGGTTTAGAAATTCTATTGGATAAAGCACATCCAAATTTTCTAAATTCTCTGTTGAAGAAGACACTGAATCAAAACTGAGATAGGTACGACTCTCACCAGGCACCATACCCAACAAAAAATCATTTATTTCAGCAGCTGTATCATTACGTGGTGTCACAATAGCTCTTTCTTTCAAATATGACACATCTTGAAAATTTGTCATGAAATCAGTATACACAGCTGAAATGATGGCTTTGATGGGATCTTCATCAAAACGGATAAGGAATTGTTCAGGAATTTGAACCCAACAGCTTTCTTCATCAGTAGAAGATAAAGACCCGGCAACAGTACCGTTCCCAATGTCTAACATCCACTTTGCAAAATCAGCAAGTTCTTGTTTTTCTCTTTCGTCCAAACCTGTGTTTGAAAGTCTCATATTTTGGTTCAAATAGAATATAGTTAAATAGGGCCAGAGATATGAACTTGTCAATGAAGCTTCAACAATGTCGGCGACACTTCCATTTGGAACAACAGGAAGAATTTGCCTGAAATCGCCTCCAAAAAGAATCGGTTTACCCCCAAATGGCAAATGATCAAAACCTGGTTTTGACCCTTTAAGAACATCACGAAGGGATCTATCAAGAGTTTCAAAACATCGTTTGTGATTCATGGGAGCTTCATCCCAAAGAATAAGAACAGCTTCAGTGATTAGTTTTGCAAGATGAGTCCCTTTTTTTATTTCACAAACTGAACAATCTGTGACGTTGATAGGAATTTTAAATCTAGAGTGAGCCGTTCTTCCACCAGGAAGCAAGAGAGATGCAATTCCAGAAGAAGCAACTGCCAAAACAATTTGATTTTGGGATCTTATTCTAGCAATGATGGTTGTCCACAAAAATGTTTTGCCTGTGCCACCATGACCATGCAAAAAAAATAGGCCAGATCTATTGTTGTGAATTGTTTCCATGACACTGTTATAAACATATTGTTGTTCTTTGTTTAATTGGCTGATTAAGACTGAGTGCTCGTGCTTCTGCTTGTCGACATCATAATCTAACTCTTCTCTCAAACTCTTATTTGCAAGTCTATCCATCATCAAATTGTTTGGTTGTGGCAGGTGATGCTTCGACAAAGAACTATTTGCAGCAACAAACAGTTTTTCTAACTCGCACAAAAGTAAATTTCTAACTTCATCTTGGTATTTAGAGACATTTTGCAAGCCAAAAGCATTCATCATGTTTTTCATAATGTCATCACACATCGTCTTCCAATGCGTTTCAAACAAAGCTGATGGATCAGCAACATCACAAAAGAGAACCAATGTGACAAACAATTGCCTAAGTTGAGAGGATGATGCAGTGAGAACGGCTTCTAACATAGCATTATTCCATTCCCTATCATCACCTAATAAACCAAGAGAGGTGCATGCAGCTTGAAATGTTGGCTGAAGAACGCCATTGATAGTTCTTAGATGGTCAAATCCAAAGCTGCCTTTTTGGTAATTTAGTAACAATCTCAAGTAATATAATTCACCAGCAGCAGGGTGAACATATGCAACCCTACCAAGAGATTTACCTCTCTTTCTACGGGACCACTGTTTCTCATCTTTTTTCCATACATACTTCATAGGAAATTCAACATAAGATAACTGACGTGCATCAGGGTCTTGAACATTGGTTTGAAACCATTGTGTTAACATTGTGCTTTCAAGATTAGAGCGGTTAACGACATGGTTGAGATCATCAGTCTCTCTGAAAACAACATTTTGATCAGATGGAAGGTGCACAGACAATCTTTCAACTGATGGTTCTCTAAAATGAATGTGAAACTGTAACAATCTCCAAACTGCTTCATAAGGGCATAAGTATCTACAATTTAGATAAGCCACAATCTCATCAAACTCATCATCCTCAAAAACAGCTCTAGCTCGATCAACACCTTTCGTTATGTACTTAAAAAGATATTTAATGAGCATTGATTGACAGCATGATTCAACATTTATATGTGCTTGATACTTCAATAATAGCTCACGGTTGTAAGGAACAACAAATGCATTATCAAGCTTGATTCCATTTTTTTGAACAAATAGATCTTCTATATCTCGACGCTTATACTTAACGAAACCTTCGTCAGAAAAAGTGGTTTCACTTGCGAAAGGTTTAGGAAATTTTTTTGAACACTTGTTTTCTTTCATGCAAGGCGAAAATTTATTCGCAGCACCACATGGACCATGCATCATGTACTGTGAAACAGCATCATATCCAGCCTTGTCACATTTTTGATCAGGAATCTCAGCCGAAATTATAGAATCAACATCATAAGGAGAATGACACTTATAATGTTTTTTGACCCAGAGTAAGATATGACAATGAGGAAGACCTCTTTTTTGGAACTCCACTGTGTAAAGCACTGTTTATCAAAATAGAATGCAGAGATATCAAAATTATACTCTTTAGATTTGAAGCGAAAGGACAAAAACAAATAAATGAAAAATTTTGGTCAAGAATAATATACTAACCAGATTCAACCTCGCCAAAAGGTTTTCCTGATTTGAGGTATTTAATCATATGGTCAAGCTTTGCTTTAAAAATTCTAGAAATTAGATCTGGTCTGTCTTCAGCTTTACAACCAGGTTTATCACGCAAATCTTCAATAATTTCAGGCCATTTAACATTACAGGTGAATGTGATAAATAAATCAGGATTTCCAAAGTTGCGACATATAGCCATGGCATCCTGATAATTATTTATCATATATCTAACACTGCCAGTAAACGAAGTTGGTAGAATAACCCTTTTGCCAACAGCTGAACCAACTGGATTTCCTGCTTTAAGCGCTTCATGAACTCCTTTAAGACCTTCTGTTCTCAAAGAATCTTGATTTGCTCTAATGAAATCTAACCTATCTTCTTCAAGCGTTGCATATGCATCAACCAAGTACTGTTGAAACAATCTGCCGCCTTTTAATAGAGTGTCAGTATGGCCTGGTCTATCCTGAATTTGATAACCATAAAATGCTCTCATTGATACCCCACTGCCACCCCTTGGTTTTTTCCCCCTGAAATTGGGATTCCACGGAAGACCTTTCTTATAACCATCTTCACCGTATGGGAAAAGAAGAGGATATTGAAGTGCCATGTACTTAGGATGTAACTTTGTGATCCTCTGCAGGCCATCAGTCTTATGCTCCACAACAATATCTCTTTCGGTATGAAATTGGCCGATGTCCCCAACTACCAACCCACCTATTCCTTCACAGGTCGGTAAATTGTACTGCATATCATGGTTGGTTTGTGGACCATACAAACGCAGTCTTAAATTACTTGTGGACCCTTCATTAATCCTATCTCTGGCAAGCCTAAAAAGCTTAAATACTTCATTACACTCGTCCAGCATTTTGATGATGCCATCAACAATCTGTTGATCAAGTTTTTCAGAGAGTTCTGATCTATTAAAACAATTGATACGATTATTGACTTCATTTTGGGTGTCATAAATGTATAGCTGTGCAAATTTAGGACTCTCCCCTTGCAGAGGCAACAGAGAACCCATCAAATGATGTACCTGACCATTAATCTTAAAAACATATGGACCTTGACCTTTGTTGATTGACGAATCAACTTTGGCTCCCATTGAAGTTAATGCCATCATTGAATTATATGATCTGATATTTGTTTTGAACTTTGAAAATGCTTGAGAATTTGTGGGGTTTAATAAATGTTCCAAATAAGCTGGAGTGGGTTTAGCGCGTGTAAAGTGTACTTTTTGACTCATGCAACACGCGGTAAACTGTGGAACGGAAACAGAAGAAACATGCTTAGCAAGATTCTTTGTCTGCTCTGCAGACCAAAACAAAGCACTGCAATACTGACATTGGTAATCTCTTAATCCAAAATCAACATATTCTGGATCAATTCCTATAGAAAACAAAGAATAACAAAAGTATAAATGAAACCAATGCATAAAAGCTGATCAATGAAGACTTGTCAAATTTTGAAAGCAGCAAGAGAATGGAAAGAATGTTACACCAGAAGATTGCATACTTTTTCTTTTTTTCTGATAAGCGGCTTGCCCAGTGATGAGCAAATTCGCAATAGAATGGACATTCTGAGTATCTTTGGCTAACAGACAGTGCATAGTAGCACGATCAGCAAGATAAACAGGTATAGAAATTGGATTAGAACTTGTCCCAGCTTCCAAAAGTGAGGCAGAAACATCATTGGCGGGAATGTTTTGTTCAAAAATTGATGCGAACGCGTCGGAAGGGTTGCTTCCATTGTTTAAAAAAAGTAAAGAGCTTGAAGCATTGTTGTATTCATCGTTATAAGTGGTAGGAACATCTTGCAGCACCAAACTATTCAAATCAACAACTGCAACAGATGCAGGCAAATCGGCACGCTGAATTCCAGCGGTATTGCTAGCTACCCCTATTCTTCCAGACATAAATCTACATAGACGGGAAAAACCACACGATAGTGGCTTATTTTCTAATGAAAGCAATGCCATGATGAAGCAACTATTTTAACCATATAAAATGATTAGCGAACCACAACTCATTAAAGCATGAGGTTTTCAAAACCATTAACACTTTGTAAACATAACAGTAACAATATAACCCTAGTGATGCAACTATTTCTGTAGAGAGAGTTGTCACATAGTGCAATAGCGAAAACGAACAAATAGAACAAATTGCAACAGCAAAAAAAGTGCGCCAAAGGAAACCAGGAAAAGATGAACTAAGCATGTTACCATGATCCAAAAAAGACACGCATCGACAATAGAACGTGTAAATTGAGAAAAGAGTGAATTAAAACAAAAGACGATGGTTGTTTAAAGGACAAAAAATTACTTGTTGTAGATGTGGAAGCCCAACTGCTGCAAACGATGATGAAGAATAAAGTAGTACCCCAATGATCAAAACAAAACCTAGAGAAAGAGGGAGACAATATAAAAACACATATATAGTTGGAGAGAAATAAAAAAAAATGAACAAACATTAAACAAAAAAAGGCAAGTCACAATGCTACGTCATTAGTTATTGAAGACATGCATGCATAAATTTGACAAAAAGAAACAAATTATTTAAGCTCGATTCACTATAGATGGGTAAACAATGCGAGATGAAAGGTGCACATTTAATAGCCTAACTCATTTATTTAAAAGAACAAATCATATTTACCAATCAAACATCAAGTTGTGCATTGCGCACATAATGAACAACAAATATAAATAGCAGTTTTAATCCATTATATAGCATATAAAGCAAATGTTTTTCGAGTAGAAAAAAAAGATGTATTGCCTGAAACTAACATTTAACTATAACACCTCATCTATAAGATTTTCAAGTTTGATTTCAACTTTCATCATTCATAAAAATAAATAGTTATAACGCTTATTGTATTATTTGTTTGTTAACTAAAAAGAATTAATAAAAAAATAGTTATTTTCTAAAATAATAAAAATACAAAGTAATTATACAAAGTTACACGATTAGCAACAATAATCTCAATAAGGAGGCGTTGTAGGAAAAATATTATAAGCACACATAAATTTTATGAAACGATTATATACTCCCACGACAAATGAGTGAGAGCGATGTCAAGGCAAAACATCATCGTTGTAGGTATGCGTTCGAAAGTCTTTAAATTTTTAGGCTGTCATTTTTTTCCATCATATGTAGATTTGTGTAATAAGCTTATAGGTACAAAAAATTTAATTAGTTAGATGACGCAATCATTATATACTTATATGAAGACAAATGGACTAAGCATGTAGAAACAAATTGTTAGTAAAAGAATTAAGTCAATCTAACGAACAACTACTATGCAAATCGTAAGAGCAACATTTGAGTTTGTTTTGATTCAATAGAAGCACCAAAGTGGAAGTTTTTTTATATACAACTTGAGAAAGAATTCATTACAACACAAAAAACTCTTGGATTAAAGTAAAGCCAAAAAAGTAAGAGGCACACAACCAATGATATTCGTCATCATGCGGTAAAACTCTAGCTAAAGAACGTAGCGGATATACTTGGGGGATGCTAAAGGCAACAGAAAATACAACTCCAGCATAGTAGACAAATACTATTAGAATAGATGACACATCTACCTAGGGGAAAAGCAGAAAATCTACAATATTTGCCTGAAGGACAAATAAAGCAAGTGAAGATGATACACCATCTTGGCAGAAAACTCTAAGTAAAAAAACATTTACATCCACTTAGGGGATAGATAAGGCAGCAAAAGATATATTATTCTTGCTTGGCGGAAATGCAGAGAAAACACAGAGAGTTTTCTCAGTTTATAATCTAAAGAGACAAAACACCACATGAAGACGCTGATAACACTTGAAATTGCACCCCAAGTGTGAAGGTTGTTAGTCATCTCTACCTCACTGGCCATAATAGGAAGTTACAATATCGTCACTACAATCACGGCTCACTTTTTCTCTGCTACTCTAGTTAGCTTCCTAACCTCAGTTTGCCAACATTGTGCTTGTCACACAAAAACAGCGAGAAAATGTTCGTTACAAATTTTCACAGCCACAAATATATTCACAAAATCGTTACCATGAATCTCACAATCAACTCAAATTTCGCCCATTGTTGAACCCACCTTGTACAAATTGCACTTACCCCTTTTATTTTAAATTCCTATATTTCTTACACAATATTTATATCTTCCATATTCTAATAGTCATATAGCAATCGAAAAAAACAATATAAAAGCTATACCCTTCTTCCCCGATTGAAAAATCAACTTAAAAAAACATTAATCACCACAATTTTTTAGAATCCAAATATAGGCAAAAATAAATCACGAACTACTCAAACTTTACCCATTCTTGAACCCACCTTCTACAGATTGCACTCACCCTTTTTATTTTAAATTCTTATATTTCTTGCACAATATTCGTATCTTCCATATTCTAGTCGTCATATACCAATTGAGAAAAACAATATAAAACCTATACCCACCCCTTCTTCCCCAATTGAAAAATCAACCTAAAAACAACATTAACCACCACAATGTTTTAGAATCCAAATATAGCCAAAAATAAATAACTCACACAAAATAATTATCCATGCAAATAGAATTCTTGCAGAGTGAGGAATCAACTAAAATTTTCAGAATTCAAAAAGAGAATAGAATCTTTACATAAACCGAGTAGATGTGGAATTAAAAAACAAATCTACTGCATTTTAGCAATCTTGCGCACACATTGGCTTTGTTTAACATTAAAGCACATAAGCAAAGAAACATAATTCTAGCACGATGAGGGTATTGCCAGCAACCAATATTGTTAAATGAGACAAAATTGTATTTAAAATGTGCAAAAAAGAGTATTAACAACACTCCATATTAAAAATTGTAAAAGAGTCACGAAAAAACATTAAATTAAAACTTAAAAGACAGAAGTGTACCAAAAGAGTTTAAAAAAAAGAGCACCAACAACATTTTGTGCTTACAACAGTTAAAGGGTTAATTGCTTACATCATCACCCTTATCACCAAACAAAAAAAAATTTACATCGCCTTTATTTTATTTATGACCCATAACGTCTCTAGACATTTAAAATCCAGAAAGCTGTTGCGGCCAACGCAAGCAAGAGCAACAAAAGTCCAACCTTTTTCCAGCAACCAAACTTAAGCTTCCCACGGAAAAATCCCAAAAATCGTTGCAAAACATTATCATTCAATGGAACTTTTTCTTTTGGCGGATTACTACGATTTGCAGGTCGATACATGGTATGAACCACCAACTTGTTTCGATTCGGACCCTTACCATAAACACGCAAACCCATCCTTTCTTTTTCTATTTTCACTGCTCTCTTTGTACCAGGTCCTGGGGGAGTATCGAAATATCTCACTAATCTCCCTCGATTTTTTTCATCGTTTCGATCCTTAACCAATTGTCTTAAATTTTTTACCAAAACTCCTCCTAGAATCTGTTGTTCTCTTCGATCAATCTCATTCATCATTTTATTTAGCCTGAATCAAAAATTAAATACACCGTTAATATTGATGTGTTTTTCAAAATATGTTTTAGTTTCTAGGTTTAAGAATAACACCATTATAAATGTTTAAAGCTCAAATGAATAAAGCAAATGAATAAGAGTCCACGAAAGTTAGATATTCATTATAGAAAATATAATAAAAAAACAGTTTGACAGCGTTGTAGATCAAATTTTGAAGCTATAGTCGATTAAGAAGTTACGTAACCTAATTATTCATGAGTTAATGCATCTTGCTACTTGATTGTAAATACCCACAAATCTTTCCGAACATCTAAGATGCATTTATGCGCTGTTAAAAGCGAACTTATTTTCTAAAATATGGGTTTTTTAAATAAAAAAATTTGATATGTTGAGAAAGTACAATTATGAATAGCAACAGCATATGTTAAAGCAATTAGGGGATGATGAGACAATTAACCATCGGAAAAACCCAATTAAAACACCAACCAATAATAGAATCACAGAGATAAAATGCGTAATAACATTCGATAAAAAAGTAAGAACACTGGCATAAACCAGAATAACAAAGATAGCAAAGGACCTTCAACACAAACAGAATCGCACAAACAAAATTAAAAGAAAAAAAAAGCTGTCTAACCATCGGACAATTAGATTCCAAATTAACTTCACAAATAGGACAAAAACTGAAACATGAAGATATGGAACACAAAACCTATAATTAGATCCCAATTACAAAATGTGAAAATCAAATTCCTAATCAAATTGTCCCTACACTAACAGCCCATCCAAGCAAATACAATTAAGAACAAATAAAGCTACTTGATTGTAAATACCCACAATTTTTTCCAAACATCTAAGATGCATTTATGCGCTGTTAAAAGCAAACTTATTTTCTAAAATATGGGTTTTTAAAATAAAAAAAATTTGACATGTTGAGAAAGCACAATCATGAATAGCAACAGCATATGTTAAAGCAATTAAGGGATGATGAGACAATTAACCATCGGAAAAACCCAATTAAAACACCAACCAATAATAGAATTACAGAGATAAAATGCGTAATAACATTCGATAAAAAAGTAAGAACACTGGCATAAACCAGAATAACAAAGATAGCAAAGGACCTTTAACACAAACAGAATCGCACAAACAAAATTAAAAGAAAAAAAAAGTTGTCTAACCATCGGACAATTAGATTCCAAATTAACTTCACAAACAGGACAAAAACTGAAACATGAAGATATAGAACAGAAAACCTATAATTAGATCCCAATTACAAAATGTGAAAATAAAATTCCTAATCAAATTGTCCCTACACTAACAGCCCATCCAAGCAAATACAATTGAGAACAAATAAAGCAATCATTCAATTTGAATGGTGTTTGCAACAAATACATTGACTACTGACCTTTCTCAAGCTTTATTTACATAAACAAATACACAGATACATGCACAAAATCGAAAGAAACCCAGTTCCATTCTAAGATTAAACACTAAATACATGATCAATTACCCAACCTTGACATAAATGGACAAATAATAGATATACACATAAAATAGAAACAAACTCGATTCGAACATAATCTAAACCGAACAAAAATAAATCATATATTTAAAATCCAAGCATGAAAAAAAAACGTAGATAACTAAATGGACTTTGAAAAAATATGGTGGCGCATAATTTTATACCTCAAAATGTCAAGGAACCAACTTCTTCTGTGGCGACCCGTCCCTAATGTTCTATGTAAATTCTTCCCGTACGTATAAATTGACAATTATGCCCTTATCGTGGAGTGACGTGGACGCGTTAAATTAAGTTTACTCCGATTAAAACTATAGTATAATCTAAATTTTACATTAGTAGAAATTACATGTATTTTTAGGAAAGGGATCCACTACACTCACCAACCAAATACACTAACCTTATTCTATTATCTCACCAAACCATTCCACCATTTCCGTCCATCATCATTCCCCGACAATAATCATTCACCATTCTTATTCTAATCTCTCTCTCTCTAGATCTCAGAATCTCTCTCCCTCAAGCTCTCAGACAACTCTCTCTCTCTCTCATCAAACATACAGAAATCTCGAAGCTCTCTCTCTCTCTCTACCATTTCCTCTCGGACCAAATTCGAAAGCCATTCAAAACTTGACGAATCAAAGATCTAAAATCACCACTGGACTCCTTGGAACCTCACGAGTCCATCTACATCGATTTCAGGTAAGAACTCGAACGTTTTTACGTCGGAATATCAAAGTCCGATCCTAGCACTATTCATCATCTTTCTTATATAACCTTTTCAGCAGATTCTAAGATCATAGGAAGGTTTAGAATCTCCTCACGAAGCCAGGAGTAGTTCGTTGAGTCGATTTGGACGTCGGGAGACTGAGTTTCAAACTGGGCCGAGAGTCGAAGGATTTTTCCGGCGAGATTCTTTGAGATTTGAATCCCAAAACAGGTATAAAAATGTTCCTTGTGTCAAGGGCTTCAATTTGATATAAAGATCGTAAAAAATGGATTAAAAATGAACGAGATATGAAGAAAACAAAAATTTCCAGTTTCCGGCGACCGGAGCGTCGCCGGAGGTTCGCCGGAGAAGACGACGGAATATTCCGTCAACTATGACGGAATATTCCGACGCCGTCAGTCATAATTAACGGAATCAGTTAAATAATTAACGGAATATTCCCAGAATATTCCTGACGTCGTCAGTGTGCAAGTCACGTGTCTGCGCGTGGGGGCGCGTAGACCCGTGCCTATTTCGGCGCGTGGGAGCGCGTGGTAAGTCCAAAAATTAATTTAAAAATATGGGGATGTTCATGATGTCGAGTAGATCATTTTGGTATATTCAAACCTTGAGTTTGAGCAATCTATGAGAGTGTTATTTAAATTCCCGTATTTAAGCGTTAATTAATTCGTTTAAAAATATATATAAATAGGAGAAATATATCCAGAGGAATTACGAGACCAAGCTAGGCCCGGAGACTACGACCCAACGAAGTACTTGTGAGTGGGCAGTTTGTTTTTATACCTATACATATTTATGGTTTCCAAACTTCATAAAATGCTTCACTTTACGTATATGTTGCTAAATATTGGATAATTGAGGTATAATTGTGATAAATGCTGAAATGCGATTGAGATATAATTGCCATGACATTCATACATGTTTATATGCATACTCATCTTGCTGCACTGGTGTTAGTACTTGCCCCAGGGCCAGGGCCAGTCCTTCACGTGTATGTTCACATTGCACCGTTCGCTCATCTGGATCCAGGTTAGGTGCCAGTCCTGTCGGGTAGATTGCATTAGGCAATCCGACTTGTATGTGATGTGCTTTTGCACCAGTCTTCACGTGATCGTAGTACTTGAGCGTATTGATTACACCCAGTCCTGTTCGTGTCAGAGTTATCTGTTCGAACTTGTGTGCCAGCATTAGATGGATGAGTATTTAGTAATACTGCTTTATAACATTGTCACATGATTATATAACTGCAGTATCGATCTTATCATGAATTGATTTGTATATTATCGCTTATACTTGGTTTTAGTAATGTGGATATATATACGTACATACTTACTCATAATGTGCTTTTAATAAAGGAAACTATAATTGTTTTACGGCGAGGGGTTAGTATGTTCAAAACCAAACGTTTTCACATAAGTTTGTTTTGCTGACCCACTCAACTTTGTTTTTCGCCCCTCCAGGACCTAGATAGCTGTTCTGCGTGGCACTCGAGGAATCTTGAAACGTTTCTGACATTCGGCATTCCGCTTCTGACGTATGAACTTATCACTATGTGTAATAAGCGTACTTTAGTTGCTTGACTACTCTTCGGTAGTCGTTTCCTCATTAAGCTCTGAATAACTATAGTGGGCCACACCCACGTTTGTGCACTCTGTCACTATTTCAAATTTTAATAAATTCTATGTTTGATTTAAAATTACACACTTTTTATATCACTTACCCCTATGGTTACGTCACTTCACAGTGACGGCCAGCATGCGTCGACCTTTCCGGGTCGGGGCGTGTCAGCTTGGTATCAGAGCACTAGGTTTAGATAACCCTGTAAGTCCTAGTGTGTTTAAACTCTTATCTTCTTATGTCAGAAACATGCCATCTCGAAAAGAGCCACGTGCTCCTGCCGAAAAAACCTATTAACTTTTCCGAAAGTTATGAATACCTTAGACGATTTATCGTCATCTTAGAAAATTGTTTTGACAATCACCTCTAGAACTTTAACCGACGAACCTCTCCATCTGGGAAGCTTTGTTTTGGAAGAAACGAGTAGCTAACCCCATCAATTTGGTGAGTATAGGCTTGCGAGTGTGAGTTGTCATATTCTGAGAGTAACAGAAATACAAAAATGAAGAAATCAAATTCTCCTAAGATCAATGAACTGCTTCGTTTGACCAGTTCTTTTCCAATTACCCGAAACTTTCTACTTGAACAAGCTCTAAACTGTAATCAATTTACGATGACGCAACTAATTGACGATGTTGTCCGATATCCAGAGACCGTCGACCAGCGTTCGGCAGTATGATTTCTGATACCGGATGTAGGTACTAGTATCTGGGAGTGATACCTTATGCCAGTACACCGGTTCATAGTTTCAGGGTAACGAACAATACTAAAATATTCTAAGTACGTTAATTAGCAGCGTGACTGATAAACTGGTCAACAGTAGCTACTTGAACTGAAGAATCTGGATCTTGGAAATTTAGGAGTGGAACGAGTTTTTGAGAAGGTTACGAAGACCTTGTAAAGAGAAGAACTTAAACTTAGCAAGGATACCTTAGAGTATTTAACACAGTATGCTAAACGAAATAAAACTTGTTCATTGAAACTTCGATAAATTACATGCGTGGACATACATAAAAATCAAACAAACACAGAGGGGGGAGTCTTCACAAGGCTACTCGCGAGGAGCCTCAGAAGTCGACGGAGCTCCAGGAAGACGAAGCGCCAGAGTTGGAATCTCCGGAGCCGGAGCACTTGGTGCAACTCCAGAGGACGAAGGCAACATAAACCTCGGGAGTAACGCCATGAACCTTTCATGATCACTCTGGATCCGACCATCCGACTCCTGCAGCTGGTCCAGCTTCCTCTTCATGCTGGTCGAGTAACTAGTTGCAAGCATGTGCAACTCCTTGTTCTCGTTTCTGAGTCCTCTGACTTCTTGCCGAAGACTGGCCACCTCCGCCATCAGTGACTCCACCTGACGAGTTCGGGCAAGAAGGCGCTGGCCCATGTTTGAAACTGAGCCTGCACTTTGGACGCTGAGAGCCAGAGATTCCTGAACAGCTAGCTCGTCCGACCGCCTGGATAGCATCCTATTGTCTCTGGGAGTAAGCAGATTCCTGGCTATCACTGTAGCGGTTATTTCATTCCTCATCATCGTGTCCCCGACTGTAAGAGGACCATTGGGGGATATGAAGGACGGATTCCAAATGTTGTTTGGAGAAGACGAGTCATCATCTTCTCCGACATTCAAATTTAGACGACGGTCGGAAGGACAAGACATTTTTTTTTTTTTTTTTTTGAAAGTATAGAGGAGGAAGAGTTCAGAAAGATTAGGATTGCAGAAGTGCAAGAAGAGAACGGAAGAAGTAAAAGTGCAGAAGTGCAAGCAAGAAGTGTTTGCAGAAGGGAATTCAAGTGTGAGGTGAAACGAAAATTCGTGCCTCTATAAGAAGAAGCAGATCGAAGAAGAGCTCCTCAGAGATCGAAGGAGAGCTCCTCGCAGATCGAGAGACAGCCAGACACATTTTTTTCAAAAGCTGGACGCTCTTTCTCAAATGCCGGAAGTCAGTCTCGAAAGAACCGTTCCTCTATCAAAAGTCGGGATTGCTCAGACATCCCGAGGCGTTCTGTTTTTCCATTTTGTCGTGACTCGTCACGTGCAGCTTGGATTTTACGGAAACCACGAGCCGAACCCGGATTTGAACCCCGGTTTTCAAAAGATCATCATTCCAGTTTGTCGTCACTCGTCGCGTGCGCAGTCAGCTTTTCGGAAATTACGGACGCTTTGTCAGAAAGCGCGTAACGGGCACTGTTCATCCATCCACCGGCTGCCGACAAATAGTGAGGGAATAGTTCCGGTTGAGGAAGAAGAATTTCTATAAGTCTCGACCTTCGCCTTCCACATCAAAGGCACACCTTCACACCCTCTCAACCTCTCAACCTCTCAACCTCTCCATCTCTCTTCCATCTTCATTTCTGAAAATGTCTTCCCAAAGAAAACTCTCGAGTCACTCAGTATTCTTAATCCCTTGGAACACCCCAGAAAACAAATCATCCAAAGCAAAAGTACCTCATATCATTAAGATCAAAAGCAAGAGTATCTCATATCACGCTTTCTCCTCACTTTCATCTGAAGAACATGGAGAAAGTGAGATCCTGATTGCTTACCTAGTCCTGCTCTCGAGTACTCATCTTCGAGCCCCTCCAGCCCACTTCAAAAATAAACCTGTGTAGAGGTACTTCTTCAAAAACAAAAGTATCTCACAGACGAAGCAGGAGGAGTCTGAGTTGCTTCGAAGAGCAGATGAGTCTGGGTTGATCCAAGAGTTCAAGAAGATGCCACACCTGCGTGGAGACCGGACTACTTGAAGCATGTAGAGACAACGTGCTGATTCATCCTCAACTAAGCTGAGGATTGTGTGCAAGTAAAAAGGCTCCCAAATCTGATTCAAGATCAGGTGTCCATCACCCTTGAATCAAAACCTGTTCAAGAATAGGCCTGTGGAAAGCTACTTCTTCAAAAGCAAAAGTATCACATATCACTCCTCCTCATTTTCCTTTTCTTTGTCTTTGTTGTTGAATGAGAGACAAGTAGAAGGAGAACAATCAGTAGGAAACAGAAACGAAACTCCTAATCTATAATAAGCTTCGAGTGAAGATGATACCATGCTTCGGCACTTAAAAGTTTTCGTGATTTCTCAGTGACTTAGATCTTGCAAGTCCCTAAAGTCATTTGTAATAAATCCTTCGCTGGAATCACAAAAAAAAAAAAAAAAAAAAAAAAAAAAAAAAAAAACGAGAACTTGAATTTATGTACTTGTGTAACCCTTCATCATTAATGAGAATTTTATATTCTGTGGACATAACCAATCTGGGTGAGCCACATACTTATGGCGTTTGAATTCTTACCCTTACCTCCGTACCTGCTTATCTACTTGCGTATGTACCTTTTACCTTATGTTATTACAAAGTGTGTATATATACATTCTCTCTTGTCACCTTATGTTGCGAATGTATTCTGATTCATGTACTCTTTAGTGATAGCATGATCGTATTAGATACTTATTGCTGTTAGAACTGCTTGTATCTGCGGTTACAAATCTAGATCTTGGTTGTGTCACGTCTGAAACGTAGTTTGGAGATTCTTTGCTTAGCACTTGTTGTCAGAAAAGCTTTATGATTAATCGTTCAATTGTGAGAGTTCAGAATATGGACTTGTTTCATTACTGTTGTTACCCAAAGGGGGTAGTGCGTGAGCACTGTAGAGATCTAATCAGATGTTGTTTGTGTATTTCCCAATGGGGGCATGATGGTAATATGGCACCCTCAAGAAATTGTAACTTACTTATCATGACGACAGTGAGTTGTTGATATCGCGGGCTGCAGATCGTAATATCAAGGACTTATCCGTTGAATCTGTTAAGCGAGTGAATAGGTATATAGAAAAAGCCTATGTTCAGTTTTAAAATCAATACAACTACTCTAACTTTATATTGTTATATGTATGTATTTTCGACGGGACAATAGTACATATAAATATTTTCAGTATTTTGTCTTTGCAAAAACTATTATATTATAGTATAGTACTGAAGAAGAAGGAAAGTACGAGTTGAGGTACGAAAAGGAATTAATGCACTCTGAATCGCGACGGAAAAGCATTTTTCCCTTTTTGTACAATCACTTTGACTTGATTTCTTCGTTAGTACGTATGTTTGTACATCACTATCTTAAGTTTTGTATAACAAATGATTTTAAATTTCGGGGACGAAATTTTTATAAGGGGGGTAGATTGTGGCGACCCGTCCCTAATGTTCTATGTAAATTCTTCCCGTACGTATAAATTGACAATTATGCCCTTATCGTGGAGTGACGTGGACGCGTTAAATTAAGTTTACTCCGATTAAAACTATAGTATAATCTAAATTTTACATTAGTAGAAATTACATGTATTTTTAGGAAAGGGATCCACTACACTCACCAACCAAATACACTAACCTTATTCTATTATCTCACCAAACCATTCCACCATTTCCGTCCATCATCATTCCCCGACAATAATCATTCACCATTCTTATTCTAATCTCTCTCTCTCTAGATCTCAGAATCTCTCTCCCTCAAGCTCTCAGACAACTCTCTCTCTCTCTCATCAAACATACAGAAATCTCGAAGCTCTCTCTCTCTCTCTACCATTTCCTCTCGGACCAAATTCGAAAGCCATTCAAAACTTGACGAATCAAAGATCTAAAATCACCACTGGACTCCTTGGAACCTCACGAGTCCATCTACATCGATTTCAGGTAAGAACTCGAACGTTTTTACGTCGGAATATCAAAGTCCGATCCTAGCACTATTCATCATCTTTCTTATATAACCTTTTCAGCAGATTCTAAGATCATAGGAAGGTTTAGAATCTCCTCACGAAGCCAGGAGTAGTTCGTTGAGTCGATTTGGACGTCGGGAGACTGAGTTTCAAACTGGGCCGAGAGTCGAAGGATTTTTCCGGCGAGATTCTTTGAGATTTGAATCCCAAAACAGGTATAAAAATGTTCCTTGTGTCAAGGGCTTCAATTTGATATAAAGATCGTAAAAAATGGATTAAAAATGAACGAGATATGAAGAAAACAAAAATTTCCAGTTTCCGGCGACCGGAGCGTCGCCGGAGGTTCGCCGGAGAAGACGACGGAATATTCCGTCAACTATGACGGAATATTCCGACGCCGTCAGTCATAATTAACGGAATCAGTTAAATAATTAACGGAATATTCCCAGAATATTCCTGACGACGTCAGCTGACGTCGTCAGTGTGCAAGTCACGTGTCTGCGCGTGGGGGCGCGTAGACCCGTGCCTATTTCGGCGCGTGGGAGCGCGTGGTAAGTCCAAAAATTAATTTAAAAATATGGGGATGTTCATGATGTCGAGTAGATCATTTTGGTATATTCAAACCTTGAGTTTGAGCAATCTATGAGAGTGTTATTTAAATTCCCGTATTTAAGCGTTAATTAATTCGTTTAAAAATATATATAAATAGGAGAAATATATCCAGAGGAATTACGAGACCAAGCTAGGCCCGGAGACTACGACCCAACGAAGTACTTGTGAGTGGGCAGTTTGTTTTTATACCTATACATATTTATGGTTTCCAAACTTCATAAAATGCTTCACTTTACGTATATGTTGCTAAATATTGGATAATTGAGGTATAATTATGATAAATGCTGAAATGCGATTGAGATATAATTGCCATGACATTCATACATGTTTATATGCATACTCATCTTGCTGCACTGGTGTTAGTACTTGCCCCAGGGCCAGGGCCAGTCCTTCACGTGTATGTTCACATTGCACCGTTCGCTCATCTGGATCCAGGTTAGGTGCCAGTCCTGTCGGGTAGATTGCATTAGGCAATCCGACTTGTATGTGATGTGCTTTTGCACCAGTCTTCACGTGATCGTAGTACTTGAGCGTATTGATTACACCCAGTCCTGTTCGTGTCAGAGTTATCTGTTCGAACTTGTGTGCCAGCATTAGATGGATGAGTATTTAGTAATACTGCTTTATAACATTGTCACATGATTATATAACTGCAGTATCGATCTTATCATGAATTGATTTGTATATTATCGCTTATACTTGGTTTTAGTAATGTGGATATATATACGTACATACTTACTCATAATGTGCTTTTAATAAAGGAAACTATAATTGTTTTACGGCGAGGGGTTAGTATGTTCAAAACCAAACGTTTTCACATAAGTTTGTTTTGCTGACCCACTCAACTTTGTTTTTCGCCCCTCCAGGACCTAGATAGCTGTTCTGCGTGGCACTCGAGGAATCTTGAAACGTTTCTGACATTCGGCATTCCGCTTCTGACGTATGAACTTATCACTATGTGTAATAAGCGTACTTTAGTTGCTTGACTACTCTTCGGTAGTCGTTTCCTCATTAAGCTCTGAATAACTATAGTGGGCCACACCCACGTTTGTGCACTCTGTCACTATTTCAAATTTTAATAAATTCTATGTTTGATTTAAAATTACACACTTTTTATATCACTTACCCCTATGGTTACGTCACTTCACAGTGACGGCCAGCATGCGTCGACCTTTCCGGGTCGGGGCGTGTCATCTTCCTTCAACGATCTAAATTTCTAAAATTTGCAAAAAGTAAATTTATTAGCAACCTTAAGACTTTCAAATTTAAAGACAAAATCTAATGAAATTTTAGCTAAATGACCAAAGACACACCAAAAAATATTTAGAAATATTTTGAATCCAACACAACTAATTTGGTTTAGTGAAGAGCACGAAGCTCAAGGTCTAGCTGAAATGTTCAGTAAACTGCAAGGGTCCTCAACCAAGGCTATAATTGAACATTAATGCCATGCAAGCTACTATTACTTCAATACAATCGGATACCAAAAAAACTTAACGAAAACATGACTCTATTACTTCAATACAATCTGTATCATTTATTTAATGAAACACCCTAGGTTGGAAAAGAGTGAAATTTAAATTGAAAAACAATAATCTAATAGAGACAAATTTAAAAGCAAAACACTATTAGAATCTTTACAGAAACCAAGAAAAATGGCTGTAAGTTAAAATTTGATATATGGCTGAATGTCCGTAATGTTTATAATAATCAGCGAAAACGAAATTGGATAAATCAGTTAAGAATACACCAAAGTTTAACACATCGTTGTAACATGTTGCAACCATTAATGCATGAATACATAGACACACGTTTGTTCGAAAAGTTCAATATATTTGTTTGTTAAACTGGGCTATCACACTTCACACCCATGCTTTTCAAAAAGAAAAGAAAACAAAGAGCCGAAATGATTGACAATTCCAAGTAATGTAGTAGCTATTATTAAGATTGAAAACGAATTACGGAAAGTATGGAGACCAAAGACTATTAGAAGTTGGAAATAATATACGCCGATGCAGCTATTTGAGAACACAGTTTGGGAAACTTTGGGTAGGAAATATGCCCGGAAGGAAAAACGACAATAGGTGAGTATCACTGTCAAAGCTGGTTTATGTTTAAATTATTGAATCATCGTAATCATTGTTGGTTGCTTTTCACTCATGGTCTACTTTTTATTCAAGTTCTTGTAAAGAAAATTGGTCTTTTAACATGCTCTTTTCTAAATTTTAAAAAAGATCATAATTTTGTAAATAAATTCAATTCTCAAATTGAAACTGCAGTATAAGCAAGCCACAATTAATCACATGGTTTTTAATCATAGTGATAATTAGACTAATGTGATTTATACTTAGAGACAAATATATTTTTTTAAACAATTTTTTCTATCAAAATTTATAGAAATACGAAAACGATTATCACAAATTTTAAAACCTGTATTAACCAAAATTAGAAGGAAATGGACACCACGAGTGCTTGCAAGATGAGAGAAGGGAAACAAAAAAGGAAATGGTGCATTTGAACAAAATGATGATAATTTAAAACCTTAGGTATGAAAATGCTTAATTTTCATGTGTTAAATGAATGAGGATATCTTAAAACTGTAATTGGAATGACCAGAATGTTTTAAAACCTGTTAAAAAAAAGAATCACAGACATAATTGAAAAAAAAAAAAAAAAAAAAGAACCCATCCAACATTTGGATAATCAAAGGATCACAAAGAGAAGGAAAAAAAAAGGAAAGAAAGCCAAAACCAAACAAATAACATAAGGCGATCAAACTGAACATTAAATAAAAAATTTCTAAAGTCGTATTGCCTGAAATGCAAAGCACCAGAAAAGAAAATTACATTTGTTAAAACAGTGGACTTATAAAGTTGCAAACCACTCAAACAACTGCAAAGATTCAAAGTTCCAGATCACCAACTAATAAAAAATTAACCAAATAAATCAAATATAAATCCAAAATAATTCGACCCCACAAAGCAAAATAGAAAAAACCCTAAATAGACAATCAATAAAATAGAACCAAATACGGTTTAGTAGCTTCAAAAATCTTGTTTTAAATCTAATTATGAACAACAAAATGCTACCCAA
This sequence comes from Crataegus laevigata, assembly GCA_963580275.1. NCBI lineage: Eukaryota > Viridiplantae > Streptophyta > Magnoliopsida > Rosales > Rosaceae > Crataegus > Crataegus laevigata. The sequence continues at coordinate 37,988,839 of OY756946.1, read as the reverse complement.
ACTTGGAAAAGGGGTAAAAATATGAATAACACTTGAATCAAATGTATAAAGAAAAAATGTTAAACATGAAAAATACGAATTATAGTAATTCTCTATTCGTACATTAATACAAATAGATTATATTCCAAAGCATCTGCATTGATATGTCATTTGCTTGCAACTGCTAATTATTTACATCAACACAGATCACATACTTCACTCACACGACATAAACAAAACACGCTCAAAAAAAAGACCTAACATGAAAGTTTCTACACACATGTTCAAACTCACAAATAACCGCATCCAATTAACGCAAAGCATCCAAATGCAAGCTTGGAATTGCAAAATACATGAAACAATGCAGGTTGAAAGGAGTGAGCATGTGTGACGACAAATCTAGTGCCAGGATGAGAGAGGGCTTGTGCACCAAACAACTCAAAATGCAGCTTATTCCTTCATGAACCAAGCAGAGTTTTAGATTCAAATAGAAAGTCTCAGAGTTAATTTGAACCAAAGCACCTCAATTAACTAATAAAATCATATAAGCACACATCAAACGAATCAAATTAACAAAACTAAAAATGCAAAATAAGGCGATCAATTGTTAACATACATATATAATCAAAGTTCCAAAAATAAAAATCAAACCTTGAAACTTTATCTTGTGGAGCAGAGAGTGAAGGAGGAGAACCAGATTTCAGGATTCAAAGTTCTTTGTGATTTCTGAAAAAAAAATATTTAAAAAAAAAAGACTCGTTGAGCTCTCATAAACAACAGAAGCCACCAACATAAATATTAAGACAGGGCATCACAAAGACTGAAAGCTAAAAAATGCGCAAGCATCTAAATGTGAACGAAAGAAAAGAACACCACAACATTAAATAATGCATTTCAAGAGGTAGATTAAAAACATAATTAAAATACATGGAAGACAGACAAAAATGATATTCGTTGAAATTGCAGTTCCCCCGTTGACTAAATGAAAATAGAACATTAAAATGAAATTCTGTTTTCTAATCCAATTTGGTGCCTAAAGAAGAATTTCAACATTCAGTCAATTAGATGTGTTGAATGCCATTTCTTCGCAGTGGAAATTCCATATAACAATGTAAAAACTACATTCTGCAACTTAAGCTAAGCAAAGTAAAACCCTCCATTAAACCCCAACCACAAACCTGAATTAAACCTTCAATTAAACTCCAAATTAAACTCTTAATAAAACCCAAATCAAATTAGCAATCAAGAAAGATAAGAATACACCTATTCAAAGCATTGCATAACTAAGAAAGCTATATTTCTAAGAAAGATTAAAACCTTTTAAGAAAAGACACCTACTAAAAAATCTCACTTTTGTAAAGACTTGAAGTTTTCGCTCTAATTTTGTGTCTTTAATCTGTTTAAAGTTAATTTCCTCTCTCTGTTTTACAACTCCACTCACACGTATTTACAACTCTTTTGCAAGATTGAGGACTCAAGATTGATGAGTTCTCAAGGGAAAACCTAGATGCAACCGCAAAAGAGGTCATTGAGGAAAAAAACAGCCCAAACTAACCACACAGACAGGACAGACACTTAAACACGGAGACATGCAACACAAAACCTACAATTAGATGTCAATCATAAAATGGCAAAAGAAAATTCCTAATCTAACTTTCCTTATATTAATAGCCCATTCAAGCAAATACAATATTGATGGGGATCAGAACAAATAAACCAACTATCCAATTCGAATGGTGCTTGGAACAAATATAGCAACCATTCAATTGGAACAGGGTTTGTTACAAATACATACTAAGTTATCTCAAGCTTTGCATAAATAGAGAGATATAGATGCGTGCACAAAATAGAAAGAAGCCCAGTTCCATTGTAAGGTAAAACGACCAAATGGATGCTTAGTTATCTCAATCGTGGCATAAATGGACAAATACCGATATGGATACTAAATAGAAAGAAACTCAATTCCAATATAAGCAAAAAAACACCAAAAATTGAATTATATATTTAAAATCTAACCATGAAAGCTTCACAAATATTTATAAAATAAAAAAAAAGGTAGATAACTAAATAGCCTTCGAACAATGATGAAGGCATATAATTATACACCTCAAAACAGCATGCAACCAACTTCTTTCTCAAATGATCCAAATCTCTGTAATCTGCAAAGAAAGTAGATTCATTAGGAACTTAGACACTTTCAAATTTAAAAGAGGAAATCTAAAAAATTCTTGCTAAATGACCAAAATATATGGAAGAGCAACAAAAACGATATCCATTGAAATTGCAGTTCCTCTTTTAACCGAACGAAAACAGAACATCAAAATGAGATTCTGTTTACGAATCCAATTTGGTGCATAAGGGAGAATTTCAGCATTCAACCAATTAAAAGATGTTTATATCAATAAAAGGTCTTTGTTGGCAGAGGCATAATTGGAGAAAGAAAATGTATTTACATCAATAAAAATCAAAAGATGCTTCATAACTGGACATAGAAATGAGTCTCTCTAAACCCTCAGTTGAGAACTTTTTTATCTGACTATTTTATCATCTATAAGCTAGCCTACTATGCAAATTATGTTTCCCGTGTCTTCTAATTTTCAAAAAACTCTGATGAGAAAATTAGTTACAGCACAGTCAGCAGAGAGAGATCCATAGAGGGCCACCAAAGTGCTTAGAACAACAACAATGGTGACCCATCCACATTACTGGACATTGCCCTCACTAATCCTTCTTCCATGGTTTCTCTATGATCCAGACAAATCTTATTTTCTTGGGAAGAAGGCAAAAAAAATATATGTAGAAAAAAATGGTATGCAGAATATGCAACACTTTCTCTAGCATTTAAAAATTAAACGTTCTCAAGCACCCATGTCTCCGATTCAAGGCTAAAACCCAATTCCATAAAAGAAATCAACAATTTTGATCAAAACAGAAAAGCCAACAAATTCGAAAGGCCAGAATACAATTATACATATCCTTACCTACTATGGAAATCAACAATTCCATTATAAGTATACAAAAGATTTTCTTACACCTAATAGAGAGCGGGTATGGTTCCTTTCCTTTCAATACTAAAGTGATTGAGATTTACTGTGGGCTTAAACTTTTGATGTTAGAATTTGCTTTTATTTCAATCACTCAGATTACCCTAAAAATGATGTACAAAATCGGAAATAAGGTAATTTGAGAAGTTCGTTTCAATCAGTAACAGGAGGATCCTCCCTATGTCAGCAAAGTAGTCTTTCTGGTTAAAGAATAACTCTGCATTGTTGTCCACTTGTTCATGATAATTTTAACATTGTTGCCCATTGGTTCCTGATAATTTAATAATTTCTTGTAGTTGCAGTTTCTAATTAAAAGGGAGCATAATTATAAACAAATGCTACCGTTCTTTCCCAGGGCATAATGAGAATAATTCTTAAGACTAACTGAAACATTTTTCTTTTGCATACAAATCTAGCTAATTTGAAAATGCATTTTCATTCCATTTATCCATGCATTCAAAGATTAACAATGGACTTTATGCAGAGAAAAATGATGTTAGATCATAAAAAGTGCTAAACTTCATATCTGTTGAGACTATTTTTGCAACTTGTCTAATAAGAAAGTACCTATGAAATTAATACTCAATGTTAAACAAAAGAAGACTAAGAATTACACCAAATGAACACAATTCAAGTGGCTGAGGCAAAAAAAATAAAATAAAACATTTGGTAAAACAGTGGACTTATAAAGGTGGTTTATTTTTGCTTCAAGTTAGTGAAGTTGTCAATGCAAAACTTGAAGTTAACATGCACTATAAGCCCTGTGCAGAGCAACTCAAGAAAAAGATATTCAAACTCACAGGTACATGTGATTTTCTTTCTCTTTACATTTGAGTTAAACCGAATTATATACGGTAGCCTTTATATAAATTTACAACTAATGACATATTTGGTCAGAATGTCAAAATCTTATGTGGCCCGTAAATCCGTCCCTTTTTTTTAATTATAAATGGTTTTCAGTTTTACGCATTCTCTTACATATGCTTCAGTCGTTGAAAGGTGGTACTAAAAACAAACTTATAGAAAACACATCAAATCTGAACCTTGATCGTGTCTTCAATGGACATCTAACTACCAAATTGAGCTAAGAGTATGCAAAAAATGGCGTTCTTATTCTTACCCACGAAAGTTCTCCCACTACTTTTCTTAGTTATCAATTCAGCTATGTTGACAACTCTAAGATCTAATGCCACAGCACCGCTGCTTCCCCAGTTGTAAAAATAACCTTAAACAATATTAAGCAGCACTATTTAAAATTTAAAAACAGCCCAAACTAACTACACAGACAAAACAGTCACTGAAACATGGAGACATGCAACACAAAACCTGTAATTAGATGCCAATCACAAAATGCCAAAACAAAATTCCTAATCTAACTATTCCTATATTAACAGCCGATCCAAGCAAATACAATTTTAATGAGGTTTAGAACAAATAAACTAATCATCCAATTCGAATGGGATTTGGAACAAATACACCTTCAATTGGAATCGGGAATGGTACAAATACATAGTCAATTATCTCAAGCTTTCATAAATAGAGAGATACAGATACGTGCACAAAATACAAAGAAGCCCAGTTCCATTCTAAGCTCTAACAACCAAATGGATGCTTAGTTATCTCAACCTTGACATAAATGGACAGATACAAATATGCACACTAAATAGAAAGAAACTTAGTTCCAACATAAGCTGAATTATCACTACCAGTTGTTAGTCAACCCTAAACTCTAAACTTCAATTGTACACCGGCAAAGGATCTTGAGTTCAATTCAGTCCTCTCTGCTATACACTCTTGCAAACACAGAGAAACATCATTGCTCATAGATTTCATAGATAAGCATAAAGCATGTACGGCTGTAAATCAGAAGTAAAGGTCAGTTGTTGTAGACATTATGTACCACATAGAAGATAAGGATGTGATGACAGAGAGATGACACATTATTATTTCACTTTTAAGGTTTTGAGGTCACGCCCCATCCCTTGATTAAAAAGCTTTTGATACTTAAATTAAACGAACAGATTGAACTAAGGATTTCATCTGCACGTGCAACTGTATCTTTAGTTACCGACACCAAAAATTTCTGTGTATTACTCTAAAAATATCATGTCAGCTCAGCAGGGAAATCCTGTGGCTTTTTACACCAGCGTTTAAAATTTATTCATTGTAGAATGCTGAAAGCAAAAAGATACAATAACTCCTCCGTATATAATTAACATCATTTCATCACGTTACTCAGCATATAATATTTAATATATTACAAATATGTAGGGGTTAGGGTTATGAATGGTTCTCTGACACTGGGACTCAGACAAAAACCTGGGTGTAACCGAGTTTTGTATCTCTTTTATTAGGTGTTTCTATCTATTGCCCAGTTTATTCCCATCATTTATAGCAAGAGTATGTATCACTGTTTTGAAACACATAGATCCATCAGTCTGAAATATATATTACAGTAGTTAGCACATGCAAATTACAAACTCTTCTCTATACATGACTGGCAAGCAGAAGAGAGATGAGAATATAAAAGAGGACCTTAACAGTTAAGATTAGAGAGAGGAGATTAGAGAGAATAACAGTCTGCATTCAAACACATTAAACAGATTTGTATTACAACCTTTGCTAACAGCAGAGAATCGAATTAAAAATTGAACTTAGCTTAAAAAAACTTACCCTTCAACGTTCAGAGCCAGAGGAAAATTTATGAAGTTCAAGCAAATAACTTTAGGTCTCAATGCACATATCCTGCAAACCAACGAAAATGGAAATGCATTAATACAAATGCCAATACCAATGTCTAAGATTTTAGTATTCTCTTTATAACCTTGCAACTGAAAACAAAAAATCTCAGAAAAAAGAGCAGGAAGCTTAAGAAGAAAAAAATCATATTTTCAACCACCAAAATTCAATACCCATTTAACCGTGGGATTTTAGTGTTTTCTTTAGCCTTGCAACTGAAAACAAAATATCCCAAGAAAATGAGTAAGAAGCATAAGCAGGTAAAAAAAAAAAAAAAATTCAACCCCCAAAACCAATACCCATTTAATCACACAAATGAAAACGCTAAACACAAAGTCATAGATCAACCAACTAAAAAGCCACAAAAAAAAAACCGACCTTAAAACCAAGAACGATACAGAGAGCAGAGAGATGCATCCCAAAATGAGAGAAAATGACAGAAAACGAAACAAATAAAGAACCCCCAAAACCTAACCTAACAGTGCAATAAAATCTGGAACTAATTCACAGCAAAAAGGCAGAAATCATGACAATCCATGCTAACAGTAAAGAATCAAATAAAAAATGGAACTTAGCTTTCGAAATCGAGTGGCTCATCCGACACGCAAAAGGGATCCGACGATCAAGAGCGATTCACGGACTGAGGGACCTTACTCCGCTCTGTTCACCATCCCAACCCCTCCCTCTCTGTTTCTCTCCCCGTTATCCGGGTTATCCGGACAACCACTCTCTCTTTCTCTCACTGTCACTCTCTCTTTCTCTCACTGTCTCCTTTCCACTCAGCCATGCCGATCCTGGCATGGCCTTGCCTTGCCTGCGCTTAAGAAACAATGAAATGACGGGAGGAAGCTAAATATGAAACCCTAGTGTCAAACGACGATCCTGCCCCTCTAACTCAGCATCCTAACCGTGAGATCTGAAGATTGGAGGGGCTTTCTAGTCATATTACACAATAAAAAAATTCTGAACCACAGTGGGAATTATGCAAATCAGACGGACAAAATTACCCTATGAACTTTTGAAATTTACCCTCCCAACCCAGCCCCGTGTGGCTGGTATTTTTGTAAATAGCATGAAATCGAGTGGCTCCATGCAAAACCAAATAGACAAAATCACCCTCTGAAATTTTCAGAATTACCCTCCCAACCCATGCAATTTCCCGGTTTGTTTTGTAAATAGAGCAAAATCGAGTGGCAAAGAATTGAGGGTGCTACAGTTCCTCCCACCCTTCTACTTTAGAATAGATAATAATTCTGGTATCTGGTGAAATTTGTTTGTGCATCTAATTCTCGTACTCATTTTTCTGTGTTTTTTTAACAGTTGAGGATTCATCGTCCCTTCGGATGGCTTTACCTTGTTGAGATGACTTATGAGCAACCTTATTGTGAAACTCTCGTCCCTAAACCCTGAATAATAGTTTCTCAATTAAAAAGAAGACGAACAAGATTATTTTTTAAGTTGTATTTCCAAACGTTTTCTTGAGCATTTTTTTTTTAAACAAACGATATTATTCAAGATAGACTAAGCCTCACAATGAACTATTAATAATATGATTTAAATTCGTTTTGGCAAGAATCGCACCTAAAACCTCTCATTTACAAGTGAAGAAAAATACCACTAAACGTAATACTAAGTGTTTTAAGTTGGTAAAAACTGCTTTTAGCAATTTCAAAAACACTCGCAAATATACCTATTAATTAAGGGATTAAACCTTGAGAAACAATAACTTCGTTTTCTAGTTTTGTGCTCCACCTACTTTTGGGCCCATGAGGCCTATTTGGCGAAGACCATCATACCTAAGCAGGCCAAGCCCAACTTGAACCCACCCATACTGTAACCCGTAAGCCCAACACCCCTTTATCATTTCTCATCATTCGCTTAAGCCTTCGAACCCTTTTCTTCCTTTTTCTCTCCTCCTCTCTCACTCCTCATTCCGGCGCTACGCAGTCGAGCAGGCTGGTACGCCCTCTCTCTCTTTTGAAGATTTTTTGAAGATTTGTTTCCTGTAATTTGAGTTACAGATTGTTTTAGTTTCGTTGCATTTCCAGGTTGCAGTTTTTTTTCTCTGGGTTTATTTAATGTGTAATTCTGTAAGCGTTTGACAAAGAAAGATTGGGGATTTTTGTTCTTCTCCCTTTTGAAGATGCAATGTTGGCCTGTGATTATTAATTAGGTTTTAAAAATTGGGAATGAGAAGAAAAAAAAAGTGTGAATCTTTAGATGGTTTTTTTTTTTTTTTTTTTTTTTTTTTTTTTAGAATTTAAGCATGTAGAAGTGGTTTAATTGTTGCTAGATGTTTCCCTAGTTCAAATTCTGCGTAAATTCGATCCCGAATATTTGTATTTGGCTGTTGAATTTGTAAATTTTGAGCACAATACTGTCAAATTTTTGTCTTTAGAAACAAGAAATGGAGTTTGTAAAACTAATTGTTTTGTGTTTTCTAACAAATGCAAATTTTTGTAATGTTACGTTATGGGACTTTCGATTGAAAGTTTGAATCTGAAGTTAGATCTTTCCGTATCTTATGAGTAGGAGTATGCTAGTGTTGTAGTCAGAGCTAAGTAAAGTTTAAGTGAAGGCTTAGTTTTTTTCTTTCGATACGGGTATAGAAAACTTAGTTGAGTTGAGTAATGATGGTACTTCTTGCAAACATATCTGCATCTTTATCTAGCATGAAATATAAAAAAGGACCCACCATTTTGTAAAACTTCATGGCTGTTTGATATTTGATCGTATGAATTTAACTTTAGAAATACATTTCTTTAATTAGGTGGTAAATGGAGAAAATTCTAGTGTCTTACATGTTTAATTGGATGACAAAATCTTCAAAGGAGTGTTGATGCAGTTAGTTGTTTCAGAATTCTTTGCATACCGTTTCTTTTGATCGAGTTCATTTCATATCATAATCACTTCATTTCCATCACCCTTAATAACAGTAAATATTACATATATAATGTCGTTATTTTTTTTTTCCTTTTTTTTTGTTTGGATAGATATGGATCGAAGGAAGCTTTTATTGATCTTATTGTTAGAGATGTCTATTTAAACAGGAGGCACTAGAGTAAATTTGCAACGCCAAAACCCTAATTGAAGATTTCTCTCATTTTCTCACTTTGGTAGTCTGGTCTGGTTTCCATCGAATCAAATATTTTCGGAAGGGAATTCTCCCATTTCGTCATTCAAAATAAAATTTAGATGAACAAGCAGCAGCAGCAATGAGCAAATCACAAGGTTTCTCGTGGTCACGTCTCATTGTGAAACAAGGCATCAAGAAACCCAGCAAAGCCCCACTCCCCTTGTCCCGGAAAATCTCCACTCGGCCACACTTTCCCGCCACCCCTCAGCCACCCAAATGGTCGTTTTCCAGCAAGATCCCTTATTCAACAGTGTCATCCAGAGCGGCCCAAGACCTTCTGGCGGAGGTGGAGAGAGAAAAGCAGAGAGAACGAGAGCAGAGGAAGAGGGCGGGCCTGGACACCAAAGACATTGACCGAGAAGATGAGGAGGACTACATGGGCGTTATGCCATTGATTGAGAAGCTGGAGAAGGAGAAGCTCAAGGACACCGGAGACTTGAACTTGTACGAGGAGCCCACCGATTCCGATAGTGACGAAGACGATGAGAGGTTCACTCCTGATGCCGTCAAGAAGAGGTTTGATGAGTTTCAGAGGAAGTTCACGCGCCACGAGGAGTTGCTCAACAACTTCACCGAGGCTGGTAATTTGCCCATTTCCCTGCTTTTTTCAACAATGTGCTTTTTTTTTTTCTTTGGTATTAATTATTCCAATTGCTTTTGAAATAGAAAAAATAGAAATTGTGGGTGAAAATTTTCGACTCCAGGTACCCTAAAACATGACATAATGATGGTTTTTGTATGTATTTGTGTGCTAGTCTAGTCCAGGATATGATATTTGTTTACTTACGTTACATTTGCATTCTCTGACATGACATGACAGAGACACTTGACGATGCTTATAAATGGATGAATAAAATTGACAAGTTTGAGCAAAAACATTTCCGCCTTCGCCCCGAATATAGGGTCATTGGTGAGTTGATGAACCGTCTCAAAGTAGCTGAGGGAAAGGACAAATTCATCCTCCAGCAGAAACTAAACAGGGCTATGAGATTGGTGCAGTGGAAGGAAGCCTACGATCCAAACAATCCTGCCAATTATGGAGTCATCCAACATGAACAAGTGGAGCCCTCAGTTGATTTATTGGAACATGCTGGGTTTGAAAAAGAAAAGCAAATTATACAAGGAGTTGATGACGACAACGACGAAGAATTCAATGACATGAAGGAGAAAGATGACATACTGTTAGAGAAGCTTAATGCCATTGACAAAAAACTCGAAGAGAAGCTAGCAGAGTTAGATCATACATTCGGGAAGAAGGGTAAGGTTCTAGAGGAAGAGATCAGAGACCTAGCAGAGGAAAGAAATGATTTGACAGAGAAGAAGAGGAGACCTCTCTACAGGAAAGTAAGTGCATGTGTCATCAAGACTTTTTAATGTTTATAGTTCAGAATTCAGCGACAACTGACAAAATAATTGCAGAAGTATTTATAAGTTGAACAATTGTTCTGGGTTAGTTTTGATGCAACTTTCCCATGTTTTTATGCTTGCTATAGTATTTAAAAATATTTGTGTATCTTTTGTGGACTTGCCTTTTTTTTTTTTTTTCCTTTGTTGCTGTTAGCTAATCTGTTCACTTTTGGTATCACATATCATCTGCTACGTATGATGTTTGTAGAAAGAGTATGAGTTATTTATTTGGTATATGGTTAGCCTTGTTATATTGCGAAGTTTGAGTGAAGTCTTCACAATTTTGTTTTTCCATATTTTCTAATCATTCTTACTAAAATTTGTCCTTTGAGGAGCTTTATGTTATTTGTTTTGAACTTCATTGCAGCTTCCCATGCAGCATATAACATATTCTTGTTTTTGGTGTGCAAACACCAATGTTTTTGACCATTTTATTCCTTACATGTTGGCAGGGGTTTGATGTTAAATTAATCAATGTGAACCGAACTTGTAAAGTAACAAAGGTACTCCACCTTGCGGTTTATTTTTTTGTGTACATAACTTTTGCTTTGATTTCTCGTCAAGACTCCTAACAGAGATCAATGCTTTTACATTTCTGTTTATGCTCAATAGGGGGGGCAAGTGGTCAAGTACACTGCCATATTAGCTTGTGGCAATTATCATGGTGTTGTTGGTTATGCTAAAGCAAAAGGCCCAGCAGTCCCTATCGCTCTTCAGAAGGTATGTGTGGTCTATGAACACAGTTCCAATGTCTTGCACAGTGTTAAACATATATTTTTTATATGTTGATTTATCATGATCTAGTTTGCACATCTATGTGTAATTGCTGAGTTACTTTTTTATAGTTTGAGTATATTAGATGAGACCATTGTGATCAAAGTAATATCCATCGAACTGATTATTTTAGATGGATCTCATGTGGATAAGTTCAGTGGTTGTTTTTGGATATATCTTGGTATAGTTTGATATTGCTATCTTACTATGATTATCATTATTGTTGTTATTATTTTTTTTACAAGATAGGCTTAGTAAAGTTCAACTCTTACAACTTTATGTCTTAATGGTCACAGATAATAGAATAAAAATGCTTTTATTGGTGAGAAGACTATAAATAACAGATAATACACATTGAAGATATAAATGTGGGTAGTTCGCAACAACTGGCAGTGGTGTTTCTCACCCTTGTTGTCCAAGGGTCACAGATGCTCTAAAACCATATTCGAGACCGATACCACCATAATACGTGCTTATTGCCTTGTTGAATACTACCCTAAAAATGCTTATAAGTGATTTTAAACAGTGATGGAAATTGTTTTTGGAATAAAATAGATCTAGTGGTAGTTTACAATGTGAAGGGCACGATGATCACATTCTAGTTTTTGACGTGCTGTCATGTCATTATATTGTATTGTATCATATTATACATCTTGATTCTTGAATCTACATCCATGCAACATATGTCTTCCATTCCTATTTTGGTTAAGTACACCCATTTTTTGTTGGTTTTCATCTCTATTATGAAAATGCACCCCCATGAAAATGGCCATCTGTAAATGAAGATGTGTTGTTTAATAAAACAACTGAGGAAGTATGACCAGGTTTTCTGTTACTAGGACGGCATGTGTAGCAATAACTATCCTTGTTAGATTGTTGACGATTTTCACTTTTGTTGCGTTCTTCCAGAATGATTGTAAAATTATGGACTGAAAAAATTTGAACAGTTGAGCTAAGTTCTTTGCCTCACATGTCTGGATTATGAACTTACTGTAAAGAGATTTCCTTTTATTCTGAAGTAAGTTATTAAGGGTGCTTTATGTGTTTTTACCATTGAGCATAGACTTGAACAAGTTTATCCATTTTTTCTCTATACCGGCAATTGTCTTTGTGAAACATATGACCAGGGTTCGTTTTTCTTCTGATTGAAATAATTAAGGGTGTCGTAATTGTTTCTACTATTGAGCATAGACTTGAACAAGTTTATCAATTTATTCTTCTTCTGTTTTTCTTTTCTTTTCTTGTCTATGTACTGATGATATTACAACAATCAGGCATATGAGAAATGCTTTCAGAATCTCCACTACATTGAACGACACGAGGAGCATACAATTGCGCATGCAATACAAACAAGTTATAAAAAAACAAAGGTGATTGGCTCATTGTGGTGTACTGGTTTTTTGTCCTTATAGTGGCATTCTTTCATTCTTGTGTTTTTCTTGTTTTTCCCCTTGATATGGAGCCTACGTTTAACCTGTAATTCGTATCAGGTGTATCTCTGGCCTGCACCCACTAGGACAGGTATGAAAGCAGGAAGAACTGTTGAAACCATTCTAAACTTAGCTGGCTTCAAAAATGTTAAGTCTAAGGTATTGACTTTGAAAGAAATCCATTTTAAGAGGGGTGGTTCCTGCAATTTGGTTTGTTGCTCTAACCTCCACACACTTGTCAGGTTGTAGGCTCAAGGAATCCTTATAACACAGTCAAGGCTCTCTTCAAATCCCTTAATGCGGTCAGTAGTCGCTTTAACCGGTGTGTTGGATTTTCTTAAATTCATTGAGTTTAATCTGTGTCTCTATATGTGCATTTTCAGATTGAAACTCGAAAGGACGTTCAAGATAAGTTTGGCCGCACTGTTGTTGAGAAGTACCTTCTGTGACAGATGTGCTTTATGTTGCCTGTTTGCCTGTTTGCAAAATCAGTTGTTCTTTCAAGAGTCACTCGTCTGTTTAAGACCCACAAAGGAACACTTTACCTAGTGACTGTTGATTCGTCTTCGATGAAAAATTTTGAAATGTGAAAAATGATTTTCACATATTTTGTTTCCATTCACTTACTCGTGTTTATTTCGGTTTCTTATGAGATGCAGAAATCCACTATCCCTCCCTCCAAATTCCAAAATGATTGTTAATATCCTGCCTCTTATGGAAATATACAAGATATGGGTTTACCTATTTGTAATAACACCAGCGAACGTGATAACGGTCTGAAGCGGTCCCAAATTCCAAAAATCTTTATAAAGTTACTAATTGTCGTATTTTTATATTGTGACGGAGAGACGTGTTCTTGGTGGTTATGGAAGATGGAGTTGATCAGATGGAGAAGAGGTGTGGGGATGGTGGAGGAGCGGAGGAGGAGTTGATAAGAGAGAAGAAGGGTGGAAACCATTGCGAGTCTTTCATGTTCTTATGGAATATGCAACTGTAAATTTGTGGTGCCCGTGAAATTGCAGAGACCCCCCGATCATTTCTTTTAGCTCTCTTCTTCTCTGAGCGGATAGGAGATCTGGGAAAGTCTCGACCTCCACAGCCTCTGTAACCGAACCCAAATGCCTCCGACCAAATCCTCACCGAAACTCCACCATGAAGCCACAGTGATCAGATCAGCAATCCAGTCCAGACTCTAATCCTCCTATGGCGGACTCTCTTGTCCTCGTACGACACCTCCGCCCCCATCAATCCCGATTGCCTATCTACCATCCCCGCACAAAAAAACGTTCTCTTTCATTCCCTGGGTTCGGCTATCGAGTCCAGCATTGTATGGGACAGTGTCTCCTTTGTCCGGATTGCAGGGTGTGGCTACGAGTTCAAATGACAATTTTTGAACTTGAAGCTTACCCAAATGACAATTTTTGAACTTAAAGCTTACCCAATTGGCAATTACTGAACTTTAAGCATACCCAAATGGTGTTTGTATCAGTTTGTTGAGTTTGAATAAGTGCTTTTTTATAATTAGCAGTTGTGCTTTGTGTTCAGTTTTGGCGCCATTGGTTCCAGTTATTGGGCAAAGAGCTGTGTTGGGATTATCCGGCTATGTGATTAATAACATTGGCTTCGTGTTTGCGGCAGTTTATTTATACAGGTGAGCTAGTTAGGATTTTCATAATTTCAATTCGATTCTGAAAAGCTTTATCCGGACTATAACTATTTGGCAGCTTCAAGTGTGTTTCTTTCCAGCAATAATTAGAGCTTATCTGCCACCTTAATGAGGCCCTTATTCTCTGAAATTGGATTTTGTCAATAATTAAAAGGAAAAAATGTAGATATATATCAACCTGAAGGACCAAGAAGCAGCAGTGAGGGCTTCGATTTTGTTTTGCTTCAATCCAGCTTCCATATTATATTCATCAATGTAATTTTCCCTTTTCTTTTGTTTCTTTCTAGTCGGTACCTATGATATTGCACCAGGCTGAGGTTTTCATCTGCTTTATACTGCAGATATTCGGAGACATTGTTCGCCCTTTTTTCATTTGGAGGATTGTACCATCTAATATCAGGAAAAGATGTCATTGCTGTTCTTTGGTTTGCTCTCTCGGGATTTTCAAGGTCCAATGGAGTGCTTAATGCTGGTTATTTCTGTTTTCAGACTATGCATCAGGCGTATGATGCTGTTTTCTTGAGAAAGTGTCCTTTTGTAGGTTTCAATTTTTTCTTTTATTCATGATTTTAAGTTGATACATATGAAAGATTAAGCTTCAGTATCATGATTATCGATAATTTATATTACCTACTCAGTTCCATGAAAGCAGACTTTCATTCAGCAAATCATACAACTCCATACCATGTAGATGCGGTTAGAATATTCTTGTACAGTACCAAAGAAAAACAGAACATGTCAATTATGTAGCACAAAACAATTTGTTGGTTTATACTTATCAAGAAGATGATCGCTTAGTAATTTTCTTTTCTGTGGCAGTTGGCATTGCAGGCTGTTGTTGGTGGAGCTCTGCGCTGTATATGTATTTTTGTTCCCTTTATTGCATTTCAAGCATATGGATACAACAATCTCTGTCTTGGACATCCTCCATCCGATATGAGGCCCTGGTGCAAAGCAAGTGTACCTTTGTTGTACAATTATATTCAAAGTCACTATTGGTATGTGATATTTAACCACCAATGCTTGTTCATCAGACTAATACCTTTTTTTTTTCGTGTTTAGCTAAACGTTCACAATCATTACTGTCAATTGTTGTAGAGCTATGTTAAGAAAGAAAAAAAAGGTCCTTGTTCTGCTGATTATTGGAAAAGCATCAATAAATAGTAATAAAGGATAGTATATTATGTATAAGCTACAAATTAGTATTTGATTTTGCAAGAAATGGTAATTGGACTCGCTCTATATACATCTGTACTGTTTCATCTTGTTATACTTATAGTTATACCTTGCAAATAAAGGATAAATGTAAAAAATTGGAATAAAATAGAGATACATTCATAGTTGATGGTTTACCTTCATGCCAGGGGAGTAGGTTTCTTGAGATACTTCCAAGTTAAACAGTTGCCAAACTTTCTGCTGGCGTCGCCAATAGTCTCTGGCAGTTTGCTCAATCATCCATTATGTGAAGTCAAGGCCTGAAAATTTCTTCTCTTTGGGTTTCTGTGCTACAAGCTGGATAGATGAAGGGGAATAGTGCATCCGGCGTGTTGTGTGACCGTCGTATGCCACTAAAGCAAATTCTATAGGACGACAATCAGGCCAGCGATGCTGTATGACACGGAATGCTGGGTGGTGAAGCATCAACACGTACATAAAATGGGTGTAGCAGAGATGAGGATGCTTCGTTGGATGTGTGGGCACACGAGAAAGGATAAGATTAGGAATGAGTATATCCGAGGTAAAGTAGGAGTAGCCGAAATTGAAGGAAAGATTAGAGAAAGACCTAGGAACAGAGGTTCATGGCCGAAGAGGTAGAGGAAGACCTAGGAAGACTTTGGAAGAGACTCTAAGAAAAGACTTAGAGTATTTGGATCTAACGGAAGATATGACACAGGACCGAGCGCAATGTCGTTCTAGGATTCATATAGCCAACCCCACTTAGTGGGAAAAGGCTTTGTTGTTGTTGTTGTTGGGTTTCTGTGCTCCTCCTGAGGACAAAGATTCTGCTGCTGTGCTCTTTTCTCTAACAAAATACTCCTCCAGAAGTCAGGGTTTTACTTTTAAACAGCCATTGCTTTGTGATTTGACATATTATTACTGTCATTGCTTTATAGCTTATTCTGTTGACATATATGAAGCTAGTAAATCAATTGTTTGACATAAATCAATATGTGCACATGAATCCAATTGTTTTACTATGCATGAACTAATCAGTATTTTTGGAATATTGTTTCACTTTCATTCATGCTGGCTTTCAACACTGAGTAATCAATCGTTTGCAAATGTAACAGAAAATCGCACAAGGAAGCAAGTGAACAAAGATGGTCCTGCTTTACTCTCAGAAGAACATAAAGCATTAGCAAAGCAAGGATACTTGTCTGTTGCTGTGCTTCCATGTATTCTACATTTGGGATTTATGGCAGCCACCGCATTTTTTGTCATGCATGTGCAGGTTTGATTTTATTCCCTCTTAAAGTTCTTTATTTTGCCAAAAAAAATTTAAGCTAGGAGTATTTGAGAAATATAGAATACTAAATTTCAGATTCATGAAATTATGGTTGTCAGTAATTCTCTTCAACTTGATCAATATAATTTTGTCAATTTTTTGGGTTTATATTTGGATTCTGATGTTAAAACAAAAGAATTTCGATCATCAGTGGCATCATGATTTATTTTATCTTTCAATGGAAAAAGCAAGCTAGAGGGAATCAGTTGCTTGTTTCCCCTCGTAATTGACAAATTGTTTCAGGGACAAAAGCTTGATAGATGAAGATTAACCAATTATGTAAAGATTAATCATGCTCAAGTTTTACATTTTGAATAGAACTGACTCACCAAAAACTCCGAACTATGCATGTATTTCCAACTTTGTATGCACCAAGACTAAATTTTTTTCACTTAGATGGCGTGTAAAGTTCTCTTCCAAAGATGGTATGAAGATGCTGCCTTGTGATCAGAATGGCCTAATAGATTAGTGATTACCATCTTGGTTTTTAGCTTGTGCTCTGTACTGGTATTATTATGTTATTTTTCTGGCAAGGTTTGTATTTGGAAGATTGATTTCATAACTTTGAATGCTTCATGTTTGACAGGTTGCCACTCGTTTCTTATCCTTCAGCTCTCCGCTCTATTGGTTTGCGTCGTATATAATGAAATCTCGTGGTACTGGAAAGAGATGGGGATATATAGTTTGGGCATACTCTGCTGCGTACATTCTTCTAGGCAGTTTGCTCTTTTCGAACTTCTATCCTTTCACTTGATAGTGTACAGCAAGGAGTCTCAGCTGAGAGCTTTTCTATCGAAGAGTTTGTGCCTTTCATAGTGTCTCAGATTGATACTGACGGATATTCTTCTATTGTTTGGGGAGTCCCACGGCTTAATATATTTAGTTGCTTGCCTCTGTATAAGCATCGCGCGACTGTCGGTTCCGAAGTGGCGACAGTTTTGTTCTTTTTCGCATGATATATATAGTTTTTATAAAAGATAAGAATATTATTAAACAAACAAAATTGTCGAAATGACTATAAAGCTTCAAGATGCTACATGGTGACTAACTTGTTATTCTACAGAGTTAAAAAGTATCATATAAATATAGAAAATTGACCTAATCCTAATAGGCAAAAAAAAGAAACCCTAATACTAACGAGTTAGGCCCAAAATACCCAACATTAAAATAACAAAAATGTTATTCTTACTATATATTTGTGTTCATATGTGTTGGCCTAATAAGCAAGGAAATGAAATTCTAGTACTAATGGGTTAGGCCCAAAATACCAAACATTAAAATAACAAAAATGTTATTCTTATCATTTATTTGTATTCGTATAAGTTGGCGGACTCTAGTACATGTGATGATACAAATAGCTACTCTTAAAATAAATCTAGATACTAATATTTTCCAATAAGATTCACCCACATCATTTCAATTTCATCGATTTAGTCTATGCGGTTTACAAACTGTCTTAATTCTAGAACACACGTACATATGAGTAATATTTAGAACCCTCAATTACAACTAACTTAACTAATAAACCTCAATTAAAAATTGGGTTCATAACATAAGTCTTGCTGGATACATCTGATCACTTATAGTAGTGGTGACAAAATAGTATTACAAGGCCTGAGGCCGCATAGATGACAGATGCAGTACACTTGAACCAGAGGGGAAATGGGATTGTGATGGAAATGAGGAAGGCGATCACCCCAAAGAAGACACCGAAATAATGGAAGAGATGAACTATGATTCGTGGGCATTTGGATTTCTGAATGAACTTGCTAACCAAGATGCTCGAGAAGGAGAATGTGATTGCGAGACCGAGAAAGCAAAAGGATAGAGGGAGCTGCTTGGAGTGCAGTTGGATGGGGACGAGAGCCATTCCAATTGCCGTTGACAAGCAATACGCCAGAATAATTGTTGCCCAATCTAAGTTGGATGGGTCAGGGGCCGTGAGGACGTTGCCGGGCTCGTTTACGGAGATCTTCACGTCGCCATTGGAGTCGAAGCTTTTGAAGACCTTCCGGACCTTGTCGGTGACGTCGGGTTTGGGGTCGATGGAGGTTGGAGCACAGTTGGTTGCCATGGTGGTTTTGGTTTTTGGATAATCTGGTATTCTCAGAGTCTGCAGATTTGAAGAGGGAGGGGAATGATGGGTTTTTTAGTTTTCAAATATCCTTATTTATAATGAGTACACATGATATTACGTGGAAATTTCCACTGCTTGACAATACCAGATGACAAAAGTAGTAAGTCACCAGATGACAAAAGTAGTGGAAATTTTAAAGTCATCTGGTCTTCATGGAAATTTTTTGTCATCTGGTGACTTACTACTTTTGTCATCTGGTATTGTCAAGCAGTGGAAATTTCCACGTTCACAATCATTACTGTCAATTGTTGTAGAGCACTGTTACGAAAAAAGTCCTTGTCCTGCTGATTATTGGAAAAGCATCACTAAATAGTAATAAAGGATAGTCTATTATGTATAAGATGCAAATTAGTATTTGATTTTGCAAGAAATGGTAATTGGGCTAGCTCTATATACATCTGTACTGTTTCATCTTGTTGTACTGTTTCATCTAGATTTATTTTAAGAGTAGCTATTTGTATCATCACATGTACTAGAGTCCGCCAACTTATACGAATACAAATAAATGATAAAAATAACATTTTTATTATTTTAATGTTTGGTATTTTGGGCCTAACCCATTAGTACTAGAATTTCATTTCCTTGCTTATTAGGCCAACACATATGAACACAAATATATAGTAAGAATAACATTTTTGTTATTTTAATGTTGGGTATTTTGGGCCTAACTCGTTAGTATTAGGGTTTCTTTTTTTTGCCTATTAGGATTAGGTCAATTTTCTATATTTATATGATACTTTTTAACTCTGTAGAATAACAAGTTAGTCACCATGTAGCATCTTGAAGCTTTATAGTCATTTCGACAATTTTGTTTGTTTAATAATATTCTTATCTTTTATAAAAACTATATATATCATGCGAAAAAGAACAAAACTGTCGCCACTTCGGAACCGACAGTCGCGCGATGCTTATACAGAGGCAAGCAACTAAATATATTAAGCCGTGGGACTCCCCAAACAATAGAAGAATATCCGTCAGTATCAATCTGAGACACTGTGAAAGGCACAAACTCTTCGATAGAAAAGCTCTCAGCTGAGACTCCTTGCTGTACACTATCAAGTGAAAGGATAGAAGTTCGAAAAGAGCAAACTGCCTAGAAGAATGTACGCAGCAGAGTATGCCCAAACTATATATCCCCATCTCTTTCCAGTACCACGAGATTTCATTATATACGACGCAAACCAATAGAGCGGAGAGCTGAAGGATAAGAAACGAGTGGCAACCTGTCAAACATGAAGCATTCAAAGTTATGAAATCAATCTTCCAAATACAAACCTTGCCAGAAAAATAACATAATAATACCAGTACAGAGCACAAGCTAAAAACCAAGATGGTAATCACTAATCTATTAGGCCATTCTGATCACAAGGCAGCATCTTCATACCATCTTTGGAAGAGAACTTTACACGCCATCTAAGTGAAAAAAATTTAGTCTTGGTGCATACAAAGTTGGAAATACATGCATAGTTCGGAGTTTTTGGTGAGTCAGTTCTATTCAAAATGTAAAACTTGAGCATGATTAATCTTTACATGATTGGTTAATCTTCATCTATCAAGCTTTTCGTCCCTGAAACAATTTGTCAATTACGAGGGGAAACAAGCAACTGATTCCCTCTAGCTTGCTTTTTCCATTGAAAGATAAAATAAATCATGATGCCACTGATGATCAAAATTCTTTTGTTTTAACATCAGAATCCAAATATAAACCCAAAAAATTGACAAAATTACTGACAACCATAATTTCATGAAGCTGAAATATAGTATTCTATATTTCTCAAATACTCCTAGCTTAATTTTATTTTTGACAAAATAAAGAACCTTAAAAAAGGTCGTACCCAGTGCACAAGGCTCCCGCTTTACGCAGGGTCTGGGAGAGAAGCACAGCAACAGACAAGTATCCTTGCTTTGCTAATACTTTATGTTCTTCTGAGAGTAAAGCAGGACCATCTTTGTTCGCTTGCTTCCTTGTGCGATTTTCTGTTACATTTGCAAACGATTGATTACATATTCCAAAAATACTGATTAGGTCATGCTTAATAAAACAATTAGATGCATGTGCACATATTGATTTATGCTAAACGATTCGTTTACTAGCTTCCCATATGTCAACAGAACAAGCTACAAAAGCAACGACAGTAACAATATGTCAAATCACAAAGCAAATGGCTGTTTAAAAGGAAAACCCTGATTTCTGGAGGAATATTCTGCTAGGGAAAATAGCACAGCAGCAGAATTTGACTTCGCGTAATGAACGATTGAGCAAAGTGCCAGAGACAATATTGGCGATGCCAGCAGAAAGTTTGGCAACTGTTTAACTTGGAAGTATCTCAAGAAACCTACTCCCCTGGCATGAACGTAAACCATCAACTATGAATATATCTCTATTTTATTCCAATTTTTTACATTTATCCTTTATTTGCACGGTATAACTATAAGTATAACAAGATGAAACAGTACAGATATATATAGAGCTAGCTCAATTACCATTTCGTGCAAAATCAAATACTAATTTGCATCTTATACATAATAGACTATCCCTTATTACTATTTAGTGATGCTTTTCCAATAATCAGCAGGACAAGGACTTTTTTCGTAACAGTGCTCTACAACAATTGACAGTAATGATTGTGAACATTTAGCTAAACCTGAAAAAAAGGTATTAGTCTGATGAACAAGCATTGGTGGTTAAAGTTCACACACCAATAGTGACTTTGAATATAATTGTACAACAATGGTACCCTTGCATTGCACCAGGGCCTCATATCGGATGGAAGATGTCCAAGACACAGATTGTTGTATCCATATGCTTGAAATGCAATAAAAGGAACAAATATACATATACAGCGCAGAGCTCCACCAACAACAGCCTGCAATACCAACTGCCACAGAAATGAAAATTACTAAGCGATCATCTTTTTGATAAGTATAAACCAACAAATTGCTTTGTGCTACATAATTGACATGTTCTGTTTTCCTTTGATACTGTACAAGAATATTCTAACCACGTCTACATGGTATGGAGTGGTATGGTTTGCTGAATGAAAGTCTACTTTCGTGGAACCGAGTAGGAAAAATAAATTGTTGATAATCAGGATACTGAAGCTTAATCTTTCATATGTATCAACTTAAAATCATATGTAAAATAAAAAATTGAAACCTACAAAAGGACGCTTTCTCAAGAAAACAGAATCATAGGCCTGATGCATAGTCTGAAAACAGAAGTAACCAGCATTAAGCACTCCATTGGACCTTGAAAATCCCGAAAGAGCAAACCAAAGAACAGCAATGACATCTTTTCCTGATATTAGATGGTACAATCCTCCAACGGAAAAAAGGGCGAACAATGTCTCCGAATATCTGCAGTATAAAGCAGATGAAAACCTCAGCCTGATGCAATATCATAGGTACCAACTAGAAAGAAACAAAAGAAAAGGGAAAATTACATTGATGAATAGAATATGGAAGCTGGATTGAAGCAAAACAAAATCGAAGCCCTCACTGCTGCTTCTTGGTCCTTCAAAATGACAACTGAAAGCCTGTTAAAGTGACAAGGGAAAGATAAGTAATCAAAAGTTTTAAACCAATCAAAAAGTCAATGTAAAATAATCAAGGGTAGCCAATTGTATCCAGGTTGATATTTATAGCTCCCCATTCTTGAAACTTCATTCTGATATATATCTACATTCTTTCCTTTTAATTATTGACAAAATCCAATTTCAGAGAATAAGGGCCTCATTAAGTTGGCAGACAAGCTCTAATTATTGCTGGAAAGAAACACACTTGAAGATGCCAAATAGTTATAGTCCGGATAAAGCTTTTCAGAATCGAATTGAAATTATGAAAATCCTAACTAGCTCACCTGTATAAATAAACTGCCGCAAACACGAAGCCAATGTTATTAATCACATAGCCGGATAATCCCAACATAGCTCTTTGCCCAATAACTGGAACCAATGACGCCAAAACTGAAATACAAAGCACAACTGCTAACTATAAAAAAAGCACTTATTCAAACTCAACAAACTGATAAAACACCAATTGGATATGCTTAAAGTTCAGAAATTGCCAGTTGGGTAAGCTCAAAGTTCACAAATTGCCAATTGGGTAAAAGCTCAAAGTTCACAAATTGCCAATTGGGTATTGCTTAAAGTTCACAAATTGCTAATTGGGTATTGCTTGAAACCGTAGAAACTAACATACTTCCAAAATGGTATTACTGAAAGCTGATAATCTGGGCCTAACCTGTGCGGGATAAGAACGACATGCAAAGAGGAAGAAGGGGGAAGAAAGCATAGGTCTGCTCGTACTCGTAGCCACACTCTGCGATCCGGACAAAGTAGACACTGTCCCATACAATGCTGGACTCGATAGCCAAGCCAGGGAATGAAAGAGAACGTTTTTTTGTGCAAGGATGGTAGTTAGGCAATCGGGATTGATGGGGGCGGAGGTGTCGTACGAGGACTACAGAGTCCGCCATAGGAGGATTAGAGGCAGGACTGGATTGCTGATCTGATCACAGTGGCTTCATGGGGGAGTTTCGGTAAGAATTTGGTCGGAGGCATTTGGGTTTGGTTACAGAACTCCTATCCGCTCAGAGAAGATGGCAAACAGAACTGATTTACAGTTGCATATTCAATAAGAACCTGAGAGATTCGCAATGGTTTCCTCTGCCTCCCTTCCAGGTAAATCCGCATGTAAATTTGGATCCTTTGAGGGCTTTTATTTCTGGGATTTTACCGTTTCGATTCGATCGCAATGGAAATTTCCATCCGGGTCCTTTTTTATATTTGGTCTATTTCCTTGCTTTCTAAATTCAACGGGATTGAATTAATAGAGAGAGGGGGTTGTTTGTTTGCTTAATTAGGATTTGGATTTCGCTAGTTGCTTCGACTGTGATCTACCCTTTTGAGAATTTTGTATCTTTTCCTTCTGTTTTTGAATCCGAGGAAATGGGTATTCATTGGTTTGTTGCTAGTTCTGATGAAAAAATTGCCCTATACGCACGCCATTCTTTGAGCCTTGGTTTGTTTAAAATGATTTTTAAGTAGAAAATAAAATTTCGATGTGACAGAAGTTGCAACATGATTGAGCTACCGAGCTCCTCATTAATTGTTTATATCTAATTAAACAGTAGTAATTATTTATTTATTTTTAAGCAAAAAGAGGTTCAACTGTTGCTATGTAGGCATCCTTATTAGTTTAGTTGGACTAAACTGGAGTGAGGGGCAAAGAAGACTCGCAGACATAAAAATTGCTTTATAATTATAGAGACATTTTAGTTTTTTTTAATCAGCATGTGATTTATAAACATCAGAAATAGAATTTAAAATATGCAATGTGGAATAAAGGTTTGAAATTTCTCCCCAATGATTGAACCACCCCGTGGTGGTTAAATAATAGTAGAGTAAATGACAAAAAACTACCTCAACTATTGGTGTCACGACACTTTCATACCTGATCTTTTAAAAGTGACAATGTCATACCTCATCTTACGAATTTGTGACAATGTCATACATTCCGTTACTTGGCCGTGATTTTTTTCAGTTAAATGCTGACGTGGCTTGATTTGGGACCCACTTTTTATTAAAAAATTAAAAAGTAAATAAAAAAAAACTATGTCAACCGCCCCATCCCACCTCCTCTCTCTCTCTCTCTCTCTCTCTCTCTTCCCATCTTCGTGCAGAAACAAGAAGAAAAAGGAAGAAGAGGAAGAAGAAAGGAAAAGAAAAAAAAAAGAACCCAAATCTGGGTCGCTCCGACAAAGAAGAAGAAGAAAAAGGAAGAAGAGGAAGAAGAAAGGAAAAAAAAAAGAAAAAGAACCCGAAGAAGAAGAAGAAGTAGAAGAACAGAGGAAGAAAAAAAAAAGAACTGGGTTGCTCCGAGCGAGCGGGGCGGAAGAAGCAGGGGACGAACGCCCTTTTTTTTTTTTTACTTTTTATTATTATTTTAATATTTAAAAAAGATATTAAATGTTTTTTTTGTTTTTAATAGAAAATGGGCCCCATATCAAGCCACGTCAGCGTTTAACTGAGAAATTGACGCCTAACTAACGGAATGTATGACATTGTCACAAATTCGTAAGATGAGGTATGACATTGTCACTTTTAAAAGATCAGGTATGAAAGTGTCTTGACACCAATAGTTAAGGTAGTTTTTTGTAATTTACTCATAATAGTAATATTTCATGCATGCATAACTTTACATGCAGCTTTCATTTTTAGTGAACTATTAAAGGCTGGCTGGTTTGATAAACGATTTTTTTTGGCACTTCATTAATATAGAAGGGTGACATTTAAAAAAGAAGTCCAACCATTGCTGGCTATATATATGGTTTATAAAAAATGGTCTAAGAATTTAATCTCTTTAGCATTTTTTTTTAATATGAAAAGGTAATATATGAGATAAATGACATGTGGATAATGATAAAGAGAGGTGGTGAGGGAGGAGATTATTTTTTTTTGGTCAAGGTGAAACTTTTATTAAACAGAAAATCAAAAGGCCCAACTTATACATATAAACAACCAAAAAAGGACCTAAAACAACAGAAAAACAGAAAGAGGGTCCAACAACAATGAAGCCCAAAAAACACCACAGCAACCGAGAGCTTCCACTGTAATCTCCACCGACAGAATTCCAAGACATTGAGGAGTTAGAAATAAAGAAGATTATATGAAATCAAAAACTTAGAAATTAATGAATACAACTTAAAATTATGTATTTCGTGTGTCATTCCATACATATTTCTAGAAGATGATCCTCTCTGGATCCACTTTGTGTGGATCCTATGAAGCCCCACATCCTAACCGTTCATCGTATATTATGAGGCCAGTTCGTCAAGTACTATTTGTATTTAATTTTAAATAAAAGAAGTCAAATGATTTCTGATTGCACAATGTACGATGAATGACTAAGATGTGAGGATCCCTAGGTTCCCCACAATTTAGATCCGGTTGGCATCCAAATCCCATATTTCTTTCACATTTCTTCACCCTTCTTCATCAATCCTATATGCTTAATTATGAATGTGAGAGCATAATAGATGACATGCATGTATTGTATTGTATTTATTTATGGGGAGATTCTTATTTTGAGGTTATTCTTATGTCCAATAAAAAATAGAAGTGATTTATTATGTGAAGTTGACAATACTTTCATCTTAAAAACAAGTTGTATCAGTCCTATTAATGAAGATGGTCACTAGAGATCCTTATGTGTGATGGATGTGAGGCTGCTAGAAGGATACTGATTTTAAAAGGACAGGTTTAAGTAGGAGAAAGGTTTTAAATGTAGGGCAATTAGTGTTGGATGATGTTGCCACATCAGTTATGCCAAGTCAGCAAAAGTTAGTTTAGGATGTTAAAAGCCATGTCAGCACAAGTTAGTTGTAAATTGTTGTTAGTTGGATATTGGTTGAGTCTGTTAGCTTTAGCTATCTTAGGCGCCAAGCTTTATATTTCTCTATATAACATTGTAAAAGCCACAGTGTAATTCATTCAAGTCTATCAAATACAATCTTGAAAGTTCTCTCTCTCTGTTATTTCCTTCTTCCTCCTGAGATTGTTTTCTGCATTTTTTACTTTACTGCAACATTTCAATATTGTTATCAATTACTAGGAATCATCAGTTTTTTTTACAGTTGATTATAGAAATTATCAATGTTTATTATGTCATCATTGTATCATTGTTATGTAGTTTTGATTTCATCGTTGAGTCATCAATATATGATCAATATGTGGTCGTTACTAAAAACTGATAATTTCTGCAACTAATTCTAAAAAAACTGATCATTCCTACTAATTGCTCTGAAGTGTAAGGTGTGAATTATAACTAACCCCTATGTGCTGGTGTGATCTGGATATATGGTTTACTACCAGTTTTTGCGATCCACGCACATGACCGAAATATTGATAGAGAGAGAGAGTGGTTCATTTATCTACCTTAAGCTAGAAATCTATATATGCATACATTAATATTTGCCTTTAAATTTTGCAGGAAAAAAAAATATGCAACTGCACATTTAAAATTAACTATACAACTTTACCTAACTTCGTTTAGCTGTATTTGATGTTCATCTCCTCGGGTGGTGTTAGTTATAAATATCTTTGAGGGATAAAGGATTATCATGTCCCTGCCATCTCAACTTTGTACATGATTATTATTATTATTTTTTTTTTTTTACAAACTTGAGATGTAGGACATGAAAATATTCTGAAGTACCAACGAGGTTCCCTGTTTCGCGAGAAAAGCTTCAAAAAAATTAAAAGACTGGAAAATAATTTTTGAATTTCTATCATTTGATTCCTGTATAAGTATGTATCCTCTCTCTGTTTAGAGGTTGTTTATAAAAAAATCACTTCAAAACATTAATGATGGTAACAATCTTGATGGACTTAAACCGATCACAAGAATACCGACTACAGTACCTATTATCCAAAGAGGAATCCTTCTAGTAGTATCGGCCATTTATCCTACTTTCCTCCACATTTTATCAAGTGGTTGTGCTACAGACATAAACTGCCATAAATAATTATGAAATAATATCTGTCCGAATGGGTTAAGAGAATTCCTACTATCTATTTTTTTAATTAAATAAATAATTGAGAAATAAAGCATCAAGTAAAAAAATGTAGAGACTGGTACGATTCAATTCAACACTTTGTTCGGGTTTGATTGTGTGAGATTGCACTTTTGGAATGGAAAGAAAACCAATTGGAGAATTATAAACACACATTTCTTTTATTCTCATACATACCCTGTTTAAATTTGTCTTTTTAATTTATTCATTATGATGATAAAAAAAATAAAGAAAAGTAAATGAAAAGCCCTAAGAATTGTGTAAAAATCAGCTCCAAACCAATTTTACTACATCATGAGCACATTGAAATTTCTAAATGGTAAAGCATTTGATCACATGGGGAAGAGGTAAAATCCTAATTTTTAAAAGCAAAACAAGTCTAAAGCTTATTTAGGTCATCTCCAACTCTTGGGCTAAAATCTAAATTTTTTAGCCCAAAAATTTAAGTTTTAGAACAGAAACAACTTTTCTGCTCCAATCCTTCTAGCCTAAATTTTTTAGCCTGAGATTATTAAAGAATAAATTTAGGCTAATTTATTCTTTTTAAGGTAATTTAAAAAATATATGTACACTATCATAATTTAATTTTATGAACATTTTAATATAAAAATATTTAAATTTCGATAAATATTGAAAAATCACTAAATTTGGGTGAATTTTAAATTAAATTAATTTTAAAATTATTTTAATTGTTGGACTTAAATTTGGGCCATTAGATCTTTTTTACCGTTAGATTTGATTATATTCGATCTCAGCCGTTGGATTCAATAAATCTTGAGAGACATGCCCATGTGGGTGGGGTTCCGCTGGTGGTGCCAAACCATTTTCTGAGCTAAATCCTAGGGGAATTTGGCTTTTAGCTTTTTGCTCACACATTTAGCATGAGTTGGGTTGAGTTTTTTTTTTTCTTTTTTCGGGGGGGGGGGGGGGGGGTGGGGGGAAGGGGAATAAAACCTAAAAAATAGCATTTAACCCAGAGTTAGGTTTGGTCTTATGGCTTCCTTGGTCTCCAGATGTGAAGATGTTCCGAGATTATGATAATAAAGACTGAAGCTAGAAGCACCACTACTAGGGGTGGGTTCGGTTCCGTTCGGTTCGGTTTTTTGCCAAAACCGGAAACCAAACCGAAATTACTGTTCGGTTCGGTTCGGTTCGGTTTTCTGTCGGTT
Source organism: Crataegus laevigata (assembly GCA_963580275.1). NCBI lineage: Eukaryota > Viridiplantae > Streptophyta > Magnoliopsida > Rosales > Rosaceae > Crataegus > Crataegus laevigata. The sequence goes on along the minus strand of OY756946.1, from coordinate 37,960,277 downwards.
TGTGTTCGGTTCGGTTTGAATTCGGTTCGGTTTTTTTCGGTTCGGTTTCGGCCCGGTTCGGTTTTAGGATACCTATAAATATTATACTTGTACAATTATAACAGAGCAAAGCCTCCTGTCAAGTTGGCTTGCGGCTGCTATTCCTAACCTTGAGGGAATGGGTTCGAAACCTGGCGGGAGGGTTTTGTTGATTTATTTTGTTGATTTCTCATAAAAATTGGAAAAAATTTCTAAAATCCAGAAGGCCAGAAGGCATTAAGAGGGTTCGAACCCATACCCTCTTACTTTGAAAGTTTTACTGAAACCAACTTGGCAACCACATCTGCTTTGTTATGATTGTATGACTAAACTATTTATAAACATTGAAAAAAATAATTAAATATATAAATCGGTTCGGTTCGGTTCGGTTTCCGAACCTCAAAAACCGAAACCGAACTGGGCAGATTCGGTTCGGTTCGGTTTGAGAGTTTCGGTTCGGTTTTTTTTTCGGTTCGGTTTTTTTCGGTCTCGGTCCGGTTCGGTTCCCGGTTTTTTTCGGTTTTCGGTTTTTTGAACCCACCCCTAACCACTACTGCCCCTATATCCAGCAGTATTATAACAAATTTACTCCAGAATTTTAACCTATTTTTATGGTAATTAGTTTTTTAGAATTTAACAATGTTAATGCACAAAATCATTGAGGATTTCAGTACAACAAAAAGTGTCAAGTTTGTGACATTAGCTAGATTGCTCCGGTTACTAGTGTGAATACGCATGTAAAGAGATAGAGATATGGAAGCAAACACAAGATATATGTGGTTCACTCAGATTGGCTACGTCCACGGAGTAGAGGAGCTCTCATTAATTGTGAAGGGTTTACACAAATACATAGGTTCAAACTCTTCTTTAGTGAGTTCTAGTAAATAGTTTAGTACAAATGACATTAGGATTATTGTGAGAGAATGACTTCTATTTATAGAAGAGAGTTTCTAGCTTCATTCTGACAATGACACGTGTCGTGCTGTGATTGACCTATGATGTTAACACATATCGCGCTGTGATTGGTCTTTGACGTTGACATATGTCGCATTGTGATTGGCCTCCTGGTTGGAAGGAAACTCTTGTGAGTCCTTGGCAGTATAATGTTGACCGATGCTTAGTAGTTTTGAGGTTGGTCAAGTATGATACAAACAAATAGCTCTTTATCTAGTAATATATGTTTAATTTACTTGGTTTTATAATAATTATTATAGGGAACTCTACAAGCAGTGGTACACTAGCTCAAGAAAAGAGTGATGGTGGGAGCCTGGGAAAGAGCTTGATGGGAATAGAGATGCTCTTTGGGAGTTTACTGTTGTTTTATATTCCACACCTGGTGTTTGATGTTTGATATAAGACTGGCTTGTCCTTACTGCTAATCGTTTTGTGAGTTATGAGATCTCTCTCTCCCCCTGTCTGTCATCATCTGCACTTATTTCTCTATATTAATTGGATATTATTTTGGTGCGTGTATGGATTAATTAGAATCATTTGAAAGCAAATTCATAGCTTACAAAGTATCGAATTCATAAATTCTCGTTATTTTTTTTAGGGAGCTACTGTCCGCATTTTTCTATTGACCAATTGTTGTGGTTATATCCTGTATACCTTCACTTCCCTTCTTTCTTTTTGGTTACCCATAAAAAGTTTTAGTAGACCTCAATGTTTTCATGGTCTTGAAAGATCTCATGGGGATGTTAAGGGTGTGTTTTTGTTTAGGCCCACAAACTTTTATTGGACTGGACTAATTGTTAGTCTAGTCTAGTCCCATGTTTATTAGGCAACGGGATTAAGTTAAGTGGGATTCAATCGGACTAGCTCCGACTTTCTCCTTCGCTAAGAGTTCTTAGCGAGCACCCCCAAATATGACGGGATTGCTAAGACCGTCTTCGAAAGAGTTCGCTCGTCCTGCTTCTCGTCTTCGTCTTGCAGGTCCTACTCCCTCATCCTAGTCCTGCTCTCTCATCCTCATCCTGCTCCTCTCCGATTTGGTTTTACGTATCTGAAATTATTATTGGTTTTTTTTTTTTGTATCGATTATGTTGTTTTGGGTTCCAAGTCTCTGAAATTTTGGAATTTTTATCACAAAAATTGGGTGCAATTGTGTTCTATGATTGGGTGTGTTTTTTAATTGATTGCTACCTAGGATTTTAATATCGGGTGGTCTCAATATTCAAGCTAAAAAAAGAATGAAAATACCATTGAAATATTAAACAATAAATTATAACTTTTTATTCATAATCTTTATACAAACAACAATTTAGTGTAACCCTTTTCCATCATTTTTTAACAAGATCACTAATTCCTTGCGATTAAGAAAAGTTATTTCTCAAACAAATAGAATAAATTTAAATATTAAATTGATCTTGAAATGCCCAATTAAGTTGATCTTGAAGTGTTGATAGATACGTGAAGTTTGGTGAAGAGATTGGTGATGTGCTGATGATGGTGGACTTCAGTTGGGTGGAGTGGGATTTAGGAAATGGAGGATTAGGGAGTTAACTAGTTATTAATACCAGCGCGTTGTTGTGGATTTTAAAACTGAACGAAATGCTATATTAAATTACTTGAAAAATAGTTTTGCAAAGCAATAACAACACTAATAACAGAGGAATTGGTAAAGCTTTGTAGAGAAGGGTGCAACTAAACCACCATATGCCAGATAACAGACAGACATAAGCATATGCACTGAATGCTAAGGAATTAACAATCTTTAGCTCTAATCAGTTTAAGAAAGTAACGCAACAATGAAAAGCAAATTACAACAATTCTCAATAAGCTTTCAGATAATTTTATTTAACAAAAACTAACGAAAAGTCTAAAAAAAAAGCTTCATTTTTAAAGAAAATTCATTTTTAAAGGTATAGTGAATAGTACCAGGGAATGGTAAAAATGTGATTTTTCGTTAAAAGTGAATAGTACCAGAAGTATTTTATTAAAACTCTTTTTATTTAAGGATATATATTACTATTCCACTCACAGCTTGTCCATACACAGTTTATTATCTGGGCAAAAGAATTAACCAACGATATATAAACCAAGGCTATACATAAGCAAGGAAATCCAAAAAAAGATTAACTATCAGACCAAAATTTATGGTTCCACAAAACCAAGATCTTCTCATGTGGTATCACCTCGGACATGATACACCCAACCAGAGGCGTGATAACATCATATTACTTAACCATATATATAACTATTCGACTCACAGACTGTCCACGGACATTACACTACGTGGACAGAAGAAGTATGCAACAATATTTAAATAAGAACTATAGATAAGGAAAGAAATCCAAAATGTGCAAACACAATTGCTGCACAAACCAGATGATATAGACCAAAACACAGACTGTCCCCTGTTTTGCTACCCTTGATCCCAAATGTGTCTTCGATGCTCTTTTTCCGTTTTTCTATCACCCTAATATCTCACCTGCAAGATTTTAACGCTGCTGCCTTCCCCCGCCAGCAAACCCTCAATACCCTGCAATGCTACTTTCTTCCAAATCTATAACAAAAAATGCATGCATAAACACGATAGAAATTTGCGAAAACCCACAACACAACCTAACTAAAAATCTCAAAGGATCAAAAGTTTCACTCAAAAGAACCCCCCATCTCTCTTATCAAATGAAAACTCCAAAAACAATTCAATGGTTGATAACAACCCATTTAAAATTGAACCCAAAAAAAATTAAAAGCTTCTGACATTTAAAATTGAACAAAACACAATCCATACATTACAACAAAAACATAAACATGCTAGAAAATCACCAAGACCCATAGCATTGACCAAGACCCACAAAATCAGCCAAAAGATTCAAAATAGAGGAAAAAAGCTAAATCTGGAAGAAAAAAAAGGGGGCTGCAAATCGAAGAAGCTGAAAAGAAAAGGAAAAAGGGTGTTAAGGGAGTAGCCAAACAACTCCCAAAGCAATTCAACAGTTAATAAGAACCCATTTAAATTGAACCCAAAAAGCTTCTACCATTTAAAATCGAAGAGTTAGGAACCCCTTGATGCCTACACAGATGATATCCAGAGTCATATCGAATCTTTTACTTATTTATGCAGACGAAACTCTCTATTGGCTTCGTGCCTGAAATTCAACATAACACTTAACAATTAATTCCTTCAAAAGCAGGATCATAAAACTAAGAGCTCAAAATAATCTTATTACAAAAATTAAAATAAATAACACCCTAGAAAACAATGAAATGTATCTCACTCTCTAGAAGTCACGCCGGCAAATGTTAGCCTCTTCCCTCCGACGTCATTTTCGGCTGTAATCAACCAGCAACCGTACAGGCATACCTTGAGAAATTCAAAAGTGTCAAGTGGTCCAACCTCTTCAAAATTTTCAATCCCAAAATCAGAAAATCAATATATTAACATTGTACCTTAACAAATCCCCAAATTTCCAGTCAAAGAAAATTAATACAATATCTCCAAAAAATAATCAGAAGACAGAAAAATCAGAAAGAAAAAAAAAATTACTGACAATAAAAATGAAAAAAAAAATTTAATATAAGAATTTCTAAAATCATAAAGACATCTGAGATGGAAGGAATTAAATGAAATACTGAGATCACATAAAAAAGTTCAACGAAGAATTTTCCAAAACCCAAAAATTTTAACGAAATTTTTTACAAAATCATGAAAAATTACTAAAAACCTAGAAATTTGAAGCAGACGTTTACCTGCAATAGGTCTAGAAGCTACCTGATGTGAAGAGCAACCGTTTGAGACCGACCTCGAGGCCGACCGTTGCCGGAATCGTCGAAATCGTCGCCGTACGCCATTTTGTGTTAAGTGAGTATCAAATCAAATCACAATCTTCAATTCAAAGCTTTCATTTTATCGGCCCATAACAATCAATTAGATGTGAGTTTTTTCACTGAATCATAGAATTTAAGAATAATAACAATGATTGGATTGAATAATTGTACAAATTCATGGATCATCGTAAAAGATCAGATTGGAGAGTGAAGGGTGAAGAGGAAGAAGAACCTTGCAAATTGGACAGGTGGTTTTGAGAGCAACGGCTTTGGCCTCAAACTGAGACCCTTTTGCCTTCTGATTCTTCTCCGCATTTCGTCTCTGCGCTTCGATCTTCTGCTTTCCCCGAGTCATCTTTCACCGCTCCTCTCTCTCTCTCGGACTCTGGGAGACCGTTGGCATGTGATTTGAGAGTTTCAAAGGTTGCACAGAGAGAAAGCGAAGAGCGAGAGTGAAGAGAGACGAAACATCTCGGTGAAGACCCACGCGCCACCGTATTCTTCTCACAGCAAAGCAAACCGGCAAAATTGAAGTAACAAAAAAGAAGCAGGGGTGAAAATGGAAGAACACTTATATGTATAATTTGGGCGGGGTGGGCTTTTTTAATGAAAAATGGTGAGGCTATCAGCCTCCCACGTGACCTAGGTGGTGTTGTCATACAACACATTCAACATATCAATGCTCACCGTTTTACTTAAAAACTCACGTGGCCTAAATAGCACGTGACTTACGATGCTTTTTGAATAGAAATTGATTGTCTTCATCTCTCCTTCTAGTTTGTAAAAAGCCAGAAGATTGCGGCCGCTGCTCTTCTCCTCCGCCACGAGGCCCACGACATGGGCGGTCCTCCGAAGTTTTCACAGCCAATTATCCAAGCTTCCGGGTGGTCTCAGGACCACCTAGGTCCCTGATCCGCCCTGCTTCCAAGTTAAACGGTTGCGAAACTTTTTGCTAGCTTCACCAATAGTGTCTCTGGCACTTTGCTCAATCGTCCATTACGCGAAGTCAAAGCCTGAAAAGTTCTTCTCTTTGGGTTTTCGTGCTCCTCCTGAGGATAAAGATTCTGCTGCTGTGCTCTTTTCTCTAGCAGAATACTCCTCCAGAAGTCAGGGTATTACTTTTAAACAGCCATTGCTTTGTGATTTGACATATTATTACTGTCATTGCGTTATAGCTTATTCAGTTGACATTGAAGCTAGTAAATCAATCGTTTAGCATAAATCAATATGTGCACATGCATCCAATTTTTTTATTATGCATGACCTAATCAGTATTTTTGGAATATTGTTTCTCTTCCATTCATGCTGGCTTTCAACACCGTGTAATCAATCGTTTGCAAATGTAACAGAAAATCGCACAAGGAAGCAAGTGAACAAAGATGGTCCTGCTTTACTCCCAGAAGAACATAAGGTATCAGCAAAGCAAGGATAGTTGTATGTTGCTGTGCTTCCATGTATTCTACATTTGGGATTTATGGCAGCCACCGCATTTTTTGTCATGCATGTGCAGGTTTGACTTCATTCCCTCTTAAAGTTCTTTATTTTGTCAAAAAAAAAATAATTTAAGCTAGGAGTATTTGAGAAATATAGAATACTATATTTCAGATTCATAAAATTATGGTTGTCGGTAATTTTGTCAATTTTTTGGATCTATATTTGGATTCTGATGTTAAAACAAAAGAAATTCGATCATCAGTGGCATCATGATTTATTTTATCTTTCAAAGGAAAAATCAAGCTAGAGGGAATCAGTTGCTTGTTTCCCCTTGTAATTGACAAATTGTTTCAGGGACGAAAAGCTTGATAGATGTAGATTAACCGATCATGTAAAGATTAATCATGCTGAAGTTTTACATTTTGAATTGAACTGACTCACAAAAAAAAAAAAAACTCCGAACTATGCATGTATTTCCAAATTTGTATGCACCAAGACTAAAACTTTTCACTTACTTAGATGACGCGTAAAGTTTTCTTCCAAAGATGGTGTGAAGATGCTGCCTTGCGATCAGAATGGCATAATAGATTAGTGATTACCATCTTGGTTTTTAGCTTGTGCTCTTTACTGGTATTATTATGTTATTTTTCAAGCAAGGTTTGTATTTGGAAAATTGATATCATAACTTTGAATGCTTCATGTTTGACAGGTTGCTACTCGTTTCTTATCCTTCAGCCCTCCCCTCTATTGGTTTGCGTCGTATATAATGAAATCTCGTGGTACTGGTAAGCGATGGGGATATATAGTTTGGGCATACTCTGCTGCCTACATTCTTCTAGGCAGTTTGCTCTTTCCGAACTTCTATCCTTTCACTTGATACTGTACATCAAGGAGTCTCGGCTGAGAGCTTTTCTATCGAAGAGTTTGTGCCTTTCAGAGTCTCAGATTGAATTTGTATACTGACGGATATTCTTATATTGTTTGGGGAGTCCTATTGCTTAGCATCTTTAGTTGCTTTACCTCTCTGTATAAGTATCGTGTGACTGTCGGCCCCGAAGAGGCGACAGTTTTGTTCTTTTCCGCATGTTATATATATTTTTTATAAGGTAGTTTTAATTAAACACTCACGGTACTGTTTACTTTTAATGAAAAATCATATTTTTACCTTTTCTTGATACTATTCACTACACCTTTATTTATTATTTTTCATTAAAACTAAAGTTTTTTTTAGACTTTTCGTTAATTTTTCTTTTTCTTTTTCTTTTTTATAAATGATAAGAATATTATTAAACAAACAATATTGTCGAAATGGCTATAAAACTTCAAGATGCTACATCGTGATTAACTTGTTATTTTATAGAGTTACAAAGTACCATATAAATATAGAAAACTGACATATCCCTAATAGAAAAAAAAACAAAACCTTAATACTAACGAGTTAGGCCCAAAATATTCAACGTTAAAAATATCAAAAATGTTATTCTTACAATTTATTTGTATTCACATGTGTTGGCTTAATAAGTAAGGAAATGAAACCCCAGTACAATGGGTTAGGTCCAAAATACCAAACATTAAAATAACAAAAATGTTATTCTTACCATTTATCAAGGTTCTAAAAGTCGTTAGGCGCTAGTCGGGCGGCGGGTTGGGGCCTAGGCGGACTAGGCGGGGCCTAGGCGGACTATGCGGATTTAAGTAAATCAATCATATTTCATATAAATAAGTGTCTGCTTATACTTGAAATATATATAATTTCATCATAAACTACAAAATAGAATGCATATATTTTATGAAGTATTGAAACATAATGAAAACATGTGAAATAAGGATATAATGTGTGTTCATTTAAGTATGCAACAAGTCTCTTACAATTTATTGGAAAAAAAAAACAAAATGCAAAATAAAAGTTATCGATTTTCTGTCTAAGTGAGTTGTGATCTAGGCGAGTGTTTAGGCGGATGCCTAGGCGGTCTAGGCGGATGCCTAAGCGTTCAAGGCAGTGCCTTAGCAGGTCTAGGCGCCCTTAGCATTAATCGGAGCGGCTGGCTGGGGCCTTTTAGAACAATGTCATTTATTTGTATTCACATGAGTTTGCGGACCCTACCTCTATTAAAGAGATGGTACAAATAACTACTCTTAAAATAAATCTAGATACTAGTATTTTCCAACAAGATTCACCCACGTCATACAAACTGTCTTAATTCTAGAACACACATACATATGAGTAATATTCAAACATTGCAATTCAGTTCTCTCCGCTTGAATGCTTTTTTATTTTCTGGAATTATTTTACTTCTTGCTGGATACATCTCATCAGCTATAGTAGTGGTGACAATATAGTATTACAAGGCCTGATGCCGCATAGATGACAGATGCAGTACACTTGAACCAGAGAGGAAATGGGATTGTGATGGAAACGAAGAAGGCGGTCACTCCAAAGAAGACACCGAAATAATGGAAGAGATGAACGATGATTCGTGGACATTTGGAGTTCTGAATGAACTTGCTAACCAATATGCTAGAAAAGGAGAGTGTGATTGCGAGACCGAGAAAGCAAAAGGTTAGAGGGAGCTGCTTGGAGTGAAGTTGGATGGGTACGAGAGCCATTGCAATTGCCGTTGACAAGCAATACGCCAGAATAATCGTTGCCCAATCAAAGTTGTGCTTCCTAGGCGGCCTAGAGCTGGCGGCAGCTGCTGCTGCTGGTGGCTCGGCAGGTGCAGTTGTTTCCAGGTCATTATCCAACGCGCTAGTTAAGATTTTGTTTACTTGCTGCAGACATGCCTTCATTTTTGTGGAAAGGAGAGAGGGAGAGATGGGTTTGTTTATACGTTTGTTAATTTCCAAATAATCGCACATGATACACACACACAAATATATAGGGACACAGTGCTTTTGATGTCACTTCAACAGCTTTTGATGTCACGTCAACAAAAACATTGATCGTGCGCAAGCACACTAAACCCTAATAATAATTAAAGCAGCTTAATTTAAGCTTACCATTCTCAATGGCAAGTTGTGCAATACCGATATTATTGGCGATATTTCACTGATAATATCAGTTTTATAAGAGAGAGATATTTTAACACTTATTTAATGATTTTTCGTGAAAATATTGCGATATAACCGATAATATCGCGAAATTTTAAGATGGTGAGCATCCATTTGTGAAACTGCATCCCTTTTATTGTTTTGGAATGAAGATGGTTTTGGTACGGTAATGGTTTTGTGAAACTGCATAGCATACCAACCAAATTATTTGGTATACCGATATTCGGTATACCAAAAATTTGGTACGGTAATGGTTTTGTGAAACTGCATAGCATACCAACCAAATTATTTGGTATACCGATATTCGGTATACCAAAAATTTGGTACGGTAATGGTAATAGATTTTGTCGTACCAAATATTTGGTATAGTAATCGGTACAGAAGTTTTGGTACAAAAATGTACCAAAACCACGAGTACGTCGTCGTCTCAATCCTCGTGTGAGTAGATAATAGGGAGATTATATTCACACACCTCAAATTACTTCTCTCACACCCTTTTAATTTTTTAATATTTTTCTATCAAGTGTTAGTGTTGTGTAAAAAATATTAAAAAATTAAAAGAGTGTGAGAGAAGTAATTTGGGGTGTGTGAATATAATCTCTCAAATAATATAATAGAATAGAAAACGACTCTCTCACCAACGCAAGCTGACTGTGCGCAGCACCTGCGCATAGACTTGCAGCATAATAGGGAGGGAGGGAAAATAAGAAGAGGAAAGAAGGAGGATTGCGTTGGAAGCGAGCGAGTCAAGGGAGTCGACCGATTCGGAAAAGAAACAAGAAAATAAAAAGGTCACAGGCAGAGGGGAATTTCGGGGAAAAAAAAAAGAAAACTTGGACTTTTGGGTCGTGGAATTGTTCTTGTAGATTAATAATACACACATATAAACGTGAAATCGACTAGTGCATATTCTACGAAATGTCAAGGAAGTTGTACTTTTGCTAAGTTGCCCTTTCTAAATTTATTATTTATTTAAATCTTTTAAAAATTATTGTTGTCACTCAGAAATTCTAATTATGTAGTCACTTAATATTATGGTCTTAAGTGATATTCATTTTTAATTATGAGTGAGATGTTTTAAATTTGATTATCGCCAAAGACAAATTTAAACCACATTATGGCTAACCTATTGTAAGGTTTAATCTACTTCATCTCTGCAATTAATGTAAATTATATCGTTTGTTAAAAATAAAAAAAAGGTACAACCTAAGTGTGCATTTTCAATTTTTTTATAATTAGAAAGAAATATCCTCTTATGCAGTGGCTGCAGAAATGCCTTGTTAATGAAAAAGTAGACGAGAGAGAGAGTTGGAAAGAGAAGAATGAAAGAATAATTCAGTCGAAACATTGGTTTCTTTTTCTCCCTGAAGTGTACAAAAAGACATGTCTAGCAAGATAAGGTAGCAAAAAGACATGTCTAGCAAGATAAGGTAGCAAAAAGACATGTCTAGGAAAAAGACGTGTCTAGCAAAACGTAAGGATTATAAATGGAGTGTTTAGTAAAAAGACATGCCTTTAGTGTCTCGTAAAAACACGTCTTTTAAAAAGAGATTTTAAAGACATGTCTAGCAAAACGTATTACTAACGAAAGGATTGCAGTTGCACTGTTCATTTTTTAATACCCGAATTTCTACTTATTTATGGTTCTGCCACTGGCTTAGGGATTTTACGTTATTTACAAAATTGTCACTGCCTCTTTATTTCCGTTCAGATTGAAATTTTCGGTTTTGCGATCCACGCATTGATCATCGCTGTGTAGGATCACCGGTTGTGTGGGATTTGGAGAGGGGATGGGTTACGTGTCCATCATTGTCGAAAAGTCTACTTCGACTACAACCTCTCAACTTTTCTTTCCGTTTCAACTTCTCTGTCACAAGCCTCTGCTTCAGTTACAAACTTACAACCCCAACCTCCACCACCACAAAACATCAAAAAGTAAAACCAAAGTGTGCATTTTCAATTTAGATCATCCAGTCTTGCGAGGTTTAGCTTAAATTTAGATCATCCGGTCTCTTGGTTCGAAGAGTTCCTGATGTAATTTTTGAAATATTATTAAATGATAGTATTAGTAGGTTTCTAAAAAGGTAAAACCAAAGTGTGCATTTTCAATTTTTTTTTTTATAATTAGAAAGAAAGATCCTCTTATGCAGTGGCTGCAGAAATGCCTTGTTAATTTCCAAATGTAAGTATTATTAATGGAGAGTACAAAAAGACATGTCTAGCAAAAAGACATGGAGTGTCGGAACAGGATCCCCTCCTGGGGACCGAAACCTGGTGTCGACTTTTTAAAATTTGATTCAACGACTATGAACAGAGGATTCTTCTAAATTTTATAATAATTACAACCGTCGGATCAAATTTCAAGAATCCGAATGAATTGCTCGGCAGGCTCATATTCAATGCTCACGAGGGAATCCGAGTCCATGGAGCGTCTAGGAAAGGGACATGTAGCAAAAAGACATGTCTAGCAAAAAGACATGCGGAAATGCCTTGTTAATTTCCAAATGTAAGCGACCAAGCGTTGATCAACGCTGTGTAGGATCGCCGGCTGTGTGGGATTTGGTGAGGGGACGGGTTATCACTTACGTGTCCATCATCGTCGAAAGGTCTGCTTCGACTTCTCTCTCAAAAGCCTCTGCTTCGACTACAACCTCTCGACTTTTCTTTCCGTTTCAACTTCTCTCTCACAAGCCTCTGCTTCAGTCACAACGAAATCAACTCACAACCCCAACCTCCACCACCACAAAACATCAAAACCCTTTTGCCGCTGACTGTCTCAACTTTCCACGAAAGCAAGACTTAACACGGCAGCAAGTCATCTTCTCCCACTGCACTTGGTCTCCTCCTTCAATCATCAATATTCCGAGAGCTGGTTCAGAAGAACTCAAATTTCTCCGAGGATGACAGCACCGACGGCGAGGAACCAAAGAACCAACCCCAGGTGGGTAGCGATGATGAGTACAGTGGAATCTTCTACGAGGAAACCGGCGACAACCCATTCTTTTGCTCCTCCACCACCGCCGTAGACGACGCTTTCGCCACTCAGCCGGCGTCGGAGGCCTTCTCTCCTCCGTCGATTTATGCCGAATCGAACGGCCAGGGCATTGATGGAGGGTTTGGCGGGTCCGACGATCCGATTTTGCCGGCTCCGTCAGAGATGCTGCCTGAGGAGGGCTTCGCTCTCAGAGAATGGAGGAGGTAGGGTCTCGAATTCTGATTGTTTTCGATTGAACCGATAGTTCTGTATAGCAATTAAATTTTGACATTTTTGTGCAGTATCAAAGGAAAACAGAACATGTCAATTATGTAGCATAAAGCAATTTGTTGGTTTATACTTATCAAAAAGATGATCGCTTAGTAATTTTCATTTCTGTGGCAGTTGGCATTGCAAGCTGTTGTTGGTGGAGCTCTGCGCTGTATATGTATATTTGTTCCTTTTATTGCATTTCAAGCATATGGACACAACAATCTCTGTCTTGGACATCTTCCATCCGATATGAGGCCCTGGTGCAATGCAAGGGAACCTTTGTTGTACAATTATATTCAAAGTCACTATTGGTATGTGATCTTTAACCACCAATGCTTGTTCATCAGACTAATACCTTTTTTTTGGGGGGGGTTTAGCTAAACGTTCACCAGCATTACTGTCAATTGTTGTAGAGCAATGTTACGAAAAAAAAGTCCTTGTTCTGCTGATTATTGGAAAAGCATCACTAAATAGTAATAAAGGATAGTCTATTATGTATAAGATACAAATTAGTATTTGATTTTGCAAGAAATGGTAATTGGACTAGCTCTATATACATCTGTACTGTTTCATCTTGTTATACTTATAGTTGTACCGTGCAAATAAAGGATAAATGTAAAAAATTGGAATAAAATAGAGATACATTCATAGTTGATGGTTTACCTTCATGCCAGGGGAGTAGGTTTCTTGAGATACTTCCAAGTTAAACAGTTGCCAAACTTTCTGCTGGCGTCGCCAATATTGTCTCTGGAACTTTGCTCAATCGTCCATTACGCGAAGTCAAATGCTGAAAATTTCTTCTCTTTGGGTTTCCGTGCTCCTCCTGAGGATAAAGATTCTGCTGCTGTGCTATTTTCCCTAGCAGAATACTCCTCCAGAAGTCAGGGTTTTACTTTTAAACAGCCATTGCTTTGTAATTTGACATATTATTACTGTCATTGCTATATAGCGTATTCTGTTGACACATGTGAAGCTAGTAAATCAATCGTTTAGCATAAATCAATATGTGCCCATGCATCCAATTGTTTTATTATGCATGACCTAATCAGTATTTTTGGAATATTGTTTCTCTTCCATTCATGCTGGCTATCAACACCGTGTAATCAATCATTTGCAAATGTAACAGAAAATCGCCCAAGGAAGCAAGTGAACAAAGATGGTCCTGCTTTACACTCAGAAGAACATGAAGTATTAGCAAAGCAAGGATACTTGTCTGTTGCTGTGCTTCCATGTATTCTACATTTAGGATTTATGGCAGCCACCGCATTTTTTGTCATGCATGTGCAGGTTTGATTTTATTCCCTCTTAAAGTTCTTTATTTTGTCAAAAAAATTTAAGCTAGGAGTATTTGAGAAATATAGAATCTAAATTTCAGCTTCATGAAATTATGGTTGTGAGTAATTCTCTGACTTGATCAATATAATTTTGTCAATTTTTGGGGTTCATATTTGGATTCTGATGTTAAAACAAAAGAAATTTGATCATCACTGGCATCATGATTTATTGTATCTTTCAATGGAAAAAATCAAGCTAGAGGGGATCAGTTGCTTGTTTCCCCTTGTAATTGACAAATTGTTTCAGGGACGAAAAGCTTGATAGATGAAGATTAACCAATCATGTAAAGATTAATCATGCTGAAGTTTTACATTTTGAATAGAACTGACTCACCAAAAACTCTCAACCATGCATGTATTTCCAGATTTGTATTTGGAAAATTGATATCATAACTTTGAATGCTTCATGTTTGACAGGTTGCTACTCGTTTCTTATCCTTCAGCCCTCCCCTCTATTGGTTTGCGTCGTATATAGTGAAATCTCGTGGTACTGGTAAGAGATGGGGATATATAGTTTGGGCATACTCTGCTGCGTACATTCTTCTAGGCAGTTTGCTCTTTTCGAACTTCTATCCTTTCTACAGCAAGGAGTCTCAGCTGAGAGCTTTTCTATCGAAGAGTTTGTGCCTTTCATATAGTCTCAGATTGAATTTGCATACTGAAGGATATTCTTCTATTGTTTGGGGAGTCCCACGGCTTAATATCTTTAGTTGCTTGCCTCTCTGTATAAGCATCGTGCGACTGTCGGTCCCGAAGAGGCGACAGTTTTGCTCTTTTCCGCATGTTAGATATTGTTTTTACAAAGACCAGTTGGAAACAAGAGGGTACGACAAAATGATAAGAATATTATTTATAAAAAAAAAACACAATTGTCGAAATGGTTATAAAACTTCAAGAAGTTACATCGTAACTAACTTGTTATTCTATAGAGTTACAAATTTCCATATAAATATAGAAAACTGACATAACTCTAATAGGAAAAAAAACAAAACCCTAATACTAACGAGTTCAGTCCAAAATACCCAACATTAAAATAACAAAAATATTATTCTTACCATTTATTTGTATTCACATGCGTTGGCCTAATAAGCCACGAAATGAAACCTCAGTACTAAAGGATTAGGTCCAAAATACCAAACATTAAAATAACAAAAATGTTATTCTTACAATTTATTTGTATTCACATAAGTTAGTGGGTTCTACCTCTATTAGAAAGATGGTACACGTGATGGTACAAATAGCTACTTTTAAAATAAATCTAGATTCTAGTATTTTCCGGGGTGTGATATATCCACACACCCTTTTTACTTCTCCCACACATTTTTGGATTTCGACCGTCGGATCGGATGAATTGAAGAAGATCTAACGGACAGAAATTAATAAGGGTGCGTGAGAAGTAAAAAGGGGTGTGTGGATAGCACACCCCTATTTTCCAACAAGATTCACCCATATGATTTCAATTTCATCGGATTTAGTCCACGTAGTTTACAAACTGTCTCAATTCTAGAACACATGTACATATGAGTAATATTCAAACATTGCAATTCAATTCTCTCCTCTCGAATGCATTTTTCTTTTCTGGAATTGTATTTTAGTTCTTGTTGGATATATCTGATCAGTTATAGTAGTGGTGACAAAATACTATTACAAGGCCTGAGGCCGCATAGATGACAGATGCAGTCCACCTGAACCAGAGGGGAAATGGGATTGTGATGGAAACGAAGAAGGCGGTCACTCCAAAGAAGACACCGAAATAGTGGAAGAGATGAACTATGATTCGTGGACATTTGGAGTTCTGAACGAAATTGCTAACCAAGATGCTAGAAAAGGATAGAGTGATTGCGAGACCGAGAAAGCAAAAGGTTAGAGGGAGCTGCTTGGAGTGAAGTTGGATGGTTACGAGAGCCATTCCAATTGCCGTTGACAAGCAATACGCCAGAATAGTTGTTGCCCAATCTAAGTTGTGCTTCCTAGGCGGCCTAGAGCTGGCGGCATCTGGTGGCAGCTGCTGGTGGTGATCGTTCGGCGGGTCAAGGTCACTATCCAACATGCTAGTGAATATCTTTTTGAGTAGTTGCTGCAGAAATGCCTTCATTTTTTTCTGGAAAGAAGAGAGGGGGAGATGGGTTTGTTAATTTCCAAATATCGCATGATATTTATAAGGGAACTTTACGCACAGTGATGGTTTCATATATTTATAAGGATAGAAAGTCTCCTAGAGAGAGATTGGGAAGAGAGAGAGAGAGAAAGGAGAGAGAGAGAGAAATGAGAGAATTTATACGGATAGAGAAAGTCTCCTAGAGAGATTGGGAAGAGCAAAGAGAAAGGAGAGAGAGAGAAAGGAGAGAATTTATACGGACAGAGAAAGTCTCCTAGAGAGATTGGGAACAGGTCTAAAATATTTATAATATTCTGATATTTTTATTGAAATTTTCGTATATTTGGATTACCGATATTTCCGATATCATCGATATTTCTATCGAAATATCCGTGAATATTAAAAATTAAAAAGGTGTGGGAGAAGTAATTTGGAGTGTGTGAATATAATATCTCTTAAAAAAACACCAAGGGGATTCGAACTCCTCCCATTTTACTCCTTCAACACCTTGAATACCATATCACTTATGTTTTTGTGAAAATATGCTAAAATATTTACATATTTTCTACACTCACAATGTTTGCCAGCTCGCTATATAATCAATTTAAATCAGTTAAATTCATCATGCAATGCATTTCATTCCAATTTTTTGTGATAAACTAATAGATAATTGACTAAATAAACATTTTGCAAGGTTTCAATAAAAAAAATTCAAGTTTTTTTTATAATTTTCTTGGTTTTTATTCAATTTTTATCGATATCGATAATATCCCGATATTTCCATTAAAATTTTCGTGTTTTTGGACTACCGATATTTTCGATATCATCAATATTTAATATCTTGATTGGGAAGAGCAAAGAAAAAGGAGAGAGAGAGAAGAGAGAGAAAGTCGACTAGAGAGAGATTGAGAGAGAAGAGAGAGAGTCGACTAGAGAGAGATTGAGAAGAAGGAGAGAGAAGAGAGAGAGTCGACTAGAGAGAGGGAGAAGAGAAAAATGAAAAGATAATTTAGTCTTTTTTTTAATGAATAATTTAGTCGAAACATTGGTTCCTTTTTCTTAATGAAGTGTGCAAAAAGACAGTCTTTGTACTTGATCTCGTCATCTGTTTTTATTTTTTATTTTTTTTTATAGAATTTTATATTGAGTAATGTCAGATATATTAAAATTGTAGATAAAGTTTTAAAAATTAAAAGATATAGAAATTGATTATTAGTTTATTATTTACACGTTGATAAATGTGCTTATTTTTATTTGTGACACGTCATTTAATTGACAAATTTAATCTTTATATTTAGTTTTCCTAACATTATTCTATTAAATTTATTCAAACTGGAACTTCATACAATTAATGAAAATAACATTTCTTGCAAAATAAGGTAAAGACATATCCCAAATATAACACTATGTTTGGATGGAGAAATTTAAGATTACTAAGGAATTTTGAAATGACGGAAATTGAAATGACGGGATTTTTTTTTTTTTTTTTTTTTTTTTGAATACGGAATTTGTTATTTTTAAGCTCTCAATCATAGAAATTGAGAAATGACACATATTTACATGGAATTTAAACTTGGAAATTGAAGGTCTCAAATTCCAAGTTTTTTTCCAAGCGGAAATTCTAAATTTCTATGTTTATGAATCCAAACAAGGAAATTAGTGTATGTCAATTTATAAATTCTAACTTTTACCCAAATTCCAAGTTTATTTCCCTCATCCAAACATAGTGTAAGTGTTATAAATAGAGTGCCCATCGCCCTATCTGCCTTTTTTTTTTAATTTTATTTTACTTGTTATTCTATATTTTTTTTACATTTTATTCTTTATTTATTAAAAACTTAAATTACAATTTTTAGTTTACCATAATTTTAAAAACCCACTAACTAATTTTAGTTTTGCCCCTTTCTAATTAAATTGTTTTTTTTTGTGTCAAACGATATATTTGTTAAATTAAGTGTTTTATTAGAGACATATGAGGCTTGAACTCAAGCAGTGGTGCAATAGCAACACTCATCTCCACTATTATGGTAGAGGGCTACTTGCTTTCTAATTAAATTGTTAGGGAGGGGCATTTTGTGATATTATGAATATTGTCCAACTATCGTTGGACTCTATTACTTTCATACAAGTTCCCGTAATTGTATGTGCCACTCACACGCAATGAACAAAAGTGCCTTTTATATTATTAACCACCACAGCCAATGACAAATCGACACATGGTCATGAAATTACCACAGGATCCCTAATAAATGTTGGCATTGACCGATCGAAAATTACCAATTTGTATTAGGGAGAGATGGGGAAACGGTGCCGCCGTGGGTAAGAATTTTGTGGTAATGCTTATGACGATTATGCCGAGCAATTGTGATTACCATGTGCATGTGCTGATGATCTCTGTGTCGTGTGTGTTTTGTCAGTATTTCTTTTTGCTCACATCTGAAGCTGATGATCTCTGAGTCATTGTGATTGCCTCCGAGGTAATTTTCCTATCCATAAACTTTGTAATTTCCGTTTCGCAGCTCAATTTTTGTCTCCAAACTGTTAACTACATTTGGTGATTATCTTTTAATTTTGATTTGTGTTTGGTTCCTGAGAAACAAACAAAAAGTTGTTGCCGTGACTGGTGATGGTGCAAACGATGCTCCGGTTCACCTTATTGAATTCCCAAAGAAAACTCAAACTGACCACGACGATCAATATTCTTGAATCCAAATATCCCAAATATCACACTAATATCCCAGAAGAGATTCACAAGAAAGATGAACAAAATAGTGAACATTTTCTTACTGAAACATTTAATCAAACAAATTATGTGCACGGTGAACACCAGAAATCAAGAACCTGATAGAAACTTCAATCTTGACCCAAAGAACGCTGAGGAAGCAAACCAGAAACCTTGGTGAATCAATCTACCGACCAGCAGCAACCATGGCTTCCCACGCGCCAAACTTGGAGTGCCGGATGTACGAAGCGCGGTACTCGGAGGTGGACATGGCGGTGATGATCCCGGTCAAGAACACCCAAGCACGCTGCCTCTTATAAAAAACAAGGTGGAAGACATCAAGCCGTCGACGCACAACCAATTTTTCCGACGAAGCAGCACAAGGGAAGAACATAACTGCCCGAGAGCAAGGCAGCTCAAAATTGGAGCTGCCCAATACGAAGCTCTTCTCAGAGATGTTAGAACCCAATTCTCAAACCCTAACTCAACCTTAACTATTGCACATAGAAAAGAGGGAAGGAGGAAGATAGAAGTAGCAGAGCTCCAATTTTTGTATTGATTTCTTTTGTAAAATTCTGATCTGTCTTTTACATCCAAAGCATGAGCTTATATATAAGTTTCAGCTAAAACAAATTGCCAGCTGGCAATAACTAATCACTCCCTAATACTCATATTTAATCTGCTATTACATCACTAATTGTAATCGAGATGTAGAATCATAACAAGAGAGAGAATCTTCGAACTAGAACAATCAACCCAACATTCGTAACAATCGCGATCCCAACAATCGCAGAAAAATCAACCTAAAACAATTGTGGAAGCACCGAAAATCTAATGGAAATTTGGAAAGAAACTAAGCTAGAAACAGATGAAAAATAATGGGAAATGGAACCACCAGAATCAATGGAGTGAGCCTAGTGGCTCTGATACCATGTTAACTACATTGGAGAAGTAGCAGAGATGAACAATTATAAAATTAAGAAATGAAGCTTTACAGAGAGGAGAAATGTGAGAAAGAAATGAATGAAGGTTTTGTATTAAACTCAATGAACTGACTTTACTATCTGTTTACAATAGCTATATATAGCTGACTAGAGGAGTAACTAACTCTTTCAACTAACTATTACATCATCCAATCCTTTACAACTGTTTTGATGATCTGGCAGAGATGAGTTGGCAGTGATTTATTCAACATTTGGTGATTATCTTTTGATTTTGATTTTTGTTTGGTTATTCTGAAAAGCGAAGCACATTTCTGGAGCTAAGTTAATAGATTACACTAAAAGTCTACACCTTTCACCGTTTATGCCGTGAAATTAAAGACCCAATAAACTTGGTTCTTGTACTTTTCAGATTAGCCTGTAAGTTTCTTGTTAAGGTAGAAAATGCTGAAAAAAATTGATCATTGTCATGTTTGAGTGGTGACTGTTTGGGAGCTGGGAAAATAGTAGGATCATGTTGATGTCTAGTGAATCCGGGGTTGAGTGGGTTTGTTTGTTGAAATTTGATTATAAATTGGTTTAATTTGTTCTAAATGCAGTATTACAAGTTGCAAAGGCACAGCATGAACAAACATCGACATGGTGCAACCGCATTACTGTCAAAAAAATTGAAGATAATTTTTTTTGCCGCATGCATATATGGCTCCCCAGCCTGCATCAGTTCAAACTAATGATTCAGCTCCACTCACATTCATGGGAAATCGACCACCACCAACTGGCCCGTTTGTGCCTACATTTCCGCAACATGTGTGTCTAGTAATTCTCCTGGATCACTGCCTGCTGGGAGCTCAACTAGCCACCACCTTCAAATATATCAACGGTGAATGTGGTATTTTCTGTAAACCATCCCATTGGACCACCAAGTTTTACTTCTATTCCACGGCCTCAAGCAGGACTTCCTTCTACATCTCTATCAACATCTCTGCAAGCAACAGTTCTGGAAGTGTTCCAAATTTCGCTCCCCAAAAACCACCAATGATGACGGCTCCAAGCCATTGCGATTTCACTTTTCAGCCTCACCGACCACAGAATCCATCCTTCCAAACAGATCTCCAGCCAAGCAGTCATTTCAGCACAATCCTTCTCCTGCCAAAACCTGCCCAATGCAGCAAGAATAATAATAATCTTCCAATCGACCATCAGCTTCAAAACGTTCCTTGAGAAGATCATACATGGACATGGAGAATGGGATTGAATCGACCATCAGCTTCAAATCATCTTCCAATCTATATCTATGTAAGGGATGTGGGATATTTTGTGCCAGTAGCGTCCTTTTCCTGGTTGACATCTCTTTTTTAGCACAGGACACCCATAGATGCAAAGTTCCGTGACTGAAAGAGGCAGTCCCTCCTTTGGAATGGATGCTAGCTTTGGACAATCCCAGAGTTCCAGAGATTCAAGGGAGCTTAGGAATTGAAAGCACTTGCTGCTCAGTTTCTTCAGATTCGGGAAGCCACCAATTGAGAGGTCAATGAGAGATTTGGGGAGCAGCATCTCCATCCCGACCATGTCCAGTGGAAACGATACCGTATCCGGGTCTTCACCACCGATCCACAAGTATCTAAGAGAGGTGAGTTTGTGTAACCCCCACTCCAACTCCCACAATGACCAACAGCTTTTGACCTTCCAAATCATAAGTGATGTTAGGTTGGCGGGAATGGAGCAAGTCAAACCTTCACGATAATCAATTTCTCAAGAGAGTTGAAATTGTACACGTCTTTTGATTAATTCAAATGATGTGGTTGTTTACATCAAATGTCACGTAAGGTGATATAAAAATGTGGTACAATTGTAGACAGTGAAATTTCGGTAAATAAAATGTTGACCGATGGTCAAAATTTTAACACTCATGTATTACATAAATTGTACACATAGTGTGTGATTCGACGAAAATTCGAAAAGAGTCCGAAAAGCTGTCAAACAGGACACGTGTCAACACCTGGCAGAGACGACTTATTTCATCTGGGATATTATATTCAAAATTAGGCCTTAAAAAATTCTATAAATAGAAGCCAATTTCATTCATTTCAATTCACCAATTCACAAATACATTTCTCTACTCCCAAATTGGAAGAGAATTCTCTTGAAGTTCGTTCTTCGTTCTTCGTTCTTCGTTCATCGTTCATCGTTCATCGTTCTTCGAGATCAAGCCCCAACGGCCCTTGAAGAAACGTTCATCCACCTTTGAGATCAAGCCCAACGGCCCTTGAAGAAACTTCTCCAAAACCTTTGAAGAATCAACAAGCACCTTGGTCACGTGCCGATTCTTAATCCAAGATCAAGCCCCGACGACCCTTGGATCAACATAACTGTTCTTCAAGATCAAGCCTAAAAGCCCTTGAAGATCCATTCATCGTTCATCCGTTCATCCATCTTCCAAGATCAAGTCCCGACGGCCCCTGGATCCACACATCCGTTCTTCAGGAATCAAGCCCAAAAGCCTCTTGAAGTTCATCACTTGTTCATCACCATCGTTCATCGTTCTTCGAGGATCAAGCCCAAAAGCCCCTTGAAGTTCATCCATCGTTCATCATCCTCGTTCATCCTAAGATTAAGCCCCAACGGCCCTTCGGATCAACAGCCCATCAAATCCACAAATCAATATCTTACGGAGATCGAATCAGAGGACCAAATCACATAGAGATTGTAACCCCAAACAAAATCATCAATACAAATATTATTTTGTACACGTGTTCTGTTCTTGTGTTCTTCAGGAAATTTTCGTGTTTACAACAATAACATGATATGAATAAAATTACTCCTTTTACATTTTTTTTAGTATACTTTTACTCACCACCTTATTTATTATCTTTAAATTAGTTTGAATTTTAAAATTCGTGTTTGTTAACTACACGAATCTCGAAATTCAAACTCATATAACGATGATAAATAAGATACTGAGCATACACCATAATTTATAATAGTGAGCAAAAATACTCTTATTTTTTCTTTATCTTTTATTCTCATTTTGTTATATGAGCAATAATAGAGGAATTATTGGCAGACAAATTTTTAGCTTTGGTGCACGAGCTCGTGCATGCTCTTAACAAATTGAGATGTACTCTTTTGCTATATGAAATACATTGTTTTGTTTTGTGGCAGTGTTCAATTCAATTTTTATTTTTTTGTATACAATTGTAGATAATGTCGAGATGGTGACGATTTGGTTTGAATTGGTTTCTAGCTTTAGGTGTCGAAAGTCAATTGATTTGAAACAACCAGAATTTTCAATGATTCTATTAAAAGTACTTTGATTTTATTTTTTTATTATAAAAAAAAAATTCTTCCATGATGCGAGCATGAATTGTTTGAATTGATTTATAGACTGCTTTTATTATGACCCCGTAAATCTCACTGACCTAATTAGAATTTTTAGAATATTGTTTCTCTTCCGTTCATGTTGCCTTTATGACCATGTAATCAATCGTTTGCAAATGTAACCAAAAATCTTCTCTTTGACTTGATCAATAAAGTTCTGTCAAATATTTTGGGTTTTATATTTGACCCATGTCCTTTAAATTTCATCGGATTAGTCCGTGTAGTTTACAAACCGTCTCAATTCTCCAACACATGTATAAGATTAATATTCAAACAGTACAATTTGATTATTTCTTCTCTCTAGAACGCTTTTATCTTTTTGGTGTTATTTTAATTCTTGCCGGATGTATCCGATCAATTATAGTAGTGGTAACAAAATAGAATTACAAGGCCTGAGGCCACATAGATGACAGATGCAGTACACTTGAACCATAGCGGAAGAGGGATTGTGATGGAAATGAAGAAGGCAGTCACTCCGAAGAAGACACCGAAATAATGGAACTGATGAACTATGACTCGCGGACATTTGGAGTTCTGAACAAATTTGCTAACCATGATACCAGAAAAGGAAAGTGTGATTGCGAGACCGAGAAAGCAAAAGGTTAGAGGGAGCTGCTTGGAGTGAAATTGGATGGGTACGAGAGCCATTGCAATGCCTGCTGACAAGCTATACGCCACGATGATCTTTGCCCAGTCTAAGTTGTGCTTCCCAGTCCACGAGCTGCCTGCTGCTGGTTCAGCCGGTATTGGTACTTCTTCGGGGTCAACTTCTTCGGGGTCAAGATCATCGTCCAACGGTGGGCTAATGAATATCTTGTTGAGTTGTTGCTGCAAAAATGCCTTAAGGCACCGATATGCACTAGTAATATAGTACATTTTCCTGCACATAAGCTGGGGAGGAGGAAGGGAGAAATGGGTTTGGTATTTCCACGAGAGACTTCATTATGTTATATATACACACACACGGGCAACTTATATAATCCTCGCTATGACAACTTATATACGACAGCTTATATACTCCTCGCGCGCTATGATCCCTTTGGGAATATCATTGGGTGTTATATTTTGTTTTTTTGTTGTTGGAAAGTAAGGTAATAAGGTAGTATCAATGTGTAACCAGACAAAAACTATGATGTTTTTTTGGTCAATTCCAAACCCTTGCATAAACTGTAAACGGCCGAAACTAATTGCAAGACAGTAGTAATTAACATCTATTATATATAAAGCCGTAGGTGTGATGAACAGTGGAGAGCACATGCTGACAAAAAATCAAAACAACAAAAATGAATGCATAAGATAAAGGGTAATTTTGTAAATTTTGTTTTTTAAACTGGTTTTGGTTTGGGTTTGTGCCGACAGAGAAGAACAAGATAAAGACTTAGATGGACGTCCAGGCTTTTAATTGGATACCAATTGCTGCATGATATAGTTTACCATATTGGCAAGATATTGTGCCAATGACTATCTATCTTTTTGGTGAGTTTTGTTTTAATCTCATAACCTTTGTTTCTTTCATCGCTAAATTTTGAACTTAAAACATGCACACTCTAAGGGACACCATCCATCAAGAGGATCGTGATGTTGTCGAGAGGCGAGTTTTTACAGGTTTGAACCCCTTACTTGCATCAGTGGTTGCTATTTCCGGAGCTTCTACTTGAATTTCCATGATTTGATTTTATAGTTTATTTCTCTTGCATTTTGTGAATGTCAATGACGGGTGCAAGAGCTAATGAAGAGGTAAAACTTATTGCACTATTGAAATTACAGTATATCTATACCACTGTGAAAGCTCATTTTCTAATTATTAAACTTGATCATGATTCTCTTCTCTTGGACAATCCCATTGAGTACAGATCACTTGTAGGAGCACTGCAATACCTTACCTGGACCAGACTAGAGTCACTAGATCTTTCTTATGCATTGCCTCAGAGTTTCTCATCTTCAAGCAGTTAAGGGAATTCTCAGGTATCTAAAAAGATCCATTGATCTTGGCCTACGGTTTTCTAAGTGCTCTTCTATTCCTAGTATAAATGCCTACTGAGATGCAGATTGGGCAAATTGTACACTTGATAGAAAATACACTGGTGGTTTCTGGGCAACTCTATCATCAGTTGAGTGCCAAAAAGCAACTTAAAGTAGCAAGATCCTCCACAGAGGCTGAATATAGGTCATTGGCTAACATTGCTGCAGAAATTACATGGATCTACAAGCTTCTAGTTGACATTGGTTTTTAATTACCTTGTAATCCAAAGTTGTGATGTAATAATATATCAGCCATCTCTATGGCCAAGAGCCCTATTTTCCATGCTAGGACTAAGCATGTTGAAATAGATTACCACTGCATTTGTGAAAAAGTTTTGGTACAAGAAATCTTTGGTCATTTTGTTTGTTCACAAGATCAAGTGGTTGATGTCTATACTAGAGCTTTGTCCAAATCCAGGTTCATCTTTCTCAGAGATAAACTTGCACTTCGACAACCTCAGTTTAGTTTGAGAGGAGATATTAAGGGTAAAAGTGTAAATGACATTGTAAAAGATATTCCTTAAATATTGGACAGTTTGTTGTGGTTAATTATATGGAGTGTTTTCTTATTGATTGAAGATACATGTATACATACAGGTTGTAATGTTATTCCAATCATTCAATAAAAAGATTATTTCCCAACACCATCAACATCTTGCACATGCCTCTATCTCAAAAAGGTAGGATTTCTCGGCAGAGCCGTCCGCATAGAGTCAAGTAAATATACTCTCGGCAAAGTCGTCCGCATAGAGTCAAGTAAATTTAAAATACAGAGATTTGATTGATCTTGTGATTGGGTTATGCTAGTCGACTCTAGGTTTTTCTTAGGAAGTGATCCACAAACCTTAGACAAAACAAAATAACAAAAACAAACAATTAAAGTTTATTAATATATATAATGAAAGCAAGACAATAATGTTACAACAACAACAACAAACTCTTATTCTACTAAGTAGGGTCGGTTGGTATGAATTCTAAAACGTCATTACGTTTGGTTTTACGTCAAGTCTTCATTAGCTCCAAGTACTACACGTCTTTTTTTAGAGTCTCTTCCCAAGTATTCTTAGGTTTTTTATACCTCGTTTGCCCTAGGCCTTTATTTCATAATCTCATCTTCTAACCGAAGCATTTATATATCTTTGTTTCACATGTCCAAACCACATTAACCAATTCTCTCCATACAGGTTATTTGTATAAAATTGATACACTTTCTAAGATATTTTCTAATACAGGGTTAACTCGATCATTGTTCGTAGAAAATACCTATATTTAAAAGAGTACAGTGTTGCTGGCTCCTGACATATATAATAGAGTCTGGATGTGATTTTATGCAGATATGTAGCTAGTACATTACAACTATGTATCCCCTGTCGAACGTTTTGTTTATGAGGTTTTCTCTTCGCTTGCAGCCTTATGTATAGTAGTGGTGACAAAAAAGTACTACAAGGCCTGATGCCACATAGATGAGAGAGGCCGTACATTTGAACCAGAGAGGAAATGGGATTGTGACGGAAATGAAGAAGGCGGTGACTCCAAAAAAGACACCGAAATAATGGAAGAGATGAACTATTATCCGTGGAGAGTTGGAGTACTGGATAAATTTGCTAACCATGATACAAGTAAAGGCAAGTAGGATTGCGAGACCGAGAAAGCAAAAGGTTAGAGGGAGCTGGTTGGAGTGAAGTTGGATAGGAATGAGAGCCATTCCAATGGCTGTCGACAAGCAATACGCCACGAAAATCTTCGCCCAGTCTAAGTTGTGCTTCCTAGTCCTAGAGCTGGCGGCGGCGGCGGCAGGCAGCAACAGTGGTGGTGGTGGTTGATCAGCCGGTACTATTGTTTCTAGGTCAAGATCATTATCCAACGCGCTGATGAGTAGTTTGTTGAGTAGTTGCTGCAAAAATGCCTGAAGGTACCGATAAGCACTAGCGATATAGTACTTCATACTTGTTGCTAAGAACCCTACACTACACAGCTTGGGACCGAGGGAGAGGGAGAGAGTTGGAATAAGTTGTTAAGCCCATCAGAGAGAATTGGTAGATTTTATATAACTGGGGCAGAGCTAGGCTTACGTACTAGTTACCAGCACTATGATGCAGGGAGCATGATAAGAGTGGGGCCCCCTCTTAGTCATAGTGGGAAGTTCCACGAAACCATAAATCACCGTATAGTTTTTTAAGACAACTTTTATCCTTCTCCCCCATGTGCATGAGCTAAGCATTCCACGCGGACGGACGGACAATATTTGCTATCTAAATTTAAAAATATAACTCCAACACCTTCGTCAAGTCTAAACGATTTATAAAATTAATCTTAGTTTTAAATATATCTCCAACACCTTTGTCAAGGACAAAACGATTTATAAAATTAATCTTAGTTTTTTTAACAGAACTCAAGTTTACCGGCATAAGCCACTTTGTAACAAAGATTGATGGTCATCAGATAAGATATTGAATTCTATAAAAGCATGCCTCCAAGACATGTGGTCAATGCATGAACCACTCTTCTTTTCTTTTTTCTCTAGCTTTTTAAATCCATCAATTCCCATTTTCAGTAACAATTTTCCAACCTAATCACCAAAGGGAAAGATCTGCATAAATTCCATGTCTAAATCATCAGTTATCTTATCGGAAGCATTTGAAACATTATGAAATTAAGCTTAGATAGAGATAAGACTGCCTTTTTCCTTATAGCACGCAGTAGCAAAATCACCTTGGAAGACATAGTAAAAATGTGAAATTGGCTAGAAAATATGAATTTTCCGTTCATGTCAACATTACCTTGTTTAATAAAAGTGAATTTTGAAAGCCTCCTCTTTTTTCATACTTTTATCGTTCTACTTTAACATGGATTAGGCAGGTTGGAGTTTTCACTCCTAGTCATGTTTATATTGTTTAGGATAAACAACTTTTAGTCTCTCATGAGATCCCGGCTGAGTCTTGTAAAGTTCTTTCTATGGTTACCATTATTTGGCATCCTTCTCTTTGTCCTTTCAAAGTGAATACGGATGCCTGCTAAAGGTAAACAGGGTCTCGCGGCATGTGGTGGGGTTTTCTGAGATTGCTGGTTATTTTTTGGGTGGTTTATCCCGGAATTTGTGATAAACTTTCTATGCGGAGCTTCATATTGTCATCCCTGCTGTGGAGTTGACTCGCGAGATTGATAAAATTTATGATTTGAAAATGACTCTATAGTGTAAAATCTTGCTTTGCTTTTGGCTCTTTTATCTTTTCCTATATTTTCTTTTCATTGCCTTATAAGGGATAAACTTTATGTCCCCTTGATTAGGAAAAGGGAAATTTTATTTAAACCCATTAATCATCTTTCCACACCCAACTTAGAAATTTTGTCCCACAAACTTACCATTTTACCCTCAAATACAAAATTTACATACTTAAATAAAATTACACAAACATGTAAACCCACCCAACCACCTACCCTGGCAACAAGAATCGTGATACAATTTTAGGATTGTTAGGAGAATATGTGAAATAACTTTCGTTCTCATTCGTAACATAACTATAATTGAAGATAGAAAGACCTGACGTATAAGAGTAAACACCTGTTCCGCAATAAGATATATGAATTGCTTTCATCCGGAGCTAGCTCAAGAGAGTAAAGGCTTGGCGCAGGATCCTCCGAATTCTTCCATGAGGTGAGAATTGGGGTATGATTGGTAATTTTATTGAATCCAGTATACCTCCTGGTAGCCAAGTATGGGCTGGATGATCAAAGCTATGCCATAAAGGCTCTGATGTATTATTACTAGAGTCGGCTCTCAAGACAAGGTTTCCGTTATCCAAAAAAACTGGTTATACAAAACCAGAACTGGTGGTGGAGTTGAAATCTGTTGACCAAACCGGGTTTTTGGATATGTTCAAGAGAACTAAATTACCATCTAAGAGTATTATTACCAGGTGTTTACTCTTATACGCCAGGTCTTTCTATCTTCAATTATAATTATGTTACGAATGAGAACGAAAGTTATTTCACATATTCTCCTAACAATCCTAAATATTTTATTACATTGTTTCAAACCCAGTAAATATTATATATATGCTGTTAAGAAGATTGTATTTCCTTGATGGAATTGACGAGCAGCCACCCACTAATTTATTTATTTATTTATTTATTTATTTTTTTTTTTGGGGAAACCTCGGCGGTACGAGGTAAATATATTGAAAAGAAAATTTAGTTACACCTAGTCAGGGGGGGACATGAACCTTACCCCTCATAGAGCAAGAAAAACGAAATACAAAAAGAGAGGGGGACATACACCTAACCCCTTTTAGGAAAGGAAGTACAGGAAAAAAAGAGGGGGGACATAGACTGTACCCCTCTTGAAAAGCAAGATACAAGGAAAGGAATAAGTGGACATATGCCCAAACTCATCTATAAACCTTAAAAGGTAAGAACCTGCAAGACAAGCTGCAAAACGAAAAAGGAAATCCAAGAAGGTTAGGTAAAAAAGGAAATCACACATCAAGAAGGGGAAACAAACCTGTAGGCTGGCATGCCTAAGAAATCTGAGTGCAGAAAGGGAAGGATCTCTATAGGGGGAACAGAATGCCAAACAAGAGAAGGTGAGAGAAGCCCTAAATTGGTTAATTTGTCAGCAACAACATTCCCTTCTCGAAATATATGAGAGCAGCGGAAAACCATGTTCTGCAAATGGAGAATACAATTGTTCCAGCGTGTCTGAAGCGACCAAGGGGGAGAGAAAGATCTAGAAGCAAAGCATGATATTACACTAGAAGAGTCGCTTTCAAGCCATAGATTATGCCAACCTCGGGCATAAGCCAATTCGACAGCAAGGATGACAGCATAGAGCTCCGCATAGAAAGAAGTACAATGACCCAAGCTTAGGGAGAAACCACCAAGAAAAAGACCCGAAGAATCGCGAAAAACCCCGCCACAAGCCGCAGGACCCGGATTACCTTTAGCAAGGCCATCAGTATTCACTTTGACCCAAGAAAAATGAGGGGGGTGCTAAAGAACAGGGATAATATAAGGAGCTTTACAAGGCTTAGCCGAGATACCAAGAGAGACTAAAAGTTGCCTATCCAAAATGCCTCGAACATGACCAGGGGTGAGAGCTCCGACCTGCCTAATCCAGGTCGAGGTGGAACGGCAAAGATGTGAGAAGGAAGGGGGTTTGCTTTCAAACTTCACTTTATTGCGCATCTTCCAAATAGCCATTAGTAAGAAAAACCCTGAAGCTAGCCAGACATTGCGAAGTTGTGGAGAAAACTGCTTGGACACAAAAGCAAGCCATAAATTAGAGAGTGAGCTCGTAGGTGGAATAGTAGTGCCAAATTGGGTAGCTAGCCAACGCCAAGCACGTTGTGCAAATTCACAACTAGAGAATAAGTGGTCAATAGATTCAGAGTTCTTGTAACATAGTTGGCATATTGGAGCCAGCGGGATGCCCCGTCGCTGAAGTTGATCCTCCGTTGGAAGCTTGTTGGAAAGAATCTTCCAAACCAAAATAGAGTAGCGAGGTGGAATGAAAGGACGCCAAATAGTGGAAGCCCAACCCTTAATAGGAAACCGATGGCGAACAATTTCATAGCCATCGAAAAACGAAAAGGCTCCAGATGTAGAAGCTTCCCAAATTAAAACATCCTTATCCTCATCAATTGGAAGAGGCATTTCTAAAATTTCTTTAGTTAGGTCTGGAAAAGCAGAAGAGAAAATAGAAGGAATAACCCATTTTCCCATACGAATAATATTTGAGACCTTAGTACGAGATAGAGAATGAGCAATCTCAGTTGCACCCACGATGTCCACAATAGGCGTATCCAACCATTTATCAACCCATAAGGATGTAGTAGAACCATTGCCAATCACCCAACGACAATTCTGAAACAAGATATGGAGAATGGAATTAATACCAGGCCATATAGAAGAACGCTTGTAACTACAAGAAAATAAACAACCATGTAGCTGGAAACGTTCTCGAAAATAAATACTCCAAGGAGAATCAGAAGTAATAATAACCCATCCAAGCTTTAACAGAGCTGTAGTATTAAGAGAGCAAAGATCACGCAAACCCAAACCACCTTCATTCTTGGGTGCACAAGTCTGACGCCAAGAAACAGTAACAGACTTCTTGGAGGTCACATCACCAGACCATATAAAATTGCGGGCACATCGCGAAAGAGACCTCAGCAAGGAAGAAGGCCACTTATAAATAGAAAAACTATGCAAGAGCATGCTCTGAAAAACTGATTGTATGAGTTGAACTCTTCCAGCCATAGATAGAAGTTTCCCCTTCCAACCAGTTAACTTAGCTTTAGCTTTATCTGCCAAGGCTTGAAGATGACTCCTCTTAGGCTTGCCACAAAAGATTGGGACTCCTAAATAGACAAAAGGTACTTTACCTTCTTTGAAACCCAAGGAAGTCTCAACCACAACTTTGCGATGCCTTGAAGTAGAGCCTAAGTAGAAAGTACTTTTTGTCTTATTGATAAATTGACCAGAGGCCTTACTATATCTATCAAAAAAACGTTGCAAATTACGCAGGGTGGCACCATCACTTCTACAGAAAATGAATAAGTCATCTGCATAGAGGACATGAGAGGGAGAGATACAGCCTCTTGGAGCAAAAATTGGCTTAGTAAGCCCATCAAGTTGAAGCCGACTCAGACCCCTTGATAAAGCCTCTTCAGCTAGACAAAAAAGTAATGGAGAAAGAGGATCCCCTTGGCGCACTCCTCGAGAGCAAGAGAAAAACCCATGCGGGGAACCATTGATTAAGATGGACAATTTAGCAGATCTTAAGATAGTAGAAATCCAGTCCATAAAACAAGTGGAAAACCCAAAGTTAGTAAGCACCCGCAATAGAAATGACCAATCTAAAGTATCAAAAGCCTTAGCTATATCAACTTTAACTCCCATATTACCACCACGAGATTTTTTGTCAAGCACATTGAAACATTCTGAAACAAATCCAATACAATCTGTGATATGTCGCCCAGGTATGAAAGCAGCTTGTTGTGGAGATATAATGCGTTGAACAACATGAGAAAGACGAACTGCTAAAATTTTGGGAATAATCTTGAAGAGAAAATTTGCCAAAGCAATGGGTCTAAATTGGGTCATTGAAATAACGTCTTCCACCTTCGGTATCAGAACTAAGAAATTACTGTTGGCATTAGGGTATAGCCAATTTGATTGGAAGAATTGCTTCACAAATTGAGTAACATCAAAGCCAACAATATCCCAACAATGGTGATAGAAAAAACCTGGAAAACCATCAGGCCCTGGCGCACTGGAAGCATTTAGAGAGAAGACTGCCTCCTTGATTTCCTCATCAGTAGGTAAAGCAGATAAAATATCATTTTCAGAGTCAGTGACCATTGGTTGAATGACCTCACAAACCTCATCAATGCCAGAAGGGGTGAAAAAAGAGCCGAACAAGGTCTGATAGAAATTAACAATATGGTTCTCAATTGCCTGTGGATCAGTAAGAAGCTTATTTCCCTCAATAAGACAACTGATACGAGAGCTGGAAGATTTAATACGAGCATAAGCATGAAAAAAAGAAGAATTTTTATCCCCTTCAGTTAACCACTTAACACGAGCTCTATCTTTCCAAAAGGCCTCCTGCATTTTAAGAGACTCCATCACTGTTGTCTTGGCGACAATCTCCTCTTCAAAAAGATCATTATTGATACCCTCAGTTGAAATTCTTTGTTGAATCATAGAAAGATTGTGCCGGGCGTTAGCCACTCTATTATGGACATCACCAAAAACAGAAAAGTTCCATTGGCGCAAGCAGATTTTTAGAGCTTTTAATTTTTGCAGAATGATAAACATAGGACAACCAGAGGCAACTGTATTCCTCCAACACTGAGTTACAGTTTCTCGAAATGATGGATGTTGAACCCACATTGACTGAAAACGAAAAGGACGATGACCACTACTCAAAGCTCTAGAACCATAAAAGATAAGAGGGTTATGATCTGAGACTACCTTTGGCAACGTTATGCAGTTAGAGTGAGGCCAAGAATCAAACCAACTTATATCACACAAAGAACGATCTAACCTTCTTTCAGTGCGACCACGAAACCTCAAACCATTAGACCATGTAAAAGCTGCCCCAGAAGTGTTCAAGTGAGTAAAGTTACAAGAGTCAGACATGTTACTAAACTCAGCGCAGGAAGTTTGGGACGGTCTGCCTCCTCCTATTTGCTCGTGGGCACCCAGGATGGAATTGAAATCGCCAATAGCCATCCATGGAACTTGTGTTTGTGAGCGCAGAGAGATAAGGTCAGCCCACAAGTCTCTTCTTTTTATAGATGAAGTGCTTGCATAAACAAAGGTGAACTGACTTGGGAGATGATCAAAAGTACAGCGAACAGTAACCTGTTGATCAGATATCGAAATAACTAAAGGATCTGCACAAGTCGAAGATGTTAGTAGCCAAAGATTAGGAGCAAGAGTTCCCCGAGAATTAAAAGTAAGAGCAGATAAATTTAAAGAGTCCCAATAAGTAGCTGAAATAGAATTAAAAGTCACCATGGGCTCCGCAATGCAAACCAAGTCCGGGCGATGCAACCGACATATGTTAGAGAGTTCCGTCCGAGAGTCATCATTACCAATGCCACGGATATTCCAGAAGAGGATTTTCATTTATAACGAGCTGGTATTCCACGGACCCTACTTGGATAGGGTTTATCAGATGACTGGTTAAGCTTGGCAACCTGTTTTTGTTTTTTTTTTTGACTATTAGATATCACAGGAGTAAAACCATCCATATCACAGTTATCTGTGTGATTAACAATATCGATGACATCCTTAGCTAATGTCGCAACATGTTCAAAGCCAGGTGGAATGCTAGAGTTGTCATAAAGATCCTGCGGGCCAAAATTATTCGAGACTTCAGTGTTGCCCAAATGCTGACCATTCTGGGCTAATGTCTCAACCTGTACAAGACTAGGAGGAATGCTAGAGTCATCATGACGATCATGTGGGCCAAGATTATTTGGGACATCGGTGTTGGCTGAATGCTGACCATAATAATGACAAATCTGAGAAGGTGATCCATCTGATGACAACGATCCGGTCATAGAATTGCTAATATGAGATATCCCAGGGGATTGGATACCATGTTCTTCAATTTCAGAATTATTCACAGCTTGGGCGATGGTCCCTAAGGCCTCATCAACCGCCTGTTCAATATCAGGAGTTAGTATGACATCATTACCAGAGACAATTGGCGTTGTATCAAGCGGAGACTGAAGATTGGGCTCGTCATTACCATCCACCACTGCCTCAATACCTACAGGTAATAAATGATCAACCTGTTGAAGAGGTTCAGAAGCATGTGACCCACATAAGACATTAGCAGGTATTGTCGTAGCCATTTTGGGACGAAATTCCATGTGCAGTTGACTCCGAGAGTGATCTCCGGTTTTGTTGTCCCCCATGTTACCACCCTTTCGCGTCCGACTACGAGAACGACCTCTCGGCATCTGTTTAAGTTGTCTGCAACTATTAACCAAGTGCCCTATCAAACCACAGTGACTACATTTAGGCGGTAAGTTTTCATAGACCACCTCAACTGGGAAGCCATGACTTTCTCTTTCAACCATAAGAGATGTAGGTAAATCATCTGTAAGATTGACATCAACTAATATACGTGCATAATAACCATATTGCCTTTCCCTTGTAGCTATATCTAGTTGCAAGGGAGTGCCAACCCCTCTTGCAATTTCCATCAAGTGTCTAGGATGCCAATATTCCTGACTCAAACCAAAAAATTTTGATCCATACCTGAGCATGAGTTTGAGGGAGAACATCCCCTGGTTGAAAATCTGGCGACCATTTCGATAACCTAAATAAACCAGTAGCGAGAGTACACGTACCGCCACCCCATGCACGTCGCATATCATCTTCTTTATTGAAATGAATATCAAAATAACCTTTACCTATGGGAACAAGGTTCCATGGTGCAGTAGGGCGCCATGCATCTTCTAAACAAGCTTTGAGAGCACCGGTCTTCATTGGTGTAGAACCCTTTTTGAGGAGCAAACGTCCAAGGAGATTATTTTGGAACAACTTCAACTGTTCTTGGTATAGATCCTCGCTAATTTTGACATATGTTTTGTCGCCACGCACAACCGGAGTCGGAAGTTGGCTGAGATGAACATCTTCAATTGGGGTGGAAACCACAGAAGCAAAAGTCCTTGCTTTCAAAATTGGTTGAGCGAGGGACTTATTAGTTGTTGGCATAGTCGTTTCTACGAGAAAGCCCCATGGACAAATAGTATTTGTGCCCATGATACTTTAGTTTTGAATTGTCAACACCATTAAGCAAGGTTGAACGCAGAAAATCCTTGGGCGCCCAGAAAATATAGAATTTCAGATTCTCTGGGGCATTTCGTCGAACAGGTACAAGGCACCTCAACCAAGCAAGCCAAGTAGTGTACAGGGTGGCTGGACAAATCCCAAATTTTGGCAGACCAAAGAGAGAATCTCTTGAACACAGTAACAAAAATTCCAATTAGGAGAGTTTTTGAAAGCAATCACTAACCTGGTAATTTTTTTTCAGTGCAAGTTCTTCTGGAGCTGAAAGTAGAACTTCTCCAACTCGAGGGCCTCCGTGGAAATCGTCAGAGCGTCAGATCAAGAGAACACTTGCTTCCCAGTAATCACAACAAACAGGCAGACTGAAAGTTGAAATCTTGCGGAATTGCAGAGGAACCGGTGCCACCCACTAATTATATTTTTGCTGTTCTTCTCCGACCCACCCATTCTATATTTTTGCTGTTCTTCTCCGACCCACCCATTCCCCAGTTGATAATATCTTTCTACACCCATCTTTTATTTAGGGCATAATTGAAATATAAAATTTAACAAAAATTTAATGGGTGTAGAAATAGGTTTACTGGGTCCAAATAAAATTTCTCTTAGGAAAATGAGTCTTCCGGTATATGAATAGTTCATCATAAGTAAACTATATACTCTTGCGTACAGTTACGCTATACAATTAGGAACAAAAAGGAAAATATTAGGGAGACAATATTTTATACTATGTTAATGTATAATGTGATGTGAAAAATGAAGTGCACATCTCACGATAATGAAAGAAAAAATTAGTGAGCATCCGTTCAGAAAATCAGAATTTTCAACATATTTAAACGTTGGATTGGACTGAGGCCCGGATCATGTCGAGCCCTCCCAAATAACCCGACGGGCACTCTTCTCGATTCGCTCTCGTGTTGGTCAAGAGAACTGTAAACTGTAAAAACTCCTTGGAAGAGTTTCTGCGCGCTTTTCATTCCTCTTGAGACTTCACACTTATCAAAAGAGCATCGCAATTGGGTTGCGACTTGCGAGTATACACTCCCAAAACGCAGCGTTCTGATCATCATTCTTCTTAATCCTCACACTGGTATTCTCTCTCTCTCTCTCTCTCTCTCTCTCTCTCTCTCTCTCTCTCTCTCCCTTTTTCTGTATTTCCTATAGTTTTAGGCAGGTAGGTTGTATTTTCCGAGAAAATTTCGTTTGGCTGCTGAGAAACCTGACGAAAATAATAGTTGGCGGGGTTTGTTTAATGGCCAACTTTTTTATTTTAATTACTGTAATGTTCAATGAGTTCTTTGAATTAAGGCCAGCAATTTGCAGTTCCATTAAAATCGAAGTATTTGGGAAATTAAACCCCAATTGAAATTGTATCTTGTCTACCTAATTTCGTGTTCGTTTCTTGTCTGGTTAGTGAAATACTGAAATTTTTAAGTGTTTGGTCATTTGAAGTGAAAATCTTCAGATTAAAAGTTATCAGCTTTGGTTGGTCTCTTACGTTTTCTCGGCATTTATGTGCCCATTGAATTGGAGAACAGGATGACTGCAAGGGTTGGCGCTGCATCTGCAGTCGAATCTCGCACTGCTGAGATGTCTGGTACAACGATGACACCTGCATCATCAGCTGGTACACAAAAGGTCTCCATGTTTGCTGCCAAGGCTGGGTTTGTTATACCAAAAAATAAGCTGTCAGTTTCACTTGCGCCTGTCTTTCACGGAAGTAAAAACCTAGGAGCTTCTGTCAAAAAGGGAAGAGCTTTAGCTTATCAGGTATTGTTTGGATTGTTTGCAAGTCCTTTTCTGGTCATCTTTCATTTGATACTGAAACAATCGTTCCGAATTTTTCGAATAAAAAAGAATATTTTCGTATTTTCACTTTGGTTAAGTTTTTTTTTATTTAAAATAATAATTTTGGGGTCTTAAATAGTGTGCCCAAAGCTCACCCCTGATTTGTCCCCCGGTTCCCTCCCCATCTTTCTTTCTTTTCTGACTTTTGTAACTCTCTCTCTCTCTCTCTCTCTCTCTCTTTTATCTCAGCTCTCTCCCTTATCTCACCCTCTCGACTCTCTGCAACTCTCTATTTCCCTCTTCCCCGAACTCACATACACAGCAACCACCACCATCACTTGGACCTCCCCGTCGTGACCCGGACCACCAAGGTGGTCATCCTCCTTCCCCTCTCACGGAACAATGACACCGTCATTATTAAGAGTGTTCTCCGACGAACCCCGACGTAGGTGAGCTTTGAAACCACTCTAAAACTTTCTCTTTTTATCCTCATAGTGCATTCCTGATCGTATCTGTGTGTTTTGGTCGTCGAAACTACCAAGAAACACGTCGGGGAGACTTCCCCAGATTCCGGCGAGGAACCCGCCACTTTCGAAGCAATTTTCGGTCAAACCACGGCGATTTGGCCGACGTGGGAGGTATCATTATCTTCATCTCATCGAGTACTACAACTTTCCTTTTTGTTACACCTAATTTCGTTGAGTATTGAAGAAGTTATACTCATTTGCATCTTACTCAGTTTCCAGCGAGTCCAACGGCTTTCGAGGCGATTTTCAGCCAAACTACGGCGAGTTAGATGTCGTATGAGGTACCATTCTCTTCGTCTCTTTGAGAACTACAGATTTCGTTTTTATGTCATTTGATTTCGTCAACTATTGACAAAGTTATGGATGTTCAAAGTGTGTGTAGTATTCCGGCCGAATCCGGCTTTTTCCTTCGAATCCGGCGACCCACATTTCCAGAAAACCCAGGCCTTTCAGGCCATTTAGAACTGGGGCTTTAGGCCCGTTAGGGATCCAAACCCATCCCCTTTTTCTTTTAGTCTTTATTTTATTTTTTTAATGTTTTGTTAAGGCCTTCGGGCCACTCATTAAACACCTCGGGCCTTAGGCCCGTTATGCACCCAACCCAAAACCATTTTAGTTTATATTTATGTTTTATTTTAATTAATTATTTTAGTGTAAAAAGCCTTTGGGCCATTTTAAATGAGGGTCTTCAACCCGTTTCCTTTTTAAACCCAAAAACCCTTAGGCTTAAAGCTTTTGGGCATTTTGAACTAGGACCCTAAGCCCTTTCCTCTTAAAAATCCAAACCCTAAATCAAGTTGACCCGTTTGACCTGTGACCCGTTGACCCGGTCTGATCGTCGGTCAACGGTCATCGTTGACTTTGACCAGTCAATGTTGACTTTTCGAGTTGACTTTTTCGGGTTTCGTTGAGACCCCTCATAGGCTAATTTCGACGTCTTGGACCCGTTTGTGAAGTCCGTTTTCCCAAATTAAATCGTTTGAATAGAGTTTGACTAATTTGGACCCTTTATGTGCTTAGGGGCAACTATTGTGGCATTGTTTATTTGCTAGCAGCGCAGCGTTGGACGGCTCAGTACTGTGAGTGGACCCCTTCTAAAAATTCATGTTTTATTAGTAGAATTGCACGCATGAAAAACATGCGAGTATAAGAATGATATATGACGTTACTTTTCAATAAATATATGTGCGATGATTCTGTATTATCTAGTGGTCTCAATTTTTCGTTACGGGATGTAGGGATAGATTCCGGTCCATCCCGGGCGACGGTGGAGTTGGCATAGGGCCTGGAGTGTATTTCCCTATGACTATTTAGCACAAGGACAGTGGAGCTGGCATATGGCTTGAAGTGATATTTCCTCTGAATGTATGCCCAGGGACGGGGAGATGGCATAGGGCCTGGAGGGATATATGTGGACATTTGACACTAGTGTTTATTATGATATGCGAGTTATGAATTGAGATATTGCACGGCATTCGAGGTTTCAGAAAACTTATGTTTATCATGATATAATTGAGTTTTCATAAACCTGAGGGTTAGTATGTTGATAACTGTTTTCTTCGTATATCAAATTGGTCCACTCACCTTTGTTTTGCGCCCCCTTCAGGGCTTAGAATCGAGGCATACAATCCCGGCATCAAGACACTTCTGCATCAGCATCTTCGAGGCCTCTCGGTGTAGGACCCACTCCTTTTGTTTATTCAATTTTATATTCTTTCTTTTAGTATCTCAAATTAGTTGTATGCTCTGAACACGTTCCTTAAATGTCTATTTAATGTTCTATTAAATTCTTATTTCCCGTTCTTAGGCCTTCTAAATGGCTTTCGTCACCCCTCGGGTGTCGGCCAGCACGTGACCATCCCGATGTCCGGAGGACATTGGGATCGGGACGTGTCAGATACTATGTTATTTCATAGTTCTAAGATCAAAATTTGTTCTTGGTTTATGCATATTTTTCCTACTTTACCCGTTTTTATGTTTGCGCAATGTCAAACCTCGCGAGTTGCATGTTCCCATCCCCATATAGTTAAAATTTCAAATTTATGGTTTGGAGGCATTCGTCGCCCCACTTGTGGGAGGAATAAATATTTCCAGCTAGTGGAAGTTCATTGTTTCCCTTTTACATTGAGCTTCAAAATGCTGGTTGTGTCTTCTGTGTGAATGGTTCACATGGCAACCTCCCATTCCAGATGCCACTAAGTGATATTACTGCCTGTTTCGTGGTACAAATTTTGAGCAGACTCGGGTGGATCAAATTACAC
Source organism: Crataegus laevigata (assembly GCA_963580275.1). Lineage (NCBI taxonomy): Eukaryota > Viridiplantae > Streptophyta > Magnoliopsida > Rosales > Rosaceae > Crataegus > Crataegus laevigata. The sequence goes on along the minus strand of OY756946.1, from coordinate 37,920,372 downwards.
AGCTACTGAAATCTGGAATGTTAGAGGATGAGATGATGAGGACTTACTATCAGCACCGCAGTAAATAATATAGAACAGTAAGGAATCAATATCAAGATAAATTCGTCATTTGGGCTTCAGCCATCTCTTGTTTCCCTAGACAAAATCACCAACAACTCAATTTTTGTCGCATACATATATGGCTCCCCAGCCTGCATCAGTTCAAACTAATGTTTCTGGAAGTGTTCCAAATTTTGCTCCCCTAAAACCGCCAATGATGACGGCTCAAAGCCCTGGTGATTTCACTTTTCAGCCTCATCGACCACAGAATCCATCCCTCCAAACAGTTCCCCAGCCAAGCAGTCACTTTTCAGCACATAATGCTTCCCTCGCCAGACCAATGTTGCCACCTCCAGCACCTCCGGGACCGTCTTTCCAGTTTCCTCAGCCAGGCAGTCAGGTGTTAACGAGACCACAACTCGGTGACCACATGGGTCAGCATCCATCAGCTCATATGTCTGCTGCTCCCTATGCCAGAAATTCAACTGCCATCTCAGTTCCTCCCAGACTCGCAACATTTCTAGAATCCAGTACCGTTCTACCTCGGACTTCACACGCACCACTGAGAACGAGTAACTTCAATCCACCTCACCAGATGCCCAATTTGCCAGGTCCTCTGCCTCCAAGGCCAGGAAATTATATTCAAATTCAGCAGAACTATCCTGCTCACGCAACTCGGCCTGAGATCCCACGTGCTCCAAATCAACAGTTCAGCAACAACCTTGCATTTTCCTCTGGCAAGTCGGCTTCTGGTCCTGGGGGAGGACAGCAACTTTATGATCCATTCTCACCCACTTCCGCGAATCAACACTAATGCGATTTGATTGCCTTGGTTGGAGTTACAATTTCGGATTTAGTGAAACACTCACAAAACAAGAATTTGGAGTTCTTGTAGTCTATAGGGCATATTAACATGTTGCTGTTGTCTGATTTCTGACGGACAAAACTTCTTCATAGAAACACATTTCGTTACCTTTTTATCAACGGATTTGTTTCCGTTTCGCTAAAAGAGTACGAAAGAGTACCACATTTAAATTACAAATCAATTAAAAGGGACCAAGCAAACTGAACAGTCCGGCGAGCTAATGCACTAGTCTACAGCTGCTAAGAACGCGGGAGAAGAAAAACAAACAATTAATATTTATTGATATTAGGGTGAAGCCCTTTCCAAAAAGTAAAATACCGGCCAAAACTAAAAGCAAGACCATAATATTGTTATTTGTTCAAAATTCACACGCTTACGAAGACATTATCTAATACAATTTAACTCAATAATTATATGTGGAAATAAAACAAGTACATATTGAAAAATATGTCAGCAAATGTTGCTCGTTCCTGACATAAAAGAGTGTGCATGTAGTCTTATGCGGATATGTAGCTAGTAGATTACAACAACGTTTCCCCAATCGAACGTTTTGTTTATGAGATTTTCTCCTTGCTTGCTGTAGCCTTATGTATAGTAGTGGTGACAAAACAGTACTACGAGGCCTGAGGCCACATAGATGAGAGAGGCCGTACATTTGAACCAGACAGGAAATGGGATTGCAACGGAAATGAAGAAGGCGGTGACTCCGAAGAAGACCCCGAAATAATGGAAGAGATGAACTATTATCGGCGGAGAGTTGGAGTGCTGGATAAATTTGCTAACGATGATACAAGCAAAGGCAAGTAGGATTGCGAGACCGAGAATGCAAAAAGTTAGAGGGAGATGTTCGGGGTGAAGTTGGATGGGAATGAGAGCCATTCCAATGGCTGTCGACAAGCAATAATGCACGATAATCTTTGCCCCGTCTCTTGTTTCTGGGTCAAGATCATTATTCAACGCGTTGATGACCTTGTTGAGTTGTTGCTGAAAAAAAGCCCGAAGGCGCCTATAAGCACTAGCAATATAGTTCTTCATACTTGTCTGCTAATAAGGAGGGAGAGTGATGTGGGAGGAAAGGAAACTCTGTGTGAGTGACAGATGGGCGGTTGGGGTGGGTGGCCGCAGGGGGGGAGCGGTTGGTGAGGGAGAAAACAGTGTGGGAGAAAATTGTGAGGGACGAAGAGAGAGAGGTATGGCGTTTTTATAGTGGGGGTGGGAGGATGGTGGAGGAGATGAAAGGAACGACCCCAGAGATGAAAAGAACGACCCGAAATGGGAATACTCAGAGAGATGAAAGGAACGACCCGAAATGGGAATACTCAGACTTGTCATCCAACGAAACAACAACTTGGAAGTATGGTAAGCATTAACTATGGTGGATGCTCACCTTACACCTTATCATCTGACACGTGTTATTTCACTTAATCATAGTTAAATTTTTTTTCAAAATTAGAAAATGAACATTCAATATTAAAGTTAATCATAGTTAGTTGAAATGACACGTGTCAGATGATGAGGTGTATGGTAAGCATACACTATAGTTTACGGTGGCGAGCAAAAATGTTCCCTTTTATTAATGCTCCCATTAAAAAGATGGTGGAGACCAGCTCGAGTCATCTTCTTCCTCCCGCAACCCCGACTTTGAAACAAAAAAAATTCAAAATCCGACGTCTTGAAATTCTCAGCAGATTTAGACGTCATTTCTTAATTTACAAACACCTAGCCATTAATCGATGCAGTAACCAGTCGTCTAACGCTTAAGCAGAGCATAGGCAGCGCTAGGCGGAAATTTTTAGTCCTAGGCTGTCTAGGAGAACGCCTCACCATGTTTGCTGCCAAGGCTGGATTTGTTATACCAAAAAACAAGCTGTCGGGTTCACTTGTGCTCGTCTTTCGCGGAAGTAAAAACCTAGGAGCTGGTGATGCAGTTAGTGGAGAAAGTAAGAAACAGATTCAGAGGAAAACAAAACGGGGCCCTGATCTCACCCAAGATGCTTCTGTCAAAAAGGGAAGAGCTTTAGCTTATCAGGTATTGTTTGGATCGTTTGCAAGTCCTTTTCTGGTCATCTTTCATTTGATACTATGTTACTTCGTAGTTCTAAGATCAAAATTTGTTCTTGGTTTATGTACCTTTTTCCCACTGTACTCTGAAGAACATAAATTATCAGTAAAGCAAGGATACTTAATTGTCATTTGCTGTGCTTCCATGTATTCTACATTTGGGATTTATGGAAGCCACTGTATTTTTTGTCATGCATGTGCAGGTTTGACTTTATTCCCTAACTTCTTTATTTTGCCAAAGAATTTTAAGTTAGGAGTATTTGAGAAATAGAAAATACTAAATTTTAGCTGCTTTATGAAATTAAGATTGTCAATAATTCTGTATGACTAGATCAATATAGTTTTGTCAAATATTTTGGGTTTATATTGTTAATATTGATGAATGTGTTCTTGAGATGAATCACAGAATGCAGAGAAAGAGAGATAGAGAGAAATTGTATTGATTTCTTGATGATCAAATTATGATTACAAGAGTGGTTATATTCTTCTTCCTTACTTAGCTGATATTACAAAGACTAACTTTCCTCCTTATATTAACTATATTCTTTAACAACTTATAACATCTCATTCATTAATCTATTGACAAGTGTCATTCAGTTTGACCTTTGATCTTCCCTTCACTTGGATCCTTACATCTCCCTCAATCGTATGCTCAAGGGAACTGAGCATAAGATTGCCACAGTGTTGTTGAAACAAAGGTGCTGACAATCCTTTTGTAAGTATATCTGCAGATTGCTCAGCAGAAGAAACATGTTGTACATGAAGGTCTCCTCGAGTGACCCTTTCCCACACAAAGTGATAGTCGATCTCAATATGTTTTGACTTGGCATGAAACATTAGATTTGTTGAAAGAGCTATGGCTGAGATGTTATCACAATATATCACTGGAAGTAGATGAATTTCAACATGTAAATCACAAAACAACTGTCTAACCCAAGCTAGTTCTACATCTGTGATTGCTAAAGCTCTGTACTTAGCTTCTGTAGAAAACCTTGAAACTGTGTGCTACTTCTTTGATGTCTAAGAGATTGGATTTGAACCAAGGTAGATAAGAAAACCTAAAGTTGATTTTCTATCATTTGGATCACCAGTCCAATCTGCATCACTATAGTCCTTGTCGAAACTGAATTCCAAGATTTGAATTTCCTTTTAGATATCTGATGATCATTTTTACTACAATAACATGAGATTCCATAGGATTGTGCATGAACTGACATGCTAGATTCACTAAAAATGCTATATCTGGTCTTCTAAATGTGAGATACTGAAGACCTCCAATAGTGCTTCTGTATTGATCAGGGTTGTGATATGGCTTTCCATCATTCTTCAGCAATCTATGATATAGGAGACATGGGGTAGCACAAGGCTTACAATCCTATAAATCAAAATTTTCAACCAATTCATTTATATACTTTGTTTGGGACACAAATAACTCTTTTGGTGTATAACTAATGTGTAACCCCAAGAAATAATTCAATCCCCAAATCTTTCTTATCAAATTCTTTTGTGAGACTTGTAATCACTTCTGAAATTAACTCAAAACTGCTACCAGTAAGTATCACATCATCAACATATAGTAGTAAAACCACAGTGTCTGTGGATGAATTTTGAACAAACAAAGAAGGATCAACTTATGAAGCTTTGAACCCCAAACCTGTTTAAAAAAAAAAAACCTTTAAACTTGTCATTCCAGGCTCTAGAAGCCTGTTTAAGTCCATATAGAGACTTGTGTAACTTGTAAACATAATTGGGTGGATGTGTTGAACTTTGAAATCCTGAAGGCTGTTCCTAAACCTGTCATTTTAAACCCGACCCGTTAATCCGACCTGACCCGACCCGTTAAAACTAGTATTTGGATGGGTGCTTAACGGGTTGGGTTGTTAACGGGTCAACCCGTTAGTCACCCGTTAAGTAATGGGTCATTTTGGGTCAACCCACGAAACCCATTAACACCCATTAAGAAGGACTTTTGTGTAATTTCATAGGGAATAGAAAACCTAGCTATCTCTGTTCTCTCTCACGTTCGAACCTGGTGGCTGCCGTTATCTCCAAAGTTCTCTGTTCTCTGTCCAAAGTAATCTCCATAGGTCAGAGAACATTTTTGGACTTTTGGGTCATCTTCTTCCTCAAAGTTGGCTGCTGTTCACTGAGTTCTGCCACCCTCTCTCCGGTAAGTTCCGATTCCCTTTCACCTCTTCTTCCATGGCGATTACTTTTCGTTTTTGCAGATTATATTTCTCGTCTAATTTTCTCAGTTTTTGCTTGAGCTTCGTTTTTGAGATCTTCCCACTTCTCCTCCCGTTCGCTCCCACTTGAATATCGCAATTCTAACCTTTACATGCATGAACCTCCTTGCATGTTCATTCTCTGCAACTTTTATTCATTCTCTGCAATTAAGATGACATAAATATCTTTATTCTTTGGAGGTGGATGCTTTAGTTTATTGTTTCACCAATAATCTATGGATTCAAATATTCGTTGATACACCAATATATTAGGATCCGAGGACACTCTTTTTTTACACATTTTACACCGATATATTCTTTGGAGGTGAATGTTTAGCATGGCTTTTACTTGTTATTTATCCTGAAATTTTGCTATGAGAGCGATTAAATGACTGAATTTTCTCTTGTTTGCTGGGAATTCAATAGGGGAAAATGAAATCTTGAATCTTCTGAATTGGTACCGTTTTGGGAATGTTTGGTGTAAATATACAAAATTTGTAAAAATTATGAAGAAGGTCGTGGTTGGTGTTTTGGGTTTGATTATCTGTAAGGCACAGAAGGGTAATGAAAAATTTGCGATCGCAATGTTCTGCAGAATTTCATGCTACTTTTAAATCCTTGGCCATTGAATGTTTCAGAGATTACCGTGGTGGGTTTGGAATTTAAGAATACAAGAATTGCTATGAACAGAAAGCGTTGTAATTTTGGGTAAAAATGTGTAATTTGCATTGGAATGCAAAATGTAAAAAAGAAAACAAAAAAAATTCTTAACGGGTGTTAACGGGTGAAATGGGTGACTTATTAGGCTTAACGGTTTGGGTTCGGGTGACCCGTTAGCTTAACGGGTTGGGTTCAGGTGACCCGTTAACTTAACGGGTCGGGTTGAACCCGACCCAAACCCAATAAACCCGATCCGTTTACAGGTCTAGCTGTTCCATATACACCTCCTCTTGAAGAACTCCATGCAAAAATGCATTTTTTCACATCCATTTGTTTGAGAGGCCAATTGAACTGTGCAGCTAATGCAAGAATCAACCTGATAGTTGTAGGCTTTACCACAGGGCTAAAAGTCTCATTCTTCTTGGATATACCCCTTTGCTACAAACCTTGCTTTATACCTTGCAATAGATCCATTTACATCTCTTTTAATTTTGTATACCCATTTACAACTAACTAAGTTCTTGTCAGGAGGTAGTGGAACCAAATACCAAGTCTTCTGTATATGTAAAGCACGAAATTCTTCTTTAATGACATTTTTCCATTCTGAGACTTTTGAAGTTGCTTTGAATGCTTTTGGTTATGTGATAAATGGCTAAGAATAACAGATAGATGCTGAGAAAGCTTTTTTTTTTTTTTTGAAGATTCCATTTTTAGATCTTGTTTGCATAGGATGAACATTTATAGGTAATGGCAACACAACTTGTAACTGATCATGTTGAAAATCAAGATCGATCCACATGGATGGGATGCTGTGTACGAGAATGAGACATTGGTACGACATTGGAACTCTGTGAAGGTGAATGAATACACTCTAAGGCACTAGATGCAAGTGTATTCAAGGAATTTGAGGCTTTGGATGCTAACAAAGAGTTTAAGGCACTAGATGAATGCAAATTCAATAACTCTGTGGCTTAAGATGTTGATGAATGATTATGAGATGCAGGTGATACTACCTGATTATTTAATGAAATGGATGTTGTTGGAGGACTTTGAGAATGCTCGTATGCATTTGCAGATGATGATACTGGTAAGTTAGGTAATTATGTAGCATTAAAGTATGGAAGAATTGTTTCATCAAACAAGACATGCCTAGTTGTATAGATTCTTTGAGTGTTAATATCTAGACAAAGAAAAGCTTCATAATGATCTGGATATCCCAGAAAACACATGTTTTTTATTTTTTTTTATTGTAGTTTAGAGCTGTTGTATGGTTTAATCAGTGGAAAGCATGCACGACCAAAGATTTTCCAATGATTAATGTCTGAAATTTTTTGAAACAAGAACTGATAAGGAGATTTCATTTGTAAAACAACACATGGCATTTTATTGATCAAATATGTAGCTGCAGCATAAGCATGAAACCATAATTTAACAGGTAAACTTGCAGTTTGAAGCAACGTGATTGCAGTTTCAACATGTCTATCTTTCTTCTCTGCTAACCCATTTTGTTCTGGGGTGTGGGGACAAGATCATTGGTGTAACATGCCTTTCTGTGATAGAAAATGTTGAAATTTTGTATCGACATATTCACCACCCACCATTACTTTGTAATATTTTTTGTTGTGCATAAAATTGAGTACACAAAAAAGGATAAAAATGCACAAATGTTGCAAAAACTTCTGATTTATTATTTAAAGGAAAAATCCATGCATATCTAGTACATTCATCTACGAAGGTTACATAATACCGAAATCCTTCATTAGATAATAAGGGGGCCGATCCCCATACATCACTATGTAAGGCCTCTAGAGCTTGTACAAATTTGATTACAGGAAAATAAAACTGCAGCTTAGTGAAATTTTCCTTCTAAGCAAGGTGTACATATTAATTGACATGTATCAAGTGATGTAGGGATATTATTTTGATGTAGAATTGCAAAAGTAATGGTATTTGATGTATGTCATAGTCTCTTATGCCACAAGCTTGTATTAATAGGTTTTTCTAATCAGCATGTATGCTTATAGGGTAATGCAGGTGATAGCTTCTTTGGTGTCTTGAAAGGAATAGGATAGTAGCCCTCTCTACACTGCCCCTTGATTAGGATTTTCCTTGTGAATTTGTCCTTAACCCAGAAGAAAGTATCATCACAAATAAATCGACATCTATTGTCCTTACACAATTGATAGATGGATTACAAGTCTTATGTAATCTTCAGAACATGTAGAACATTCTTCAAAGCAAGTGTGTTATTAGCAACAGATAACTTTGATGTGCCAATATGCGAAATATGCAAACTTGCACCACTTACTGTGGTTATAGTATCAGTCCCTTCGTATGGAGTAACTAATTCCAAATTAGCTAACTTAGAGGCCATGTGAGAGGTGGCTTCAGTGTTTGCAATCCAAAATTGCTCCTCATGCTGATGATGAGCATGCATAACAGTGAGTGTTGGGGCAGGAAATTTTCCTTGATATTCAAAATTGCTTCTGTGATAGCATTGCAAAGTTGAATGCCCAAATTTCCAGCAAATTTGACACTGAACTGGTATATTGGCACAGAAGTTGAAGAGTTATGCCTTTGAAAACAATCAGTAGCAGCATGACTTCTTTTGTTGCATATTTGACAAATAAGGATCTCAGAAGGATGTTCTTCACAGTTAGATTGATAAGGTTTTGGTGCACCAAGAATACCAGGACTTCCATTTAGTGGATGATTATAAGACCTTGGACCATAGTTATATGACCTGCTTCTTCCTTATACTCTGAAATTATTCCCCTTGTAACCCCCACAGTTGTAAGATCCTTAATATGAATTGTTATAAAAGATCTTACCAGAGTTATACCCTGCAATATTTAATCCACTGGCATGACTGTTAACGTTTTGACTAGAAGATGTAGAACTAGACCCAATTTTAGTAAAATATGATGATTCTTGATCAAGAACCAATGGTTTCCTTTTGTTTGATTGAGTACCAGCAGCTATTGCAGTTCTAAATAATAAATAAGAAGAGGATTCAAAGAACTTACCAATTATAGCTTCTTCTGCAAGTAATTGTGATCTGAAATCCTTGAGAGATATACCATTTTCCCTTCCTTTTATGACACATCTGAAAGTGTTGAACTTTGCAGGAAGCCCTTTTAGTGCAAGAATGATTATATCATCATCCTCAAACATTACTCAGGCAGCTACAAGATGATCTCTTGCATCTTTGATCTTCTGGAGATAAACAAACACAAATTCAGACCCTTTCTTAATGTTTTGAAGCTCAGTTTTCATCTGAAAGATTGTAGCTTTAGTGACTGTAAAGAATCTTTCAGCAAGATTCACCCACATCTCATGAGAACTTTGACTTCCAATTATGCATGACATTGCTGAATGAGACAATGTTGCAATTAACAGTTGCATAAGCGCATGATCGTGCATTTTCCATACCAAGTAATCATCTTTTTCAACCTCTTCAATTTCAGAATCATTATCGAACCTTGGAGGACATTTTCTTTAACCATCAGCAAACCCCATGATACCATGGCTTTTAAAGAGCAACTTGATTTGAAAACTCCAAGTAAGATAGTTGGAGTCATCTAACTTTACCTTTGCCGAAGTAGAAATCGTGGAAATGAGGTTTGTGATCGGAGATTGAACAATTCTCAGTTGATCGGCAATCACCATTGTTGAGCTTTTGAGAAGAAACTTTCACTGACACTTTTTATCAAACACGTAGAAGGCAGATGAAGAAGAACAAACAACTTGAAGATCTCAGAGATTAGCGAATACCCCAATTTGTTGAATTATAGCCATTTGCAAACTAGAGGATTAGAGAAAGAAAAAAATGTTTTTAATGGAGGAACATAAGCGCCAAATCAAACCTGGCGATGATACCATGTTAATATTGATGAATGTGTTCTTGAGATGAATCACAGAATGTAGAAAATAGAGAGAGAGAGAGAGAGAGAGAGAGAGAGAGAGTGTGTGTGTGTGTGTGTGTGTGTGTGTGTGTGTGTGTGTGTGTGTGTGTGTGTGTGTGTGTGTGTGTGTGTGTGTGTGTGTGTGTGTGTGTGTGTGTGTGTGTGTGTGTGTGTGTGTGTGTGTGTGTTCTTGAGATGAATCACATAATGTAGAAAAGAGAAAAAGAGAGAGAGAGAAAGAGAGAGTGAAACTGTATTGATTTCTTGATGATCAAGTTATGATTACAAGAGTGGTTATATTCTTCTTCCTTACTTAGCTGATATTACAAAGACTAATTTTCTTCCTTATCTCAACTATATTCTCTAACAACTTATAACAGCTCATTCATTAATCTATTGACAAGTGTCATCCTCTTGATCTTCCTTTCACTTGAATTAACCTCTTCACTTGGATCCTTACATATATGTGATCCATGTCCTTTCAATTTCATTGGAATAGTCCATGTTGTTTACAAACTGTCTCAATTCCTGAACACACATATATAAGAGTAATATTCAAATAGTACAATTTGATTATGTCTCCTCTCTCGAACACTTTTATCTTTTTGGTGTTATTTTAATTCTTATCGGATATGTCCGACCAATTATAGTAGTGGTGACAAAATAGAATTACAAGGCCTGTTGCCACATAGATGATAGATGCAGTACACTTGAACCAGAGAGGAGGGATTGTGATGGAAATGAAGAAGGCAGTCACTCCGAAGAAGATACCGAAATAATGGAACAGATGAACTTGACTCGCGGACATTTAGAGTTCTGAACGAGTCTGCTAACCATGACACCAGAAAAGGAAAGTGTGATTGCGAGACCGAGAAAGTAAAAGGCTAGAGGGAGCTGCTTGGAGTGAAGTTGAATGGGTACGAGAGCCATTGCAGTGGTTGTTGACAAGCTATACGCCAGGATGATCTTTGCCCAGTCTAAGCTCTGCTTCCCAGTCCTCGAGTTGCCTACTGCTGGTTCAGCTCGTATTGGTACTTTTTCGGGTCAAGATCATCGTTCAACAGCGGGCAAATGAATATCTCGTTGAGTTGTTGCTGCAAAAATGCCTTAAGACACTGATATGCACTAGTAATATAGTACTTTTCTTGCACATAAGCTGGGGAGGAGGAAATGAGGGGAAATGGATTTGTTATTTCCACGAGAGGATCATTATGTTATATATATGCACCCTAACTTATATTCCTCTCCATAATCCCTTTAGGGCCGTTTCAAATTTTATTTTATTTTATTTTAGGCCTTTTATCCGAAATAGTCCTTGAGATATGCATAACTCTTCATTTTGATCCCTAAGATTCCAAATCAATAAAAGTGATCCCTGAGATTGTCCATCATCCATCATTTTGGTCCTTCCGTTGGAGCTCTTGGCCGGAAGTTTGGGCAATTTTCAAAGCTTCGTAACTCAATCGTTTCTTAACCAAATTCGACCCATAATATATCAAAATGAAGATAGGAAATTGTACAATAAGATTATACCTATTTGGAAGCCCAATGGTTGCCGAAGATGGCCGGAAAATAGCCTCAAAGTTGACTGGTCCAAGCAAAAACTTGAAAACTCGCCGAAAACTGGGTAAACTTTAAACGTTCGTAACTTCTTTAATACTCAACAAAATCAAGTGATTTAAAAATGAAAAGCATACTTTTCGACGAGACGAAGAGAATGGTACCTTTTTCAACGGCTAACTCGCCGTGGTTTGGCCGAAAACGGCTCGAAAGTTGCTGACTCGTTTTTCAACAGCCATTTCGAGCCGTTATCCGGCCAAACTACAATGAGTTATCTTTCTAAAAACATACCATTCTCTTCTTCTCGTCGAGAAGTATGATTTTCATTTTTGAATCACTTGATTTCGTTGAGTATTGAAGAAGTTATTAGCGTTTAAAATTTACCCAGTTTCAGGCGAGTTTTCAAGTTTTCACTCGGACCAGTCAACTTTGAGGCTATTTTCCAGCCATCTCCAGCAATCATTGGGCTCCCAAATAGTTATAATCTTATTGTACACTTTTCTATCTTCATTTTGATATATTATGGGTCAAATTTAGTTATGAAACGATTGAGTTACGAAACTTTGAAAATTGCCCAAACTTTCGGCCAAGAGCTCCATCGGAATGATCAAAATGATGGATTGTGGATAATCTTAGGGACCAAAATAAAGATTATGCATATCTCAGGGACTATTTCGGATAAAAAGCTTTTATTTTATTTTTTTGTTATTCGAATGGAGTATCAATGCCTAACCGAAGGGAATATCAACGTCCGATCAAACAAAACTTTGATGGTTTTTTTTCAGTCAATCCCAAACCAAAGCTGCAAAAGCGTGATCTACACTTTTGTTTTTCATAAGGTACAACCCCATAAAGTAATATAAAATGAAGTCCTTGCACTCAAATACATATATTTAAAAGGAAATTTAAAAATAAACTCCCTCTATCAACATTGTTTCGTTTTATTCGCCCACTTAAAAAAAGAAAAAATCATTTATTCTTCAGTCCTTAATCTGAAATTTGAGCTCAATTGTTGATCAACGCCCAAATTAAATACATAGGTACATAGAAAAGTTTTGGGAGGTAACTTTTGTAATTCGACTAGACCAAGAAATATGAGCAGAAACGCCAAAAAATTAGTGGTCATATTAACATGTTGCTGTAATCTAATTTCTGACAGGACATAAGTCCTCATAAAAACACAGTTTTTCACCATTTTATTAAAGAAATTTTCATGAAAAAGGCTTAAACTAAGTTTATTTTAATAAAAACTATACTATAATTTTATTTAATAAAGAAAAGGCTTAAATTTTAACAAAAATCATTAAATTTAATAAAAATGACAAAAGAACTTAAATTTTAATGAAAAAGACATAATTTTAATATAAATTATATTTTACCCGTCGAGTTTGGGTTTAATTGCAACCTCATACAACATTTTTAAAACATTTCAATCTCATACACAAGCTTTTATTTTGTTGCAATTTCATACATCAGTTAGTTAAACCGCAGTTAAGTGATGATGTGATAATTGCATGACCCACATATTTGATGATGTGGCATATAAAAAATAATTTGTTAACAAAAAACAAGTTAAACAAAAAATTAAATTAAAACAAAACAAAAAGGGCCCACCCCTTTCTCCCACCCGAGACCTCCATCACCATCTCGTTCTTTCTCCGATGCCTGTACAGAGTTCATAGCTGTGTGCAAAGTTGCTGCATTTTCTCCCATTTCTCATCACACTACTGCCCCCAAAACCCAGAAAGACGAACCCCGCAAGAAAGAATGGTACTCATCAATGCGTGGCGGTGAACGAAGGATATTCGAACCTAGACTCGTTGCTGCAACGGCTGGGTGGCAAGGACAGTCAGTCACCGGTGTCGAAGGAGTCAATCGACGCTGTGCCGTGTATCAAGATTTGGGAATCATATATTTGTTTTCAAATTATTGGTTGTGCAAATTTCAACTTTGATAATTTGGAACTATTAGGGATTGGGAGGGGGAGATTTAAGAGGGTGGAGGATTGACATGGTTGTATGGGATGGGTGGTGGTGGTGGAGAAAGAAGGAGATGGCGATGGAGGTCTCGGGTGGGAGAAGAGGAGTGGACCCCTTTTTCTTTTGTTTTAATTTAATATTTTGTTTATATTGTTTTTTATAACCAATTATTTTTATATGTCACGTCATCACTTAACAGTCAAACTAACGGTTTAACTAACGAATATATGAAATTGCAACAAAATAAAAGTTTGTGTATGAAATTAAAATGTTTTAAAGATGTTGTATGAGGTTGCAATTGCATCTAAATCCGAGAAAGTAAAATGTAATTTACGCTAAGAAGAAATTTAAAAAAAAAAGGTCTGCGCGTCAATACACAAACTGTTTATGAGGTATTACACAGTTTATGAAACTTATGACACTATTTATGAAACTCACAACACTGTTTATGAAACTTACTATATTGTTTATGAAAACTTACGACATTGTTTATGAAACTTAATAGTACTACATTGTTTATGAAACTTACTACATTGTTTAACGGTGTTACATTGTTTTTTAAACTTAACAGTATTACACTGTTTATGAAACTTAACAGTACTACATTGTTTATGAAACTTAAAGGCACTACATTCTTCTCTCTCATCTTCTTGAATTTTTTTGGCATAATCTCACATTCCAAACACATTTTCTTCTTCTAATTTTCACTACTACAATATTAGCTTTAGGTGTCGGACGATCCTGGCGGTTAATAAGTCATTCTGACGGATAAAAGATATCCGACACATAATTTATTTATTGTCGGATTAAAGCTAATTTCTGGCGGATTTTTCCGACAGAAATTTCTGTCGGATTTTTCCTGGCGGATTTTTCCGACAGAAATTTTTTTTACATATTTTGAATCCTTTTATTAAATATTTTTTTACAGATGCTGGCGGTTTTTAAGTTAATGGTGGCGGATATAACCGATAGAAATTGATTATTTTATTATTTTACTTTCTGGCGGTTATCATTTTACTATTCTGGCGGTTATAACCGACAAAAATTAAAATTTTATTATTTTAAAATGTTATTGATAGAAAATAAATATTTATTATTTTATTTTTTAAAATCGTAACAAAATTTTGGAGGGAATTTAAAATTTTGGGAGAGGGAACTTAAAATTTTGGAGATTTTTGCCCCCATTTTTTTTTCTGTCAGTCCCTTACTCAGACGCCCTCTCTCCCTCTCTCTCTTTCATTTATTCATTATTCTTCCAAATTTTTCCAATTCCTCCTCTGAAATCCCCAAAAACACATACCCAACTGCATCTCTCCACTAATGAAAATCGAAATCCAAGCCTAGCGCCATTTAGCATTGCCCCAGACCTCCTCTATCATCATCCTCATTTCTCACCCCTGGCATGGCGATTTTTGATTCCATTCTCTCAGAGGTAAATGTTCTCCCCTTTTCTTCTTTGATTTTATTGTCGAAACGTAAATCACAAGAACAAAAAGAAGAAATTACCCATGCATGCTTCTCCTTTGTGCAGGAGATTCAGATCTGTGAAACATCTGAGAGAGATGGTGAAGATAACCACTGCATGTCATAGATCCGAGAAGCGTGAAGGTTCCAGATCAGAAAAACAAGGTTAAAAAAACAAGGAAATGACCGACTTCGTCCCAATTCCTTCAGATCTTCAGATCTTCGCCTCCTCCTTACCAATTTCATCAAATCCTTCAGATCCGAGCCGGGTCTGGGTCGTCGGATTTGCTCGAATCCGGAAATGTTATACCCATCAAGGCAATTTCTCATTTTCTTCGTCCATTTATAATTTTCATATATATATATATATATAGATTGAAAATTTATGAGTGATTTGAATTTTGGGGTGTTTGATTGTGTAGATTACAGGGACTAGGAGAGTGGGAAGATTCTGAATTTGGTGTTTGTTTGGGCGGATGAGGGCTCCGAGCTCAAAGTTGATGTCCCTGTTGTTTTCAAAGGTGAAGATGTTTGTCCTGGTCTAAAAAAAGGTAATTTAATTTTCTTTGGTTGCACATTGTTTGGTTTGTTTCATATCATTGGTAAACAGAAGTTGCGTATTTGATCCCAAACTCGTAACATTAAAGTTGGATTGTTTAGGAATAGGTAGAAAATGTGGTCATCGATGTGATACATTGCTTGATTTAAGGGCTGTTTTATCATCCTTTGTGCAATTTCGTCCCAAAATTGCAGAAGAGAGTGAAGAAAAGCGAGAGGCTCTGTTGATGGCCACTGCTTCTCTGTTTTCTCTCTTCTTTCTGTGTATGCGTGGGTGGATGTTTACAGAATGTGGAAGAATGAATTGGAAGGGGAAAGGTGGGTGAGAATACGGAAGAGGAAGGAAAAGGTCATTGGAAAAGAAGGAACAAGAGGAAGATGGTAAGTTGATAACCACGTTGTGCGGGAAGGAAGGAAGGAACTGTCTTATCATCTGTCTCTTTGGCGCAACTTGAAAGGGAAAGAAATAATTCAGAAAGTTGTTTATATTTTTTTTATTATTATTATATTTTCTGTCGGATTTAACCGACAAGAATGCTTTTATTTATTCTTATTAATAAATTTTCTGTCGGTTATATTCAACAGAAGTTCTGTCGGTTTTAGTATTTTCTGTCGGTTTAATCCGACAGAGAATGCTCTAATTTATTGTTTATTAATATATTCTCTGGCGGTTATAACCGACACCATTTCTGTCGGTTTTAGAGTATTTTCTGTCGGATTTTTCATTTCCTGACGCAGGCAATGCTGTCGCTTATTATATCCGTCACTGCACACATTTTCTGTCGGATTTTGCTTAATTTCCGACAGTATTATACGTTTCTTGTCGGTTTTTAAACCGACACTAATGAGTACTTTTGTAGTAGTGTTTCTTTGAAACCCATCAAATTTTCTCTGTATCTCTTCAATTTCTTAACTTTCTACACCAAGTGTTATTATGAAGTGGTGGAAAATTTTATTTTTTAACACAAGAATCTCACCCCTTGTATAGAGACGTGTTATATCATCTCGTGTTCCGGACACATTGAAAAATCTCTCGTCATCTTGATTACTATTGGAAAACAACACTACAAAAATAAAACTAGAAAATGTAATTCAATTTGAAGTCTTTCTCTTATCCTAAGAAAAAATAACAATAATAATAAAGAAAAACTAACGAAAAGAGCTTGAAAACTTTCCTTTTAACAAAAAGTCACTTTTAAAGGTATAGTGAATAGTGACAGTTAAAGGTAAAAAATCAGGTTTTTTGTTAAAAATAATGTTTTATTAAACCTCCCTAATAATAATGTCTTAGTGATAGCTGACAATGGGGAGAGAAAAGTGTGGAAAAAGAGGGGGGTGCGGTGGGGTGTATGCGCGCCAGCTAATGTGGTTTTTTTATGTTTATTTTTATTATTTTGTCTTTATCATTAAATAAAAGTTAGTTGATGATTTTTTATTTATTTATTAAAATGTAAAGATTTGAAACTATTTTTATTAGTTTTCATTTTTATTAGTCGATTTGTTTCCTTTCACTTTCCAAATTACTATTTATTATTATTTTTCATACAAGTAATAATAGGCAGAGTCGTCTGCATAGAGTCAAGTAAATCTAAAATAAAGAGATTTTTTGATGTTGTGAAGTTGGTCATGCTTCTTGACTCAAGATTATTTGTAGGAAGTGATCCATAAAGCTAGACAAAACAAAATAACAAAAACAAACAATTAATATGTATTGATATTAGGGTAAAACCCTTTCCTAAAACCTAAAAACAAGACAATAATATTGTTATTTATATAAAATTGATACACTTGCTAAAACATTATCTAATACTGCAGGTTGACTCGATCACTGTATGTACAAAATATCTATGTTGAAACGCAAATGTTGCTCATTCCCGACATAAAAGAGTGAGTCTGCATGTAATTTTATGCAGATATCTAGCTAGTACATTACAACTATGTTTCCACTATCGAACGTTTTGTTTAAGATGTTTTCTCCTTGCTTGCTATGTATAGTAGTGGTGACAAAACAGTACTACAAGGCCAGAGGCCACATAGATAAGAGAGGCCGTGCATTTGAACCAGACAGGAAATGGGATAGTGACGGAAATGTAGAAGGCAGTGACTCCGAAGAAGACCCCGAAATAATGGAAGAGATGAACTATTATCCGCGGAGAGTTGGAGTGCTGAATAAATTTGCTAACCATGATACAAGCAAAGGCAAGTAGGATTGCGAGACCGAGAAAGCAAAAGGTTAGAGGGAGCTGGTTGGAGTGAAGTTGGATGGGAATGAGAGCCATTCCAATGGCTGTCGACAAGCAATACACCACGATAGTCTTTGCCCAGTCTAAGTTGTGCTTCCTGGTCCTAGAGCTGGCGGAAGTGGTTGGCAGCAGCGGTCGTGGTGGTTGATCAGCCGGTACTATTGTTTCTAGGTCAAGATCATTATCCAACGCGCTGATGAATACCTTATTGAGTAGTTGCTGCAGAAATGCCCGAAGGCACCGATAAGCACTTGAAATATAGTAGTTCATACTTGTAGCTAATAACCCTACAGCTGGGGAGGGAGGGAGAGTGATTTTTTAGTCCATGAGAGAATTCATGGTAGATTTTATACACCTGGGGCAGACCTATGCTTGCGTGCATGAAGGGATCGTGGTAAGGCTGGGCCCTGGAAAATCAGTACTTTGATCCTGTTTTTTTTTTTTTTTTAAATTTTAACGAAACACTTCTGATTTTGTTTACTTTTAACGAAAAATCATATTTTTACATTTCTTTCTTACTATTTACTACACCTTTATTTGTCATTTTTTATTAAAGCTAAAGTTTTTTTTTAAAGTGGAAACCCAACATTTGGGGAGATTTTTGAGTTTGTGCGGAACACTGTATTGTATACTAGGTGTCACTATATAAGTAGTAAGATACTTGTATTAAAAAAATTAACAACTTAAAATATAAAACTTTGCTCCACTTCTATAATATACATGATATATCATCAATGTTCCAAGCGAAATAAAAAATTTCTCCAAACCCTTTATCCATTTTTTTTCTTTCTGTTTTGTCAAAGTGGGGACCTCAAAATTTGATCCCCTTCTGCACTGGATTCCCTTCTTTTTGTTTTGCCGAAACTCAACACTTGCTCCCCTTCTTTATTAAAAAACTCCCAACTTTTTTCATGTGTACATCATCAATGATCTTATTGGAGCGTTTGAAATTTTATAAAATGAAGCTTAGATGGAGGAGGATTGTCTGCTCTCCTCCTTTTCGTACCCTCCTGTTTGTGTGGTTACGGTTAAGCCACGTCAATATTTTATATTATTATTCATTTTTATCTTATTATCTTTATAAAAAAATAATATAAAATATTGACGTGACTTAACCGTAACCACACAAAATAAAAAGTCATGGGAGGGCCCAGGAAGGAGGAGTGTTGACAATCCTCCTCCAGCTTAGATACAGATGAGACCTTTTTCCTTAAAGCGCACAGTAGAAATGTGAAATTGGCTAGAAAATAAGAATCTCCCGGTGATTTCCAAATTACATCTTTCAACCCTCCTGTCGTTTCACGTATCGGGAGGGGATCCTCTTCCATGTCTATAGTATTAACGTTTTCGTCTTTTTGTACTATATTAAGTATATTAACGTATCATGTGACGTGAAACTGAAGTAATATATCAGTTCAGAAATTCAGATTTTCCACAAATTTAAACAAAATGGTGCGATGAAGGTAGTGATTTGTTATCTTGGATTGGACTGAGGCCCGGAACATGTCTGAGCCCACCCAAATAACCCGACGGGCCCTCGTCTCGATTCACTCTCGGGTTGGTCAAAGTGTAAAAACTGTGAACTGCAAAAACTCCATGGAAGGGTATCTGCGCGCTTTTCATTCCTCTGGACACTTGCACTTACCAAAAGAGCATAGCAATTGGGTTGCGACTTGCGAGTCCGCACTCCCAAAACGCAGCGTTCTGATCATCTCTCTCCGTAATCCTCACACTGGTACTCTCTCTCTCTCTCTCTCTCTCTCTCTCTCTATTTACTGTAGTTTTAGGCAGGTGGGTTGTATTTTCCAAGAAAATTTTGTTTGGCTGCTGAGAAACCTGAGGAAAATAATAGAAAGAAGAGAAATTGGAATTGGTGGGGTGAATTAAATAGTCAATTTTGTATTTTTATTTCCTTAGAGTTCAGCGAGTTCTTTGAATTAAGGTCAGCAATTTGCAGTTCCATTGAAATCAAAGGCTTTGGGAAATTAAACCCTAATTGAAATTGTATCTTGTCTACCTAATTTCGTGGTTGTCTTGTCTGTTTAGTGAAATACTGAAATTTGTAAGTGTTTGGTCGGTTGAAGTGAAAATCTTCAGATTAAAAGTTATCAGCTTTGGTTGGTCTCTTACGTTTTCTCGGCATTTAAGTGCCCATTGAATTGGAGAACAGGTGACTGCAAAGGTTGGCGCTGCGTCCGCAGTCGAACCTCGCATTGCTGAGATGTCTGGTACAACGATTACACCTGCATCATCAGCTGGTACACAAAAGGTCTCCATGTTTGCTGCCAAGGCTGGATTTGTTATACCAAAAAATAAGCTGTCAGGTTCACTTGTGCCTGTATTTCTCGCCCAAGATGCTTCTGTCAAAAAGGGAAGAGCTTTAGCTTATCAGGTATTGTTTGGATTGTTTGCAAGTCCATTTCTGGTCATCTTTCATTTGATACTATGTTATTTCGTAGTTCTAAGATCAAAATTTGTTCTTGGTTTATGCATCTTTTTCCCACTTTACCCGTTTTTATGTTTGCGCAATGTCAAACCTCGCTAATTGCATGTTCCCGTCCCCATATAGTTAAAATTTCAAATTTATGGTTTGGAGGCATTCGTCGCCCCACTTGTGGGAGGAATAAATATTTCCAGCTAGTGGAAGTTCATTGTTTCCCTTTTACATTGAGTATTAAAATGCTGGTTGTGTCTTCTGTGTGAATGGTTCACATGGAAACCTCCCTTTCCAGGTGCCACCAAGTGATATTACTGCCTGTTTGGTGGTACAAATTTTGAGCAGACTCGGGTGGATCAAATTACACAGCTACTGAAATCTGGAATCTTAGAGGATGAGATGATGAGGACTTACTATCAGCACCTCAAGATCCGCACCACAAATCCTCTAAGCATCAAATTGACAGAGAGGTAAAGTTCCATTTCACGTTCTTTTTTTTTCCATTTATTCTTGATTACTCTCGTTTCTATGTTACATGATGTTTCTATTCTTAAGCACTGATAATAATATTCGTCAATGTAGGACGTCGACCAGTTGGAACTTGAAAAGCGGGAAGGCATCGGTGCGTTTGACAGCTTTCTTAGATTATACCTTCCTGTATGTTATATTATGGATTGCATGATTATTGTTTCCTTCACGATATCCAGGTGAGATATTAAAGCTAAATCCAAGCTACAAGGCCCCACCTGATTATAAACCTTTGTTGAAAGAGGCTACAGTCCCTTTTCCTGTAAGTTTGTCTTCTGGTTCTGCAACTCTTTTCTAATTAACTGTTTAGGTAATATAAGTTATTTTATCATGGCGTGAAATGTTCTGTCAATGTTAGTTGTATTGATTTAAAATGAAACTTGCCCAAGAAGAACAGTATGTGGAATTTTCAATCTGGACTCATAAGTGGCAGTCTTATCCGTACACTTCGACAATGATAAGTATGGACCTGAAATCTGAACAGGTTGGTCGTAATTTGGGGTTGAGGGGTGAAGAATGGGCCACAGAGTACTACGTGAATTCGAAATAGCTGTTTAAAGCTATGCAACTTATGGGTACAATCCCTATTAATCTGGTGGAATAGTTTAGATTTACTCATTTACTTTAAGCATATTTAGCATTGCTAAGCATATTTAGCTTTGCTTTTTCGGTTGGTTCCTTCCGATACCGGTGTTGGTTTGAATCCTGATAGTATTGTTCGTAAGTTCACATAATAAGAATTATTTGGTTGCTTTAAGAACTTTCACCAAGTGGCTAGGTTGTTTAGAGCTCGTGTTGCGAAAACAGTCCATCTAGAAAGATGGCTGTTGTTGCCCATGTTTTACCTCCCTAAACCCGCTTTGCGGGAGCCACATGCATTCAACTGCCTTTTTAGGAACTTCTAGTATGAGTTGACATGTCATTATTTCACACACAGATGAACGGACTGTGGATACAACCATTTTATTACTACGAGCAAAGATTGCAACGGATTGCTATGTTTGTTGACCATTACTTTTATAAGGTTTCCCTTGGCCAGGGGTGGAGGGTGGGGACCGAAAGACAGAAGCATATATTATCTAATTTCATGGTTTGCTGAGTCGACCAGTATTTGAATTCTGATGCTTAGATGTTTTAAAATGTTTTTCAGGTGAAAGAATATCCTAAATACAATTTTGTTGGCCTAATATATGGTCCTGGAAGTGATAACCAAAAACAATTAGAAAAGGCAAGAGTTTTGTGGTACTTCTTATGACGATTATGCTAAACATTTGTGATTAGCAAGTGCATGTTCTGATGATCTTTGTGTCGTGTGTTTTTTCTATATTTCTTTTTTATCGGAGCAAATAAGGAAACCGGAGCCAAAATTCAAGTCTGTGGTACCAAAGCAGGGACAGGACATAAGGTAATTATTCTGTAAATAATATAGAACAGTAAGGAATCAATGTCAAGATAAATTTGTGAGTCCTCATCATCAATTTTACCCATTTTCATCTTTTCTTAAACTATTATTTTACGGAAAAAAAAACTATTGTGGAATGGTTGCTTCGAGTGTAACATAATGCTCATACGTACATGCATTGACC
Source organism: Crataegus laevigata (assembly GCA_963580275.1). Lineage (NCBI taxonomy): Eukaryota > Viridiplantae > Streptophyta > Magnoliopsida > Rosales > Rosaceae > Crataegus > Crataegus laevigata. Next base: position 37,898,262 of record OY756946.1, on the reverse strand, counting down.
TTCCCTTCTTTTATTCTTTAACTTATATGCAGACTGAAATAAAACCATCTGATGGGAGTGAAATCCAGGGTGAATATGAAAACTTATAGGTTCATATATCAGCTGACACATTTGAGAAAGTAGATGCAGCAGTTGCCATAATTGAACTCGTAGTCACCTCTGTATCAGTGAGTTTCCTTTTTATTTTCAAACAGAAAGCTTTACATCCAATAGTTTCTTAAAGTTTCTTCTTTTGTGCTGTTTATTATGATTTCTACAGTTGTTTTCTCACTATTGTTACTTTAATTACTTCCATATAGGGAATTCTGGCAGCGGTTAGCAGTGTAGGTGCTTCAGTTTCTGGTGATAATGCTCACGTTCCTAGTCAAGTCCAGGACACTACCACCTCTAGTATGGTTCCGACTACTGTGGTAAATCATGGAATGGTACAACCACTGCCAGGATTTGCACAAACTTCACTGGATGGGCAGTTTCAATACCCTGGTCCATTTTTCTCGAGCGGCCCATCTTCCGCTCCCATGAATATGCCTGGCTTCACTCTGCTGAATTCGTCTAGACCAATCCTCAACGATCCTTCCCATCTTTCAACATCACCTTTCAACCCTGCGTACCTGCCTTCGTCATTTGGGCTTCAACCATCTCTTGTTTCCCCTAGACAAAATCCACCAACAACACAATTTTTGCCGCATACATATATGGCTCCCCAGCCTGCATCAGTTCAAACTAATGTTTCAGCTCCACTCACATTCATGGGAAACCGACCACTGCCTGTTGGGAGCTCTACAACCAGGTGTTGCGTCCATGCCACCACCTTCAAATATATCAAAGGCGAATATGGTGTCTTCTCTAAACCATCCTATTGCAGCACCAAGTTTTATTTCTTTTCCATGGCCTCAAGCGGGACTTCCTTCTACATCACTATCCACATCTCTGCAAGCAAGAATCCCAAGTTCTGAAGTGTTCCAAATTTTGCTCCCCTAAAACCACCAATGATGACGGCTCAAAGCCCTGGTGATTTCACTTTTCAGCCTCATCGACCGCAGAATCCATCCTTCCAAACAGTTTCCCAGCCAAGCAGTTACTTTTCAGCACATAATGCTTCCCTTGCCAGACCAATGTAGCCACCTCCAGCACCTCAGGCACTGTCTTTCCAGTTTCCTCAGCCAGGCGGTCAGGTGTTATCGAGACCACAACTCAGTGACCACATGGGTCAGCATCCATCAGCTCGTATATCTGCTGCTACCTATGCCAGAAATTCAACTGCCATCTCAGTTCCTCCCAGGCTCGCAACATTTCTAGAATCCAGTACCGTTCTACCTCAGATGCCACACCCGCCAAGGAGACCGAATAACTTCAATCCACCTCAACAGATGCCCAATTTGCCAGGTCCTCTGCCTCCGAGGCCAGGAAATTATATTCAAATTCAGCAAAACTATCCTGCTCACGCAACCCGGCCTGAGATCCAACGTGCTCCAAATCAACGGTTCAGCAACAACCTTGCATTTTCCTCTGGCAAGTCGGCTTCTGGTCCTGGAGGAGGACAGCAACTTTATGATCCATTCTCACCCACTTCCGCGAATCAACAGCAGGGAGGTAATCCAGGAAAGATGTGAAAGCAAGGGATTGATCTACACTAATGCGATTTGATTGCCTTGGTTGGAGTTACAATTTCGGATTTAGTGAAACAGCTCACAAAACAAGAATTTGGAGTTGTTGTAGTCTATAGGTCATATTAACATGTTGCTGTTGTCTGATTTCTGACGGACAAAACTTCTTCATAGAAACACATTTCGTTACCTTTTTATCAATTGATTTGTTTCCGTTTCGCTAAAAGAGTACGAAGGAGTACCACATTTATATTACAAATCAGTTAAAAGGGACCAAGCAAACCGAACAGTCTGGCGAGCTAATTCACTAGTCTACAGCTGCTAAGAACGCGGGAGAAGAAAAACAAACAACTAATATTTATTGATATTAGGGTGAAACCCTTTCCAAAAAGTAAAATACCGGCCAAAACTAAAAGCAAGACAATAATATTGTTATTTGTTTAAAATTCCCACGCTTACTAAGACATTATCTAATACAATTTAACTCAATGATTATATGTGGAAAACAAGTACATATTGAAAAATATATTAGCAAATGGTGTTCTTTCTTGACATAAAAGAGTGTGCACGTGCCACGTAGTCTTATGCAGATATGTAGCTAGTAGATTACAATTATGTTTCCCCAATCGACCGTTTTGTTTATGAGATTTTTTCCTTGCTTGCTGTAGCCTTATGTATAGTGGTGGTGACAAAACAGTACTACGAGGCCTGAGGCCACATAGATGAGAGAGGCCGTACATTTGAACCAGACAGGAAATGGGACTGCGACAGAAATGTAGAAGGCAGTGACTCCGAAGAAGACCCCAAAATAATGGAAGAGATGAAATATTATCGGCGGAGAGTTGGAGTGCTGGATAAATTTGCTAACCATGATACAAGTAAAGGCAAGTAGGATTGCGAGACCGAGAAAGCAAAAAGTTAGAGGGAGATGGTCGGAGTGAAGTTGGATGGGAATGAGAGCCATTCCAATGGCTGTCGACAAGCAATACACCACGATAATCTTTGCCCAGTCTAAGTTGTGCTTCGAAGTCCTAGAGCTAGTGGTCGTGGCTGGCCGCAGCGGTGGTTGATCAGCCGGTACTGCTGCTTCTGGGTCAAGAATATTATCCAACGCGTTGGTGACCTTGTTGACTTGTTGCTGAAAAAATTCCCCAAGGCACTGATAAGCACTAGCAATATAGTTCTTCATACTTGTTTGTGAGTGACACGGGGTGAGAAAAAGGGTGGAAGTGACAGGAGAAACGGGTGGTGGTGGGAGTGACAGGAAAAAGGGGCGGGGAACTGTGTATAAACTTGGGGGGAGAAAACTGCGAACGACCGAGGGAGACACTTTAAGGGGCGGACCAAGGAGGCTGGGGGGAGCGGTGGGGAACTGTATGGTTTGGCTCTGTTTCTTTGGCTGCTGTTTTGGTGGTTTTTTTTGGGGGGGATGTGGTTTTATAGGATGAGGAGGGAGGGGGGGGGGGGGGTGTTTGGAACGCGACTCGACTCGGGGTTTGGGTGGGTGGGTAAGGGGGGGGGGGGGGGATATATGTTGAAGGGGGGTGGAAGAGTAATTTTGGGCGGGGTTTGGTGGTGTTTGGAACGCGACTCGACTCGGGGTGGAAGAGTAATTTTGGGCGGGGGAGTGTGGGGTGTTTGGGGGGTCCGGGAAAGAACGAGGAAGAGAGGGAAAGATTTTTGAGATGGTATATATAAAGGGGTGTGCGTAAAAGAGTGTGCTATTCACATACTCTTTTTTATTTCTCACACACTCTTATTATTTTTTGTTCGTTAGATCTTCTTCAATTTATCTAATTCGACGGCCGAAATCTAAAAAGGTGTGAAAGAAGTAAAAAAGAGTGTGTGGATATCACACCCTTATATAAATAATGGTTTATGTGTGTTAAAAGTTTAATAACTTAAAAATTAAAATTTTTCATTACTTACATAAAAATACGTGGTATACTATTCGTATTTCCGTCACAATTAAAAATTTCTCAAGGCGACAGTGAGGTTTTATGCGCTTAACAGATATTTTTGAATTCTCCTCTATATATATGACAGATTTTTGAATTCTCTGAAAGCATGCCTCCGAGAAGTGGTCAATGCATCAACAACTTTTTAAGCTAACTCGAACCACCGAAGTTCTCAAAAAAAAAAAATGGAAAACAAAAGGGGAAAATGAATCTTAAAATATGTATGTAATGCCCCGCCTCAAAAATTATGTTTTATTTCGGGAAATAATAAAATTAGTGATAGGTCTAAACTAAACTTTTGTTTAGTTTATTATCAATAACCACATTTCTACATTTTCATGATTTAATTTCCTACATAGCTAACCATATATTTTTTTTTGTGTGAAAACATATTATTAAACTATCAATTTAAATTTCAAATTGCTTCTACTAAAAAAAACTTTTCAAAAAAAGATAAATTCTCAATTTTTAGCTACCACTTATTGATTTTTTTAATTATATGTCTTGATTCCATCCATGGTCTATAATCCATAATTCACAATTTTCATACCAAATGTACAATATCATTTTTATATTTTATCACCATTTCTTTTTATGAACTAATTTCAATTTGGTAACCTTTATTCTTGAATTTATTTAACCTCACATATTTTATGGCTGCATCTAATGTCTCGTTAGATTGCCTACGTACCTTAAACAGGGATCAAACCATTCGTATTTCACAACTCCACATTTCAAACCAAAATTGAATATATTCATTTAATTCCACATATACCACAATTGTATTAATATTCAAACCACAACAGTTAGATCTCAAAAGCATAATTAGATTAACGAAATTCGCATAAAAACACAATGTCGGCTCCCTGGCCGTGTGCCACCACACTTGCCGCCACGAGTGGCAGTCGGCCGCCCCGACTCGCCGAAAAATTCAACTATTTCTAAAAATTCTAAAAAATTACAGAAATGAAGATCTCAAAGAGTATAACAAACTTTATACCTAAGGCCAAATCCAATTTGGTCTGGAAAAGCTCCACTTTGCCTCGAACCCATCAGAAACCTTATAAATGGGTGACTTTGATCATTCATCTCAAGTGTTCCGCCGCCCCTCTAGTTGTTTGGGCTTTGTTTGTGACATTTAGGGAAGGGTTTTGGTGGAGGTAATTGTATGAAATTGTTTCACAAATGGTTGAATTCAACCAAGGTCCCCCCGTCGCACTCATGGTGTGTTTTCCACAAACTACAACTAAATCTCCTCTAATTTTTGGTAAAAATGGTAGAGGGGATGATGAGGAATGATTTTTAGGTGGTGAGGGGCTTCAACTCGCCGGGACTTTTCTTGGAGACCACGGGACTCCATGCCCTTCCGCCAGTTGGGTCGCACTGGTCCTAAGACCCAGTATTTTTCCCTTTTTTTTTCTTCCTCCTTCATTTCTCTCATTGTGTCTCATTTGTGATTGGGCAGTGCCCATTCCTTCCTCTCCTTGCCCTCCATGTGGCTTCACTAGCAATATCTGGAGAAATCCAGATTATGGTCAAATGACCATTTCACCCCTAACTTTAAATGTTAATATCTTATTCGTTATAACTTTGTTTCACAGACGGTTAGCGCCTACGCGTTCTTGAGTTTGAGCTCTATTCAAAAATATAAATTGTGACCTAGGGTCTACAGATTTTAAATAATTGATTTCCAAACTTCAAACTTTGTAACCCATTTAATTTAAAACTGATCTCAAATGAATTAATATAATTTCTCGAGATATAACATAAAATCTCAAAAATACAATTACATGAATTATAATAATTTTCCAATTATATCTTCATAACCATAAACCGATTTATTTTCGATTTTCTCCTCATATTCATATTTTAAATTTTCAGAGTATTACATTCACCCCATGTTAAAATAAATCTCGTCCCTGAGATTTCTACCATCAAGTTAAGAAAAAAAAACCTTAGAACTAATTCCACCATTTCTTTTATGGTGATTAAAATCATAATCCCAATCTACAATTTTATTCAAGTTTTAAAAATAAGCAAATCAATGAATTATAATCGGGATTCTCACCTATACTCCCAGATTCCCAACCACATTCATTTGCAAAAATAGTATCAACCCTAACCATAATTCTCGTTGGCTAAATAAATATCAAACATCGAACCACATCAACCATTTACATCCACCACTAGGAAATTCAACAACGGAAATTTGCTCTAAAAATGTTTGGAAGTAACATATGGTAGTAAAACCAAAGTTCAAAGCTTTAATAACTTTGATAACAACATGGTGCAACTCACAATTCAAAAGCTTTTTTGTCATAAGGACAACAACGCCATTATCATGTAAAGAAATAATAGTACAACTAATACACATCAACCATTGGCTAGATATATACTAGCACAATGACCACAATATAATAAAATTCAACCATAACCATCTTCTGTCATATCCTGGCCCATGCCCAACCACATCCCGGGCTCGACTGCACCGTAGCACGATATTCTCCATTTTGGGCCCTAATCATGCGCTCACGGTTTTTTTTCTGGAAACTAGCAGAAGAACTTCCCAGTGGGTCACCCATCCTCGAATTGCTCTTGCGCGAATTCGCTTAACTTCAGAGTTCTGATGAACTCGGAAGCCAGTGAGCTCCCAAAAAGCCTCGTGCTAATTGGAGGTGGAAATGTACATATAAGGCTTACAGGATCCTCACCCTGGGCGATGTGGGATCTTACAATCCACCCCCTTAAGTGCCCGACGTTCTCGTCGGCACACTTCTGGCTAGGGAGTGACTCTGATACCAAATTGTCACTGTTAATCAGAGCATAAGTTGGGCAGCATTGCATCCATCACACGCGTGATGAAAGCATTCTAGGCTCTTGAGCCTAATTTTTGTATCTTGCCACCTCGTCGACTATGAACAATGTGTAACACCCCTAAACCAATTAACCTATCTAGTATTGGGCCCAAGTGTCTTTATATTTTGTTAGGCACAAAACCGGCCCTAAGACCCATTTCTCCACCCAACCCGTGAACCCTTCTATTCTTCCTCCCTCATTTTCTGCAAAAAAAAAAAAAAACCGTCTCTCTCTCTCTCTAAGCTCCACGAGCTTCAACCCTATTTCTCTCCCAACCTTCAACAAATCGACAACCAAAACCCCATATTCATAATCTCTGGAACAAGTGGAACCTCAGCATACCATTGCATGTGTTATCGGAGCACTGGGCAGTGGTCTGCCATGGAATCCGGCGAGCACCGTCCCTTTCGAAGAATTTTCTGGCCAAAACATGGCGAGTTGGCTGGCGTGCTAGGTATCATTCTCTTCGTCAACAAGTGGAACCTCAGCATACCATTGCATGTGTTATCGGAGCACTGGGCAGTGGTCTGCCATGGAATCCGGCGAGCACCGTCCCTTTCGAAGAATTTTTTGGCCAAAACACGGCGAGTTGGCTGGCGTGCTAGGTATCATTCTCTTCGTCTCGCCGAGTACTACAACTTTCCTTTTTATTTCACCTAATTTCGTTGAGTATTGAAGAAGTTATACTCATTTGAATCTTACCCAGTTTCCGGCGAGTTCGACGGCTTTCGAGGCGATTTCCGGCCAAACCACGGCAAGCTGGCCGGCGTGCAAGGTATCAATCTCTTCGTCTCTTCGAGAACTATAACTTTCGTTTTTGTTTCACTCGATTTCGTTGAGGTTGACAAAGTTATAGATGTTTAAATGTTGCCCAGAAATTCTGCCCCAGTTTTCCCGACGAACCCGTGCCTTCCAGGCCACTTTCCAGCCAACTCCGGCCACAATGACGGGAGCCAAGGGTATATTTCGATTCCTTACCTTCGGGGCTTCAATTTGGTATATCATATGTCATGCTTTGGTCACGTCTTGAGGTTGAACGGAGCATGGAAGCTCCGGCTTTCTCCTGCCTTCGAAATCCGGCCAACCCGGCCTAGAAATGGGTCAAACCCGACCCACCTCTTTAGTTCAGCCCAATTCATTAGGCCGTGGGAACCCAGCCCTTTCGGACAACCCACATGCTTAAGTCCTAATCTAATTAATTTAATTATAATATTAATTGGTGTTTAGGTGCAATTGAGGGAAGTGATCCAGTTCATCCTAGTTCGAGCGGCTCCTCAAGAGCGGAATATCTGTGAGTGGACCCCTTTCTAAAATATTATTTTTATAAATTTTAGGGTGCATGCATAATTTATTATGGAATATATATTGATTATTGTTTGAAGTACATTTTATGGATTTACCTATGCTCTCTACTTGAAGAAATTGTGAATTATTTATATTCTATCAAAGGTTTTAGTTATGGATTTATATATATGATTTTAGTGGATTTGCGATGATTTGGTTTAATAAATTATTGTACGAGGTTTGAAGCATCTGACTATTGAGATATGGATATTTTGGTATGAGAATTGAGATATGTTTTTGGATTATGAAATGAGTTCTGGAAATGTTGAGATATGATTTTGGATGTTTTTATCTAGCGGGTTATCATACAACACATTCATACAACACATTCACACAACATGGGTATTAGACGTCTAGGGACATAGAACAAGGAGATGAGGAAGAGTGAGATATATATATTATACCCCAGCCTCACTGCCGAAAGCAGTGTCGGGTGTGAGATGTTAGAGAATCCTTCTTCGGCGTAACCCGGAGTCATATAGCTTCACCTTCAGGTGATGGGACCCACCATGTTTCTTCACTGGCGTAACCCAGTGTCGTACAGTTTCACCTTCTGGTGATGGTTAGGTATCGCCTACTGGCGACTATGATACCCCTAGAGAATACGATTTTATTGAGATTTATGGTTTTACCTTCTGGCGGTGTTTGTACAGTTTTTATACCTCGGTTTACATACATATTTTACGGAGGTTTTCATGGCATAATAGAGTTTTCAGAGAAACTTAGTACGTAGTATTATATATGGTTCCAAACAGGGGGTTATTATGTTCGGAAATAAAATGGTTTCTGTACTATTAGTATTATAATAAATTATGGTCCACTCACCTTTCTATTTTTGCGCCCCCTTCAGGGTTTAAATTCGAGGCACACGATCCCGGCATCAGGATGAGTCGTGTAGATATTCTCGAGTCCCCTCCATTTCGGTATTATTCCAATGTTCGTATAATTTCTTAAACCTTCTTTTATGTTATTCTTAGAAATGTATGCTCTGAACCAGTTCCTGGATTAGAAATTTGTATTCTAGTATATCCATCCTATTAGTTTGAATGCTTTAAAAGTGGCTTCGTCACCCTTGGGTGTCGGCCATCACGTTCCTACCCTGATATTTAGGGATATTGGGGTTGGGGTGTGAGTGTTAGTTTTCCTAAGTTTCGGGCAGTTTTGTTGACTTGTCGACATTTTAGAAGATTACTTTGGCGAACGCTTTTAGAATTAAAGCGTAGAACTTCCCTGCCAAGGAAATATGTAGATTTGAGATTAGTTGATGGTCCTAAAGTAAGGTTAATGTATCGATATCAGTGTATTACCAGGGATCTATAAATCAATTCCATCACTATTCTTTAGCCATCATTATTAAACCTTTTGAGATTGAAAATCAAAAATTGTTTTGGTTCCTTGGCAGAATCTGTTAGAATACCATTCAAATTCCTACGAAGTCTACTCTCGTCAAGACTCCAGAAATGTCTTAAGTTACAACGTGGTGCTACAAGGGGTAACACTCGATAGAAGAACATTTGGGACAATCCTTTTTGGTCCCTAATAACATTAATTTTTCCAAACGCACTAGTGATTATTCCGGATCTTCAGAAGGAAGATTGATTTCCTTTTAAGTTCGTCCTAAAGTAAATTGTTAGAAAATTCTTTCTCTGGCCTTAGGACGTTCCAGCCAACTTAGTTTCCAAGTTTTCTTTTGGTGCTGTACTCGTCATTTTGATGAATATAGGCACATGTGTACGAGTTGTTACACCTACGGTTAGTAGAAATCCCCGAAGTAGAAAGTATTTTCCCTAGAATTAATGAACCACCTCATAGGACCAATTCTTTACCAATTGTCCAAAACCAATTATTCGAGTAGGCTTTAGCCTGTAATTAGCCTATAGTGGTGCTATTAATTGACGATATTGTTCGATAACTTAGAATTGTCAACCAGTATTCAAGCGGTATGATTTCTGATACCGGACACATGCTAGTATCTGGAAGTGATACCCTTGTGTCAGGACGCCGGTTTACAGTTTCAGGGTAGGGACCAATATCAAAATATTGTGCATGCGTCAATTAGTGGTGCGACTGGTAGACTTATTAACAGTGACTACTTAAGTCGAAGAAACTAAATCGTGGAAACTTAGTAGTAGACCTTGTATTTTCTTTGACTAGCCACCTGTCGATCACTTCCATAAGTACACAATAGAATCGAATTACGAAATGGCATCTCACTGCTAGAATGTTTTGAGTGTCCAGAAAACTGTGAAGACCTTTTAATTCATGTTGTAGAGTTGGTTAGTAGTTTAGTACGTTTCGAGGATGTATATCTTTAGCGTTTTTTTTCAAAATTCTACTTGGATGCCGCTGAATGCGAGAAGTGAAATACATCAGTGATGTACCTTGTTAACACCACATTTATTCTCCCTATTCTTTTTGAACAACCCCTATATCGGGTTTCTTGGTGACTTTTCGAACAAGTCCTACTTTATTGTGAGAACTTAGTCATTAAACTTACCGATTAGGGAATTACCCAACCAAACATTTTATCTAGGGAACTTCAAATCTATTCGCGAAGATGAAAGGCAAGATCCTACATTTGTACCTAGACTTTAGCAACTGGTTTGGGTGAAACAAAAAAAAAAAAAAAAAAGTTGACCAATACTTCAAATTGATGGTATAGTTAACCAACCTTTGTAATCCGAGTTTGCCTCGATGGTCTAACGAAATCATAGTGGTCTTATCGACTACCTTTTGATCTACCTTGACAGTGAGACCAAATTCTCTAAGCTCTGTTAGTCAGCCTTATACCAGATTTCTCGATTGTAGACTTTGATTAAATTGATACTCTTCTTGGGAGATGTGATCTCAGTGGATGAGATTCTTTTCTTTTCCCAAAAAGGTTGTAGCAGAAGAAAGTGGCATTCTCCCGAAGAGTTGTGAAATTCGAGATATCCTTGGTCTTGATGATTTTATTGACAATTTGTTAGTGATTTTTCGACTATAGTATCCTTCTTCACTTTTAGGCTGAGGAAAGTTAATTTAGTTTGGAAAGTTGGATAGGAATAAAGTTTTTGACAACCGAACTGTTGTCTCACCTCACCATTGCTTTACACCCTTCGATGACGTTGATCATTCTGAAATCCATGATGACGTGTCTTTGGAAGTTTCAGCTGTGCAGAGGTAGCATGACGGATTATCACTTATATTTCCAATGTGCAGAACTGTTTGGAATGAGCCATCTTATCTATGACTTAGAGTCAACATTTACCATCTTTGCTTGAAAATCGAATGACATTTCTCTGTGGAGAACTTGTCCAAAATCTTTATCAACTCTAAATTTCTCAAGTACATATTCATTTGAAAAGAATTATATTTTTGACTGCGACGGTGGAAGAATCAGGACAACGCATACGCTTACACTATTGTACATTATCCCGTTTGTGCAAACTTAGTTACTGTTTACCACCGTAAAAGATATAATTACCCTTGAACATTTCCAGCCCTTCCTATACCATTTCAGCTGGAGTTGACCAGCATTGATTTAGCATTATTTCTGAATTATCAAGTATTGTTCGAATGGTTATACTAAATTCCTGTATATGAATAGACTTGGGAAATATCATCATACATTCTTGGTATAAGGTATTTTGTACTGGTAAAGAATGTGAAAATCAATAACTATGATACTGAACCAATGCTACACTCATGTGGTGTTTAAATTGATGATAACTTTACTCTAGTTGAAAGCCGTATTCTTAAAATTGGTATTGGTGATGATTTCTTCCCTTAAAATGGGTGCTGGAATTTCAACAACAAGACACTTGTGAAATCAACTAAGATAGAAAAGTGAGTTGTTATTAATTTCTCTGCACCCTGTAATGTAAAAGCCTCTGTTCGCGATCCAATCAAATGTGGAGATATGAAAGGAATTAAAATTGAGGCTCCATTTGATATGTTTGAAGAGAATTCTCCATCCAGACGCGCCCTGCCTTTGGTTAGAATAGAGGGATGTTTAAGGAAATAAAGTCCAAACTTCCTGGACAGCCACAATTCTTCTTTGTTTGCTTCCAAATGATGATGGCATTATAAGAGAGCTATTTCTGGACTTCGATACTAGTTCAGGCAAACAGAAACTAGACCAGATTATTATCTGGATATATTTATATTTCACTGTGTTACACGTTTCACTTCCAAACCTTGAGAAGTCTTTCCCAGGGTCATAAGTACTATATTTTGTCTAGTATCACATTACCACCCCAAGACTAAGGGTTAGTCTAAAATGAGTTACTCATACCTTAGTGGACATGTCGCATTTTGCTCGTCCCATAATTAGTTTGGTTGTAACATACCATTATCTCTATTTTAGTTGCTTGTAACTACAATTACAATTTTGGTTTAGCTATGGTTCCATTGGAGCCGACATATAGAGATTTTACGCCGGTACGTGATTGGTAGACGCTTACTTTTGTTGAAGTTATGTGTAACTGCAGTTACATTCTTGGTTATGCGTATGGCATCATTTGAGAAATGGTATACATATTTATGCGCAATATGTGATTTACAGAAAAGTATTGCAAACAGGCATCTGAATGATCAAGATTGTGGCATGGAAAATTTTATGATATTGATGATGTTGCCTGAGAAAGTAGTGCGAGAGCACGAACGAGGCTTTGTTCAGACGATGTATGTGTATTTCCCAATGAGGGGCAATATGGTAATATTGCACCATCGGGAATTATTTACTTGTTTATCATGACAACGGTGAGTTGTCAGTATTGCGGGTTGCAGACCGTAATATTGATAACTTATTTGTTAAATTCGTTAAGCAAGTGGTTAGGTAGGCCTTTTATATTAGTATACTTATTTATTTATTTATTATATACCTACCTATTTATTGGTTGGACTCAATCCAAAGATACTACATACACACCTTCAGAATACGGTAAGCTACGAGAGCATAGGTGAAAATTTTCTATGTTCAGTTTTTTATTTCAATACAATTACCTTAACTTTACATTATTATTTATACATACGTAATTTGACATTATGTTTTTACATATATATTTTTGACTTGATGTTTTCGTAAAGGATTTTATATTGAAGTATTGTACTGAGGGAGAATAAAACTATGAGCTTGGAGGCATGAAAGAGGAATAATTACAATCCGATTGCGACGGAATGACATTGAATAATTACAATCCGATTGCGACGGAATGACATTCTCTTTTATGCAGCCGTTCTAACTTGATATCTTTTTCACGTATATATTTTTCTACTGTCCTTTCACTACTTTTATCTAGCAAATGGTTTTAAATTTTGGGGATGAAATTTTTTCTAAAGTGGGTAGATTGTAACAACCCGTCCCTAAAAATTATAGTTTTTATAAATTTAAAATGTGAATTTACGAAAAATGCCCTTCGAGGTAAATGCATTGACTTTTGTTGACTACCGTGTCATGTCCCATAAGACTTGTTTTATTGGCGTATCCTCGTAGTACTCGTCGTTATGGATGCGTGGGTGTAAGCAGAATAGAATTCGGAGTTATAACAAAGGAGTTAGCGGCATGTGGTGGGGTTTTATGAGATTGCCGGTTTTTTTTTTTGGTGGTTTAATCCTATAATTTGTGATAAACTTTTTATGTGGAGCTTCATACTGTCATCTTGGTTGTGGAGTTGACTCGTAGGATCAATAAAATTTATAACTTGAAAGTGACTCTTCAGTGTAAAATCTTGCTTTGCTTTTGGCTCTTTTTATCTTTTCTTGTATTTTCTTTTCATTGCCTTATAAGGGATAAACTTTATGTCCCCTTAATTAGGAAAATGAGTCTCCTAATATATGAATAGTTCATCATAAGTAAAATATATACTCTTGCGTACAGTTACGCTATACAATTAGGAACGAAAAGGAAAATATAAGAGAGACAATATTTTTATACTATGTTTAATGTATAATGTGATGTGAAAAATGAAGTGCACATCTCATGATAATCAAAGAAAATATTAGTGAGCATCAGTTCAGAAATTCAGAATTTTCAACATATTTAAAAGTTGGATTGGACTGAGGCCCGGACGAAGGCGAGCCCACCCAAATAACCCGACGGGCCCTCTTCTCGAAAGAGCATAGCAATTGGGTTGCGACTTGCGAGTCTACTCTCCCAAAACGCAGCGTTCTGATCATCATTCTCCTTAACCCTCACACTGGTATTCTCTCTCTCTTTCTGTGTTTCCTATAGTTTTAGGCAGGTAGGTTGTATTTTCCGAGAAAATTTTGTTTGGCTGCTGAGAAACCTGACGAAAATAATAGTTGGCGGGGTTTGTTTAATGGCCAACTTTTTAATTTTAATTACTGTAATGTTCAATGAGTTCTTTGAATTAAGGCCAGCAATTTGCAGTTCCATTGAAATCAAAGTATTTGGGAAATTAAACCCCAATTGAAATTGTATCTTGTCTACCTAACTTCGTGTTCGTTTCTTGTCTGGTTAGTGAAATACTGAAATTTATAAGTGTTCGGTCAGTTGAAGTGAAAATCTTCAGATTAAAAGTCATCAGCTTTGGTTGGTCTCCTACGTTTTCTCGGCATTTATGTGCCCATTGAATGTGCCCATTGAATTGAAAGTCCTTTTCTGGTCATCTTTCATTTGATACTATGTTATTTCGTAGTTCTAAGATCAAAATTTGTTCTTGGTTTATGCATCTTTTTCCCACTTTACCCGTTTTTATGTTTGCGCAATGTCAAACCTCGCTCATTGCATGTTCCCATCCCCATATAGTTAAAATTTCGAAGTTATGGTTTGGAGGCATTCGTCGCCCCACATGTGGGAGGAATAAATATTTCCAGCTAGTGGAAGTTCATTGTTTCCCTTTTACATTGAGTATTAAAATGCTGGTTGTGTCTTCTGTGTGAATGGTTCACATGGAAACCTCCCTTTCCAGGTGCCACTAAGTGATCTTACTGCCTGTTTGGTGGTACAAATTTTGAGCAGACTCGGTGACTTATTTTCTCACCATTGTATACTTTTGCCAAAAGAATTATTTTGATAATTTCTTTCTCTCTATAATTTACAATATCAAGCATTCACAGTGACTTATTTTTGGTAAATCATTCTTTTGCTGAAAACTGATGATTCCTAGAACTCACCGTGAATGCTTTTGGTGCAAAAATAAGTCTTTGGCAACAAAAGTATACAACAAAGAATTATTTTGTCACCATTGTATGCTTTTGCCAAAAGAATTATCTTTTGCCAAAAGAATTCTTTTTTCAGGAAGGAAGAGAGAGAAATTTCCACGTACTATCATGATAGTGCACCCTCGCCTCCATGATTGAACCTCTCCCTCCATAAATACCCCTACAACAAAGAATTATTCTACAAATTTAGAATCACACTAAATTTGTAGAATAACCAGATTATCCAAAAACCAAAACCACCATGGCAACCAACTGTGCTCCAACCTCCACCGACCCCAAACCCGACGTCACCGACAAGGTCCGGAAGGTCTTCAAAAGCTTCGACTCCAATGGCGACGTGAACATCTCCGTAAACGAGCCCGGCAACGTCCTCACGGCCCCTGACCCATCCAACTTAGATTGGGCAACAATTATTCTGGTGTATTGCTTGTCAACGGCAATTGGAATGGCTCTCGTCCCCATCCAACTGCACTCCAAGCAGCTCCCTCTATCCTTTTGCTTTCTCGGTCTCGCAATCACACTCTCCTTCTCGAGCATCTTGGTTAGCAAGTTCATTCAGAAATCCAAATGCCCACGAATCATAGTTCATCTCTTCCATTATTTCGGTGTCTTCTTTGGGGTGATCGCCTTCTTCATTTCCATCACAATCCCATTTCCCCTCTGGTTCAAGTGTACTGCCTCTGTCATCTATGCGGCCTCAGGCCTTGTAATACTATTTTGTCACCACTACTATAACTGATCAGATGTATCCAGCAAGACTTATGTTATGAACCCAATTTTTAATTGAGGTTTATTGTTTAATTAATAGTTAAGTTAGTTGTAATTGAGGGTTCTAAATATTACTCATGTACGTGTGTTCTAGAATTAAGACAGTTTGTAAACCGCATAGACTAAATCGATGAAATTGAAATGATGTGGGTGAATCTTATTGGAAAATGTTAGTATCTAGATTTATTTTAAGAGTAGCTATTTGTATCATCACATGTACTAGAGTCCGCCAACTCATGCGATTACATATAAATGATAAGAATAACATTTTTGTTATTTTGATGTTTGGTATTTTGGGTCTAACCCATTAGTACTAGAATTTTATTTCCTTGCTTATTAGGTCAACACATGTGACCACAAATAAATAGTAAGAATAAAAATTTTGTTATTTTAATGTTGGATATTTTGGGCCTAACTCGTTAGTATTAGGGTTTCCTTTTTTTGCCTATTAGGATTAGGTCAATTTTCTATATTTATCTGATACTTTGTAACTCTGTAGAATAACAAGTTAGTCACGATGTAGCATCTTGAAGTTTTATAGTCATTCGACAATTTTGTTTGTTTAATAATATTCTTTTCATTTATAAAAACTTCGAGACCGACAGTTGCGCGATGCTTATACACAGAGGCAAGCAACTGAAGATATTAAGCCGTGGGACTCCCCAAACAATAGAAGAATATCCGTCCGTATGCAAATTCAGTCTGAGACTTTGAAAGGCACAAACTCTTCGATAGAAAAGCTCTCAGCTGAGACTCCTTGCTGTACAGTATCAAGTGAAAGGATAGAAGTTCGAAAAGAGTAAACTGCCTAGAAGAATGTACGCAGCAGAGTATGCCCAAACTATATATCCCCATCGCTTTCCAGTACCACGAGATTTCATTACATACGACGCAAACCAATAGAGCGGAGGGCTGAAGGATAAGAAACGAGTAGCAACCTGTCAAACATGAAGCATTCAAAGTTATGAAATCAATTTTCCAAATACAAACCTTGCCAGAAAAATAACATAACAATACCAGTAAAGAGCACAAGCTAAAAACCAAGATGGTAATCACTAATCTATTAGGCTATTCTGATCACAAGGCAGCATCTTCATACCATCTTTGGAAGAGAACTTTACAAGTCATCTAAGTGAAAAAATTTAGTCTTGGTGCATACAAATTTGGAAATACATGCATAGTTCGGAGTTTTTGGTGAGTCAGTTCTATACAAAATGTAAAACTTCAGCATGATTAATCTTTACATGATTGGTTAATCTTCATCTATCAAGCTTTTCGTCCCTGAAATAATTTGTCAATTACAAGGGGAAACAAGCAACTGATTCCCTCTAGCTTGCTTTTTCTATTGAAATATAAAATAAATCATGATGCCAGTGATGATCGAATCTCTTTTGTTTTAACATCAGAATCCAAATATAAACCCAAAAAATTGACAAAATTATATTGATCAAGTCGAAGAGAATTACTGACAACCATAATTTCATGAAGCTGAAATTTAGTATTCTATATTTCTCAAATACTCCTAGCTTAATTTTTTTTTGGCAAAATAAAGAACTTTAAGAGGGAATAAAATCAAACCTGCACATGCATGACAAAAAATGCGGTGGCTGCCATAAATCCCAAATGTAGAATACATGGAAGCACAGCAACAGACAAGTATCCTTGCTTTGCTAATGCTTTATGTTCTTCTGAGAGTAAAGCAGGACCATCTTTGTTCACTTGCTTCCTTGTGCGATTTTCTGTTACATTTGCAAATGATTGATTACACGGTGTTGAAAGCCAGCATGAATGGAAATGAAACAATATTCCAAAAATACTGATTAGTTCATGCATAATAAAACAATTGGATGCATGTGCACATATTGATTTATGTCAAAAAGAAGAGCTTTAGCTTATCAGGTATTGTTTGGATTGTTTGCAAGTCCTTTTCTGGTCATCTTTCATTTGATACTATGTTATTTCGTAGTTCTAAGATCAAAATTTGTTTTTGGTTTATGCATCTTTTTCCCACTTTACCCGTTTTTATGTTTGTGCAATGTCAAACCTCGCTAATTGCATGTTCCCATCCCCATATAGTTAAAATTTCAAATTTATGGTTTGGAGGCATTCGTCGCCCCACTTGTGGGAGGAATAAATATTTCCAGCTAGTGGAAGTTCATTGTTTCCTTTTTACATTGAGTATTAAAATGCTGGTTATGTCTTCTGTGTGAATGGTTCACATGGAAACCTCCCTTTCCAGGTGCCACTAAGTGATATTACTGCCTGTTTGGTGGTACAAATTTTGAGCAGACTCGGGTGGACCAAATTACATAGCCACTGAGATCTGGAATGTTAGAGGATGAGATGATGAGGACTTACTATCAGCACCTCAAGATCCGCACCACAAATCCTCTAAGCATCAAATTGACAGAGAGGTAAAGTTCCATTTCATGTTTTTTTTTTTTCCCATTTATTCTTGATTACTCTCGTTTCTATGTTACATGATGTTTCTATTCTTAAGCACTGATAATAATATTCGTCAATGTAGGACGTCGACCAGTTGGAACTTGAAAAGCGGGAAGCCGGAGGCCGTACATTTGAACCAGAGAGGAAATGGGATTGTGACGGAGATGAAGAAGGCAGTGACTCCAAAGAAGACCCCGAAATAATGGAAGAGATGAACTATTATCCGTGGAGAGTTGGAGTGCTGGATAAATTTGCTAACCATTATACAAGTAAAGGCTAGTAGGATTGTGAGACCGAGAATGCAAAGAGGGAGATGGTCGGAGGGAAGTTGGATGGGAATGAGAGCCATTCCAATGGCTGTCGACAAGCAATACGCCACGATAATCTTTGCCCAGTCTATTGTTTCTAGGTCATGATTATTATCCAACGCGTTGATGACCTTGTTGAGTTGTTGCTGAAAAAATGCCCGAAGGCACCGATGAGCACTAGCAATATAGCACTTCATACTTGTTTGCTAACAAGGAGGGGGAGAAAGGGGGAGGAAACTCTGTGTGAGTGACACGGGGTGAGAAAAAGTGGGGGAGTGGTTTTTTTTTGGGGGTTGGTTGACAGAAGAGGGAGAAAACTGTGCGAGCGACACCGTGGGAGGGTGGGAGTGACAGGATAAAGGAGCAGAAAACCGTGGTGAGGAAGGAAGAGAGACGGGGGGAGGGGGTTTATATACTTTTTGGGGGAGGGCAAAAGACAGTTCCCACTTTCCATGATATCCTAGGGTCTCAATCATTTCATACAATGTTTTTGGGTTTATTGACTACGCGAAGTGATCAGTGGTGGGGCCCATGAAGTGATAAAAGAAAATTTTGGTTGATGGGTACAAAGATTGAAACATAAACAATTGTACCGCAAATATACTATAATTAACGGTGTTATAATTTTGTACTCTGCAACTTTTGGATCGCTTGGGTGATTAGAAAATTGTGTGTGTGTTCTAGTTGGCTAGGTTTTACCCACCAGTAAGCAGTGCAGATTATTTCAAATTTGAAAATCAAATTAAACTGATTTTTGGTGTGCCTGATATCACTGATATGTGATATAAATTTGGGATAATTTGGAGGTAAATTAGATTGGATAATTTGGAGGTCTCAGTGGAAAGGTTAGTAATTTAAGGTGTATATATGTTTATCGTTAAGATGGGCTAGCAAAATGTAATTTATCACAATGTAATAAAAAGAGGACTTGAATCAAAGTTTTTAAATAAATAAGATGTGAGTCTATAATATATGATCAAGAGGGACCGAAAACTAAGTGTCCCATTTAAAAATATATCTCCAACACCTTCGTCAAGTCGAAACGATTTATAAAATTAATCTTAGTTTTAATATATTTCCAACACCTTTGTCAAAGTCTAAACGATTTATAAAATTAATCTTAGTTTTTTAACCGAACTCAAGTTCACCGACATCAGTCACTTTGTAACCAAGATTGGTGGTAGCGTCAGATAAGATATTGAATTCTCTAAAAGCATGCCTCCAAGACGTGTGGTCAACGCACGAATGCACGAACCACTCCTCTTTTTTTCTCTAACTTCTTAAATTCCCATTTTCAATGACAATTTTCCAACCTAATCACCATAAGGAAGGATCTACATAAATTCCATCTCTCAATCATGATTTTATCGGAAGCATTTAAAACGTTATGATACTAGATGTTGATTTGGAAGACAAGTATTAGAAATGTGAAATTGGCTACAAAATATGCAACTCCCGTTCATGTCAACATTACCTTGTTTAATAAAAGTTAATTTTGAAAGTAAGCTCTTTTTTTTTCTTCATGCTTTTATCGTTCTACTTTAACATGGATTAGGCAGGTTGGAGTTTTCACTCCTAGTCATGTTTATATTGTTTAGAATAAACAACTTTAGTCTCTCCTGAGATCCTAGCTGAGTCCTGTAAAGTTCTTTTTACGGTTACCGTTATTTGGCATCCTTCTCTTTGTTCTTTCAAAGTGAATACGGATGCCTGCTAAAGGTAAACTAGGTAAACTGGGTCTCGCGGCATGTGGTGGGGTTTTCTGAGGTTGCCGGTTATTTTTTTGGTGGTTTAATCCTAGAATTTATGATAAACTTTGTATGCGGAACTTCATACTGTCATCCTTGCTGTGGAGTTGACTCGTGAGATTGATAAAATTTATAACTTGAAAGTGACTCTTCAGTGTAAAATCTTGCTTTGCTTTTGGCTCTTTTTATCTTTTCCTATTGCTTTATAAGGGATAAACTTTATGTCCCCTTGATTAGGAAAATGAGTCTCCCGGTATATGAATAGTTCATCATAAGTAAAATATATACTCTTGCGTACAGGCACGCTATACAATTAGGAACGAAAAGGAAAATATTAGAGAGACAATATTTTTATACCATGTTGATGTGAAAAATGAAGTGCACATCTCATGATAATAAAAGAAAAAATTAGTGAGTATCAGTTCAGAAATTCAGAATTTTCAACATATTTAAAAGTTGGATTGGACTGAGGCCCGGACCATCTCGAGCCCACCCAAATAACCCGACGGGCCCTCGTCTCGAAAGAGCATTTTGGGTTGCGACTTGGGAGTCTACACTCCCAAAACGCAGCGTTCTGATCATCTCTCTCCTTAATCCTCACACTGGTATTCTCTCTCTCTTTCTGTATTTCCTACAGGTTTAGGCAGGCAGGTTGTATTTTCCGAGAAAATTTTGTTCGGCTGCTGAGAAACCTGAGGAAAATAATAGAAAGAAGAGACATTGGAATTGGTGGGGTGAATTAAATAGTCAACTTTGTATTTTAATTTCTTTAGAGTTCAATTAAAGTCAGCAATTTGCAGTTCCATTGAAATGAAAGGCTTTGGGAAATTAAACTCTAATTGAAATTGTATATTCGCTACCTAACTTGGTGGTTGTCTTGTCTGTTTAGTGAAATACGGAAATCTATAAGTGTTTGGTCATTTGAAGTGAAAATCTTTATATTAAAAGTTGTCAGCTTTGGTTGATCTCTATATACGGAAATCTATAAGTTTTTCGGCATTTATGTGCCCATTGGATTGGAGAGCAGGATGACTGCAAAGGTTGGCGCTGCGTCCGCAGTCGAACCTCGCACTGTTGAGATGTCTGGTACAATGATGACACCTGCATCATCAGCTGGTACACAAAAGGTCTCCATGTTTGCTGCCAAGGCTGGATTTGTCATACCAAGTAACAAGCTGCCGGGTTCTCATGTGCCTGTCTTTGGCTGAAGTAAAAACCTAGGAGCCGGTGATGCGGTTAGTGGAGAAAGTAAGAAACAGATTCAGAGGAAAACAAAATGGGGCCCTGATCTCACCCAAGATGCTTCTGTCAAAAAGGGAAGAGCTTTAGCTTATCAGGTATTGTTTGGATCGTTTGCAAGTCCTTTTCTGGTCATCTTTCATTTGATACAATGCTATTTCGTAGTTCTAAGATCAAAATTTGTTCTTGGTTTATGTATCTTTTTCCCACTTCACTCTCAGAAGAACATAAATTATCAGCAAAAGAACATAAATTATCAGCAAAGCAAGGATACTTAATTGTCTGTTGCTGTGCTTCCATGTATTTTACATTTGGGATTTATGGAAGACACTGTATTTTTTTATTTGAGAAATACAAAATACTAAATTTCAGCTGCTTTATGAAATTAAGATTGTCAGTAATTCTGTATGACTCGATCAATATAGTTTTGTCATATATTTTGGGTTTATATTGTTAATATTGATGAATGTGTTCTTGAGAGAGAGAGAGAGTTACAAGAGTGGTTATATTATTCGTCCTTACTTAGCTGATGTTACAAAGATTATAAAGACTAACTTTCCTCCTTATCTCAACTATATTCTCTTTCCTCCTTATCTCAACTATATTCTCTAACAACTTGTAACAACTTATAACAGCTCATTCATTAATCTATTGACAAGTGTCATTCAGTTTGACCTTTGATCTTCCCTTCACTTGGATTCACCTCTTCACTTGGATCCTTATATCCCCTCTTAATCGTATGCTCAAGGGAACTGACCATAAGATTACCACAGTGTTGTTGAAACATAGGTGCTGACAATCCTTTTGTAAGTATATCTACAGATTGCTTAGTAGAAGAAACATGTTGTACATGAAGGTCTCCTCAAGTGCCCTTTCCCGCACAAAGTTATAGTTGATCTCAATATGTTTTGACTTGCCATGAAACATTGGATTTGTTGAAAGAGCAATGGATGAGATGTTATCACAATATATCACTAGAGTTAGATGAATTTCAACATGTAAATCACAAAACAACTGTCTAACCCAAGCTAGTTTTGCAGCTGTGATCGCTAAAGCTTTGTACTCAAGTTCTGTAGAAGATCTTGAAACTGTGTGCTGCTTCTTTGATGCCCAAGAGATTGGATTTGAACCAAGATAGATAACAAAACCTGAAGTTGATCTTCTATCATTTGGGTTAGCAGCCCAATCTGCATCACTATAATATTGCAAATGTATTGGTTCTTGTCGGAATTGAATGCCAATATTTAAAGTTCCTTTTAGATATCCGATGATCTTTTTTACTGCAATAACATAGGACTCCATAAGATTGTGCATGAATTGACATGCTTGATTCACTAAAAATGCTATATCTGGTCTTGTAAATGTGAGATACTAAAGAGCTCCAACAATGCTTCTGTATCGATCAGGGTTGTGATATGGCTTTCCATCATTCTTAAGCAATCTGTGATGTGGGAAACATGGGGTAGCACAAGGCTTACAATCCTGTAAATCGACTTTTTCAACCAATTCATTGATATACTTTGTCTGGGACACAAATAACTCTTCTAGTGTATAACTAATCTGTAACCCCAAGAAATAATTCAATTTCCCCAAATATTTCATATCAAATTCTTCTTTGAGACCTGTAATCACTTCTAAAATTAACTCAGAGCTGCTACCAGTAAGTATCACATCATCAACATATAGTAGCAAAACCACAATGCCTATGGATGAATACCAAGTCTTCTGTATATGTAAAGCACTAATTTGTTCTTTCAAGGCATCTTTCCATTCTAAGACTTTTAAGATGCTCTGAATGTTTTTGGTTCTGTGATAGATGGCTAAGAATAACTGACAGATGCTGAGAAAGATTTTTTCTTCTTCTGAATATTCCATTTTTAGATCTTGTTTGCATATGATGAACATTTATAGGTACTGGCAGTACAACTTGTAACTGCTCATGTTGAAAATCAAGATCCATGGGGATAAGATGTGTATGAGAATCAGACATTGGTATGACATTGGAACTCTGTGAAGTATGAGAATCAGACATTGGTATGACATTGATACTCTGTGAATGTGAATGAATAACCTCTGAGGCACTAGATGCAAGTGTGTTCAAGGAATCTGAGGCTCTGGATACTGACAAAGAATCTGAGGCACTAGATGAATGCCAGTTCAATAACTCTATGGCTGAAGATGTCAATGAATGATTATGAGATGCAGGTGATACTACTTGATTATTGAATGAAATAAATGTTGTTGGAGGACTTTGAGAATGCTCATATGCATTTGCAGATGATGATATTTGTAAGTTGGGTAATTGTGTAACCTTAAAGTATGGAAAAGTTGTTTCATCAAACAAGACATGCCTAGATATATATAGATTCTTTGAGTGTTAATATCTAGACAAAGAAAACCTTTATAATGATCTGCATATCCCAGAAAACATAGGTTCTTTGGTTGTAGTTTAGAGCTGTTGTATGGTTTAATCAGTGGAAAGCATGCACGACCAAAGATTTCCAAAGATTTTCAAATAATTAATCTCTAGAATTTTTTGAAACAATAACTGATAAGGATATTTCATTTGTAAAACAAAACATGGCATTCTGTTGATCAAATATGTAATTGCAGCACAAGCATGAAACCATAATTTAGCAGGTAAACTTGCAGTTTCTACAACATGTCTATGTTTCCTCTCTGTTAATGCACTTTGTTCTAGGGTGTGGGGATAAGATCTTTGGTGTAACATGCCTTTCTGTGATAGAAAATGTTGAAATTTTGTATTGACATATTCACCCCCACCATTACTTTGTAATATTTTTGGTTGTGCAGAAAATTGAGTACACAAAAAGACATAAAAATGCACAAATGTTGCAAAAACTTCTGATTTATTATTTAAAAGAAAAATTCATGTATATCTAGTACATTCACCTATGAAGGTTACATAATACCGAAATCCTTCATGAGATAATAAGGGAGCAGGTCCCCATACATCACTATGAAAGACCTCTAAAGCTTGTACAAATTTGATTACAGGAAAATAAAACTGTAGCTTGGTGAATTTTCCTTCCAAGCAAGGTGTACATATTGATTGACATGTATTAAGTGATGCATGGATATTATTTTGATGTAGAATTGCAGAAGTAATGGTATTTGATGTATGTCTTAGTTTCTTATGCCATAAACTTGTGTTAACAAGTTTTGCTAAGCAGCATGTATGTTTATAGGGTAATGCAGGTGACAACTTCTTTGGTGTCTTGAAATGAATAGGATAGTAGCCCTCTCTACACCGCCCCTTGATTAGGATTTTCCTTGTGGATTTGTACTTAACCCAGAAGAAGGTATCCTCACAAATAAATCGACATATATTATACTTACACAATTGATAGATGGATAACTTCGAAACATGTAGAACATTCTTCAGAGCAAGTGCGTTGTAAAAACAAATAACTTTGATGTGCCAATATGTGAAATATGCAAACCTGCACTACTTGCTGTGGTTATAGTATAATTCCCTTGGTATGGCGTAGCTAATTCCAAATTAGCTAATGCAGATGCCATGTGAGAGGTGGCTATAGTGTCTACAATCCAAAATTGCTCCTCAGGTGCAGGAGGCTGATGATGAGCATGCATAATAGTGATTGTTAGGGCATGAAATTTTCCTTGATATGCAAAATTGCTTCTGTGATAGCATTGCAAAGCTGAATGCCCAAATTTCCAGCAAATTTGACACTAAAATGGTATATTGGTACTAGAAGTTGAAGAATTATGCCTTTGAAAACAATCAGCAGCAACAAAACCTTTTTTTGTTGCAAATTTGACAAATAGGGATATTAGAAAGATGTTCTGCACATTTAGATTGATAGAGTTTTGGTGCACCAAAAGTACTAGGACTTTCATTTGGTGGAGGATTATAAGACCTTGGACCATAGTTATATGACATGCATCTTCCTTTTCCTCTGAAATTATTCTCATTGTAACTCCCATAGTTGTAAGATTCTTGATATGAATTGTTATAGGAGCTTTTCTCAGAGTTGTACCCTGTAGTATTTAATCCACTAGCATGACTGTTAAAGTTTTGACTAGAAGCTTTAGAACTTGACCTAATTTTAGTATATGTGATGATTCTTGATCAAGAACCAATGGTTTCCCTTTGTTTGATTGAGTACCAGCAGCCATTGCAATTCCAGATAGTAAAGAATAAGAGGATTCAAAGAACTGACCAATTGTAACTTCTTCTGCAAGTAAATGTGATCTAAAATCTTTAAGAGAAATACTATTTTCCATTCCTATTATGACACATCTGAAAGTGTTGAACTTTGCAAAAAGCCCCTTAAGTGCAAGAATGATTATCTCATCATCCTCAAACATTACTCATGCAGCTGCAAGATGATCTCTTATATCTTTGATCTTCTGGAGATAAACAAATACATATTCAGACCCTTTCTTGATGTTTTGAAGCTCAGTTTTCATTTGAAAGATGGTAGCTTTAGTGATTGTAAAGAATCTTTTAGCGAGATTCACCCACATCTCATGAGAACTTTGACTTCCAATTATGCATGACATTGCTGAATGAGACAATATTGCAATTAACAGTTGCATAAGAACACAATCGTGCATTTTTCATACCAAGTAATCAGCTTTCTCAACCCCTTCAATTTCATAATCATTATCAAACCTTAGAGGACATTTTCTTGAACCATCAGCAAACCCTATGATACCATTGCTTTCAATTGATCGACAGTCACCGTTGTTAAGCTTTTGAGAAGAAACTTTCACTGACACTTTTTATCAAACACGTAGAAGGAAGACAAAGAAGAATAAACATTCATCATTGTTGAGCTTTTGAGAAGAAACTTTCACTGACGCTTTTTATCAAACACGTAAAAGGCAGACGAAAAAGAACAAACAACTTGACAATCTCGGATATTAACGAAGACCCCAATATGTTGAATCATAGCAATTTGCAAACCAGAGGATTAAAGAAAGAAAGAAATGCTTTTAATGGAGGTGCGGAAGCACCAGATCAAACATGGCGATGATGCCATGTTAATATTGATGAATGTGTTCTTGAGATGAATCATAGAATGCAGGAGAGAGAGAGAGAGAGAGAGAGAGAGAGAGAGAGAGAGAGAGAGAGAGAGAGAGAGAGAGAGAGAAAGTGAGAGAGTGAGAGGGTGAAACTGTATTGATTTCTTGATGATCAAGTTATAATTACAAGAGTGGTTATTTTCTTCTTCCTTGCTTAGCTGATATTATAAAGACTAACTTTCCTCGTTATCTCAACTATATTCTCTAACAACTTATAACAACTCATTCATTAATCTATTAACAAGTGTCATTCAGTTTGACCCTTAATCTTCTCTTCACTTGGATCCTTACATATATGTGACCCATGGCTTTTCAATTTCATTGGAATAGTCCATGTAGTTTACAAACCGTCTCAATTCCTGGTGAAATTTTTAGTTGTGAGAGGAATACGGATGGTACACTACTTTTTTTTTATGTAAGTGGTGGAAAATTTTATTTTTTAAGTTATTAATTTTTTAACTCACATATTCCACAATTTATGTAGCGACATGTGATGTATCACTCTGTGTAACGGTTACACTGAAAAATATCTCCAATTCCTGAACACACATATATAAGAGTAAGATTCAAACAGTACAATTTGATTATGTCTCCTCTCTCGAACACTTTTATCTTTTTGGTGTTATTTTAATTCTTGCGGGATATGTCCGATCAATTATAGTAGTGGTGACAAAATAGAATTACAAGGCCTGTTGCCACATAGATGACAGATCCAGTACACTTGAACCAGAGAAGAGGGATTGTGATGGAAATGAAGAAGGCAGTCACTCCGAAGAAGATACTGAAATAATGGAACAGATGAACTTGACTCGCGGACATTTAGAGTTCTGAAAGAGTCTGCTAACCATGACACCAGAAAAGGAAAGTGTGATTGCGAGACCGAGAAAGCAAAAGGCTAGAGGGAGCTGCTTGGAGTGAAGTTGGATGGGTACGAGAGCCATTGCAGTGGTTGTTGACAAGCTATACGCCAGGATGATCTTTGCCCAGTCTAAGCTCTGCTTCCCAGTCCTCAAGCTGCCTACTGCTGGTTCAGCCCGTATTGATACTTTTTCGGGTCAATATCATCGTTCAACAGCGGGCAAATGAATATCTCATTGAGTTGATGCCGCAAAAATGCCTTAAGGCACTGATATGCACTAGTAATATAGTACTTTTCCTGCACATAAGCTGGGGAGGAGGAAATGAGGGGCAAATGGATTTGTTACTTCCACGAGAGGATCATTATATTACAGGGGCTTTAAGGGGAGGATCCCTCTCCTTAAAGGCTTCCCATTATGTTATATATTACACCCCAACTTATATTCCTCTCTATAATCCCTTTGGGGCCGTATCAAATTTTATTTGATTTATTTATTTATTTGAAGGGAGTGTCAACGTCTAACCGAAGGGAATATCAATGTCTAACCAAACAAAATTTTCATGTTTTTTTCAGTCAATTCCAAACCAAAGCTGCAAAGCATGATCCACCCTTTTGTTTTTCATAAGGTACAACCCCATAAAGTAATATAAAACGAAGTCTTTGCAGTTTAAATAAAAAAATACATATATTTAAAAGGAAATTTAAAAATAAACTCCCTCTATCAACATTGTTTCTTTTTATTCGCCCACTTAAAAAAAGAAAAAAAATCATTTATCCTTCAGTTGAGCTCAATTGTTGATCAACACCCAAATTAAATACATAGGTACATAGAAATGTTTTGGGATGTAATGTAACTTTTGTAATTGGACTAGACCGAGAAATTTCAGCAAAAAGGCCAAAAAATTAGTGGTTATATTAACATGTTGCTTTAATTTAATTTCTGACAGGACATAATTCCTCATAAAAACACGATTCTTCACCATTTTATTGCGGGAACTTTCATGAAAATTGTTTGGACTAAATTTATTTTAATAAAAAATCATACTGTAACTTTATTTAATGAAAATTACTTAAATTTTAATATAAAAAATTATTAAATTTTAATAAAAATGACAAAATAACTTAAATTTTAATAACAAATACATAATTTTAATATTAAAAAATTTTAAAAAAAAATTTGTCGTGCTGACCCGCACGTCCTCACACAAGCTATTTATGAAACTTTTTACAGTGTTTATGAAACTTAACGGTACTACACTGTTTATGAAATTATGACACTGTTTATGAAACTTACTACACTGTTTACGAAAACTTACGACACTATTTATGAAACTTATTACACTGTTTATGAAACTTACTACACTATTTATGAAAACTTACGACACTGTTTATGAAATTTTTTACACTATTTATGAAACTTAATGGTACTACACTATTTATGAAACTTACTACACTGTTTATGAAATTTAATGATGCTACATAGTTTATGAAACTTAACGATATTACACTGTTTATAAAACTTAACGGTACTACACTGTTTATGAAACTTAACAGTACTACATTCTTCTCTCTCATCTTCTTGAATTTTCTTGGCATATTCTCATCTTCCAAACACATTTTCTTCTTCTAATTTTCTTCTATACTCATCAAATTTTCTCTATATCTCTTTAATTTTTTAACTTTCTACACCACATGTTATTATGGAAGTGGTGGGAAATTTTATTTATTAACACAAGAATTTCACCACTTGTATAGAGACGTGGTATATCATCATGTGTACCGAGCACATTAAAAAATCTCTCGTTATCTTGATTACTATTGGAAAACTACACCACAAAAATAAAACTGAAAAATGTAATTCAATTTGAAATATTTTTCTTAGTCTAAGAAATAATAATAATAATAATAATAATGTTTCAATGATAGCTAACAATGGGGAGAGAAGAGTGGATAACGGGGGGGTGTGGAGGGGTGCGATGGGGTGTATATGCACGCCAGCTCAAGTAATAATAGGCAGAGTCGTCTGCATAGAGTCAAGTACATCTAAAATAAAGAGATCTTTTTGATGTGAAGTTGGTCATGCTTCTTGACTCGATTTTTCGTCGGAAGTGATCCATAAAGCTAGAAAAAACAAAAAAAACAAAAACAAACAATTAATATTTATTGATATTAGGGTTAAACCCTTTGCTAAAAAGTAAAATCAAAACTAAAAGCAAGACAATAATATTGCTAAAACATTATCTAATATTGAAGGTTAACTCGATCATTGTATGTAGAAAATATCTATGTTGAAACACAAATGTTGCTCGTTCCCGACATAAAAGAGTAAGTCTGCATGTAATTTTATGCCGATATCCAGCTAGTACATTACAACTATGTTTCCACTATCGAACGTTTTGTTTAAGATGTTTTCTCCTTGCTTGCTATGCATAATAGTGGTGACAAAAGAGTACTACAAGGCCTGAGGCCACATAGATAAGAGAGGGCGTACATTTTAACCAGACAGGAAATGGGATTGTGACAGAAATGTAGAAAGCAGTGACTCCGAAGAAGATCCCGAAATAATGGAAGAGATGAACTATTATCCGCGGAGAGTTGGAGTGCTGAATAAATTTGCTAACCATGATACAAGCAAAGGCAAGTAGGATTGCGAGACCGAGAAGGCAAAAGGTTAGAGGGAGCTGGTTGGAGTGAAGTTGGATGGGAATGAGAGCCATTCCAATGGCTGTCGACAAGCAATACACCACGATAGTCTTTGCCCAGTCTAAGTTGTGCTTCCTGGTCCTAGAGCTGGCGGAAGTGGTTGGCAGCAGCGGTGGTGGTGGTTGATCAGCCGGTACTATTGTTTCTAGGTCAAGATCATTATCCAACGCGCTGATGAATACCTTATTGAGCAGTTGCTGCAGTAATGCCCGAAGGCACCGATAAGGACTTGCAATATAGTAGTTCATAGCTAATAACCCTAAAGCTGGGGAGGGAGGGAGGGAGAGTGATTTTTTAGTCCATGAGAGATTTCATGGTAGATTTTATACACCTGGGGCAGACCTATGCTTGCGTGCATGAAGGGATCATGATAAGGCTGGGCCCTGGAAAATCAGAACTTTGATCCAGTTTTTTTTTCATCTTTGAAATTTTAACAAAACACTTCTGGCGCTGTTTATTTTTAACGAAAAATTATATTTTTACATTTCTTTGTTACTATTCACTACACTTTTATTTTTTATTTTTTTATTAAAGATAAAGTTTTTTTTTTTAAGTGGAAACCCAACATTTGGGGAGATTTTTGAGTTTCTGTGGAACACTGTATTATATAATAGATGTCACTATATAAGTAGTAGGATACTTGTATTATAAAAATTAACAACTTGAAAAACAAAACTTTACTCTACTTCTATAATTATACATGATATATCATTTATGTTCCAAGCGCAATAAAAAATTTCTCCAAACACTTATGTTTTTTATTTATTTATTTATTTATTTTTTATGTTTTGTCAAAGTGGGGACCTCAAAACTTGATCCCCTTCTGCACTGGATTCTCTTCTTTTTGTTTTGCCGAAACTCAACACTTGCTCCCCTTCTTTATTAAAAAAACTCCAACTTTTTTCATGTCTACATCATCAATGATCTTATTGGAGCATTTGAAATTTTATACAATGAAGCTGAGATGGAGGATGATTGTCTGCCCTCTTCATTTTCGTGCCCTCTTATTTGTGTAACTTTTGGGAGGTAACTTTTGTAATTCGACTAGACCAAGAAATATGAGCAGAAACGCCAAAAAATTAGTGGTCATGTTAACATGTTGCTGTAACCTAATTTCTGACAGGACATAAGTCCTCATAAAAACACAGTTTTTCACCATTTTATTAAAGAAATTTTCATGAAAAAGGCTTAAACTAAGTTTATTTTAATAAAAACTATACTATAATTTTATTTAATAAAGAAAAGGCTTAAATTTTAACAAAAATCATTAAATTTAATAAAAATGACAAAAGAACTTAAATTTTAATGAAAAAGACATAATTTTAATATAAATTATATTTTACCCGTCGAGTTTGGGTTTAATTGCAACCTCATACAACATTTTTAAAACATTTCAATCTCATACACAAGCTTTTATTTTGTTGCAATTTCATACATCAGTTAGTTAAACCGCAGTTAAGTGATGATGTGATAATTGCATGACCCACATATTTGATGATGTGGCATATAAAAAATAATTTGTTAACAAAAAACAAGTTAAACAAAAAATTAAATTAAAACAAAACAAAAAGGGCCCACCCCTTTCTCCCACCCGAGACCTCCATCACCATCTCGTTCTTTCTCCGATGCCTGTACAGAGTTCATAGCTGTGTGCAAAGTTGCTGCATTTTCTCCCATTTCTCATCACACTACTGCCCCCAAAACCCAGAAAGACGAACCCCGCAAGAAAGAATGGTACTCATCAATGCGTGGCGGTGAACGAAGGATATTCGAACCTAGACTCGTTGCTGCAACGGCTGGGTGGCAAGGACAGTCAGTCACCGGTGTCGAAGGAGTCAATCGACGCTGTGCCGTGTATCAAGATTTGGGAATCATATATTTGTTTTCAAATTATTGGTTGTGCAAATTTCAACTTTGATAATTTGGAACTATTAGGGATTGGGAGGGGGAGATTTAAGAGGGTGGAGGATTGACATGGTTGTATGGGATGGGTGGTGGTGGTGGAGAAAGAAGGAGATGGCGATGGAGGTCTCGGGTGGGAGAAGAGGAGTGGGCCCCTTTTTCTTTTGTTTTAATTTAATATTTTGTTTATATTGTTTTTTATAACCAATTATTTTTATATGTCACGTCATTACTTAACAGTCAAACTAACGGTTTAACTAATGAATATATGAAATTGCAACAAAATAAAAGTTTGTGTATGAAATTAAAATGTTTTAAAAATGTTGTATGAGGTTACAATTGCATCCAAATCCGAGAAAGTAAAATGTAATTTACGCTAAGAAGAAATTAAAAAAAAAAAGGTCTGCGCGTCATCACACAAACTGTTTATGAGGTACTACACTGTTTATGAAACTTATGACACTATTTATGAAACTCACAACACTGTTTATGAAACTTACTATATTGTTTATGAAAACTTACGACATTATTTATGAAATTTAATGGTACTACATTGTTTATGAAACTTACTACATTGTTTAACGGTGTTACATTGTTTTTTAAACTTAACAGTATTACACTGTTTATAAAACTTAACAGTACTACATTGTTTATGAAACTTAACGACACTACATTATTCTCTCTCATCTTCTTGATTTTTTTTGGCATATTCTCACATTCCAAACACATTTTCTTCTTCTAATTTTCTTTGAAACTCATCAAATTTTCTCTGTATCTCTTCAATTTCTTAACTTTCTACACCACATGTTATTATGAAGTGGTGAAATTTTTTATTTTTTAACACAAGAATCTCACCCCTTGTATAGAGACGTGTTATATCATCTCGTGTTCCGGGCACATTGAAAAATCTCTCGTCATCTTGATTACTATTGGAAAACAACACTACAAAAATAAAACTAGAAAATGTAATTCAATTTGAAGTCTTTCTCTTATCCTAAGAAAAAATAACAATAATAATAAAAGAAAACTAACGAAAAGGGCTTGAAAACTTTCCTTTTAACGAAAAGCCAATTTTAAAGGTATAGTGAATAGTGACAGTTAAAGATAAAAAATCGGTTTTTTATTAAAAGTAAACAGTACCGGGAATGTTTTATTAAACCTCTCTAATAATAATAATAATGACTTAGTTATAGCTGACAATGGGGAGAGAAAAGTGTGGAAAAAGAGGGGGTGTGCGGTGGGGTGTATGCGCGCCAGCTAATGTGGTTTTTTTATGTTTATTTTTATTATTTTGTTCTTATCATTAAATAAAGTTAGTTGATAATTTTTTATTTATTTATTAAAATGTAAAGATTTGAAATTATTTTTATTAGTTTTCATTTTTATTAGTCGATTTGTTTCCTTTCACTTTCCAAATTACTATTTATTATTATTTTTCATACAAGTAATAATAGGCAGAGTCGTCTGCATAGAGTCAAGTAAATCTAAAATAAAGAGATATTTTGATGTTGTGAAGTTGGTCATGCTTCTTGACTCAAGATTATTTGTAGGAAGTGATCCATAAAGCTAGACAAAACAAAATAACAAAAACAAACAATTAATATGTATTGATATTAGGGTAAAACCCTTTCCTAAAAACTAAAAACAAGACAATAATATTGTTATTTATATAAAATTGATACACTTGCTAAAACATTATCTAATACTGCAGGTTAACTCGATCACTGTATGTACAAAATATCTATGTTGAAACGCAAATGTTGCTCATTCCCGACATAAAAGAGTGAGTCTGCATGTAATTTTATGCAGATATCTAGCTAGTACATTACAACTATGTTTCCACTATCGAACGTTTTGTTTAAGATGTTTTCTCCTTGCTTGCTATGTATAGTAGTGGTGACAAAACAGTACTACAAGGCCTGAGGCCACATAGATAAGAGAGGCCGTGCATTTGAACCAGACAGGAAATGGGATAGTGACGGAAATGTAGAAGGCAGTGACTCCGAAGAAGACCCCGAAATAATGGAAGAGATGAACTATTATCCGCGGAGAGTTGGAGTGCTGAATAAATTTGCTAACCATGATACAAGCAAAGGCAAGTAGGATTGCGAGACCGAGAAAGCAAAAGGTTAGAGGGAGCTGGTTGGAGTGAAGTTGGATGGGAATGAGAGCCATTCCAATGGCGGTCGACAAGCAATACACCACGATAGTCTTTGCCCAGTCTAAGTTGTGCTTCCTGGTCCTAGAGCTGGCGGAAGTGGTTGGCAGCAGCGGTCGTGGTGGTTGATCAGCCGGTAATATTGTTTCTAGGTCAAGATCATTATCCAACGCGCTGATGAATACCTTATTGAGCAGTTGCTGCAGAAATGCCCGAAGGCACCGATAAGCACTTGAAATATAGTAGTTCATACTTGTTGTAGCTAATAACCCTACAGCTGGGGAGGAAGGGAGAGTGATTTTTTAGTCCATGAGAGAATTCATGGTAGATTTTATACACCTGGGGCAGACCTATGCTTGCGTGCATGAAGGGATCATGGTAAGGCTGGGCCCTGGAAAATCAGTACTTTGATCCTGTGTTTTTTTTTTTTTTTTGAAAATTTAACGAAACACTTCTGACTTGTTTATTTTTAACGAAAAATCATATTTTTACATTTCTTTGTTACTATTTACTCTACACCTTTATTTGTCATTTTTTATTAAAGCTAAAGTTCTTTTTTTAAGTGGAAACCCAACATTTGGGGAGATTTTTGAGTTTGTGCAGAACATTGTATTGTATACTAGGTGTCACTATATAAGTAGTAAGATACTTGTATTAAAAAAATTAACAACTTAAAAAACAAAACTTCGCTCCACTTCTATAATATACATGATATATCATCAATGTTCCAAGCGCAATAAAAAATTTCTCCAAACACTTTATCTATTTTTTTTCTCTGTTTTGTCAAAGTGGGGACCTCAAAACTTGATCCCCCTCTGCACTGGATTCCCTTCTTTTTGTTTTGCCGGAACTCAACACTTGCTCCCCTTCTTTATTAAAAAACTCCCAACTTTTTTCATGTCTACATCATCAATGATCTTATTGGAGCGTTTGAAATTTTATAAAATGAAGCTTAGATGGAGGAGGATTTTCTACCCTCCTCATTTCCGTGCTCTCTTGTTTGTGTGGTTACGGTTAAGCTACGTCAATATTTTATATTATTATTTATTTTTGTTGAATTATCTTTATAAAAAAAATAATATAAAATGTTGACATGACTTAACCGTAACCACACAAAATAAAAAGTCATAGGAGGGCACAGAAAAGAAGAGAGCAAACAATCCTCCTCCAGCTTAGATACAGATGAGACTGGCTTTTTCCTTAAAGCGCACAGTAGAAATGTGAAATTGGCTAGAAAATAAGAAACCCCCGGTCAAATTACATCTTTCAACCCTCCTGTCTTTTCACGTCTCGGGAGGGGATCCTCTTCCATGTCTATAGTATTAACGTTTTCGTCTAACGTATCATGTGACGTGAAACTGAAGTAATATATCAGTTCAGAAATTCTGATTTTCCACAAATTTAAACAAAATGGTGCGATGAAGGTAGTGATTTGTTATCTTGGATTGGACTAAGGCCCGGAACATGTTTGAGCCCACCCAAATAACCCGACGGGCCCTCGTCTCGATTCACTCTCGGGTTGGTCAAAGTGTAAAAACTGTAAACTGCAAAAACTCCATGGAAGGGTATCTGCGCGCTTTTCATTCCTCTGGACACTTGCACTCACCAAAAGAGCATAGCAATTGGGTTGCGACTTGCGAGTCTACACTCCCAAAACGCAGCGTTCTGATCATCTCTCTCCGTAATCCTCACACTGGTACTCTCTCTCTCTCTCTCTATTTACTGTAGTTTTAGGCAGGTAGGTTGTATTTTCCAAGAAAATTTTGTTTGGCTGCTGAGAAACCTGAGGAAAATAATAGAAAGAAGAGAAATTGGAATTGGTGGGGTGAATTAAATAGTCAATTTTGTATTTTTATTTCCTTAGAGTTCAA
Source organism: Crataegus laevigata (assembly GCA_963580275.1). NCBI lineage: Eukaryota > Viridiplantae > Streptophyta > Magnoliopsida > Rosales > Rosaceae > Crataegus > Crataegus laevigata. The sequence continues at coordinate 37,862,256 of OY756946.1, read as the reverse complement.
CGAGTTCTTTGAATTAAGGTCAGCAATTTGCAGTTCCATTGAAATCAAAGGCTTTGGGAAATTAAACCCTAATTGAAATTGTATCTTGTCTACCTAATTTCGTGGTTGTCTTGTCTGTTTAGTGAAATACTGAAATTTATAAGTGTTTGGTCGGTTGAAGTGAAAATCTTCAGATTAAAAGTTATCAGCTTTGGTTGGTCTCTTACGTTTTCTCGGCATTTATGTGCCCATTGAATTGGAGAACAGGTGACTGCAAAGGTTGGCGCTGCGTCCGCAGTCGAACCTCGCATTGCTGAGATGTCTGGTACAACGATTACACCTGCATCGTCAGCTGGTACACAAAAGGTCTCCATGTTTGCTGCCAAGGCTGGATTTGTTATACCGAAAAACAAGCTGTCGGGTTCACTTGTGCCTGTCTTTCGCGGAAGAAAAAACCTAGGAGCCGGTGATGCAGTTAGTGGAGAAAGTAAGAAACAGATTCAGAGGAAAACAAAATGGGGCCCTGATCTCACCCAAGATGCGTCTGTCAAAAAGGGAAGAGCTTTAGCTTATCAGGTAATGTTTGGATTGTTTGCAAGTCCTTTTCTGGTCATCTATCGTTTGATACTATGTTATTTCGTAGTTCTAAGATCAAAATTTGTTCTTGGTTTATGTATCTTTTCCCCACTTTACCCGTTTTTATGTTTGCACAATGTCAAACCTCTCTAATTGCATGTTCCCATCCCCATATAGTTAAGAATTACAAATATATGGTTTGGAGGCATTATTCGCCCCACTTGTGGGAGGAATAAATATTTCCAGCTATTGGAAGTTCACGGTTTCCCTTTTACATTGGGTATTAAAATGCTGGTTGTGTCTTCTGTGTGAATGGTTCACATGGAAACCTCCCATTCCAGGTGCCACTAAGTGATATTACTGCCTGTTTGGTGGTACAAATTTTGAGCAGACTCGGGTGGATCAAATTACACAACAGCTGAAATCTGGAATGTTAGAGGATGAGCATGATGAGGACTTACTATCAGCACCTCAAGATCCGCACCACAAATCCTCTAAGCATCAAATTGACACAAAGGTAAAATTCCATTTCATGTTCTCTTATTTTTTTTTTCATTTATTCTCGATTACTTTCATTTCTATGTTGAATGAAGTTTCTATTCTTAAGCACTGATAATAATATTCGTCAATGTAGGACATCGACCAGTTGGAACTTGAAAAGAGGGAAGCCATAGGTGCGTTTGACAGCTTTCTTAGATTATACCTTCCTGTATGTTATATTATAGATTGCATGATTATTGTTTTCTTGACGATATTCAGGTGAGATATTAAAGTTAAATCCAATCTACAAGGCCCCACCTGATTATAAACCTTTGTTGAAAGAGGCTACAGTCCCTATTCCTGTAAGTTTATCTTCTCGTCCTGCAATCCTCTGGAACTCTTTTCTAATTAACTGTGTTTTTAAGATGTGTCCAAACTACTGAGATAATATAAGTTTTTTTATCATGGCGTGAAAATGTTTTGTCAAACTTAGTTGTATTGATTTAAAATAAAACTTACCCAAGAAGAACATGTATGTGGAATTTCAACCTAGACTCATAAGCGGCAGTCTTATCGTACACTTCTACAATGATAAGTATGGACCTGAAATCTGAACAGGTTGGCCGTAATTTGGGGTTGAGGGGTGGTGAAGAATGGGCCATAGAGTACTAATGTATTTGAAATAACTGGTTAAAGCTTTGCAACTTATGGGTACAATCTGTATTAATCTTGTGGAATAGTCTAGATTTACTCATTTAAGCATATTTAGCATTGCGTTTTTAGGTTGGTTGTTTGCAATACCGGTGTTGGTTTGAATCCTGATAATATTGATCGTAAGTTCACATAAATAAGAATTATTTGGTTTTTTTTTTAAGAACTTTCACCAAGTGGCTATAGGTTGTAGAGAGTTCGTGTTTTGACGGCTATTGTTGCCCATATTTTACCTCCCTGAACTCGCATTGCGGGAATCCACATGCATTGAACTGCCTTTTTAGGACTTCTAGTATGAGTTGAGATGTCATTATTTCACAGAGAGATGAACGGAGTGTGGATACAATTATTTTACTACTGAGTATAGAATGCAATGGGTTGCTATGTTTGTTTGCCATTACTTTTATAAGGTTTCCTGGCCAGGGGTGGAGGGTGGGACCTAAATACAGGAGCATATATTATCCAATTCGATGGTTTGCTGAGTCGGCCAGTATTTGAATTCTGATGCTTAGATGTTTTTAAATGCTTTTCAGGTGAAAGAATATCCTAAATACAATTTTGTTGGCCTGATATATGGTCCTGGAAGTGATAACCAGAAACAATTAGAAAAGGTAAGAGTTTTGTGTATGCTTATGACGGTTATGCCAAACACTTGTGATTACCATGTGCTTGTTCTGATGATCTGTGTTGTTGTGTTTTCTCTATATTTCTTTTTGATCGGTCAATGCAAATAAGGAAACCGGAGCCAAGATTCAAGTCTATGGTACCAAAGCAGGGACAGGACAGAAGGTAATTATTCAATAAATAATATAGAACAGTAAGGAATCAATATGAAGATAAATTTTAGAGTCCTCACTCGTCATCAATTTTACTTATTTTCATCCTTTCTTAAACACATTATTTAACGCAAAAAAAAAAAAAAAAAAAAAAAATCAATTGTGGAATGGTTGCTTCGAGATGTGCATAATGCTCATGTAGTATTGACCTTTTCCTCTTTTATTCTTTAACTTATTTGCAGGCTGAAATAAAACCATCTGATGGGAGTGAAATCCATGGTGAATATGAAAACTTATACGTTCATATATCAGCTGACACATTTGAGAAAGTAGATGCAGCGGTTGCTGTAATTGAAATCTTAGTCACCTCTGTATCAGTGAGTTTCATTTTTATTTTTAAACAGAAAGCTTTACATCCAACAGTTTTTTAAAATTTCTCTTAGTGTTATTTATTATGATTTCTACAGATGTTTTCTTAGCATTGTTACTTTAATTACTTCCATATAGGGAAATCTGGCAGTGGTTAGTACAGGTGCTTCAGTTTCTGGTGATAATGCTCATGTTCCTAGTCAAGTCCAGGACACTACCACCTCTAATATGGTTCCGACTACTGTGGTAAATCAGGGAATGGTACAACCACTGCCAGGACTGGCACAAACTCCACTGGATGGGCAGTTTCAGTACCCTGGTCCATTTTTCTCAAGGGGCCCATCTTCCGCTCCCATGAATATGCCTGGCTTCACTCCCCTGAATTCTTCGAGACCGGTTCTCAATAATCCTTTCCATCTTTCAACATCACCTTTCAACCCTGCATACCTGCCTTCATCATTTGGTCTTCCGCCATCTCTTGTTTCCCCTAGACAAAATCCACCAACAACACAATTTTTGCCGCATGCATATATGGCTCCCCAGCCTGCATCAGTTCAAACTAATGTTTCGGCTCCGCTCACATTCATAGGAAACCAACCACTGCCTGCTGGGAGCTCTACTGGATGGTCAAGCGGTCCACCAGCTCCACAACCAGGTGTTGCATCCATGCCACCACCTTCAAATATACCAACGGCGAATATGGTATCTTCTGTAAACCATCCTATTGCAGCACCAAGTTTTATTTCTAGTCAAGCAGGACTTCCTTCTACATCTCTGCAAGCAAGAGTTCCAAGTTCTGTTTCTGGAAGTGTTCCAAATTTCGCTCCCCTAAAACCACCAATGATGACAGCTCAAAGCGCTGGCGATTTCACTTTTCAGCCTCATCGACCACAGAATCCATCCTTCCAAACAGTTAGCCAGCCAAGCAGTCACTTTTCAGCACATAACGCTTCTCTTGCCAGACCAATGTTGCCACCTCCAGCACCTCAGGCACCGTCTTTCCAGTTTCCTCAGCCAGGCAGTCAGGTGTTATCGAGACCACAACTTGGTGACCACATGGGTCAGCATCCATCAGCTCATATATCTGCTGCTACCTATGCCAGAAATTCAACTGCCATCCCAGTTCCTCCCAGACTCGCAACATTTCTAGAATCCGGTACCATTCTACCTCAGATGCCACACCTGCCAATGAGACCGAGTCACTTCAATTCACCTCAACAGATGCCCAATTTGCCAGGTCCTCTGCCTCCAAGGCCAGGAAATTATATTCAAATTCAGCAAAACCATCCTGCTCACGCAACTCGACCTGAGATCCCACGTGCTCCAAATCAACAGTTCAGCAACAACCTTGCATTTTCCTCCGGCAAGCCGGCATCCGGTCCTGGAGGAGGACAGCAACTTTATGATCCATTCTCACCCACTTCCGCGAATCAACAGCAGGGAGGTAATCCAGGAAAGATGTGAAAGCAAGGAAATGATCTATAGTAACGTGATTTGATTGCCTTGGCTGGAGTTACAATTTCGGATTTAGTGAAGCAGCTAACAAAAGAAGAATTTGGAGTTCTTGTAGTCTATAGGTCATATTAACATGTTGCTGTTATCTGATTTCTGATAGGACACAACTTCTTCATAGAAACACATTTCCTCGTCTTTTTATCAATCGATTTGTTTCCCTTTCGTTAAAAGAGTACGAAAGAGTACCGCATTTATATTATAAATCAGTTAATGGGGACCGAGCAAACCGAGCAATCCGGCGAGCTACTCCATAGCAGCCACTCCTGACCAAGGTTTTAAAAAACGCTAGATACTAGTCAGGCAACTGGTCGAAGCTTTTAGCACTTAAGTGGGGGCCAGGCAGACTATACAAATTTAATTTAATTTATTATATAACATATAAATAAGGGAACTTTAACGAAAAGCTCCCAGTACTGTTCACTTTAACGAAAAACCACATTTTTACACTAAAAAGTCAATCTTGGTACTATTCACTTTATCTTTTATTTTGTCCTTATTGTTAAAACTCAAACTTTTCAAGCCCTTTTCATTAGTTTTCCTTATAAATAAATGCTTGCTTACACTCTAAAAAAAAATTATAAAAAAAAAAAAAAAAACCTATTCTTGTATTGAGAATTTGATAAAGTTAAAAATTTAAGCCGTCGGGGCATTTACTACATATATACTTTCACACTCCACAAATCCCTATTTTAATTAATTAGGCCAACACTATGGTTGGTATAATCAAATATAAAATGGCATATATCCCACAACCTAATTAATTCGTACGCACATACCACATCCCAAATTTCCATTATACCTTGCACTTTTTCCTGCTACTTTTCCATGTCCATGGACGCAAAGGCTGTTTTTCCCATATGACTAACAAAACTCTGTGCGTCTCCAAGTTTACTTTTCTTTTGAGATTCAACATCAAGATTTGGTTCCTCTTCATCTTCTTCGCATAGCCTTGTCAATGAAGAATACTCAACCTTTTCGCCGTAAACCTTAGCCAAGACCAAATAGAAGGACACCCCAAAAATGGCTATTCCCACCAAGAACCAACTAAATTCAAGGTTCACTAAGGACTTGGCTCTGTGAAGTGCCTCATCTCCATGGCACCTAACCACTTTGCGATCCTCCTCTAAGTTCAAGAAGCAACCTTTTGGCATCAATTCAGCTGTCCAAAGCATGAACCCCATGACAATAAGCCAAGCACCTTGGGAAAATATGCTAAGTGACCTCACAAAGCTGACCAAAAAACTCTTAGGGAAACCAATTCCCATAAGGGTTGTGGCCAAAGAAACAAGACCCACAAGCTGCAGAAGTATGTGGTATTGGCCTTCAGGTCCCATGTGATCAGTGGAGTGAAGGTGAAAGAGAAGAAGCTGCTGCCCAAAGGCTATGGCTGCAAGGAGTTGGGTCAAACCATGTTGTGCTTTTGCTGCAATTTTGTCAAGAATGATAGCAAAAGCTGCATAGACCAAGAAAGCCATGGAGATTGAACAGTGCTCAAAGTTGCGGAGACGCTTGGTGGGGATGGTTCCATCGTCATCGAAGGGTTGGTGTTTCTCTGGGGCTATGAAGAGTTCCGTTGCAATGAAGGCAGATGAACCTCCCATGATTAAGAAGGGCTCCAAATACTTGAATTTGGTGGTGGGAAACCAGGTTGGAGCTGTGTAGGAGTTTGGCTGGTAAAGATGGAGTTTAATGTGGTTAAAGAGGTGCCATAAGCCAATGAGAAGAAACCCAAAGCCTGGTGTTACATGTCCAACTAAAGTGCCCATTTCCAATTGCTTGGTTTGTGTTGGGGAGAGAGAGAGAGAGGTTTTTATGTTGTTGGTGTTGTTTAAGCCGAGAGAGAGAGAGAGAGAGAGAGAGAGAGAGAGAGAGAGAGAGAGAGAGAGGTTGCTTATGTTGTTAGTGTTGCTTAAGCCCAAAGGGAGAGAGAGAGAGAGAGAGAGAGAGAGAGAGAGAGAGAGAGAGAGAGAGAGAGAGAGGTTGTTTATGTTGTTTAAGCCTAAAGGGAAAGTAAGGGAGGTGATGGAGAAGGGTGGCATATGAGAGAGGGATTTTAAAGAGTTCAGGGAGGGGAATGGTGGTGAAATCCTAAGAAGTCTAAAGGCTTTCAAGCTTAGGAGAAATTTTTTAGTGTGAACACGATTTATTATCATAAGTGAGAGGACTTTAAATGGGTAAACTGTCATTTGACCTTTTGAACTATTATTTCAGTTGAAATTGATCCCCTAAACTTTTTTTTTTTGGATAAATTAACCCCCTGAACTATTTGAAATAAGCCAATTGACCCTTGTCGGTAGATTTCATCCACTATTTCATCAAATTCAAAGGAAAATTAGTCTTTCCTTCATCAATTCTTACTTATCAACTATAACCAACAATGTACTTATGACATGTGAAAACAAAATAATGAGTAATGACAATGTGAGATGGTGTTATGTAAACGTTTGGTTTTTTACGTTTTCTCATTAAGCTATATATTTTTGAATTATTTTGTGTCCATGTGTCAAAATTGTATTGGTGTTTATAGCTGACAAGTAACAATTAATGATGAAATGATTAATTTGCTCTTAAATTTGTCAGAATTGATTATGCAATCTAACAGCAAGGGTAACTAATTGACTGATTTTAAATAACTCAGAGAGTTAATTTACCAAAAAATGAATTTAAAAGGTCAATTTTAACTGGACTGATTTCAAACCGCAATTTACCCACTTTAAATATATAGAAAGAGACATAGACTCAGTTACGAGTTGCTAGGGCTCCATTTAGGTTAACTGTGGGTTTTGATTGTTCTATCATGGGAGTGGCCTCTTAATCTGATAATCCTACTTCTGATATTCAGGACCAAAAGCAGTCCCTGAATAATTGATTTTTTTTAGATGACGTTTTATCGCATTGCCATCTGACAACTAACAACAATTAATTGAGTGATTCTTTGATGTGTCACTCATATTGCGTTACTATTCTCCTCGGCCTATAACACGTCGATTTGTTTTTTGTTAATATACTTGGAGTGAGACTTATCAACTCTTTCATTTACTTTTATCATAACATGTAGGATCATACATCACATGACCTGTATTTTTAATATCCATAAAAATTTATACGAGTAATCTCTATATCTTCTCTATCTTAATACAAGGATTCAAGCCAGCCAGAGTAACAAGCTACAAACCATATCACAATTCGGTTCAAATAAAAAATTCCCGCCCTTATTAAGTTCAAACCATTAAAAGAAGTGAAAACTTGATATAACTTCAATTGGTTTAATTAGTCCACTGACGTGGCTTTCACGTCAGATCCTAATGTCACGACTCATTATATATTGGTTCAATACCCAATCCGCCCTTTATGATGTTTTTTATTATTTTATTCATACAGTAATATATTTACACTATAGGTAGAGGAATAAATTAGCTTCAAACTCATTATTTACGATAATTCGAGTTCACAAAGTAAGTTCCTACATCTTTCAAGTAATTTGCTTAACAAAAGTAGTAAGAAACATAATACATAGTAATCATGAAAAACTGGCCTTTGTTTCACGGAAAGAAAAGTTTAAGGGTGAATAGCTTTTCGCATCTTCCAGGAAGGAGCTCAAGTCTGGAAATATGTAGTCATATTTTAGTCTTCTTGCATGTACCATATTTTAGGCCATGCTTTACGTACGTATAAATATACAAAACAGACACCAACCTATCTTGGAAGACAAACATCGGCCGTATGGGAAAACATATTTTTGTTTGGAAGCCCAGTCCTTGTGATTAAGACTCGCTAATCTTCGGTAGCCATAACCAAGATCCACATCCTCTTGATCTATTTCCCAGTGAAAAAACACATCCTCGACCTCTCATTTATCTATACACTTTACTCTTTGGTTTTGTAACACTCTGCCCTACACTCTCTTTTTGTTTAAATCTCCAACAAGTAGTTGATACAATGGAATCCCTAACCTCCTATACGCAACCACGAGTATAGCCCTTATATTGTCTTTGCTTATATAAAACAGCTGTGTTTCAAAAGCAGCTAGTTAGATCTTGAGATGGCTGATGAGACTGCATCGTTGTAATTAAAGTTCATCTGTTCCTCGGTTATTAATTATTCAGTACATGACAGACTGGTGTGCATGGTTCGATTTCACCCTGTTTACCATAAAAACCAAAAATCGAACCGGAAAATTTGCATGGTTTCGGTTTGGTCGATTTATGAACAATAGATGCCGCAACATACCTAAGAGAGAGAGAGAGAGAGAGAGAGAGAGAGAGAGAGCTCTACTGTATGTTAATGACCTTTGTTTGAACATAAATATCAACTGATCAAACAAGAATTGTGAACCATTTATCACACTAAAACAGATATACTAAACAATTCAAACTAAACATTCGCTTGTTAAACAGTTGTCAAAAAGAATCTGCAAATAAAAAGAAAAACAAAACAAAAATCTGTCAATGCATCAAGATTTGAAATCAGTCCTGCAATTTTATTGCATCTAAAACTTATGGCTTCTAATGTCGTTTCTTCTCGCTGAAAGATTCGGACGTTCAGTCCTTAGTAGTGGGTTGTAGTTTATTAGAGTTGCTTTCCTTTTCCGTGGCTGATGAGGAGGCTGCTTCCTTGTTATTTTCTATTTTACTACTCTTTGCTTTTTCACTGCTTCTTTTCTTGGGTCCATTGTCAAACTTATACAATGATACAATATTAGGAACTTCCCCTAAAATGTTGTAATTCGATTCCACGCCATTGCTATCGCAAAATCTTCCACTCCTTTGAACTACGATTGTAATTGACAAACTAACCGCGAAAGAGCTTTAAAGACAAAAAGACAATTATGTGGTACTGGCTAAAAACCCTCTAATAATTACAATAAACTCATAGTTTTGAACCAAAGAATTTGACTTAGAGCTTAATGCGTACCTTGTATTGTTCATGAAGGATTGTATCATGCATTTATACCAGAAAGGACTCCAAACTCGTTTGTAAACTTACTCGTTCGCATTCCAATATCAATGAGGAGGAAATAACATCTGATTACTTTAGGAGAGGTTTGTAGTAGATTATTTCCTTTCCTTTTCATGTACTGTTTGCATTAATATCTTTCCCTCCATTTGCTTTAACCTTCATCATACTGTGAGGTTCTGAAAATTCATGTGAGAATTTTTATCGTTGTTCTCGTGGATGGAATCTTCCTTTCGGGTATGTTTTAGACCCCATTACAAATTTTGTGCATTTATTTTTAAGTTTTCAGTTTAAATATTGTATTAAAAATACATTTGTAGCTCAATAAAGTTATAAACAATAAAACCGTTTTCAATTGCTTGTAAAGTTACTCTTAATCATGATAGAAAATATTTAACAAAAATTAAAAAAAATGCATTTTTTCTCAAAAAGACATGTGGGATTTCTAGGTTATTTTTGAAATTTGTACAAAAATTGTCATAAAATCTATTTGCTTTCACCTTCACTGTACCGTGAGGTTTGAGATTCTTGTAAGAATTTTTGTTACTATCTTGAAGATGGTGTCCCTTATCGAGAATGTTTTAGGCCCACTACAATTTTTGTCCATTTATTTGTAAGTTTTTGGTTTAAATATTATATTAAAAATACATATATTTGTGGGTAAAACCGCTTTTGAGTTACTCTTAATCTTGACAGAAAATATTTGGCAAAAATAAATTTTCATCTTTCTCCAAAAAAAATGTGGGCTAACCATCAAGGTTTCAAATCTATTATGCAAATTTGTAAAAAAAAAAAAATCGTTGTAGAATATGTTTTCACCTTCATTGCAAAGTGAGGCTTTGAAAATTCATGTAAAACTTTTTGTTAATATTCTTGTATATGGATTCCTGTATCGGCAATGTTTTGGGCTCATTACAATTTTTTTTTCCATTTATTTTTAAATTTTATTTTAAACATTACTTTTTGTTAATATTCTTGTATATGGATTCCTGTATCGGCAATGTTTTTGGCCCACTACAATTTTTTTCCATTTATTTTTAAATTTTCTTTTTAAATATTTTATTAAAAATACACTTGTGGCTTAATAAATGATGAAAACTGCTTTCAATTGACTTGTAAAGTTACTCTTAATAATGATACACTATGAGCTGTATGATTGCACCAAGATGCATATGAGAGATAGGGCTCATTCAACTAATTAGTGATCCCTAGCCCTACCTAACAAGGTGGACAAAAATATTTCACAAAAATGAAAGTTTTGCATTTTTCTAAAAAAATTGTGGGTTTACCACGGTTTCTAGGCTATTTTGCAAATTTTAAAAAAAAATCGTTGTATAATCTATTTGCTTTCACCTTCACCGCACCATAATATTTTGAAAATTCCAGTAAAACTTTTTGTTGATATTCTTGTAGATATAGTCTCATTTCGGTTATGTTTTGGGTCGCTCTACGATTCTTAACCATGTATTTTCAAGTTTTTGGTTATATTAAAATACTTTGTGGCTCATTAAATGGTAAAACCGCTTTTAATTGCCTTCTAAAATTACTCATAATTGATGGAAGATTTTTCATGAAAATTAAAATTTTCATTTTTCTCAAAAAAACGTAGATAACCATCATGGTTTCTAGCCTGTTTTGCAAATTTATATAAAATTCGTTGTAAAATATATTTCCTTTCACCTTTCGCACCGTGTGATTTTGAAAATTTATGTAAGACTTTTTGTTAGTATAGTTGTAGTTGGAGTCTTGTTTAGGCAACGTTTTGGGTGATAGTACAATTTTGTCCATTTATTTTTTAGGTTTCAGCTTAAATATTCCATTAAAACCGCTTCAATTGCCTTATGAGTTAACTGTGACAACCCGTCCCGATTTATATGGATTTACCAGTTATGGAATGACGGAATTGCCCTACGAGGATATTTTGTACGTGTGCATGTGTGTGTGTGTGTATTGGACCACACACTCCATTATTTTCAGACTCTCTCTCTCACCATCAGACTCTCCCTCTCTCTCTCCTCCGTCGACTATCTCTCTCCCTCGACCAGAAAACGTACGGCCAAGGCCAAAGGTGGCCAAAACTTCACAGATCGAACCATCCATCACCACCATTCGACTCCTGAGACTCCTACGAGTACGTAGACACCCATTTCAGGTAAGGTTTCGTTCGTTTTCACGTCGTTCTCTCGATGTACGATTTTGGCACTGTTCATGAACTTTTCATACGTTGTGTTTTAGGCAAAACTAAGCTCACCACGAGTCTTAGAAGGTCCCAAGGAAGCTCGGAGACGTTCGTTGGCTAAGCGTTGACGTCGAGAACGGAGGTGGCCGGTTTTGGAGAATTTCCCGACGAGATTCTCGTTGGTTTTCGAAGTTTTTGAAGGTATAGACTTGTTCTACACTTAATTTAGAGCACGTAGGAAGAAAAATGAGACAAAATGGTGCAAAAATGGCCGAGAAAACCGAGGTTGCAGGTTTCCGGCGACCGGTGGCCGGCGCCGGCGGAGCTCCGGCGAGCTCGAGGTTGACGACGCGTGGCGTGCACGCGCCTGCGCGTGGGGGGCGCGTAGCCCCGTGCCTGTGCTGGCGCGTGGGGGCACGTGAGACTCCAAAAAATTATTTTAAAAATATAGCGACGCTCGTGACGTCGAGTAGGTCGCGTTGGCATATTCGTATGCCAAAATTGAGCTATGTATGAGAAGTTAATTTCGTAGTTACGTGTATGTGCTTAAATGACGTATTTATAGTAATTTCTCATATAGGTGAGACCTACACCGAGGACGAGCGTAGCCAGGCTAGACGCGGGGGCTACGACCCGGCGACCTATCAGTGAGTGGGCAGTTTTTACCGTATTTCCTATATTTTATTATTATTTTTCCCAAAAAGAAATAAATGAACGTTTATGAGAATTTAATGCCATGCAAAGTATTCATATATTATTTTTATGCATTAATGATTGCATATTCGCATGTTGGTGCGGCGGACGCACAGGTAAGTGCCAGGTGAGGGCATGCATTAATGAGAATCGATAAACTAGCAGTGATGAGATTGATGAGAAGGGATAAGATATATATATGCAGCCGAGGGCTGAGATGATTATGAGACATATAGGCAGCCGAGGGCTGAGATGATTATGAGACATATATGCGGCCGAGAGCCGAGATGATTATGAGACATACAGGCAGCCGAGGGCTGAGATGATTATGAGACATATATGCGGCCGAGAGCCGAGATGATTATGAGATTTATATGCAGCCGAGGGCTGAGATGATTACCTGACATTTAATCACATCATTAGTTTATGATTGAGTTTCTGTTTTGAATATTTTGGCATGGCATACTTACTCTTTCAGCATGATTTTGAGAACCTAAGGACATTGAGTATATATTTTGATTCTGGGAAATTATACAGGTTTTACGGTGAGGGGCTATATATATATATATATATATATATATATATATATTTTGAGCAAAGATTGGTTTTAAAAGAGAATTGTTTTGCTGACCCACTCAGTTTTGTTTTTCGCCCCTCCAGGTTCTAGGTAGCGAGAGTTACGAGTTTGGCACTTCGAGGACTCCCGGCTTTCTGACAGCTTTATTCATATGTATGGCACCGAGGGTGTAATTAAACCCTTTTTATTTATGCTTGACTGCAGTTAAACTTAGAACGCTCTGATTATGTACAAGTATCGTTTCATGCATCTAGTACACTATTGTATCTAGGTTACTAGTGGTTTTGATTTTAATTAGTTCGTTCTTAGTTTTCGATCCTAGCTTCCGCACAACGCACATGGCTACGTCACACTCACGTGACGGCCAGCACGCCCCATTCTCGGGTGCGGGCGTGTCATTAACCATCACGGTCTCTAGGTTATTTTGCAAAATTGCCCAAAATTGTCATAAATCTATTTGCTTTCACCTTCACCGCACCGTATGGTTTTGAAAATTCATGTAAGACATTTTGTTGATATTCTTGATGGCAAATATTTTGCAAAAAAAAAAAATTGCATTTTTCTCAAAAAAAATAAAAAGGTGGGCTAACACGGTTTGTAGGCCATTTTGTACATTTGTGTCAAACTTCTTGTTGATACTTATAGATGAAGTCTCGTTTTAGCAATATTTTGGCCCTCACTATAATTATTGTCCATATGGTAAAATCACTTTAAGTTGCCTTATAAAGTTACTCTTAATCATGACGGAAAATATTTCTAAAAAAAAAAATTCCATTTTGCTCAAAAGAGAACATTGGCTAATCTCACTGTTTCTAGGTTATTTTGCAAATTTATAAAAAAATCATCATAAAATCTATTTGCTTTCACCTTCACAACAAGATTTAGAAAATTCATGTAAGACTTTCTTTTAACATTGTTGTAGATGGAGTCTTGTTTTGGAAATATTTTGGGCCCTAATACAATTTTTGTCCATTTATTTTTGAATTTTTGGCTTAAATACTTTATTAAAATACATTTGTGACTCAGTAAATGGTAAAACTGCTTTCAATTGCCTTATAAAGTTATTCTCAATCATGAGTAAAAATATTTGGCAAAAAAAAAACATGCACTAACTATCACAGTTTCTAGGCTATTTGGCAAATTTGTGAGAAATCGTTGCGAAATTTATTTTCTTGGACCTTCACCACACTCTGGTTTTTGAAAATTCATGTAAGACTTCTTATTGATATTCTTGTAATTGGAATCCCATTTCAGCAATGTTTTGGGTCATAGTTCTACATTAGCTCCAAATACCTTTTCTTAAATTCTCTTTTCAAGTCCTTAATCTTTTACAATTACCATCACACACTTTAAAACTTCTCACACACTCCTATTACTTTTTGTCCGTTAGATCTTCTTCAATTCATCTGATCCGACGGTCAAAATAAAAAAAAAGTGTGAGAGAAGTAAAAAGAGGTGTGTGGATATCACACCCCACTTTAAAAAGGTTAGCATGCGGAAGAGACTTTAAAAAGCTATACACCACCGGTCCATCACATGTCTTTTCTTGAAGACTTGGAAATAGACTTTAAGAAGAGATATGTCTTACATGGAACTAATGGAAGAAATAAAATTCATATAACTAACCTTACTTAGTAAAATAAAACTTAATTGTTGTTGCAAATATATTTAAATCCTACTAGTCATGGAAGTGCGTGGTTGGCCATTGGTGTATTTTCTCAACGAAACTTGAATAAGTGGTTTATTATTATTATTATTATTTTTATTATTATTTTTATTTTTATTTTTTTGAGGAAACTGGAAAACCATCAACCAGGGCAAAAGCTTAAGGGTACAGGAAAGTCACGAAGGACCAATAAACACTAACAATGAGAAAGCATAAGTGTACTTTGTATGGGCTCCACGCCTAAGTTTTGGACTTTAGGACGGAAGTAATGATTGCGTAATGCATGAGCAGTGACCATCAATATCAAACGTATTTTATCCTAAATGAAATTTTCTGTCATCTCACTTTTTTATATTCTTCTTATTCTTTTATATTTGAGCGGTTATGGTTAAATCATGTTAATATTTTATATTAATTTTTTTTATAAAAATAATAAAATAAAAAGTAATATAAATATAAAATATTGACGTGACTTAACTGTAACTGCATAAATAGAAAGAAATGGAAAAGGATGAGAAGTGAGAGGATAGACAATCTCTCTCCTTTTATCCTCCTCATGCGGTTGGAGGAGCTTTGCACTTGCTTGCCAAACTCAAAAACAGAGTGTTAAGACTATAAAATTAGTATCACAACCGAAATAATCGTCTTACGATTTATTTATTCATTAAATGGGACTATTGTCATATTAGGCTAATTTTCCCAGTTATTAATGTATTATATCGAAGCTGATGTTGTTTAGAAAAATAACATATTTTGAGTCCAAGGCAAGGAGCCATATGGATGGTAATGATTTAGTGAAAAATTTCTAAGCTTAAACAATGTCTTCCTGTGAATATTTCTAAGTCTTTTGTTTAATGATACTTAATTTTAAAATAATGGGATCCTTAAGGTGCATCTTTAATCTACTACAACACATCATAAAGAATTCACTAAAACAAGGTACAAGGTCATATTGGTAAACCACATACTTATATTGGCAAACAATATATAAATTTCAATGGCAAGATTTTGATTTTGTTAAATACATATATCCACATGATTATATATGGATATCAGATGATAATTGAATTAAATATATGTAATATTATACAAATGGGTGTGATATTCACATATCAACACACCTCATTTTACTTCTCATACACCTTTTTAATTTTCGACTGTCGGATCAGATGAATTGAAAAAGATCAACGGACAGAAATTATCAAGAGGTGTGTGAGAAGTAAAATGAGATTTGTGGATAGCACACCTCTATACAAACTCTAAATTCCGAAGGCATGATAAATTATCTTTCACTAATGAACTTTTGATCGCATGGCACACACCAACACCAAAACATTGAACCTAAAGCTAAAACCCATCAATATCAATGGAAACCAAACAATTCCTTACACCAATATGTGCTCCTTCAAACACCTACATATATACTTTCACACTAGACAAATCCCTCTTTTAATTAATTAGGACAACAATATGGTTGGTTTAATCAAATATAAAATGGCATATCCCACAACCTAATTAATTCATACACACATTACTAATCCCATATCTCTATTACAGCTTGCACTTTTCCTGCTACCTTTCCATTTCTATGGGCGCAAAGGCTGTTTTTTCCATATGATTAACAAAACTCTTTGAGTCTCCAAGCTTACTTATCTTTTGAGATTCAACATCGAGATCCGTATCCTCTTCATCTTCTTCGTGTAGCCCTGTCAATGAAAAATACTCAACCCTTTCGCCGTAAACCTTAACCAAAACCAAATAGAAGGACACCCCAAAAATGGCTATTCCCACCAAGAACCAACTAAATTCAAGATTCACCAAAGACTTGGCTCTGTGAAGTGCCTCATCTTCATGGCACCTAACTACTTCGTGACCCTCCTCTAAGTTTATGAAACAACCTTTTGGCATCAAGTCAGGTGTCCAGAGCATGAACCCCATGACCATAAGCCAAACCCCTTGGAAAAATATGCTAAGTGACCTCACAAAGCTGACCAAAAAACTCTTAGGAAAACCAATTCCCATAAGGGCTGTGGTCAAAGAAACAAGAACCAAAAGCTGCAGAAGCATGTGGTATTGGCCTTCAAGTCCCATGTGATCAGCAGAGTGAAGGTAAAAGAGAAGAAGCTGCTGCCCAAAGGCTATGGCTCCAAGGAGTTGGGTCAAACTATGTTGTGCTTTTGGGGCAATTTTGTCGAGGACGATGGCAAAAGCTGCATAGACCAAGAAAGCCATGGATATTGAAGAGTGCTCAAAGTTGTGGAGATGGTTGGTGGGGATGGTTCCATCATCATCGAAGGGTTGGTGTTTCTCTGGGCCTATGAAGAGTTCCATGGCAATGGAGGCACATGAGCCTCCCATGATTAAGAAGAGCTCCAAGTACTTGAATTTGGACGTGGGAAACCAGGCTGGAGCTATGTAGGAGTTTGGTTGGTTAAGATGGAGTTTGATGTGGTTAAAGAGGTGCCATAGGCCAATCAGAAGAAACCCAAAGCCTGGTGCTACATGCCCAACTAAAGTGCCCATTTCCGATTGCTTGATTTATGTTGGGGCCAGAGAGAGAGAGAGAGAGGTTGTTTAGTTGTTGGTGGTGGTTGTTTAAGCCGAAAGGGGAAAGAAAGGGAGAGAGTGATGGAGAAGGCGGGCTAATGAGAGGGATTTTAAAGTCTCGAGGGAGGGGAACGGGGTTGAAATTCTAAGGTCTAGAGGCTTCCAAGCCTAGGAGGTTATAAATTTTTATTTGAAGTACTTGTTTGGTGGCTTGACGAGCAAGATTAACACTGGTTGACAATTGACCATCAAAATTAAGGCTCCAAGCAATGACATCAGGAGCAAGGTAAAGGCTGCCAACCTTCTAGAATGATAGGAGCACAACTTTTGGGTTTTCATGTAATCCACATTTGAAATGACAAAATCACCCCTGTTTTAATTTGTAAAAAAACTGGTTTATTAGTCTCTAAATTTTTATACTCTTTTAGCTTGTCAACGATGTTAATGTTTGAAATATCCCACATCGACAGGATGAGGAAGAAAAGAATAGTTTAAATATTTTAATACCACTTTAATTAATACTAGGGTCTTTTGTGATAAAATCTCACACCAGAAGAATTGTGTAGATAATGATTAACAAGTTTGGAACAATATCGGTGTTGTTAGTAAACTCTTGGCCCGTCTCTCTGATAATTTGACAATTAGATTCACCTAATAAGGGAATAAACAGTCAATGAAATGTCTTCTTTAACATATGAATTCATTAAGGGCATTGTAGTCAAGGGCATTGGATATAATACATTACATCAAGGGCATTGTAGTCATTACAGGTGAAAGTGACAAGTTATATGCTAATGTTTTTTTGGCACTTTTGTTATCCAAAAGAAAAGAATAGATAATTGGAAAGTCATGTCTTTGTTTCGTAGCAATTTGGGTTCACAACGTTTTTGGTCATCTTCTTCTTCTTGCACGAAACTACGAAATTTCTACATGACCTATTCACGATTTTTGTACGTACTTGCCTGCAGAAAACTTGAGGTGGAGAAGGGAAGAAAACCCTCGCAGATTATCCACCTACTTAAGCAATTTTTTTAACATAAATAATATGTTACACGCATCTACAAATTCTACACTAAAAAAATAAGTGAGAGTTTAAATTCGGAGACAGTGAATTAAACCACCATGTTGCAATCTAGATCCTTTTAAAAAAAATTACGAGGAAGTCATTGACAAATTTATATATATATATATATATATTATCAATCAAATCTTCCAATATATTTTACCAGGAAACGAAAAAGGATTTAAAAGGATGTGTCATCATATGTGTCATTTTTGCAACATATATAGATTGGTGATCTCTCTATTATCCTTACTAAAAGTTTATGCACCTTGCGTGTGCGGTGCCAATACCATGATTTGTTGTTTCATTTCCCTTCTATTTTGTCCCAAATAATCGTGATTTTTTAATTCCTATCCTTGTACGAAGTTGGCAGATGATGGTGTTCGACTTATTGTGTCTCGTCAAAGATAATCCCCAACACTTCTAAACCATCTTTTTTTTTAAAGAAAATATAATACGGGATTGTTGATTTTGATAGTGAATAAGGCAAAAATTTTGTGTGTGTTATGAAGGCTTAATGTAGTAAAAAAATAGATACTCCGTGATAATTTGAGTGGATTAATAGTTCACAAACTTGTTCTGGATATATTGATCAAGCAGGAAAGTTCCTAATTATTGGCTTATTTGATCTAGTAGAATGATAGAAATAAAGATTGCACTGGCGGTCATAAGCTGTCCGGTACAAACCTATATAAGCTTTAATGGCGGCTACATTGCGATTCTTGGGAGTCAAGTTTTCTAATGACACGCGTAGCTCACTCAGCTTGACCTTTTAATTATTTTTTTAGAAAAGACAAATATTATATTATTAGATAAAATAAAATATTCAGTACAGATACAGAATGTTAAAACTTAACCCATTTTATGATACGATAAAGGAAAAAATATATATAATAGAATTAAGCGAGATAAATTACTAAGATGTTACCATGACCTTACCTAAATTAATTAGTGAAACATATGATGGGCGCCATTCGCCATATGCTGTTTGAGTAATGTGAACAACATCAACTGCTTCTCTAACAAAACTGATAGCAAATGGGCATGATATTATTCGCTTTGGGTCTCGGTCACGCTTTCACAGTTTTATTTCTGGGAACTCACATGAGAACTTCTCAGTGGATTATCCATCCTAGGAATGCTCTCGCGCAAACTTGCTTAACTTCGGAGTTCCGATAGAATCCGAAGTCAGTAAGCTCTCAAAATGCCTTATGCTATATGGAGGTGGGCATGTACATATAAGGCACATGCACATTACCCCCTCTCCGTTGGTCGATGTGGGATGTTACAATCCACCCCACTTAGGGACCCAACATCCTCGTCGGCACACTCGCACCACACAGCAAAGTGGCTCTGATACCATTCCGTCATGTCCCAGTCTCGGCTCCGCCATAGCACGAATACTCTCGCACAAAGAGTTCTGATGGAATCTGAAGCCAGTGAGCTCCCAAAATGCCTCGTGCTATATGGAGGTGGGCATGTACATATAAGGGACATCACCCCCTATCTGTTGGTCGATGTGGGATGTTACGATCTACCCTCTTTAGGGGTCTGACGTCCTCTTCGGCACACTCACCACACGGCAAAGTGGCTCTGATACCATTCTGTCACGTCCCAGTCTCGACTTTGTTGTAGCACGATATTGTCCGCTTTGGGCCTCGGCCACGCCCTCAATATTTTGTTTTCGGGAACTCACACGAGAACTTCCTAATGGGTCACCCATTCTAGGAATGCTCTCGCGCAAATTCGCTTAACTTCGAAGTTCCAATAGAATCCTAAGCCAGTGAGCTCCCAAAAGGCTTCGTGCTATATGGAGGTGGGCATGTACATATAAGGCACATTACCTTCTCTCCGTTGGTCGATGTGGGATGTTACAGATCGATGTTAAGAAACAGATATAAAATGAACATCCTTCAAATATGCTTTTCTTTTTCCCTTTTTCCAGATGGACATTTAAAATCCTCAGCTTATTTAGAAGCACGCTTGCAAGTTATATTTGAAATGGTGAAAATGACATCTGCAGGCCTTGTAGATTTGCGGCATATATATTCTAATTTGGTTCCAATTCATGGGAATAATCGTAAACATCTTCTAAACACATTTTATTGTAGTAATGTCATCAATCATTTTGATTTGTGTGGACCCTAGCAATAATGATTACAAAGTATGTAATATAGACACACGCAATATAGACAATTGATAGTTCTTCGTATGTATGTGTAGACCTGTAAACGGGTCGGGTTTATTAGATTTGGGTCGAGTTAAACTCGACTCGTTAAGCTAACGGGTCACCCGTTTCACTCGTTAAGACCTGTTAACAATTTTTTTTTTTTGCATAGAGTTTATTTTTTGTTGTTAAGACTTTATTGAAATTACTAAAACATCCTCAACTAACGGGTGCTAACGGGTCTAACGGGTTGACCCAAAGTGACCCGTTATTTAACAGGTTGTTAACGGGTTCACCCGTTAGCGACCCGACTCGTTAAGTATCCACCCAAATACTAATATTAACGGGTCGGGTCAAAAATGCCACATCTATGTATGTGTGTGTCATTTTCGTTCTGTTTATGGATTTTAACCTCATAATAGTTAAGGGTTGTGATTTTCACACACCCTTAACTACTTTTCCCACACCTCTCTCTATTTTTTAATACTTAATTAGTATCTTACTATTTAATCTTTCATATATACCCCTCTTACTTTTTGACTTTTGAAAGAGTCAGGGTATATATAAAAGATTAAATAGTACAATACCAATTAAGTATTAAGAAATAAGAAGGGGTGTGGGAAAAGTAGTTAAGGGTGTGTGAAAATCATAACCCATAGTTAAAATCATATATTATGTCCACATTGTTTGTGTATAAGGATTTGTGCATATATGTATGTATGTACGTATATTGATATAAATACTCACCTATAATCCAATCCAACAAATAGAGCACGCTATGTGGTCTATTTTAGGGATTGGTGCTTACCCATGCAATAACTTTAGCACTAGACGTTCCAAAAAAAAAATAGTGCACTATCAAGTCGGGTAAATTAAATTCAAAATAAATGCATATTGGTATTCCAGCCTTCCTTCTCCCCCATTTCTGTTTGTAGACGCGTACATCATCTTGACTTGAATTACGAAAGGGGGTCCCCTAAGCAAACCCGGTAGGGCCCGCACTATATGCATTTGGATCACCAATGACGTTGGGCCAACCTCAACCCTAAACCCTCAAAGATAATATGTATGCATTTTATAATGAAATGAGCATCACATTTTCAATAATTTATCAAACTTGCCCATCCAATACCAATACACATATGCTTTGATTTTGTGGCACTAAAATAATCCATATAAGCTACAATAAACTATCTTAAGAGCTTAATTACTGATATATTTTAAAATTTTATAAGCAAAAGTTCTATAAAATTCCTCTAATTTTTGGGCCATTACTTAAATATTCTAAAAAATTCTCATCATGTGTTCATAAAGTTACAATTCGTAGAAAAGTTCACTATACCTCACAAGATTAAACTGTATATTCCACTATTAAATTATTTGATAGACAACGAAATTAAAATAAGTATCAAATGAACCCCAAGAGGGCGAGTCTTGGCAGAGCAAAAAGGTTGTTCTTTTGTTACCGAAAGATCACCATTTGAGTCATGGAAACAGCTTCTTTGCAAAGCAAGAGTAAGGTTGCGTACGATAGACATTCTTCCTCCTCCAACCCTCGGAAATTGAAAAGTCTTATTAGCTTGGGGTCGCGGTCGCCTTTTTTTTATATAATCAAATGAACCTTAAAATATAGAAAAGCCTTCAAATTATTTAGCCAAATGGGTGCTTTAATTTTAATAATTATAAGGCTTATTTTTAGCTACGCCTCTTGGAACTTCATTTTGATCTCACATTGCCTCTCGTAACTTAAAAGGCACCACTTTACTCCTTGAAACTCAAAATTCATTCTATTTTGACTTATGAACTCTCTCCTCCTTGAAACTTATAGGTCACCTCCTAAAACATATATGAGACCCAACACCCAATAAGACTATGCCTCAAGTGCAAACAAAAAAAAAATGATATAAATCTCCATTCTGCATTAACATTCCACAATATGAGAATATTAAGTTTAAAATATATTGAAGACATAAAAAAAATTAAAATTGATTAACCTAGCGTATCCAAATGAAACCCACATAAGAAACTAACAGATCTAAGGCATGTGGAGCAAATTTTGAGTTTTATAGAGATGACTTTCGAGTTTCATGGGGTAAAATGAGATCAAAATCGAGTTTTAAGGGGTAAAGTAGAGCAAACTTTGAGTTTCAGAAAATAAAATGGTGACTTTTGAGTTATAAGAAGTAAAGTAAAATTAAAATCGAATTCCAAATGTTGTAGCTAAAAATAAGCCTATTTATAATTTGAAGGAATTGAAGTGGGCTTTAGCTACCTGAGATGGATCAGTAGGCACAATTTGGTTTTATCTTTAAGCAGGCTTTAGCTCACAGAATCAAGGGTGCAAGTGGGCTGAAGAGAAATGCTAATCCTATTTGTCATAGTTGCGTTGAAGCTCTTAGGAGTTAGGACCATCAACTTCAGCGGACACTTCCACTTGACACATATAACAACTCATATCGCTGTGACTTTCTCTTAAATTCTTAGAACTTCTATCACCACCCCCAAACCAATCGATGTCTTGAATGTGCTACCAAAGGCTTTGTGGAAGTTGAAATATGAGAGCGATCATCTTGAGGTGGGCTTATTACTTAGATGCTTTCAGTTATTATCCGCTCTACATCTGGCTACCCAACGTTTACTGTGTGCAAGATAACTTGTACACCAAAGATGCGTCCTTTTCGATCTTGTTTAGGTCACCAAATGACACTGTATTATTTCTTCTCACATTCACTCAATGTTTTGGTTGAAATCCCAATTTTATTTTTTTTTCTTTCTTAAAAAGCTTAGGTTGAAATCCCAATTGGATTTTTTTCTTTCTTCAAAACCATTTAATTCTTTATGCAAAGAACAATAGTAACCAAACAAGAGCTTAGGTCCACCTAAGTATAGGGTTTTAGGTCCACCAAACCAAATAAGACCATTTTCTAATTGGCAATATTTTAACATGATTTGAATTTTCAATGCTAAATGGTCACTCGCCTTCTTTTATCTTAACAAAACTTTACTCTGTTTAGTACTAATGTGTTAGCCAAAACGATGATGAAATCCCAATTTTGGTCAATTGTTATGTCAAGCTAGCTATTATGTCTAATTCACTATAAATATATATGGACACAACTTACTGCAATATCTTCTGAACAAGCAGTGACAAGTTTGTGACCTAATAGGTGCGATCATGACCAAAATACCTCCCCTCTTAGCTATCCAAGTCATAGTTCTGTCGCTTCTTTCTTCATTTTCCATCATTTTGGTCCAAGGAAAAAACCCAGGTGTTGTTAGAACAAAGCTTTTGGCGCTGAAAAAAGAAGAAAAACTTAGCCACTTTCGGTTGTATTGGCGCGACAGTGTTTGCGGTCCAAATCCCAGTTCAGCTGCAGTCGTGAAACAAGTCGCGAATTCATCACCAGGGTTTGGTTTTATAAGCATGATTGATGATCCACTTACTGAAGGGCCTGAAATGAGCTCAAACTTGTTTGGGAAGGGCTAAAGGGTTTTATGGATCTGCTTCACAAAAAGAGGCTGGCCTATTGATGGCCATGAATTATGCTTTCATCACCATAACTGTGCTAGGAAGGAACCACGTATTCAACAAGGTGAGGGAGATGCCTGTGATCGGAGGCAGCGGGATTTTCCGGTTTGCTAGGGGTTATGTTGAAGCAAGAACTCACTATTTCAACCTCACTACTGGGGATGCTATAGTTGAGTATAATGTTTATGTGCTACATTACTGATCATGCTTATTTTCTTGGCACATGTTCTTTTTCCTTTGCCTGCCTAGCTTGCATTTGTTTTGAGGTCTTGTAGTATCTATATGTATATGTATGCTGATTTTTGCATCATGCTGTCCCTTATAATCTGAGGATGAACATTTTAAATCCAAAGTCATACAACTTTTAGCATCCAACTAGTATAAGTACCCGCGTGTTGCTGCGGGGTTTTAAAGCGTATAAAATATGTAAAAAGTTCTATACACATGTATAACCAAACTAGGGGTTCAATCATAGATTCGTATTCCTGTTTGCACTTATATTTGCACACACATACACTAATCAACACTTTTAAATTCTTCGATTGTCACTTCATAACTTTTTTATTTTATTTTTCATGATATACATGCTTCTCGGTTACAATGTGAAAAAAATAAAAGCTACTAATGTAAATTGTTAAAATAATTAAGTAATATCACAACTCTCAAATCCATTTAATAGGATACATTAAAAAAAATTTGCAAGTTACCTATTATCGTTGATCAGCAACATTTTACATACATTATTTTGGTGGCCTTCTACAAAGTTTATTCCTTGCATAACATTCAAAATCTTAATATCCCATGACGGTTTTATGATCACAAAAATTTATGCTGGGCCAGCACAAACTGTCACAACCTTTGAAAATAACAATTGACAAAAACATGTTCATACCTCTAATGTGAAGGTTAAGTTGTCAAATATCACATACTAAGTTTTGCACATAACAGGATGATGTATCAGTAAAGTGGTGGTCATGTTTATGATAGGCACACGTTGATACCATATTGTACTGTAACTTGAATACTTACACATTGGTATTAACATAGCAAAAAAGATAGTGATATATGTGAGTTTTTGTAAGTTTTGACCCGATTTTAGGCATTAAAGTCTAGAGCAGAGTAACAGTGGGTAAGAATTAGGAATGGGCAACGGTTATGGCGGGGCGGATAACCGCGGTTATTTACCCATAACCGTTTATGGTCATACCCGCATAACCATTTACCCGTTGGGTATTTGCATAAACGGTTATACCCATAACCATAACCGTTTATAAACGGTTATCCATACCCATAACCGTGTACCCATTTAACCATAACCATGACCATTTACCCGTTTAATTTTTTTTTTTACCCATTTACTCATTTTTTCACCCGTCTACATTTTTTTTTTAACAACTTGAAAATTACAAAAAAAATAAATTGTCATAATTTTCGTTTTCTAACAATTAAACACCGTTATTGGTACACTTTAGCATGCATTTCCCCATTTTAATCATTTAAGTCCTTATACAATTCCAATAATTGAAATAATAATTTACGAACGATATTTTTCTACTACATCCAATCAAGTCTTTAATTATAATCCATATGATTACAAACTAAACATTATAAAAACCAAAAGTAGTCATTATCAGACGACATCATCTCCCAGTGATCAAACACGCATTGTGGGAAAGCCTGACCGGAAGTAGAAGCCCTTAACTGACTGGAGAATCCAAAAGATTCAATGACGGGGAGGTAAGCCTTGATGTTGTAGAGCGGAGTGCCAGGCCTCTGAATTTCCTCAAAGACGTGCCCTCGCTTCTGATTAAGAACGCTGTAGATGCCGCCAAGAGCTTGCTCCGGAGTTTGGATTTCGACAAGATAGACTGGTTCAAGGAGCCTCGGCTTGGCTGTGAGCTGGGACGCGTAGATGACCCTTCGAGCAGTTGGAATGACATGGCCGCCTCCCCTGTGGATGGCATCAGCATGGAGAACCACATCGCAGACTTCAAAGCAAATACCTCTCATGTTTTCTTCTGCCAATGCACCTTCCTTTGAGGCCCACTGGAACCCAGCAACAACGGAATCCTTGATTTCAAAGTCTGAGGAATGAGAAGTCGAGAGAGAGAGAGAGAGAGAGAGAGAGAGAGAGAGAGAGACCAGAGGGTCTGTGTGTTGTTTGAGGTGAGGTCGAGGAGGGTGGTGTCGAAGTCGAGACTGTAGAGACGGCGGAGAGAGAGTAACGTACAGAAAGAGTGTGACTGACTGTGAGTTCTAGAGTTCTTTTTTTTTTTTTTTTACATATATTAAATTAAATGGGTAAATGGATACCCGTTTAACCGTGTGTAATATTCATAACCGATGGATACCCGTTATAACCACGGATAATATCCATAACCGCCCATTTAAATTTCGCGGGTAAACGGTTATACCCATAACCGTTTATTTATTTAAACGGTTACCCATAACCGTAACCGTTTAATTTAAATGAGCGGATAACCGCGGTTACCCATAACCAATGGGTATTTGCCCATCCCTAGTGAGAATCAACTAAAAAATAAAGGAAAATCAAAAGTATCAAACACAAAATATTACATGCCAATGAGAATATATAAACACAACCTAATTCCTAAACCACACAAAATATTGCCTTCAAAACATTCACCTCTCATAAACACCTCGAAATCCCCACAAAGTTGTCCAATTTCCACTAGAATTCATCTTCTTCCAGTGTTGAGAAACTATCCCAGAAAACAGAAAGCAGAGGAACAAACACTAAGTCTGCACAAACTATTTAGATTAACAAAACCCAGAATTAGATTCGTTATGGGTAAACCACACAAACCAAATAAACACGAATCAAATGAAGTAGCTTTCATATCCAAAAAGCAAAAAATAAAACAACCCAGAAAAATGGATAACAAAAAAAATAAAAATAAAATTACAAAATTCAGAAAGTAAAATTGAACAGAACCCTAACCCAATTTAAGCCCCTTTTCGAAATCCCTCATACCTAAAATTTGAGTTTCGAAACTGAGATACGAAGGCAAGATGACGACGTGGTACGGTTCACCGGCGTTCATACGAAAACAGCTTGTTGTAATTCTGAGACCCAGACCCAAGCCGCTTAACACTTTGAAATCGATTTGTTGGTTTCAGAGTTCGATTAAGTTTGGATTTTAGGAAAAAAAAAGGGATTAGTTTTATGGGTTCTGAAAATCCAAGAAAAAAAAATTGGAAACGCATGACCAAAAAGCAAACAAATTTATTAAAAAAAATTTGAAAGAAATTCAAATCACCTTAAAAAAAGAAAAGAAAAATCAGAGAGCAAAATTATGATATTAATCTCCATGAACACAGAAAGCTGAGAGGAGGATTTCATACCTTGCTGCGTCGAGTTGTAAACTGTAATTGTAATTGGTTTCAAGTTTCGATTTTTTTTTCCGATCATTGTGAGCGAGAGAGAGATGGAAGGGGAGACAAAGTTATGCAGATAAGGCGAGGACCACAGAGGGAAAACGATGTTTTGCCAGATGAGGCGAAGAAGCAGAAACAATGTTTTGCCAGATGAGGCGAAGAAGCAGAGGGGAAGAAACGTGAAGATCCACGCGTCACCATTCTGCTCTCCGTTTGACAGCAAAACAACAGTGGTAAAGTTGGAATAACAGCAAAAAAGGGGGGCAAAACCAAAAATCCATTGTAGCTAAGCTACAGTGATTCTCTCACCGGTTTTAGTATATATGGATTTATTATGTCCAAGTGTGCAAGAAATCATTTAGACAATGTACCACTTTGCTTGTGATTTTGGGATCTCCCTTGCCTGTGCAATCATTAGTAATTTTTTCCTCTTATATTTTACCACAGAAAGCTGTCCCGTGGTTCACTCTTTGCTATAGTTGCAGCTTTTGGAGAAAAATAAGTCACAATTAAATTAAAAGAACACGGCATAAGTGCTGATCAGCGATCACCACTGCTTCCCATGCCATAATTATGAGGTTATGATTGAATGTGATGGAGCTTGCAGTAAGTCAAACTATTGACCGTACATTATGCTGTATAACCGGGATATATCTCCTTGTATACATCTCTTACTAAATATACTAGCACACGATGAGAGATGTTTATACAGTAGAATATATGTCATGTTGTATGAATGACTCTCTAAGCCATGGACAAAAAATGAGGTAAGGCTTAGGTTAGAGGAGCGTGTATATGATGTATTTTGTGGAGGACCATCTATTGTCAGTAGACTCACAGATGGTGATGTACATACTATGGAGGAGAGCATGTATATATGGAGTTGGTGTGCCCAATTTTGAAGTTTTATTTTATAAATAAAATGCATCGTTCCATGGAAAGACAAAAGGACTTGGGTCCACCAAAAACTACGTGTTAGTCACGAAAAACCGTGCACTACTCCAAACTAAAAAAAAAATTGCACTAATCCAAAAATATTATGCACTATGATTCTAGGAGGGATAGTGTTATTCACGCATTTTTTTTATCTTCTTTATACTCTTGTTAATTTTTTTTTAGTACTTTTTTTTTTCAATTCGTTCGATGCAATGGTTGGAAATAGAGAAAGATTCATAAAAAGTAAAAATAAGTGTATAAATAAGACATTCTTCCACAAGCCTTTCAACCCCTTCAATACTTTACCTAAAGGTCATTCTTTCTTTGTATTTAACTTCCTCTTTAATAGAGATTTTTTCAGTGTGATCGTCACAGGATGTGATACAACACGTGTCACTATATAAATGATGAGATATGTGTGTTAAAAAGTTAATAACTTAAAAAATAAAATTTTCCACCATTTACATAAAAACACATGGTGTACCACCCGTGTTTCTATCACAACTAAAAATTTATCTTTCTTTACTAAACCCTTCTCATATAATTACCTCACCACAATTTCCTGCAGACACAGCACGCCGCGTACTAATTAAGTGTTGAATCGTTTAGTCATTTTGGAAAAGTAATTAAGACCCAATTGGATTAACTAGTGAAACATTAAGTTTAATTATGCAATGTCACAACCTGACCCAAAAGAAAAGGGACATAAAAATGTCGGCAGCCTGTGGTTGGTGGTCACCATGATGAAAAAAAACCCAACTTGGTCAAGCTTTGTCCCTCATTCCACACTATATATATCAACACAAAGCTACTCAATTTCTAAACCAAAGTAGCGACCTTGTTAGCTATAGAGCTTCAACCATGGCCAGAACACCTCAAATCGTGGCTACACAATTCATAATTCTCTCACTTCTATCTTCGTTTGCCCTAATTCTTGTCCAAGGAGATGATCAAGATTTTGTCAGAGCCTTGGACCGCAAGCTTCTGGGTCTCAAGAAAGAGAAGTTCAGCCACTTTAAGATGTACTGGCACGACATTGTTGGTGGTCCAAATCCCAGTTCAGTTCCGGTGGTGAACCCACCAACCAATTCATCAACAGCGTTTGGTTTAATTAGCATGATTGATAATCCACTCACTGAAGGGCCTGAATTGACCTCAAAATTACTGGGAAAGTCTCAAGGGTTCTATTCGTCTGCGTCACAGAAAGAACTTGGCCTGCTGATGGCCATGAATTTTCACTTTATCCAAGGGAAGTACAATGGCAGCACCATAACGATTCTAGGAAGGAACCAGGTTTTCAACAAGGTACGGGAGATGCCTGTCGTTGGAGGCAGTGGGCTTTTCAGGTTTGCAAGAGGTTATGTTGAAGCAAGAACTCATACATTTTCTCCAACCACAGGAGATGCCATTGTGGAGTATAATATCTATGTGCTGCATTATTGATGTTGTCTTTTTCTTTCTTTTTTTTTTTTTCCTTTTGAGATAATAGATTCTAATTGTGTTGGCCATTTTAGTGGGGGTTGTTGAGTTTACTTAATCAAGTGTTGGCAAACATGATTGGAAATTGAATTAGAATTTAGTATTTGTATGCTTGTTTATGTATGAGTCTTTCTCCAAGGCTATATGCATTTGGTTGGTGTTCAATAACTCGGCAGAGGACGGATAGGTGAAAAATAAACTCTCTCCATTATTTCAAGCCTGCCAAAATTTTAGGGTTCTCCCCAAGTTTCTGTTTTGTGGTTCATTGGAGGGGAATGAAATACGTACAATGACCTCAAAAAAAAAAAAAAAAAACAACTGCATACACCATTCTTTCTTATCTCTCTCTCTCTCCCCCTCTTTTTGGATGGCTAAAAATTTGACTGAGAGAGATGAATAAATAAAGAGGGGCATACAACATATTGACGGGAGATAATTTTCTCACACTTCTTTAACTTTTCTAAACACCCGTCTTCTTTCTTGGTCATTAGATTAAATAATTAACAAAAACAAAGGTCGAGATCAAACAGGAGTGTTTAACAACCTAAAAATTTGTCTATCATTTGACAATGTATACAGCTAGCTGGATACAATTCCTTCTTCTTCTTTTTTTTTTTCTTTTTTTTGGGTACATCATTTGACATACTATGTTAACAAATCAAATGATGAGAAAAGAAGAAACAAACTTATTTCAAATTTGTGGAATTATTAGAGAGATAGGTCAAAGACTTACTTCCAGTAAAACTAATATTGTCATCAACTCAGTAATTACCACCTGCACAATTCGTAAAGTGCGGTCCATATAGGATACTTCAACAAAATTTTCAAAAAAGAATAACTTCAAAGTTCAAACTCATAATTTTCATTTTCTCGACTCTCGACATAATTCTTATGCACTTATAAAAAGCGTTTTATAAACGCCTAATCCTAAAACAAGCAAAAAAGAACCATCTTGAACTTTGATAACAAATTTGAAAGCAATCATAATTCTTTTTCTACTAGATATATTCTAATACATAAAAGAGAAAATACTCCTATATAAAAAATAAACTAAATTGCTAAATTTTCCAATACAATTTTCTTTCGTGGTGGGCACTCATATATATGAATATGATTTGAATAGGGGTGTGCTATCCACACACCCCAAATTACTTCTCACACACTCTTATTACTTTTTGTTCGTTTATTTTCTTCAATTCATCCGATCCGACCACCAAAAATTAAAAAGTTGTGTGAAAAATAGGGTGTGTGAATATCACACTACTTTGAATAAATAAATAAAAAGAAAGGGTTAGGTGAGGTCAACCCACCAACCTTTTTTTCTTTTGGAATTTATCCCAACCTTTTTCTTTTGGAAAATAATTGATCTCAAACATATGCAGGTGGCACTCCATATTATGGGGCAAAGACTTGACCTCGATTTGTAGGAAAAGTCTAGTAAAAGAGACATGCCAACTTGGCGAGTTATACAACATAATTATGACGATGCATCAAAATTTCCTCGTTTAAATGTGTTAGGGAAATATTTACCATTTTCTGTTAAGGGATATTCTAATTCAACGACTTTAATTCATAAAAAAATGAATCCAAACTTGAATGCCAATAACGGATGCATTGCTCCTACCTATTGGATCTCATGTGTATTCTTGTGCGTTTAGCCTAACAGTTCATTACTCACTTCACTACGTGAAAACAGTTTATTATAATTTATAACGTAACTAGTTCCTTTTTGTTATTAATTTCAGTGTGGAATTAATAAATAAAAGTCATATCATTTGAAAAAAAAAAAAAAAAAAAAAAGAGTTTTGCCGAACGGCATTGTTGACGCGACCTTTAGAGAAACCAACAAAACCACACGAAAGACTTGAAGGCGTAAAGGGAAGGGGTGCCAAAATCATGACTAGGCGAGCCCATCTCAGCATTCCAGTTCATAATTTTCTCCCTTCTCTCTTCCTTCGCCTTGATCTTAGTTTCTGGAGAAAATTTTAGACATGTTTGGTATCTTATTTGAAAAATTTTATCATTTTTCAAAATATTTTTTAAGAACATTTCTTGAAAACAATTTTCTTTAAGACTAAAAAACTTGATTGGTTTGCGATTTAAAATTTTTAAATCTTACGACTTAAACTTGATTGGATTGGAGTAGAGACGAAAAAAGTAAAAAAAAAAAAAAAAAGAGGAGAAAGAAAGAAGAAAAAAGAGAGATATATTTGGAGTGAGAGGGGAGGAGGGAGAGAAAAGAAATGAGTGAGTTTAAGTTTAAAAACTCTTCTTTTTTTTTTTATGTTTTTAAGGAATAGACTATATTTTTGAGTTAGTCTTGACTTCAGTTTTTAAAAATAGTCAAACCAAACAAGTTTTTAAGACCTAAAACTTGAAAACTATTTTTGAGTTTAAAAAGTTGAATTCAAGTACACTACCAAACATGCCCTTAAAGCCTGCTTAGTAATCTATTTGAGTTCAAATTTTTTAATTCAAAAATTGGTTTTCAATTTTCAACCTAAAAACTTGTTTGGTAAGTCTCTTTTCAAAACCTAGACTCGAGAATAACTCAAAAAACTAACCTAAAATTTGAGAACAAAAAAGTCAGTTTTTACTTTTTTTTTTCTTGCTTTAATCGCGAACTATTTTTTTTTTCCCTATATGTGTGACCTTGGCGTCAAGTCCACAGGCACAGTGCATCCGACTCAGAGATATTGACGACTGAGAGATGTTTCCACGTTTCCCTCCCAACTCCTAATCCACCATCCTCTCACTTTAATCATCCAAAACCCCAGCCCCAATTCCTCCACACCAAGAACAAAGCTTTCCTTCAAGCTTAATTGCTCAGTTTCTAAAGAAATTTTTGAAAATTAGTAACTAAATTCACAGCCAAATATGACCGTTAGATGATAATTGTATTCAATACATGAAAGTATTAGAGCTAGTCCCTCAATTATGAGTGCCCTACCATTAGAGGAAAAATAATAATTAACACTATACGTTTAGATAAATAATTTAAACTACAAGACTAAGCTATAGATTTTTGTCCCTACATAACCTTAATGTTTAAAGAAATGGAAGGGGAATTATCTTCGGATTCATTCCTCCTAATTTATCAAGTTTAGAGATCATAACTATTAAAATTTAATCGAACGGCTACAAATAGAGATTCATTTTAAAAGTTATAATAATTTTAATTATTTAAGTAAATTTCAATAATATAAATTTTTAAATTTAATAAATTAGAAGGAAGAAATCCGAAATTCCTTTTTAAAGAAATGAGTATCAAAAGTGGACCATAAAATGGAAAACTAGTCTGAAAATATCATTAGATGGATCCATCAATTATTGTGCCCACGCTTAAAGGGGCACCACATGTCCTTTGATTTTTTGACCAAAAATGCTTTGATTTGAGTCATCATGATGCTGCCAAGTGCCAAGTAATTTCAAGGTGCTTGGTTTCTTGCAGTTGTAGGCCACTTTCCATGGTTGGGTATATATTTAGATAAACCCAGTTATGAACGAGGCTCTGCATGATTTTAAGCAGCTTGTGCATGTGTGGTTTCTAATAAGGCTGGACAAATGGGTCCTGAACTTGCGAGTCGGGGTGGGTAATATGGGTATGGGCCAGTTCTTAATTTTGTAAAAACAGATCGGGACGGGTCAAGCCAGGTAATTTAAGTTTTCAATTCGGGCCGGTTCCAAAAGTATAGGAACCGCGGGTACCCGGACCGGCCCGTTTGTGTTACAATGAACAGACGAGATTTAAGATATTATCTCTCCATCCAATTTCAACCTAGCCAATTCATCCACCTCTTGAGTTCCAGAAGCCTCAGTCTCTTGGATTCTCTCAGACTCTCCCTCGACTCCCTCTCCCTATCCTTTCCCTCGACGCCAACTTTCATACTCTCACTCACAGTGCTCACCCCATCACCACTGTCGAGGACACTACTACTACCAGTACCAACCATCACCACCGTCGTGCACTCCCTCTCTGCGCCTCTCTCTCCCTCTCTCAGTCGCACTTTCCCTCCCTCCCAGCCATCGTCCTCCTCTCTGCCACCCACCCTCCCCCTCTCTCACCTGCTATCTCCCTCACTCAGGCGCAGTCTCCCTGTCTATCTCCCGCGCAACCCACGCCGTGCGCCCCTCCCTCTCTCACCGTCCATCAATCCAGCCGCTGTTTTCCATTCTCAAGTATCTTGCTTTTTTTTTCTTTTTTCTTTTTCAATTTCATTTTAATTAACCATTTAGGTTTATTAGAATAGGGGAGGGGATTACGGTTTTTCGATTAGGATTTCGATTTAGGGATCAGGGTTTGCCGATTAGGATTTCGATTTGGGGATTAGGGTTTAGAATATGATTAGGGTTCGACATTAGGGTTTCATGATTTGGAGAATTTTATAATTTGGCCTTAATCTGTAATTAGGGGTAGTTTTTAATTAGGAGAAAATTAATTAGAGAATGTAATTTGGGGGATTAGGGTTAAGGGTAGGCACGGATTAGATTATGGATAGGGGAATTTTCTAATTTAGGGGAATGATATATAATTAGGGCTCAATTGATATTAGATGTTGGACGATGCAATGTTATTTTGGATGTATTGAATTTGTGCAATTGCAATCTGTGCTATTTTTTTTTTCAATCTGTGTAAACTACAATCTGTGCAATTTTTTTCAAACTGCAATTTGTGTAAACTGGAATCTGTGTAGTTTTTTCAAACTGCAATTTGTGCAATTTTTTTAAATTGCTATTTGTGATTTTTTTTCAAACTGGAATATGTGTAAACTGGAATCTGTTCTGTGCAGTTTGTTCAAACTGCAATCTGTGTGCAACAAACATTTTTAAACAGCAAAAAAAAAGGGGACACGTGTACCCAAACCGAACCGGCCCGTTTCAACCAGGCCGGGTAAGCTTCGGTTCCTATTTTCAGAATTGTAATGCCCGGTTCGGCCCGCCCCGTCTCCTTTAATTCCGGATCCGGTCCGGTCCCTTCAAAAATAGACCCGGCCCGTGCCCAGCCCTAGTTTCTAAGCCTTGTAGAAGTCTAGCCCATTTTTAGTGGCCACAACAATTCATGTGAGTCACCTTCTCCTCGACCTTAAGGTTATAAAAATGGTAAGTCATTTATCATTGTTGGATCATAATTCAATAAAATAGGAACTATAAAATAGTATATCAATATGTGTATAAATATTAGATATATAATTGGAAACCACAAGTTGTTTTTGTGGGTTTGGTAGACTCACTAGGACAACGCATTACACCCGCCAATATGCCCAATGTCCCTGCTACAATATACAAAACCAATAAACCCGAAAAAGATGGATTATTTTATGAAAGAATTTTTGGGCCTATAAAAAGTGGGATTTGTGCTTGTGGAAATTATCGAGATGAGTTGGGCATAAAGTCATAAGCTTCGTAGGCCTAGCTACATTTATAATTACATTTGTGGTGAAAGCGTAAATAGTAGCAAAAGCGAGATTTTTATGTCTACAACTCAGTTCATCCAATTATTACAGGGATAAACCTATAAATGGGATTTCATTTTATATAACGTAAACAATTATTTAACTATCAATAGATTACTGATCGACCAATTATTTCACATCGTATTAAAAGTTACTTTGCTTCTACAATTTTATACATATGCATACACATGTGTTGTGTTGATTATTTTATAAATATGTTCCGATTCAAATTGATGCAAGCATTTAGTTGCACATAAAGAATAGTGTATGTATAAAAACCAAGAACATACATCTATATCCCCTTCACTAATTTCCTTTAGCAGCTTGAAATATGCATATAAAGCATGCAAAGGTGACTTGGACCGCCATCCTAGGCACGACTTTCCGAATAATATGTTCCCCCTGCAACTTTGCCTTTACTGAAATTGAACATCCCATTTTTTATTTTTTAATATTGTTCTTCTCATCTTCCCATGTTCCTGTCCATGGTCGGTCGTACGTGTCATTGTCTCATAGGCTGACACCTCAATCAACGAATCTCAACCCTAGATTGCTCTCACCGTCCCTTGGAATTATCCCGACGGATCTTGAGTCCTTGACCCAAAAAAGAAAAAGTCACTCGAACGGTCGAACCCCTTTAGAAAAAAGAAAGGAAAAAAAAGAATTTGTTTACATGAGTAAGTAATAAAACAAAAAATAATAATAATCTGTAGATTGTCTATATAAACCACGGTCACCGCACACCCTTTACCTTCACTGAAACCCCACATCCAAACTTCAAAACCCTAACATGGCTAGGGACTACGACTATTATTCTTACTGGGACTACTTCTCAATCCCTCTCCACCTTGGCTTCTTCATTTCAATCCTCGTCTTCATCATGGGCCTCACATGGTACATAAACTACGAGTCCATGATTGAGGACTTGATGACTCAATTCAGACTCTTCCTCCTGCTTGTTCCGATCATTCTGTTACTTGTCGTCTGCTGCTTATCGGGTGGGTTATCGTTTTTGGTGCCGCTGCCGGAGCAGGATTCGCTTCACAGAGCCGGAGGGTCTCCGTGGGGTGTTGGACTCGTGCTTGTGTTGCTTTTGATCATGATCTCTTACCAGTCTTCTTTTCAGGAACGTTGGTTTCCCTTACTAAGTAGATGATGATGATGATGATGATGATGATTTTATTAGATGTATATATACAAATAGATGTTTACATTATATGAATTTGTAATAGTACTAAAGCTTTGGCTTTGGCTTGTTGATCTTATCTGTATCGTGTAATAAAAAATCACTTGACTTTTTTATTTAAATTTAAATTCAAATAGTATACGAAAATTGAAAATTAAACATACAATGTACTGTGAAAAGCTAGAACGTGAGAATTCTCCGAATCCAACTTCTGAAAAGATCCTCTTTCATATTCTTGTAACTTCTTGCCAGGCCCATCGTCATCATGAGTTCATTATTTATGAATGCTGGCCATTAATCATTGAGTATTTGTTCTTTATTGATATCCTATAAAGATGTGTTATCTACATATTTTATTTTATTTTTCACACATTTTTTAGAATTTCTGTCTGTTGATCTTTTTTAAGTCATTCGATCCGATTGTCAAAAATTAAAAAAGTGTGATAAGTAAAATAGAATGTGTAGATATCACAGCTCCATGTTTTCTCGTGGTGCTAGCGGAATGCAAGCATACACTACTCTTACAACATTTTTATAGTTATAGCATATTTGTATCAGCATATTTGTATCATTCTTCTAACAATTGTGTAATAAATCTACTTATATTGATAGCCTATATCCTTCTATTAGAGAGATCGCACAAATATAGTATACAAAATGCGATCAATATAGCACTACTCTGGTGGGATATAATTGATCGATTAATCTTGCAACTATCTCACAAAATTTATCCCACATTGAAGAGTTTTTCATTATAGCTCATGTACTCTGTTAGGAAAATTTGTTGTATGTTGTTATTGTTAAGTTTATAATGGGGTTAACTCTTCACAATCCCTCAAAAATTCCATTTTATAGTCAGCACTTAGCACTTCATTTTAGAAAAAGAAAAAGAAACTCGTAGACTCATCTGATTTTTATTGTACCATAAGTTAGATTTTTTTTTCTTTCTATATTTTGATTCTTTAAGTATTTCTGATTAACAATATTAGTTCTTATCTCTATATATGTATATATAGTGCTCATTCTCACGACATGTATTAGACCTTATATATATGTGTAAGGTGACTGTTATTTATGGTGTGTGTGAGAAATATTAATTACATATAAAGGGCGACTCGAAGCCTATAATACTTTTTGTTTTGCGAGGGTCAGGAAGGGAGGAGGAGAGGAACGTTTATAGTAAGCAGTCTTACTTTTGCTATTAAAAAAAATTGTTTCTACGATTCAAATATGTAACCTTTCAGTCAAAAAAGAACAAACTCTTTCGTTATACCAAAGCTCGACCTCATAAATATTAATTACATATGCGGTTCATAATTAATCTCCTTTTCCATTAATCGTGGCTGTGGTTGATGATGGAAAATAAATGTTATCCTTAGTTACGTGTGGTTATTAAAGTGTGCATAGTCCATGCCAGCGAAAAAGGGTGTGTTGACAGTGGGAAGCTAATGATGCTGATAGCAAACCAAATCAAAGAGTCATTTGGTCTTTTGGCATCATTTCTTGTGATGCATATATAGCTCGAATTGGTATTGG
The DNA here is from genome assembly GCA_963580275.1 of Crataegus laevigata. Taxonomy (NCBI): domain Eukaryota; kingdom Viridiplantae; phylum Streptophyta; class Magnoliopsida; order Rosales; family Rosaceae; genus Crataegus; species Crataegus laevigata. Next base: position 37,824,484 of record OY756946.1, on the reverse strand, counting down.
TACCATCTGGTGCTCTCAACGTCTAACATAGCAACATCACCAAATAACAGTTGGTACAAATTGCCAAACGGCTAGACCGCTAGAAATCGCATTGGTTTAGAGAGTATGATTCTTTCCCTCTTATTCCTATTCCATTTTTTTAGGGAGTAAGATTCTCTTCCCTCTTATTTATATTCCCTTCTCTTTCCTTTTCTCACATATTATTTTTTATCTTATTGTCTTTATAAAAAAAATCAATATAAAATGTTGACGTGACTAAACCGTAACTAGACCTGTAAACAGATCGGGTTTATTGAGTTTGGGTCGAGTTGAACCCGACCCGTTAAGTTAACGGGTCACCCGAACCCAACCCGTTAACAATTTTTTTTTTTTTGCATAGAGTTTATTTTTTGTTGTTAAGACTTTATTGAAATTACTAAAACATCCTCAACTAACGAGTGCTAACGGGTCTAACGGGTTGACCCAAAATGACCCGTTATTTAACGGGTTGTTAACGGGTTCACCTGTTAGCGACCCGACCCGTTAAGCATCCATCCAAATACTAATATTAACGGGTCGGGTCAAAAATGCCACCTCTAACCGTAACCATTCAAATAAGAGAGGAGAGAAGGAAAGAGATATTATGAAGGGAGAGAATCCTCTTCCTTGGTTTAAACAAAATTTTCTTACAAGTGTACAACTTTGGGAAAGGATCCTCGCCGGATCCCTTTCCTAGGGATCCTAGGGATCCCGTGATCTCACCCGTTTATCGTATATCGTGCGGTCTGAAATTATTTTAAAATTTTAAATTTAAATTTAAATATGAATAGTATCTAATGATTTCTGACCGCACGATATACGATGAACGGTTGAGATCACGGGATCCCTAGGATCCCTAGGAAAGGGATCCGGCGAGGATCCTTTCCCTACAACTTTAATTAGTTAGACAATTTAAATCATGACTTGAAGTCATCTGATTCTCAAAAAAAGAAAGCTGAGGACATTTGAATCTCTCCACTATGTCATAAGACCTGAAATTTTTAGTCATTGTTTAAATTATATCAATTATATCAGACCCAAATTTCTTTATAGCATATATGGGAAAAGATCGGAGTGTTAGAAGACAGTTTTTTCAGTGGGTAAGAAATACAAGTGTATATACGTCTCATTATACAAATGGAATGACGTTTAAGAAAGAAAAAAAACTTTCATCCACTCATATAATAACATGACGTAACGACCATTGTTACGGTCGGAGGAAGTATGGGAAGAGCCATGAATTGATATGGCCACATGTTGGTCTGCAGAACGAATGGAGCCCAACGAGCGCTGTTTTTTAGCCTGAAAAACTGAGGAACAAGCTTGGTGAATAGTGGGCAGAGGGTTTATCAAAGGAATTTGGTCCTGAACGGCGGAGAAAGACTCATTAAGCCCCATGAGGAATTGCATAAGCTGTTACCGTTCATTTTTTGTGCCACAAGAACAAGTGCAATGTTCATTGTATGAGGTAAGTTCGTCCCAAAGGCCTTTGAGGCAAGTAAAATAGGCGGAGACGGATGAAGTACCTTGGGAGATGGTGATGAGTTCACGGTTGAGTTGGATGATGTGAGAGACGTTGCTTTGGTAGAACCGTTCGCAAAGGTCGTCCCATGCGACTTTGGCAGTGGTGGAAAAGAGTACAGACTCAGCAAGATAAGGCTCCAAAGAATGAAGAAGCCAAGAAAGAATCATGTTGTTACTGTAAGAGTATGAGTATGATTCTTACAAGTCTTGGGATAATTGATATTATAAAGAAGTCTAAATCTGATAAGGAATGCAGTCTTGAGAGAAGTTCCAATTGGTTTTGGAAAAGAACTTTGTGTTGGAACTTAATAAGGTCTCATGAATCTTTATGGTTTGTATGTCTTTGAATCCTAGTCCAATTCTGATAGGGAATGGATGGAGGAGCATTATATATTTATGGTTCAAACCACTGCTCTTGCGAGATCAGCTTATGTTGTTCTAAGTCCTATTGATTAGAAAAGCTATTGTGATCATAAAAGAGGAGAAGGTTTCGAGCACAGAGGCTGCAATGGCTTCTTCATCTGGTTCCAATTCTGCAGATAAGTTCTCGATTCTTTCTCATGTTTAAGTTCATCTCTTGGTTAAATGAAGTTGTGATTTAATTGGTTGTATCCATGTTTTTAGATTGATGAATTGAATCTGAGATTTATTCTTACATGTGGTATCAGAGCCTAGGATTCTAACCATTAAATTCAACCCATTCGAAAAACCATTGAATCTGGGAACGAGCTATACTGCCTGGGTTTTTCGAACTGAGCTTAGGACTCTTAAATAAATAAATAAATTTTGCGACTTCCAGGTTTCGAAACTGGTTTAAACGAATTCGCTGGAAAATAGTTTCACGAAAATGACATTGCGTTTTCAATAAGCAGAGAATTAATAAAATAAAATTGACCGTCAGGATTTTTGGGGATTGATCTCGGGCCAATGGCTGGTGCAAACCTTAATGTTTTCATCTTAGATGCATTGGTGGTATGTGATCTCCAAATAATGACAAAATATATTTAAACTATTACCATTGCTTTTTTCTGCAAATCTATTAGTTGAGGTTGTTTTCTCAATTTGGGGTTTTGATTAGCAACTTCATCGATCAAAACATGTTCTGGGTTTTGTGATTCTCTCAATTTGGATGATTATTTCCGTTGCGCTGTTCCAAATTGAAATCTGCAGGAGGTATGTTTAATAATTCGTATTGTTTTGTCAATGTTGGCTTCATATTTCAATGCATAGATTGGGTCAAGGTTTTCTGTTAAGTTTTTAGTAAAATTAAAATTACGATAACGAAACCCACGATGAACTAATCCTATTGAAATTATCAAAAGTAATCTGGAGACCATGACTGATCAATCATGAATGAGACTGCAATTGCTTTATACCTTGCAAAATATATGTATGCATATCTGTCATTAGTGCACGATTTAAAATCTAGGTTTTGTTTGATTTTGTCAAAATTTCAATAACAAAACATGAAGGTCTTAATTGAATGAACATAATTAGCATGTTGATATTTCTGATTAGAGCTGATAATCAAGGCTGAATTTTTCCATATCTGCGGAAAAATTTTGATTTGCATTTTCTACTGATCGTTTTGTGTTTTCTTAAACAACCATGAAAAATGATCATTATGCATGAGACGTCTGTTGATGCCTGTTGTTGCATATGTTGTCTATAAGTATGCAGTGATTAAAAGGTATGATTGCTTTTAATTCTTTCAATACCTGTGTATGTTTTAGCGCATATGAATCTGCTTTGCTTCTGCAGATTATGTGAATCTGGTATAAATCTGGTATGATAACAATTTATATTATGCTGCACGTGGGAAAGGGTGAACTTATTCTTGCTTGCTTCTTTGGAGATCAATAAAGTGATTTAGCAAAACACATTTATCTTAAACATCATAGTTCTAATTTTGAGAATTATTGCTTCCGCTGTGTTCATTATGATGTCTGAAGATTGAGGCAACTGTGGTTTCTTAATCCTTTATATGAATAAAGATGTGCATTAAATATGCCTGACCAAATATTAGTAAGATAAAAGAAAGATGAAATCTTGATTATGATGACATTAATAAGTTTTTGTTTGTCTAAGAGATATTAACGTTCATGGTTTGTTTTTTTTTTTTGTGGGAATTTGGGTCGACGGGATTCTGGTCGTCGCTTTGGCGATGATTTTGGTTCGGCGCGTCTGTAACCATGGCAATCCGTATGGATGGGTCTCGAGCATTGATGGATAATTTGTTTCGTTGATTTGGAGCCGAGGAATTGCAATCGGGTTGTCGAATACGAGTCCAATGATGCATTCAGGTAACTCAGTTCACTGTTTCATGCATAATTAATTGTTCTCCTATATGCGTGATTATAGTGCGATGAGTTGGAGCATAATGAATTAGGACTTTTTCTATTCCGAGTATGCTTGTTTATTTTGTGAAGGCACGATTAAACTCGAAATCCCTATAGATGCCAACTTATGATTTATGTGAGATGACTGGAATCATTCTTTCTGCATAAAGATTCATTAGACTAATATTTGGTGTACACATTGCTCTTCTATTTTGTTGAGTTAGAGCCTGTGTAATTAGATTGGGTGGAAAATATTGTTTTGTTGCTATTTTGTTGTCTCAAGCAAATGTAAGATTCTCATTAACTTGCTTGAAACTTGGAAGCTTGCATCATGATTTTCCATTATGAATTATGATAATAGAATTTGACTTATTGTTGCTACCAAATACATGTGGCTTTTATGTGGGTCTGATTGGTTTGAATTATTCTAGAAAAGCAAAATTGGATTATACGAGTATCCATAATGACGTTTTTTTAAATTATGAGTGTAATTCATATCCCAATTTTGGTTAGACTACATATAATAGGTTTTGGGGGTGTTGCCATATATGTGAATGATGTAGTTCGGAATCTTTGGGTTCGTTAATGCCAATATGTGCACTGTATAACCAAAAACATGTGAAGGCTCTTGTGTTAGTACCTGTATGAAATGATATAAATTGTTTAGTGAAACCTTGTTGGCAAGAATGCATTTTGAAACTCATCTCACTTGATATATTGTAAGTGTAAGAGATTTGATATTATGTATTAAATCTATAAGTACACTAAATTTTAATGGATGATTATCTTGATTATCTTGTTTTAATCAAGATGACTTGTGCCTTTATATCCAGACATTATCAAATTTTAGTTGATCTTGCTCGATGGGTATTGAACTAGTTAGGATCAAATTGAATGCAAGAATATTGTGCTTGCTATTCTGATTTTGATTATTTTTGAAACTGGTGATTTTGGGTTTATGTGAGATAAGTTTTTCCGAAAGGATTATGACTATCTTTTGATACATAGACTGTTTGCATAATGGTTTAGGTGTATTTGACTAAACTGAGATTATGCAATTGGTAAGGAATCGGGAATCAATTGGTTCATATCTCCGGTTTCTTTATTGGCTATGCAGTACATTCTGCTTATGCTTAAGTGGGAGAATCATATGTTCGAATGTAAGCATAAGGTTATTTAAGCCGGCCATTATAATTCATTTGGATGCTTGAAAACCAGATTAGGGTTTTGTTGAAGCAATTGGTAATTATTTATGTTACTTAATTTGTTTAAGTAATGAGAAGTTTAGTGCTATTTGCTGGAACTAAACTTAACTTGATATAGTGGGAGCAAATCAATTTACGTGTTTGTTCTGGTCAAGTAAAATCACATTGTTGTAAATACAAATTGGATGAATGTGATCATGTAATTTGTTTGTATATTGGTTGCTGCAATTGATCACATTGATAAGATATTCAGTGTATTGCAATGACTGTTAGTTAATATAGTTGATATTAACTTATACTTAACTTGTTTGTGTTAAGTATAGCCTAGATAAGTGGGAGCAAATTGGTTTGGTTTTTGCTATATTGGTTCACATAATTACGAAGTGCAAATTAAGTATGTTGTGATTTTTGAGTTAATTCTGCGATGTAACAGAAACGATTCCTAAGTTCAATACTTTAAAATGCTTGGGTAAGTTGTATGTGAGGTTAAGCTTTTGTTATCCAAAAGATTTGGTGGCTGTATGAGTGGGAGTAGACGTCTTGGTTTACTCTTAGAGCTTAGATACATTGCTATGAACATGAACTGGATATTGTGATTTGTAAGTTAAATCTGTATTTTGTGCTGCAGAGGCAATTATAAATTCATTGTTTTGGTTTATGTAAGCTGGTTGTGCCTATGTACTAGTGTGATGGTGAATGACTTATGTGATAACCTTTATAATAATTTGAGATGATTATCTGTTGTGATGAATCATACTCAAGTGGGAGAATGTAAGAGTATGAGTATGATTCTTACAAGTCTTGGGATAATTGATATTATAAAGAAGTCTAAATCTGATAAGGAATGCAGTCTTGAGAGAAGTTCCAATTGGTTTTGGAAAAGAACTTTGTGTTGGAACTTAATAAGGTCTCATGAATCTTTATGGTTTGTATGTCTTTGAATCCTAGTCCAATTCTGATAGGGAATGGATGGAGGAGCATTATATATTTATGGTTCAAACCACTACTCTTGCGAGATCAGCTTATGTTGTTCTAAGTCCTATTGATTAGAAAAGCTATTGTGATCGTAAAAGAGGAGAAGGTTTCGAGCACAGAGGCTGCAATGGCTTCTTCATCTGGTTCCAATTCTGCAGATAAGTTCTCGATTCTTTCTCATGTTTAAGTTCATCTCTTGGTTAAATGAAGTTGTGATTTAATTGGTTGTATCCATGTTTTTAGATTGATGAATTGAATCTGAGATTTATTCTTACAGTTACAGCGGCGCCAAGCAGCATGAGAATCAGGATCCTCGGAGTAGGACAAGTCCTCAACATCGCCATTAATAAAACAAGTTTGTTCTTGGTGCTCAAGGAAATCTCCATACCTCACGCCCAGGTTGTATAATTATCTCCATTCAATTTTTTGGAGACAAGAACAAGGTTAGGGTGATCAGAATGGTGAAGGTAAAATGGGGTACTGCTAGCAGGGTCTCCCATGATGGAAGAAAAGGAATGGCAGAAGAAGGTTGCCGAAAAAGAAAAAAAAAACTAAAGAAAAGCTAGGGTTTGGAACCTGCTCTGCATACCAAGTAGATACCCACACATCTCTTTTTACTTCTTTCACACTCTTTTAATTTTTAGCCGTCGGATCGGATGAATTGAAGAAAATCAAATAACAGAAATTAACACTCACCCCCTAAAAAATTTGGGGAAAGCAAAACAAGACCCGGGTATATGGGCTGAAAAGTGTATTGCACACCAAGGAATTATTGCTACAAGTTCGGAATACAACTATAATTAGAATTACAATCATAATTAGATTTTAACTGTGTTTCTACTTGTGTAACAGTAGTGCAATGCTACATATGGTTGAAATTACGTCAAGGAGTAATAACACTAGCTCATGAGCAATTAAAGTGCTGACAAATTACTCAAGTAACTCACCAGCATTACTGCTACTGCTAATGTAGTGATGCACACAATGTCGATGCATAGAGGGGACAGAATAAGTAACTTAACAATGTAGAATTTATCTACAACACATTTTTTTTACTTTCTACACAAATCTTTCAAATTTCGGTCATTAGATTGAATGAATTAAAGAAAATCATATGACATAGATTAACAAGAAATGTGTAGAAGATAAAAAGATGTGTGTAGATAACACCATCATTTATCTAAATGCATCATACATGGAATGAAATGAAAGGCCTTGTATAGAAGTATTTTAGAATAATAATAAAAGGACTTCCTAAGCGCATAACATTTAGCAGAATAAATTAAAAGTGATTTTGGTTTGCAAAAGCACTTAAGAAGCATTTAGTAGTACTTTTTCGAGTAACTTTTTTTTTTAATGAAAAGTAACACTGATTTTATTTGGAAGTTTCAACGTACTCCTAAACGTGCTTCCATTAAAAACGTTTGTGTTCTGCGGTTAGTATGTGAACTTCCAAAATTGATACCAAGAATTATTCTCCTTTGTTTTGCAGTGCGAAGGCTGAATGATCATGATGTCACTTGCAGATCAGGAAGCAAATTCCGAGATTTTCAAATACTTATTCATGCGCAAGCACTTTGGAGGCCTTGGATCGTACTTGTTCCATATACATTCGAAAGTCTTCTCTATAAGTGCAAATTTGGATCGTGGTAATGGTTCAGGCTTCAATTGGATTGACTATCGCGTTTAGAGATGTGTCACCGGGAAGAAACGAAGAGCGGAGAGTATTTTATTGTACTCATGAAACTACCTTCTAGTGTGTAGCTCTAGTAATGAAGCTGGTTTTACGTCAGTCTCGTTTGTACTTGTTTGATTATAGTGGATCTAATGGCACATTGCATGCGGATGTTTCCTCACGTTGATGCTTTGACAGCAACGGGGGGAAAGCAGAAGGAAGGGATGACGATCAGCAGATACTGAACCAGGTAAAATAATCTGAACAGTTGCAGTTACTTGTAGAGTTAGGCGGAGAGCAACGAAGGGGTGTGATGGTTATCGTCGTAGAGCTCAATGTACATTCTTCCGTTTTTATGACCATGGTAACGAGTTGAGATCTTTTCCGCACCTCACTGTTGGGTGCCTAAAACAAATCTGGACAGTTCAAGAAAAAGATATCGGATGAAATTGGTCGGCAGAATGGGGGGGATTCAATTTGAGTGGACCAATTCGCTGGTTCTTGGTTCCGGACAATGAGATCCAGAGAAAATCGCATCTACATGGTAAGTATCACTGCGCATGCATTTCGAAGTTTTTGTCCTCTATTTTGACAGACAGGATGTAATGGACCCTAATGTTTTACGACCGGGAAGGTTTGGTAAGCAAGTTTTTGTAGATGAAGGAATCTACTTTGAGCAAAGAAACTCACTTTGAGCAAGCACTGGCTAAAATTAGTCTCTAAAAGAAGAGGGACGGATCAGTGTCGACATTGTTTGATGCCTAGTACCTTTCAACAAACAAGTCTTTCCAACACTACCAACTTTCTAAAAACTTCGTTTTCCATTGATTTTCCGGTGCAGGAACTGCAGAACTACAGAAATTTGGAACCACATCTTCACCATACATACAAACTCTATATTCGAGAACCGATTGTAAAAAAAATTTTAAAAAATCATTCAAATTTGAATTTTAAGTCATCCAAATGTATTGAATAAATGAACAATTTATTAAATATACTACTTAGTACTCACACCCTTGGTTTATCTATATATTTATTACTCACACACAGTCTATTTGTTCAATATATTTCATTGTCAATGAAAGTCCAATTTACAAATAATTGACCGCATGGAGTCATTTTATTGGATGGTCAAACCAAACAAATCTTATTCATGTTGTTATAAGAAGGTACACCAAAATTTTTAAACCATATTGCAAACCAAATGATATGTCACCAAAAAGAAATAAACACGTTAATCAGCACTTAATAATACAATCATCAATAACTAAATCATTGGGTTTACAAATTTTTTATTTAAAAATTTGGTTTCCCCCGTTACCCCAAAGAAATAAAGCCATATTATTTTAAGAAAACTAATAGTACCGAAAGTGTTTCGTTAAAGTCAATTTACTCCAATTGTACAAAGGAGCCAAGCAATAGTAACAAAAGAAAAGAAATTTGGGTTATGGACCACTTGTCATCCAAAATCCTCTGTCATGTCGTTCGGGTTATATATGGGCTCTCAGGTCCGGCCTGGCCCATACTTTTTCTCACAACTCCGCCATTCACCAACTAAAAAGGCGCCGTCGTCGTAATCAGCGGAGAAGTAAAATTTCAGAGAGAGAGAGTGAGAGAGAGAGAGAAACAATGAAGGGGTCGGACTCTGAAACCTCAAGGAAATCCGGCAACAACAAGGACAAGTCCACAAAGCCTCCCTTCATTCCAGCCAAAGACGACACCAAACCAGTTCTCCAAGACCCTGTCAGTCTCTCTCTCTCTTTCTCTCTCTCTCTCTCTCTCTCTCTCTCTCTCTCTCGCTGTTCAATTCTAATGTTTGGAATGTTGTTTTGGTGTTGGCAGATACTGAGATCCGACCCGATCGAGACGGAGGAAGCTGTGCTCCGGTTGCCTCCCTTCCCAATTGCCAGATCAACAAACCCTCCGCCCAAAATGAGTTGAACTCTTGTTTCTTCAAACAACACGATATTCTATTCTGAACTACTCTACTAACGTACTAAGTGACGGAGAGAGATTCAAACTCAGATGTAAAATTAATTGATGGATGTTTAATGTTTTTATACTTTGGTGAATGAGAATGATGATTGTTCAATATTCCACCTATCACGTTTCAATTCTCTTGTTGATGTTTCATCTCTGACTGCCAGATTCTAATGTTCATTACAATTTAACTTTTGGTAATCTAAAAACGCCCTCAGTTATTTTAAAAGCACTTCTAAACAAACCATAAAAAGCGTCAGACAAAGTGCTACTCAAGTAAACTCGAAGGTTAAAAAATTTTGTTCCCGAGTAATCCAAGGACATTGTTCATCCGAGGAAATAACTCCGAAATAACATTGTTCTCCGGTGTAGAGTTGCAACAAAGATGAATAAATCCTACTGTAACAACAGTGAATCAATTCTCCTCTTCCGAGGATGCCGAATGAACCTGATCTTGAAGGTTTGGGAAATTTGCAGGCAGTATAAACAGGGGATCAGCACCAGCAGAACCTTTAAGAGCAAGACCTAATGCATAGCCCAGTGCACGCGCAACAGGAACAGCAACAGCATTTCCAACCTGCATGTACCTGAAACGATTCCAAACGTAAATACCTAACACCCCTCTAGATTGAATTAATAACTAGCTGGTAATCGAGTGATGTCTCAAATTCTAACTCCTTTGTACCTTTCTTTTATAGGCCCGCTGAGCCTGTAAAAATCCGGAAAGCCTTGTAGCCTGGCATTCTCACGAATTGTCAGCACCCTATCTTGCTCGGGATGCATAATTGCCTAAAAAGAAATACAAGAGACTGAGCAGATGATCGTCTTTCTGTGTCTGAAAATAATTGTCAAATTACATGAGAGTATACTTGGTTATGAGGTTCAGCTCTTGTGACCACTGTTGGCACAGTTTCATCCCACCACAAACGGGCAAAAGGTCTGCATAATTTCATTCAAAAATCATATTAAGCAACCGAACCACACAGCAATAAGTTTAAAATTTTGAGCAAAACTCGAATTCTTACTTCGATGAAGACCCATTCACGAAACTCATAGCATAATCTGGGATCTACCATTACAACGTAATTAGAATCACACAAAGTTGCAAGAAAACTAAATCAGTAGAAACCAGATAAATTTTTACCAACGGTTTCCCAGAAGCCAAATACACCCTGGGTACTTCGGGATCCCACTCAACCTTGTTATCACCACGCACGCGAACTCCTGGAAGATCTCTGAAGCATGCACCCTAGTTCCCAAGAAACAAAAGTAAACATAGGATTCTGTCATGGAACTGTATAAATGACAAAGCAATGTGACCACGCATTCAATGATTAAGAACGGACCTTTCTCTTGGGAACTTCACAAACACGTGCATAATCATCGGCATTCAACTGCAGAGGGCGATGATCATAAAGAATGTTTTGTATAGAGTTGTCCTTTGAAGTCCCCATTAGGTCTGTATTGAACAGAATGTTAATCAACTTTTGCGAAATATGACAGTTTCAAAAAACCATATATCAAAATTCGAAAAGAATTGGAGCATCTTGCATTCTTTGCTTAGTCTTATAAGCCTCTGAAACGGTGTCTTGGGTGCCACCCCATAGGGCATCTCATCTCTTTCTTCATTATTTGCAACCTATGTCCAAAGATAGATAGAAATAAGAAAGAAGGAATGTGAAAGGAAGAATAAAATAACACCTAAGAAATAAAATTTTAGAAGACATTACAGCAGGCAGATCGGAAATTGCATCATCCAGAAGAAGACTTTTTCCTAATTGGGTCTGATGACCTTCGTCATAAGCAACAGCATTACCCTGCATTTTCACACGTTGTTTTACTACAAAACCATAGACCACTCAAAACATAAGCACTTGAACTCGTACCTCAAACTGTGTAGGAGTAACACCCCTTGAAACAACGTCATGTGTAGGAAGTGGGTACTGGGGCAAGATCTGCAAAACTCAAAACAATTAGCCCACGAGATTAAACCTGCACCATAGTAAAACTTGATAATTTATCCATTCTACCTCAGTAGGACGCGCCCCCCACAAAAAAACTCGCATACGGAACTGCGGAAGCCCATATGCACCTGCTGCCATCATTCCCATCCTCACCTGATAGTTCATATCGACAAGGCGTCCCAAGGCATATCGTCCAAGGAAACCATCGGCAAATTTTAAAATATCGACAACATTTTCCATCAAAACAAATTTTGGCTTTAAGTACCGAACTATGTCCATGTACACCTCTAACTGTTGGTTTTTGTCATCTGCTAATGGACTTTCCGTGTTCCTAAATCTGTTGAAACCACTTACTCCTTGGCAAGGGGGTCCCCCACACACCACATCAACATCACCCTACAGCAGGATATCAGAAAATGTCCAAAACCAATATTAAATGAAAATTTCATGACGATAATCTGCATTCAAGCATCTACAAATTCCAATTCAGGGATTCAGTGAAAAAATAATTTACTTACCGGTAAAGGCAATTTTTTCAGTCTGTAACCTTCAGTAATAAAGCCTTTGATAGCCTGCTTACAATGCCTGTTTGACAGAAAAACATGAGCTTTAGTTTAAAACATAACAGTATGTAAATGATTTAAAACATGCGTCTGATAATCCTACAATCATAAATAACAGTTGCATACCCTAATTCATTCATTGGCTCCCAGGTGTCTTCCTCGGGCCCATATCCCTTCCAATGAATCTAAATACATCACAAGGCAAGCAAATTTTGCATAAGGAACTAATGAATTTAGATTTGCAATAACACGCACTCACATACTATATATCGCCATAAATATTTAAAGAACATGAATTTATAAATTTCAAAGTTGATACCTTAAAGTATATTCCCTTCTTTTCTGTTTTTTTGGGGTCACCAAAACATACTCCTACCACGCAATCAACTTCAAAAACTTCAGAATCATTCTTGACATTTCCACTAACATCTTCCTCTTCTTCATCTTCTTCTTCCTCTTCTTCTTCCTCTTCATCATCATCCTTTCCAAAGAATTCAAGTATACTCTTATCTACATCCTCCTCTAAATTGTCATTCTCAACCAACTTTAAACACATGCATAGTTTTCTCCATGCCTTGAGCATTGTGAGAAAATCTTCAGCAGCTTCATTTCGAACCTAATGTGTGAGTTAGGCAATAAATTAAGCAAACAAAAAAAATAATTAAAGCATCACATCAAATGTGAGGAAAACGGGAAAGATACAAACACAAACCTCTGTCTCTAGATGGTTTTGTGCCAAACTCTTACAAGCGTACTTATTGTAGTCAACAGCCCATCTCTAAAAGACAGACAAGAAAACAATATCAAGCTTTGCCTTGACATAAATTTCAACTGATGTGAAAAAAAAAAACTAAAATTGATTTAAGACATTGGGACTTACTGTAACAAGATTGACATTGGCTAAATGTGCACCAAGGCACAGGCCAGTAGACATCGCTCCACAACCAGAATATAGGTCTAAGAGCCTTACTTCTGATTTGGCACACTCTCCATTTGGCAGCTTTGAATCAACCTCGCTATCCAAACAAACATCATCCTCAACAGAGATAGTTGAGTCATCACTTCCAGTCTGCATATTTTCTGAAATTTCAAAATAAGAAATAGCTTGTGAACACATTGGAGCCTTCCAAATGAATGAAAGCAACAACCAGTATCATGACAATAAGTAGAAAGAGAACAATAACCTGCTGGCAGATTGACAAAAGTAGAATACGGTAGCAGATACTTGGTGTCACAATAGTAATTGCACACTGGAATTGATTTACTCTTCAAATCTTTGTCAACCTGAGAAAAAAAAAAAAAAAAAAAGATAACTCACCTCATGCTGGACTTAATGAACAAAAAAAAAAGCATGAATATGGAAACTTCAAGCATACATTTAGTGTCAATCTAGCAATATGAAGTTTTTCAAGAAGACAATTCAGGGGGTTATCGTCCCGGACATCTGAAAAGAATACACGCCCACAAGCAACAGTAGCACAGTGCTTTATGACCTACAAGAAAACTAATAATTCAGCACCCAATAACTGGATCCTTACTGTTCAACGCAAGGAAATCATGAAACAAGGTATTTCGAAAGAGAATCACGAATTGGTTTCTTTTTAATATCTTACAGTGTCTCGTGATCTATAGTACCATTGTGCAGTAAAATACAATAGCCCACCAATTGCCTCAAACATTTCCACAATCTTACAAATGTAGGGCTCTTCTTTCTCCCCTGACTAAACATAAAAATGAATGGAAAACATTGTCAAATCACATAATATGGAAACAAAACAATAGTATACAAAAACAATATGTGCACATGAATTTTGCTAACTTTTGTAGAGTTGCAATAGGGAACAGTTATGATTATACAATCAGATAATGGAGCAGACCAATTAATCTAATCTTACTTCCCACTTGTGAGTGTTTCTATAAATACTGCGTAAATGAACACCAACAAACGAGTCATGCAAACTCACAAATACATGGGCATCATCATGGAGATCATAATTGATTCCATCTACCGACGCCTTTGTGTAGTGACGACAAGCTTGAATTATATCTTCATCACTGTTTTGGATTATATTGAACATAAAAAAACCAAAGGTACACAATCAAAAATCAAACAAACAGTAATCAACCTGATAAAACACAAAAGGACTACTTGGAGTAAGTCAAAGAAAAAATACACAGAAACTAAAACTTACTCGTTGGATTTGTTTTGCCCATTCATCTTTGGCTTCTGCACCAATGCAAGGATCACGGTCAAAACTAAATAAGAGCACAACATCGTACAGCATTCCGCCAACATATATCAAGTTAATACGAATGGTTGATACTTGATACTCAAGTTTAATATCTTCAGCATGCATTTCGTGAAGCAAATACAGAGGCAGATGAATCACCTTCTCTTCTTTTGGTCACTACTAACCTAATGCATCAGTTTGCTTCTCAAATTGTCCTATTACAATATAAGTATCCAAGAATTGTAATTTTCCTTTCATAATATTTCTTCATTTCTTTTCATAACCCAAGGAATAACATAAAACTCACAACTGATAACTAGCAATGCATAATTCTACCTACAAGGCAAAGACTTTATGCAGCTTCAAATAAAGTTATTGGGAGGGGAGGCCGGCATGCGGGAGGGAGGGTTTCACCACACCCGCCATGCCACCACAACCACCAGATTCATCCACTGCTTCCAACAAAACCAGAAGACACTTTGAAAATTCAGCAACTTGAACAATAAGCAAATCCAACAAAGAACTGTAAAATCAAGTTGAAAGCTTTAAACCTAAAAATTCTTACCAAAGCTTCATATTACTTGATCATCTATAAACCCTAAATCTCCAACATTTTCACCAAATCCAAGCTATATTCTAAAAAAAACTAGAATCTTGAAACAAAATATCTCACCTTTCCCACATATCTCTTGGGGTATTGCTTACGAGCCTCCTCGTCCTCCATCGGTTCGCCAAGAAACCTCGCTTCCTCTCCGTCATCATCAGCCGCAGCTACCTCCTGAGTCACTGGCTTCCTCGGCGGAGAAGCAGCTTTTTCCACAGTCGTTGCTACCTCCTCTTCAACTCTCGCCTCCTCGGTTTGCCTCAGCTTCTTAGATTCCAGAGGAGAACCTGAAGAGGTTCCGGCCTTCGCCTTCCGCTTGCAAGCCATTCTGTGTACGGCGCAGAGAGAGAGCGGAGAGGGGCTGAATGGCCGGAGAAGACGGTGGAACTTAGAGAAAGAGAGGGGTGGGCAGAGGGTGAGAAATGCGCGATAGGGCTTTTTTGTGAGTGCGTGAGTGATTGGGATTCTGTTTAGAAGTGGGCCGTGAAATTTTGAAGGAGGGGGGGAGTGCGGGCAGTGTGGGCGGGAAAACCGAAATTTTGGAAAGTGGGATTTGAATTTTGAGGTGACGTTTTGGTTTTGGAACATTGGGACTTTGGGAAATTTTTTGTTGTTGTAGAACGGAATGTCAAGTTGATTCAACGATTCTTATGAAACCACGTGATTGTATTCCGACAAGTGCGGAGGAGAATCGAAGCCATGTTGAAGCTTAGGATTTATGCATCACCTTTTTGCAGTGGATAGGCAATACAGCATTACTTGGAAAGTCGCTCTACATCGGTAATGGAGGATTTTTCAAGCGAAAAAAGCATTGGATATGATCAATTAAAGCAAAACTATTCATGCACGCCGCCAATAAGATCCAAATAAAATTGAGGGTTTAGACCTTGGCTCTTGAGACTGATCAAAATTGTAATGTAGAGGACAATGTCTTATTCAAAAGTGGTTAGTAAAAATGAGGTTTTTTACAAGTTCCGTTTGAAGAGAGTGAAACTAACAAAGTTGCAAGTCAGTGAAAACCTTAGAATGGCTGAACACTATTTAATTTTGAAAGACTATTGATCTTCATGATTGAATGTACCAAAATGTAGCTCTGGTATTCGGAGTCGAGCAATTCCCAATGCAAAAATTCTAAACAAAATTACAATCTATGAGAAAGTTCAATTTGTTATCTTGGTGGAGGACTCAACCCTTTGAACCATGGTTGGAGGCGAGTGTTCCATTCCAATATTTTAGAAAGTTGACTGTTTCAATTTTGACATTTTGAATTATTAAAATACAGCATTAGTGAGGCTGCAGACAAAAGTACTTTCACTAAGAGAAATAGAAGTAACAAATTAATTAACTAGATTAGATGAGTCAAACACAGCATTAGTGAGGCTGCAGACAACGGAACTCCAAACATAACAAAAAACAGTTGACATAGAAACGTACGACAAATATGAGATCCCATTCTCAGGACCAAATCTAGCTAGTCAGGATATGTACATGAGAGTTCTTTCGCGTCACACAATACTATTGGTGCATGCTTGATCATCAAAAGGACTCTGTTGTAGGATCAACGGCGGTTTTAGAATTCATTAGGGTTGGGTTCTTAAAACTTTTAGGTTTGTAATATTTATTGTAGTGAAGATTACAAAGTCTTATGAAGAGGAAGGCCGCAACGTAGATAGAATAGGCAGCACATTTGAACCACAAAGGAAATGGGATGGTGAGGGATATGAAGAAGGCTGTGACCCCAAAGAAAAGGCCAAAATTATGGAAAAGCCGCGCGATCAATATTCCGGCAGGACAGTAGCTGAAGTGAACAAACTTGCTTACCAAGATACAAGTGAAGGCAAGCAAAACTGATAGTCCAAGAAAGTAAAAGATTACAGGGAGGTGGCCGGAGTGAATTTGAACGGGAAGAAGCGCTAGTCCAATCGCCGCTGTCAAGCAAAACACGATGATCATGTTTGACCAATCTAAGTTGTTGTTGTGGTACTTCCAATTAGTCTTGTCTGCAACCTGTTGCATTGCAGCTTCTAGATCTTGTTCGCGGTCGCGATTATGATCATCCGGACTAATTATAAGAACTTTGAGTAGTTGGATTGTCTTTGCCATAAGTACAAAGAGAAAGGGCTTTATGAACTGATCATAAGAATTATTAACAACACAGTTCATTTTTCTTCCGCACAAGAGATTGAGAGATACTGAGAATGGTTAGAGGTCCTCATTTATATATAATATGAGGAGGGAAGAATGAAAGAGAAAAAAAGAAGTGAGGGAACTTCCTCGTAATTTAATATAAAAATTAGTCCATAAAGAAGGAAAGGTAAAATTAATTATAACTAGCAACATTCGCTTACACGTTCGTAGATGTGATTATGAGCATCGATATAGGAAAATAATTTATGTACATCCTCTCTTTTTTCGGCCGTTGAATTGAACACATAAAAAGGATCAAGGCCCCATTAAAAGATAATGGGGGAGAAGATGAATAATGATGTGCATAAATCAGTCCCTATCGACTGATTGTGTGAAAGCTCACAAGTATACCCGGACATGTGGACGATGGACCTTACAAGCATCCCTCAAAATACTATCAAATACACACCTTTTCGGTTAGACCAGGTGAAAATTGAAAAAACAGCGACACTGACCTATGTACTTAATCAAATTAAGGTTGACTACATAAGGGAACTAATTTACAGATGAGGATCCTCTCCAGATCTTTTTTGGGAGGATTTTTTTTTTTATGAATTTTTATTTTGAGGATTCTCTTGTGAGGATCATAGGGTCCTCACATCTTATCCATTTATTGTATATCGTGCGGCCAGTTTCATTAAGTATTGTTTGTATTTAATTTTAAATAAAAAATTTCATAATAGTTTATAGACGTACGATATACAATGAACGGATAGGATGTGAAAGAAGATTTAGATGGATCCAAATCCTTCTACAACCCCTCTTTGAATTCTGGGAATAGTACAAGAGTGTTGTTATGAATTGAGGCCTTTACTAGGGGTGGGCAAGGGCCGGGCCGGGCCCAAATTTGGAGGGATCAGACTGACCCGCTTAAAAAGGAAACGGGACGGGCCGGGCATCGCAAATCTGATCACTGGAACCAGTCCTAACCCAGCCTATTTGAAACGGGTCGGTTCGAGACGGGTTAATGGGTTCTCCCTTTTTTTCTTTTTTTTTCCAGTTTTGAACCCTTCCCGGACTTGCCATCCTCCAAAATCCTAGATCTTCGACTCGGACACCAAAACCAAAACCCAATTGTTTTAAAACCTCAATTCTCAAACCAACAAGCAAAAAAATTAGAAAAATCAGAAGGTTAGGGGAGAGAGAGAGATCGAGATGGAGGAGGTTAAGAATCGACAGATCCAAGGTGTGAGAAATCAAAGACACATGTGTCGGGAGAGAGAGAATAGGGGAGAGAAATCGAGAGGGAAGAGGTTGATAATCAACAGATCTAAGGTGAAATCGAAGACATGCGTCAGAAGAAAGAGACTGGGGTAACGAGAGAGAGAGGAGACTGAGGAGAGGAGAGTGACGAGAGCCTTCGAGAAGGTATGAGACACTGTGGTGGAGGTCGCAGTGGCGTGTGGGTGTGGTGTGTCTGCTATAGGAATGAGAGTTGTAGAGATGGGTGTGGTGGAGGTCGCAATGGGGTGTGGGTGTGGGTGTGGTATGTCTGCTTCAGGAAGGAGAGTTGCAGAGATGAGGGGAGAAGAAGAAACAAGGAGAGGAATGGAGAGTTGCAGAGATGAGAGAGAAGGATCGAGATAAGAGCGAGCGAGTGAGATAAGGTGATAATGTTCTCAAGACTGAGAACTGTCACGGGGATGCCTGGGAAATGGTAATCTTTTTAAATTTGGATGTTACATAAACGAGTCCCCGGGTACCCATTTTTTTATACTTCAGGACTCGGCCCTCCCCTAAAATTCTAAAGCCCCACCCCGCGCCGCTTCGTTTCTCTTTTTAAAAATTAAGAACCGGCATGTACCCCCGCCCCAACCGCGGTTCCTGTACCTGTTTTCCCACCCCTAGCCTTTACTTAATCAAAATGAGTTTTCTTATTTGAGCGATAGTCTAATATAGTGAAAAACTCAATCGGTATACATAGAAAGAAACATTGTCATAGTCAACTTGACTTACCACGCTCAGGCATGTTATAAAAGGGTTTATAAAAGCATTATGCAAAGAGGGATTCAGATTGTTGAGGATGCTTGAATATGTACTAATTAGACATGACATTTGTGACGTGTTTTTCTTGTTCGTGTTGTATTCGTGACATACCTAACATCTTAAAGGGGTCGTTTCATGTAACACCCGTTAAAATGAACGGATAATACCTAACCCAAACTCGACTTTTTAATATTAACGGGTAATATAACCTGACCCGCCCATTAAAGAAATATATTTTAAATCAATAAATAATCAAATAAAAAAAACATAGTACTAAATTAGTATTTACATATTACATAAGTGAGATCAAAGAATCCAACGACAAGGATTTAATCTCACATGAGTGAGATTAAATCTTATGGCTATTGTTGTAGTAAGATCTTTTAGTAGTTTAAAGTTATCAAACTAACTTTTTTTTATCGTGTTGAAATATGTTACCCGCAGGTAAACCTGTTAAGAAACCATTATTAATTAAAAGGTTCTTAAAGTATGACCTCCGTTGAGTTAACGTGTTGACCCATAACTTGTTATTTTCGTGTCACTTCTGATCAGATTAACATGTTATGTAAGAAATTGTCGAGTCTATGCTAAATATTCATGAGCCAACTGCTTCTGGGTTCGCAAATAACAACTCGACT
Organism: Crataegus laevigata; assembly: GCA_963580275.1. NCBI lineage: Eukaryota > Viridiplantae > Streptophyta > Magnoliopsida > Rosales > Rosaceae > Crataegus > Crataegus laevigata. The sequence continues at coordinate 37,804,595 of OY756946.1, read as the reverse complement.
TGTTTTCATTTTTATTAGGACGACACCAACGAAAATTTCCAAACTTTAGTTGAGCTGAGTTGCCCCAAAAGTAATTTTTCTGCATGCTCCAAAGTAATATTGAGATAGTTGGAGAGAGACCTTCCCTTTGCTTGAGAGCGATTCTCACCGTTCTTGTGAGTGTTTACAAATTGCGTTCAATTCCAGTGTCGCCGATCCTAGCTGCGGGCAAGGTCGGTGCGTGTTCTTTCGTCTTTTTCTTCGACTCTTCCTTTCCTTGCTTCCACTGCTTTTTTCCTCTTTTCCTGTCCGAATTGCCCCTTCTTTTCACTTCATAAGTGTCTCCCCTCTTTATTCATCCAAGCTCCAATCTTCAGTCACATTTTAGCGTGATTTGTTGCGGTTTATCGAGTTGGTAAGTAGAGATCTGGTGCTTCCACTAGGTCGGGTGCACCTAACACCACCACTTTCTTTTTGTTGTCTGCCTTTGTTGGCAGTGTTGCTTGTGGAATCCCACAGACTTCTTTCACTTGGTCATAAGTTCTTTACATTTTGTGGCTTTGCTAGGAGTGATGATTGGGATTGGATGATGAAATCAACGAGGCGATGCTCGTTGGGGGCGAAGATTTGTGTGGGTCGACATACATTGTTGCAGTGGTGGTTAGGCTCTTGCTTGGCTTGTTTGGCTGGTCTAATTATGCTTGTTTTTTTTTTTAGTTTCCGGGTCTTTGTATTGTAAGGATTTGTTGGTAATGAATTTTACCTTTTGTTCCAAAAAGAAAAATATTAAGCTTAATAGCCGGGAAAGTAATTTTTCTTTAATAGTCCAAAGTTCTATTAAGCATACCCGCACGTGCTAGGAAACTGAGATTCTAACCAGAATATTCAACTCATATGCTTTGGATTCTAACTTATATTTTTTAATTATATTAATTGTGGGACCTAAATATGAGTTAATTTAGCAAGTGGAATACTAGTTGGTGGAGTTTGTTTACACTTGCTTTTTGACGAATTTGGATCCCATCCGATTCAAATTGTATAGGATCTCCACATTTTAATTATTCATCGTACATTGTGCAGTCAGAAATTATTTATTTATTTATTTTAAAATTAAATATAAATAATACTTGACAAAAATTAATTGCACGATATACGATAAACTATTAGAATGTGAAGATTCCTAATATCTTTACAAAGTTGATTCGAAGATGATCCCCTTCTCTTTTTGACCGAATCTTGCTACTATTTTCCTTAACGGTTAGTTGTCTCTTTCCATTTGCTAATAATTGATAACAAAATGATTCGACCTTTTACGCACACTTATGCGTGTAATAATTTACTCTTTTGAATGTTATTTTTTTACTTTATAATTTTTTATTTTTTTATTTGGTTTATAATATTTTTATTTTAAAAAAATTACATTAAAAAATATTATAAATTAAGGATAGTGCTAGAGAGAGAGAACAAATTTTTAAACTAAATTTGTAAATCAAATGATGTGCTTGTTAATCAACTCTTACGTAATAATTCACCACATCATTTGATTTATAAAATTTGATCGCTCTAGCATTACCCATAAATTAAATTATTTTATTTTAAAAATTCTAATTAGAGAGGGGTATTTTTGAAATTATGAATGATTTTGATTCACCTTTTTTTCCTTCTGGCATTATATATACTAGTGTAGTGAGCGCGTGCAGAATGCATTTTTTAAATCACAGCGTGCTATGCACAACTTACGCGTTTTAAATGTATTTAGCCTAAATTGACAAAAAGAAAGTCAAATATTTGAAGTAAATTAATAATCTTAGATCATGATAAAAGAAAGCCATCATAAACCAATTAAAATAGCAGAATTCACATAATAAAACCGGTCTCTATAGAATTTACATTAAGAATAGAGAAAATAGTATTTAATAAACAATTGATTGAATCACATTATTGCTAGCTCATTGTGAGGCTAAGCCCACCCCCTCTCCCTATCGTTTGTTAAAAAAAACCATTTGACAACTAATTTAATCATATTATTATCCGTGAAAGATCGTTTTTTATAATCGACATTACACGCCTCTTAAGATGTTTTGAACATGTTTAAAAATAGAGAAGTTGAATTACATTATTACTAGTCTATTGTGAGGCACAAATTAAAAAAAAAAAACAGCGCAAAAATAATTAATTATTAAAAAAATACTGTTAAAATGACGAAAGTGCCTATGCCTTATTTGATGCATTATTTTGGGATGCCTTTGAAGATTTTTGTCTTGGGGGTATTTTTGTCCAAATATTTTTGTTGAAACTTGGTGACACCAAAATCACTATTCACTTTTTCATTATTATTCGCATGGGAAAGACCTTTTTTTTTATAATCGACGAATCACATTATTATCCGCGTGGAAAAGACTTTTTTTATAACCAACATTACGCGTCTCTTAAGATGTTTTGAACGTATTTAAAAATAGAGAAAATAATATTTCATGAACATCTGATTGAATCACATTATTGCTAGCTTATTAAGATACTAACTTAAAAAAAAACTGTACTAATTTATCACCGGCGCTATGTGCCTCTTAAAATGTTTTGAACACAACATTCATAATTTTCCTTATTTTTATTATATTTTTCTTTCCCCTTCACATGGACACCATCAACTTTCACTCATCCTTCCATTTTTTATTATTATTTTCTCTCTTCCCACTTATATTTATATTATATTTTATGATGACCAAATTACCCCAATATTATTTGATAAATTATATTGGGCTGCTTTTGATTTTTTTTTGCTGAGGAACATTTTCGTTCTATTATTAGATTAATTGTCTCTTTCTATTTGTTAATTATGATAAGAAAATGATTCAACTTTTGGATTTTTGTGCTGACTTCTTTCTGTGCATGCATGTTTACTAGCTTCTTACTACACGCTCACGCGTATAACAGTTTGCTCTTTTGAATGTTATTCTTTACTTATAATTTTTTATTTGTTTAAACATTTTTTATTTAAAAAATTTAAGAAAATAAAGTGAAACGTGGGCAGTTTTGTTCTGTTAGATAACTATAAATTAAATTATTTTATTCTAATAATCTTAATTAGAGAGGGGTATTTTTAAAATTATGAACGATTCGCCATTTTTGTCTTCAAACTTTTATATGTAGATGAGTACTAGTACAAATTAGATGGCTTCATTTTCATGCCTTCTTCTACCAAATTTTTTTATAAAGCAATCCCCAATCTAGTTGGTATATTTCAAGTTTAAAAAAAATCACATTTTCGTGTAAGGTCCCAGACTTTGTTTATAGCTAATGAATAGGCTTCACATAACCTAAACTATTAATGAAAAACACTTAATGAACTATTATTGATAATAAGGATCAAACAACAAAAAAAGAAGAAGAAAAGTAGTAGTGATAGGGCACTATCATATTGATTTTATTCAATTCATTCGATTCAACCGCTAAAATTTGACAAAGTCTATGAGAAGTAAAAATGAGCATGTTTTGGGTGAATTGCACCACACCATAGCACTATCCTATGTTAAAACATAAACAAATTGATAGTACATATTTTTTGGGATATGTTTTTTTTTTGACAAAAAAATATACTACATTCATAGCATTCACCATTCAGCATTCTTCGAGGTACTAGGAAGACTCTCTCAAAGTTACATATCCAAATCAACCACTTAGACCCGGCCGCCACAAGTAAATGGTTGCCTCAAATGTTACCTATCCGAATCAGCCACTTAAATCCACCAATGGTTGCCCAAAATGGGATAGTTAAAGTGTGTGAATCGAAATTAAATTATTTGGTGCTTGAAGAATTCAGAGTGTAGGAAAACATTAAGGGTCAAGAACAATAATTGATCAGTAAAAGTCTAGGTGTGTAAATTAAAATATTTGGTGCTTAAAAAATTCAGAGTGTAGGAAGATATGAAAGGTCAAGAATAATGGTTGGTCAGTAAAAGTCTAGGAAACTAATTAATATGTTAATTAAAAGGGTTGTTTTATTCCCACCCATATATTGTTAAACACAGAGCATATACTTAATACATTTCGTATTTATTTTTTCAATCAAAGTAACCTCGCATATTCGTTATTCTTTCACCACCCAAATACGAACCAATTATCCTCTTCTTTCACTGTATGCAAATCAAGTTCCCCCCAAACCTTATTCACATATATTGTGCTTCTGCTTGTGTATATAGTGTTGCTGAGTGAGGAAGTCGTAGTCTGAAAAGAAGGAAGATTACTCCGTAATATTTCCAACACTTTCACTTTCCATTAAGGACTTCTTGTGTAAATCATTGTCTTTCCATTAAGTTTTCAATTTTCCTCAAATAGGATAATATATTTAACAATCATCTTTGCTTCAAATCATTGCCTTTTACATGTTAGTTTTAGTTAGCTTCAAAATAATTACTTTAGGGGTGTATTCAGATTTTTTTTTTATTTTTAAAAAGGCTTTCTAGCCAAAATACCGTCTGAGATTTGCCTAACTCCTCATTTTGGTCATTTAGATTTGAAATCAATAGAAATTGTCCCTGAGATTGTCCAACAACAATTATTTTGGTCATTCGGTGAAAAATTATGTTAAATAAGGACCCAAATGACAAAATTACCCTCAATATGATAAACAATAGGCCAAAATGATTTAACAAAAATTGAGGGTATTTTGTCATTTTATCCTTATTTTATGGAGATTTTTTTATTAAATGACCAAAATGATTGATTATGGACAAACTCAAGGACCAATTCTATCAAGTTCAAATCTCAGGGACCAAAATGAAGAGTTATGCAAATCTCAGAGACTATTTTGGCTAAAAGCATAAAAAAAATATCTTTATGGGGGCTTGATAGGATTTTTCATGAGTAGAAATTCTTACTCAAAAAAATTTCATGTCCGATTTATAAAATTTTGTGCTTATAATAGGAATTGTTCATGATATGAATTGCTATGTAAATATCATTTTGTAGAAAATGAACAGTTTTGAATATAAGCACAAAATAATCTTTATAGTATGATTATAGTATGAATGGTTCTTACCATAAACATGAAATTCTATGAGTCGAAAACATTTCTTTTTTAGTAAGAGCTCATACATTCTCGCGCATTTTGTATGTGAAGATTGCTACGAGGTTTGTCTGGATAAAACCTTAGCCGAAGCCCCCTTGGATATCGTCAGTTGTCAGTTTGGCTTGCATTTTTCCTGGTCTACTGAGGCGAGCCAATGTATCGGCTATGCTTCATCCTGGCGGTCCTTTTATTGGAACAATGTCGGATGCGAATGTGATTATCAAAAAGCTTAGAGAAGGTGATCAAAAGTTGAGCTTTGGTAATAGCGTCTAGTGGATATGTTTCGATGAAGAATTTTCTGAAAAGAAATTCAAGAGTTCAAAGCACGCTATCAGAAGATGAATGGGACGCAGCTTATTTGTCTTGAGGAAGCAAGGTGAATCTGATCGGTCACATGTAAATGGTAGAATGACACAAAGGGTGTTGTGCTAAGATAGCACCAAACCCACAGGAAATATATCAAATGGAATGCAAGAACAAAAATAGAAAAAAACACCAAGATTTTAACGAGGTTCCTTAACAGTTAGTGTAACTGGAGTACGTCCTCGGAGCAGTAAGAGCTCACCCAATAATCCACTATCAACCAAATGAGAGTTTACAAAGTGTTGACAATCTCATAACCCAAACTCCAATACACTAAAAAACTCTCACTTACCAAAGAAACAAATAAAGAAAGAAATATAATGATTAATTTCTTCTCTATATAAAGTTCAAAACTAATACAACAAATACAATTTTGATGGAGTGATAGCTAACTAATAAGAGGAGCACACTTTCTTCTTCTCTCCATAAGGGAGCTGCGGCAGTGGCTCTTTTTTTTTTCTTCCTGTGCTGCTCTCTGTTTTTTGCTTAAACAAAAGGCAGCAGATGCTGCCAATTAAAACCCAAGGCCACCTCACGTGGCTATCACATGGGCTAAATAAAAGGGCCCTTTAAATGGGCTGTTAGGCGAATTTGGCCATATATTCAACAAAGAGAAGATGCATATATCGCAAGAGGACATCCTGTACGCTAGCAGTGATTAACAGAACACACCAATGATACCTCAAATGTTCATTTTTGTAGCAAAAGAGAACGACGATTTTTGCTCGGCCAAATAGGTCAGCAGAAGAGCTCGACTCCTACATTGTTCTACTGTCTAGTTCTTGCAATGGATGTAATTATTCAATTTAATCAAACAAGAGAAATCCTAATCATGCATTTTGGGCCGATTAAAACATTATGTGCACATGAATTTGGCTGACTTTTGTAGAGTTGCGATAGGGAACAGTTATGATTATACAATCAGATAATGGAGTAGACCAATTAGTCTAATCTTACTTCTCACTTGTGAGTGTTTGTATAAATACTTCATAAATGAATAACAACAAACAACGAGTCATGCAAACTCACAAATACATGGGCATCATCATAGAGATCATAATTGATTCCATCTATCAACGCCCTTGTGTAGTGACAACGAGCTTGAATTATATCTTCATCCCTGTTTTGGATTATATTGAACATAAAAAACCAAAGGTACACAATAAAAAAACAAACAAACAGTAACCAACCTGATAAAACACAAATGGTGCGTTTGTTGCGCTGGACTATTTTGGACTGGACTAGTTTCAAGGACTAAGGTGGACTGGCTTAGACTAGACTAAGCTAGACTAACTTAGTGAAGCATTTGGTGCAGTGTTGGGCTAAGAAGCTGAATAATAACAAATTCTAATATTATATTATTTAATATATAAATTATTAATATTTTATTATGATCTTATATTTTTCTCCATCTTTTCCTACTATTTCCGTTCCACACCTTCAATTTGGTATATTTTATATAAAAGTTGGTTGTGAAATGGATCTGAAAGAGAATCGAATCGGAAAATTAATGATTGATCTAGGTGACCGGAGATGACGAAGAGTCTGTCGGGAGTGGTCGTTGAGCATGACAAGAATGAGAGAGATGATAGTCTTAGCTAGTCCAATGGTTATTGGGGGGGGTCTCGCTAAGACCTCTTAGTGAAGGGTTTTGTCCATGCTAGTCCCCTTTAGTCTCATTAATGTTAGTCCTAGCATGAAACAAACACAGTATTGGACTAACAACTAGTCCATTCTAGTCCAGTCCCACTTAGTGAGAGCAAACAAACACCCCCAAAAGGACTACTTGGAGTAAGCCAAAGATTGGAGTTGTTTTGCCCAGTAATCTTTGGCTTCTGCACCAATGCAAGGATCATTGTCAAAACTAAATAAGAACACAACATCGTAAAGCATTCCACCAACATATATCAAGCTATTACGAATGGCTGATACTTGATACTAAAGTTTAATATCTTCAGCGTGTGTTTCGTGAAGCAAATACAGTGGCAGATGAATCACCTTTTCTTCTTTTGATCATAACTAACCTAATGTATCAGTTTGCTTCTCAAATTTTCCAATTACCATTGATCATAACTATGCATGAAAAAAGTATCCTAGGATTGTAATTTTTCTTCATTTCCTTTCATAACCCAAGGAATAACATAAAAGATTCACAACTGAAAACTAGCAATGCATAATTCTACTCACAAGGCAAAGGCTTTAGAGCAACTCTAGCGTATCAAAGGCTCCCTAAGGCAACTTACTATTGAATCCCTCAATAAACAGTAATTGCCTTTTGTATTTCCACTCCTAAACTGAATAGTCATGGCAATATGCAACAAAATATTAGTATTTTTTATTTTATAAAATAATACAAAATATTTTTATTTGTAATTTCGGATAAAAATTTTAATCGTTCTTGTTGCGCCACGTGTCATTATCTGAAAATACAATTTTTTGTGATAGATTTTGTGACAACCCGTCCCGGAATTTTTATTTCGACGTTATGAAATGACCATTATGCCCTTGAGTTCGGGCGAACGTTTATGCATGAGATTAATAATTTTGGGCCAATTGTATAATTATCCTAGTTATTGAGGGCCAATGTAAAGTGAGAAAAATAATTGTGATTGGGTCTTGGTCCACACCTCCACCACCGACACTTCTCTCTCTCAGTACACCCTCAGACTGTCTCTCTCTCCTATCTCTCAACACGGACTCTCTCTCCCTACCATACACACGGCAAAACACACCCATAACCAAAACCTTGTAGATCGACGAAACAAATTACATATTCATGATCGTGAAGTCCATACGAACTCAGTGGTACCATTTTCAGGTAAGATTTCATACGATTTCACGTCCAAAACTCAAGGTTTATATTTGGCACTATTCATCAACTTTTTATACGTTGCGTTTTAGGAGAATCGGAGATCACAGGAGTGTTTGTTGGGTCCTCTAGATGCTCGGAGACGTTCGTTTGACAAGCTTTGACGTCGGGATCGTCAAGAACAAGTGTGGCCGAATATGTGCAAATTTTCCAACGAGATTCTCGTTGGTTTTCGAAGTTTTGAAGGTATAGACTTGTTCTACTCTAAATTTAGAGCATTTTGGTGAAAATTTCATGAAGAATGGTTGAGAAACGAGTGAGAAATCACACATGGAAGTTTTCCGGTCACCGGAAAAAACCAGTCTGGCGAGGACCACCGGAGAAGGCGCGTGGGGCACACGCGCGGTGTGCGTGGGGGCGCGTAGCTCGTGCCTTGTCCTGGCGCGTGAGGGCGCGTGGGACCTCCTAAAAATTTTCTAAAAATATAGCGACGTTCGTGACGTCGAGTAGATCGATTTCATATATTTAAACCCTATATTTGGACAATCCATGAAGATTTTATTTACGTTTCCGTTTATGTGTTATTAAACTAAGTTAATTAGAAATTTCTCGTATAGGTGAGACGTATACTGAGGACGACCGTAGCCAGGCCCGACGTGGGGGTTACGAACCAGCTACTTATCAGTGAGTGGGCAGTATTATTTTCCGTATACCTATATATACATATGATTTTCCCATAATCACTTTTTAAATGGAAATATACGTTTTATCGACTTGCATATTACTTGATTTGATGCATGAGTATTTAATTATACATTTCATGCATATGTTGGTGCCGAGGACGCCAGGTAAGTACCAGGTAGGTACATGCATAGTTGAGAACGAATAACGATTGATATACGTATGAAATGTGATTGAGATATAGTTGAGATATATTTGAGATATAATTGAAATGTGATTGAGATACAATTGAGATATTATGCTGATAACGATCATGAGATATGATGAATTATATGATGTAAGTGTTGAGATATGATGTGACATGATCAGATATCATGATTTGTTAGCTCATAGACCTGCACAGTTATAGTAGTGCTCCCGCCCAGAGAGGGGCTCAGTCTTTCACGTGATGTTCACCTCCCGCATCGCATGCTCGCCTTGGATCCAAGTTAGGTGCACAGTCTTGTCGTATAGGCCACTTAGTAGTGGGTACGACATGTAGGTGACCCGCGTTTATTCGCACAGTTTTCACGTGATTGTAGCACTAGAGCATACTACTTGATATACATGATATGTTGAGTAGACCACCAGATGTGGTATCGATATATGTGCAGAGTATAAATATAGGAGATGATAGAAATACTATGAGCTATATTTACAGCCGAGGGCTGAGATGATAGAAATGATATGAGCTATATTTACAGCCGAGGGCTGAGATGATAGAAATGCTATGAGCTATATTTACAGCCGAGGGCTGAGATGATAGAGATGCTATGAGTTATATTTACAGCCGAGGGCTGAGATGATATATAGTAGTGATATGATTATTGAAATGCATTGCATGGCATACATTGAATTACTTTAATAACGTTTTATGCTGAGAAAGATTGAGATATATATGTACGTATTATTTTCTGGGAACTATACAGGTTTTACGGAGAGGGGCTAAACTTTTGAGAAAAGATGGATTTTGAAAGGAACTGTTTTTGCTGACCCACTCCCTTTTGTTTTTCGCCCCTCCAGGTTCTAGATAGCTTGAATTCTGGGTTGGCACATCGAGGATCCTTCGGCCTTTCTGCCAGATTTGACATATGTAGGGCACCGATGGTGTAATTAAACTCTTTTATTTATACTTGACTGCACTCGACCTAGTACGCTCTGATTATGTATAAGTATTGAAGTATTCTAGCACACATTCTTATTTAGGTTGCTAGACTTCAGTTTTAATTAATTCGTACTACGTTATCGATCTTAGCTTCCGCACAGCGCACTTGGCTACGTCACACTCACGTGACGGCCAGCATGCCCTACTTTCGGGTACGGGTGTGTCAGATTTCGATAAGATTTTTATCCAATGCCATCATGCCACGTGTCGTTACCTTTTCAAAATCGTTGATGATAGATTTCCGATAAGATTTTTAACTAAATATTAATATTTTTTTTATTTTATAAAATAATACAAAATAATTTTATTTGTAATTTCAGATAAGATTTTTAATCATTCTCGTTGCGCCACGTGTCATTATCCGAAAAAATAATTTTTGGTGATAGATTTCGATAAGATTTTTATCCAATGCCGTGTGTCGTTACCTTTTCAATTTTTACGAATATTTATTTGGTTGTTAATTTATTTTTAGTTACTAACTAGATAGTAGCTATGTGGATTGTTATTTTTAAATATTCGTTTGAATTCAAGTTTAATCTTCTACAAAGAGTAACACGTAGACCAAATTTTTAGAGCAAATTTGCAAATCATATGATGTGTTATAAAAAAGGTTTAATTTAGTGCCCATTCATTACTTATACATATTTAATTAAAAACTCGAAAACATCATTATTTTTAAAGTCTCATAATAACAAGGTTAGTAAATAAGAAAAAAACACTTTACGTTTTATACAAAAATACTTTAAAAGTTCAGATGGGAAAACAAAACTCATCGTTTATCTATGTATAAGTTTAGAGTTTTTTTAATTTCATTCTCTGAATACAAAATATATTAGTCTTTGAAGACTTGGTGACTTTAATAAGGAATATGTGACTTGACTTTATGGCATCGGTGACTTCTAGAGGGAAAAGAAAATCTTTATCAGAAAAATATAAAGAGAAGAGTAAAAGAGATTGCATGAGATTCCTTGTGTGCATGCATATTGACACTAAGAGAGAGAATATTCAAAAGTTCATTTATAGAGAAATTTCGTTCATAGCCAAGATCAAGATCTAAAATATTTATAATATTCTAATATTTTCATTGAAATTTCTGTGTTTTTGGACTACCGATATTTCCGATGTCATCAATATTTCCATCGAAATTTTCGTGTTTTTTAAATTCTACATTTAAAAAAACACCAAGAGGTTTCAAACCCCTCCCATTTTACTCTTTCAACACCTTGACCACCATATCACTTATGTTTTTGTGAAAATATGCTAAAATATTTACATATTTTCTATACTCACAATGTTTGCCAGCTCGCTATATAATCAACTTAAATCAGTTAAATCCATCATGCAATGCATTTCCTTCTAATTTTTTGTGATAAACTAATAGATAGTTGACTAAATAAAAATCCAGTAAAGTTTCAATAAAAATTTCCAAGTTTTTCTTACAATTTCCGTGGTTTTTATTCAATTTTTATCGATATTGATAATATCTCGATATTTCCATTAAAATTTTCGTATTTTTGAACTACCGATATTTTCAATATTTTAGACCTGGGCCACGATAGACAAAGTGAAAAAAACGTTGATGAAAAACGTTGGCCGGGATGGCGGCGGTCTTGATGATTTGAGAAAAAGGAAACGTGACTCGTGGCACAGCACTTTTGTCTATATTGCCACCTTCTTCAAATTCTTTCAGAAATACCAGACCTGGAATCGAAGAGAATTGTGAGGATGTGAAAGTAAAAAAAAATTATATTAGTGAATTGAGGGATCTTATAATAACTTTTAAGAGGTTGAGTTATTCTCTATATTGTTAATTATTTTATGGTGGAATCTCAAATTTTTTCAAGGTACTAGAGCCAAGTTAGCCCATGTGTGAAGCCCAACTGCCACACGTGCTTCATTTCCAATTCGTATTGTCCACGTGTTTGACTTGAAAATTAGCTACACGTGTGTGTGAGAATGTGAAAGTAAAAGAATCCCACATGGGTGAAATAAGGAACCTTATAAAGACTTATAAGAAGCTGAACTACTTTCCATATTGCTAATTAACTTTTATAATAAAACCTCAACTCCTTCATAAACCTGTAGTGGCATTTGGTGAAAAACTTATATGTTCAAGTGTCAAGTAGCCAGCCATACTGATGCAGGACAACCTCAGTTTTGAATAAAAGTAGTTGTTCTGTTTGGTTTAAGTCCTGAAAAAAATATGTTTATGATTTGTAGAAAGAAAACATGGGAAGATTTATAAAACGACCACAGAAAAACATGAGAATGATACAAGTAAAAACGGGAAGATTTATAAAAGGACTATAGAAAAACATGAGAATGATAAAAGTACTGATAAACTTCACAGACCAAGAATCATCGACCACTAACATTATTAATATTATCCCAGAATAATCAATCACTAACATTACTTATTATTAGGTATTGAGTTTTATTACAAATGATTTCGGTAATATTAGATATGAAGACTTCCATATAATAATTGTATATTATTTTGTCACATTATTAATGTGAGAGTCTATTCTCCAACATGTCTCCTCACAAGCTGTCCCCAATTTCCACATCGGGAACTGGTTAAATCATTATATTGAAGTAGATATAATTTTTTGAGAGCCCGATCATCGTTCAGGGACTAGAGCCAACACAACTTTTTAAGGGACCAGTCATTCAATATCCTTATGATAAAGCTAGAACAACTTTTTGAAAGCTCAACTTAATGAGGCAATTTCAAGCCCAATAAATCTGGTCCGGCATAGTCCACACCACCATTATCATTGATATTATCCTAACTTAACCAACTATTACTAAGTGTTAAATTTTATCATAAAAGGTCTTAGTGATATTAATGGTGAAAACTCACATATATTAATTATATATTGTTTTGCCATATAACAGATGTGAGATTCTATTCTCCAAAAAATACTAGTATAGGGTTTATAGGAATAACTTCTAAAGCCCGGGGCATCACATTTAGAGTTAGGCTGCATTACACAACATAAAGAAAAGTAAAGCTCAATCAATTTTATTCAATCATTAAATTTGTATAAAACAATTAAAATAAATAAATTTACAAAGACCTAATGTAAGATCCCACATCGTCCAGGGGTGACGATCCTGTAAGTCTTATATGTAAATTCTCACATCCAATTAGCACGAAGCTTTTTGGGAGTTTACTGGCTTGCGAGTTCGTCGGAACTACGAAGTTAAGCGAGTTCGTGCAAGAGCAATTACAGGATGGGTGACCCACTGGGAAGTTTTCGTGTGAGTTCTCAGAAACAAAACCGTGAGGGTGTGGTAGGGGCCCAAAGCGGACAATATCGTGTTATAGCGGAGTTGAGCCCATGAAGTGGTTGAGTCCGGGCCAGGATATGACAATTTGGTATTAGATCCACTCTTTTGTCGGAAGTGTGCCGACGAGGACATCGGGCCTCTAAGGGGGGGGGTGGATTGTAAGATCCCACATCGCCCATGGGTGAAGATCCTATAAGCCTTATATGTAAATTCCCACCTCCAATTAGCACGAGGCATTTTGGGAGCTCACTGGCTTGAGAGTTCATCGGAACTCCAAAGTTAAGCGAGTTCGAGCGAGAACAATTCCAAGATGGGTGACCCACTGGGAAGTTCTCGTGTGAGTTCTCAGAAACAAAGCCGTGAGGGTGTGGTAGGGGCCCAAAAGTGACTATATCGTGCTATATCGGAGTCTAGCTCGGGAAATGGTCGAGTCCGGACCGGGATGTGCCACCTAATGCTTCCTCAAACCCTGGGCTATTTGCCAAATTTCCCTCCAAAATTTCCCCCAAACCCAACCCAACCCAAGGGAAATCTTTAGGTAAATTCTAAATGCTAAACCTAGGCCAAATTCTCCCCAGGATTTAGCCCAGAAAATGGTGTGGGCACCACCAGCAGGACCATACCCGCATAGGCATGTCTTTTTGGATTTATTGTATTCAACGGCTGAGATCAAATATAATCAAATCTAACAGTAAAAAAAAAGATTTAACGACCCAAATTTAAATCCAACAACTAAAATAATTATTTAACTCAAAATTCATCCAAATTTAGTGATTTTTTAATATTTATCGGAATTTAAATATTTTTAGGTTAAAATGTTCATAAAATTAAATTATGATAATGCAGGTAATATTTTTTTAAAAAAAAATTACTTTAAAATAAAAAAAATAGTCTAAATTTATTCTTTAATAATCTTGGGCTAAAAAATTTAGGCCAGAAGGGTTGGGGCAGAGAAACTGTTTCTAGGCTAAAAACTAAATTTTCAGGGCTAAAAAATTTGGCTTTTAACCCAAGGGTTATAGATGGTCTAAGGGTAATAAAGAAGGAAATAACCTATATATCCCTAAAAGAAGTAGGAAATTGAAAACTACAGAATTAGGCAATTAAAGAATAACGACATGCTGCTACTTAGTACTAGTGGTATTTCTCTTCTTTAGTAAGTAAGAGGTTTTAGGTTCGATTCTCGCCAAAAGTGAATTTGAACCATATTGTTGCTAGCCCATTATGAGGCTAAGCCCACCCGCTCCTCTTAGTGTAGATAATATTGTTTGTTAAAAAATATATATAATGGCATGCTGGAACCATATAAGAAAGCAACCTTTATTTAAAAAACATAAGTCATTTAGTACTACGATATAGTAGTATTTCTCTTCACTTGTAAATGAGAGGTCTTAGGTTTGATTATGGCTAAAGGTGAGGTTGAACTAGATTATTATGGGAAGTCCATTGTAAGGCTTAATCAATTCCTCCACTTGTTTAGTGCAGATATTGTCGTTTGTTAAAAAAAAAACATAGATCATTAAAGATTAAAACCCCAGACATGAAAAGCCAATATTTTCAAGCTTGACGCATATGACTTGCGGTCTTCTTCACATACAAGCCAACTTGAGGTTCTAATTAATCAACGTCTTCAGGGCAGTACGTATAACATTGATTGCTATAATCGGAATACAATTTGTGAGCAACTTTTGAACCAGTACCCAAGAGGTTTAAGCACATTTCCAACCCATTGTTCTAATCTACATAATTGCTATAAAACTTAATATGTAACCAAAATGCCATTCAAATTTGTTTATAAAAAGTTTTAAGATGGGTACTAGTTTAATGGAGACGGTGGTTGAATAGGTTTCAACTTGAAAATCTATAGTAAACTTCATATAAGTCCAATTTTGTGAGCCAATATTGGGTTTAGTCCACTTTGTTGGATTACGTTCATTTACTGATTATCCATATCGGTTTTTCCCCTTGTGAAAGATGTCATCCCTTATTTATAGGTCTATCTTTTACTCAATTTTATAAAATATTGTTTCTCCTTTTTCACAATTCTTTCTTCTCTCTCCATGGTTTTTTTTTTGAAACAAGTACGATATTCATTAATAACTGGAATCTACATCCATGGTTAACTACGTTAATTGGTCTATATTGTAGGTACTATATATATATAGTAGTATGAATTTATAAATGTATGGAAGATGAAATTTCTTTGAACTATTTTTATGGATGATACATAGATTAATTTTTGCAGGTACTTCTATATATGTTAAATGTATTTGATCAACTTATGATATAAGTATCATATATGATGACATATAAATTTTTTTAAAACTATTTTCCATGAAAGTGGTTAAATTTTCATATTTAAATATTCAAATTAAAATTTTGAGTAAAGATGCATAATCAAGAAACTTAATTAAAATTGAAAAGTAGGAAAATTGGACTAAATCCAATAACAACTCAAATTCGGATCTCTGTCAAAGTACCCGAAAATCTAAGTCAAATGTTAAATATCAAGTTATTGCCACATACATACCACACAGTAATACCCTATACATATGCAGATAAATAAACAAACGAAATGTGCACAACAGATGTAGGAATTACCGATACAAATTTCACCACTGAGGAAATCCATGGGCTCTTAAATTAGGACAAACACTAAGAGGTAAGTATAGAAAGATTTACAAAACTCATTAACTAGATACACAAACGAGTAGGCAATTTTGTCCACTCGCTGATTACCATTATAAGAGTTTGATTTAATACATCTATTCGACGAATCTCGAAACTCAAACTTATTTAACGCTAACTAATGGGTTGGTGAGGATGTGAAAGTAAAAAAGTTTTACGATGAAAAAAGAAACCTTGCAAGGCTTATAAGAGTTGGATTACTATCCATATTGCCAATTAGTTTTATGTAGGACTTCAATTTTCTTCACGGTATCAAAATAGGTTGGCCCATGTTCGAAGCGCCACGTGCTTCGCGTCACCCATTTCATGTTGTCAATGTATTTGGCTTGAAAATCACCACACATGAAGGAGGTGTGAGAATGTAATTATAAAAGAGTCCAACATTGATAAAACAAAAAACCTTGCAATGACTTAAAAGATGTTGAAATACTTCTCATATTTCCAATTAGTTGAAGATAAAAAAAAAAAGAAAATAGCTTCAAGGAAATAACTCAAATTTTCTTTTATTTTTATTATAAATAATGAGAAATCGGATTCATAAACAAAGGGCCAGCCAAAAGCCACAAAGGCGAATACAAATACATGAGGGAAGTACATAAACAACATTTAAATAAGAGATGGTATTTTCCCAACCAAATTCACAAGGGATGAAATCACCTTTGTCGTGAAATCCAACAGGATTGAATACATCAACAACATAAAGCAAAAGTAAAAATAAAAAAGTCACAAGGAGGGACAACAAACTCATATTGAGTTGCTGCAACTTATTCTGACTCATTAAGAGTCAAATAGAAAACTAAAACTTGAAAAACAACTCACACAACGACTCTGGTAGATCCATTGTACTTTATTCATTATTTGGGATTCAAACTTGATAAACAAGTTTGATGTCCTCATCATTATCATCCACAGATACTTGAATATTTTTCATATTTCTTTGGCTCTTCTTCAAGAAAGTTTTGAACCAATTCGCAGAGCGTTTTGGGTACCTTGTCAGTGCACCGTCATAGTCTACATAGTTAAGACCAAATCGACTACGATATCCCTCTGCCCATTCAAAGTTATCCAGTATCGACCATGCAAAGTATCCTTTTACTTTAGCACCTGATCTGCGCACACATATAGAAAACAAAGCAACCAAATGCATTGATATGGATAATTAAATATTAAAAAAAAATTGTAAGAAGGCACATATATATATATATAACACTATAAATAGCCTTATTGAATTCCTAAACAAGGTACTAACTGAATTGCTGCTCGAAGGTGACAAAGGTGGTCACGATAGTAGTTGACTCTTATGGTATCATTAAGGGCTTGTTCGAGTGATAAGCTGCTATTAGTGAACTCATCGACGCCTGCAACATAATGAATTATTATATGCGTTGATAATTTTCTCTAAAATGAAATCTGCATTTAGTTTTTGAGTTTAGACTGCACCTAATTTAGTTATGTATACACATGTGAAACTTTGATAATGCAATTAATTAAGGGTTGAAAGTATTGCTTACCATTTTCAGTAATATAAATAGCTGGATCATTATACTTTTCCTTGGTATAAATCATAAGATCGTGAATTCCTTTTGGATAAATGTATAACCAATCCGAAGCAGCCTACAAGACCATTTAAAGATAATTGAAATTCACATGAGTTATGTTTTTATGCAAAAAAATACTTATTAATTCTCCAAATGCCAAAAACATTTAAGTTCAAATTGGATGTGTACCCGTGGACCAATGGATTTTCCATTAACCTCAGCTGTCATAATATACACAAATATTAGAATCTAATTATTCTGGTAACTTAATTAATTGCTTGAAATAAGTTTTTAATTTGTGCTCACTTGTCGCATTAACATGAGGATCATTTATGTAGCTTTCAGGGTCAGATGAATTCTCTAGTGGATTGCTTGCATATCTAGCAGAGTAGTAATTGATTCCTATAAAATCATATGACCCGTTTAGAGAATCGGACTGCTCTTTTGTGAATTAAGGTAATCGTGATCCAACATATGTTCGCATGCTCCGGGGATAGTCACCGGTTGTGATTGGGTCCATAAACCTACAAAATATACAGATATTCCAAGCATGAACTCATGGTAGCTATAATGTCTTGCTAACTATATATATATTTTTTATTTTTTTATTTTTTTTATATAAAAAAATCCGATTGAAAAATACTAGTTGATATATATGTATATTTCAATAATATATTTACCATCCAAACATAAAATCCAAAGCTCGATTTGCAGCATCTATATCTTTTTTTGACTTCGAAGCGGGCTCAAACCAGTGTGTCACTACCGCTAATCCTATCGCACCATTTTGATATGCCTACATAAGAAAGTTCAAGAATATACATTAAGAGGTGGACAAAAATATCACCGTTGTTTATCTCAATATGCCAAGTATTCCTAATTTATTGTAACTAAATACTACTAATGCCTCAAATAGAATTTTTAATTAAGAACCAAATATTCAGTCCCAAATAAATAATTAATTAGACCTGGTATTTAGTCTTGTACAACTTCACAGTGGCTGCATGAGAAAGGAGTTGGTGGTGTGTCACCAAATATGGTTCAACAGCCGAATTTCCACCAATGCAGTTCAATTTTTGCCAAGCAGAGCATCGTCCCGGTGCGTGAGTCCCGATTGCATAACCATGGTTACTTACAGTAAATGGCTCATTCAAAGTGAGCCAGTGCTTTACTCGGTCACCAAAATGCATAAAACAAAGATCTGCATAATCTTTAAAGTGATCCCTATATACACATTTCAAAATGCATTTGTTAATAGTATTGACTTAAGTGAATAATCAATATTATTGGGAGAATAAAATTTCTTCGCTTACACAATACGAGGACTTAATAAGCCACCATACTCGTCAACTAAAGCTTGGGGAATATCCCAATGAAAAAGTGTCACAAATGGCGTTAGACCTATATATAGCAGGATCAATCAGTAATTAAATTTTTATATGTTTACTGATTAAATGTCGTTTTATGAGTGCGCATGTAGATCTCATGATATATTAAGATAAAAACATAACCACTGCGTAGGAGTTCATCGATTAGATTGTTATAGTATTTGATTCCTTCCATGTTAACTCCCCCGCTTAGCTTTCCATCTAATAATTTGAGCAAAACTATTAAATAAGTGAATACCTATCAACAAGTAGAAATTAAATTAAGTAGAACATATTAAACTATAAACTAATTGGTCCCAATCAAATATATGGATTGAATCGTCAACATTACTTGGTAACAATCTCGACCATGAGATAGAGAACCTATACGAATCCATCCCCATATTCTTCATGATACCCACATCTTCCTATAATGACACAAAAGGCATCGTCATAAGAAAGAAGCTGAAAGTAAAGGTCTTGTCTTCAATATGTCTCATGTTTTCTTAAGGATCCAAAACTTAGTGTATATATACGTTGTGCTGATCATGATGATCAACTTCAAGAACAAAGGATGTATGAAATAAAATTTTGTGACGTTGGAACCTTGTAACGGTGATACTGATCAATAGCGATGTCTCCATTGCGTCGATTAACGATCCTTTCTGCAATTAATTAACCATATTAATTTTTATTATCTACAAAATAAGTCAAAAATCTTGTGAACTATTTAAATATGTGTATATATATATATGCATGTGTATGGATATAATGGTTTTCACTTTACTTTTGAGGGAGTACCTTATATTTGACTCACGTAATGGTGATCGATTAAACATCATTGTATTAAAAAAAAAGTTGAGCTACCGTTGAGAAACAAAAGAATGGCTTAGCCAAGCGTCAATAGCACATTTTAGCGAAGTGATATGATTAAACAGACCTGGATATTGGTGGGTGTAGTTATCCCATATGCTTGGTCCTCTGCCATGATCATTCCAAGCACCTTCTACCTGAAATGTACGTACCCAAAATATTTAAGAGTACATACAAAATGAATATGTGTCAATATATCCATGCAGGGATGCTAATTGATTTGACGTTGAAATTAAACTAAACCTAAGTAACTATACGAAATGGCAGATTAAAACAAATTAAAGTGTATTTAATTAGCTAAGCCCTAGAAGGGACTGGCCTGATAAGATGCGGAAGCTGCACCAAATAAGAACTCTGGTTCAAGAAAATCAAAGCTTTCCCTGTTTAGCAGACCACATTTAACTGGTCGATCAGTATAGGCAGCATTGGTTTTTGTCGATGCGAAACCAATGAGTAGTACCATACACAAAACAAAAGCAAAGAACGATACTGCATTGCCATAGTTAACTGTGAGTGTTTCTTGCGTGTCTTCCTGCCATGCTGCATGGCGCCGTTTATATAGAGTACGTACGTACAACTGTACAAGTTAGAAAAATAAACAACAATTTTTCTCTTTCTTTTTCTTCTATTATTTTCTGGAGACAACCGGGCTTTAAATGTAACGCCTCATTGAGCGTACTACTACGCGTGACTTATATTAATAGTTGGAGTAAAATTTCTGTAACCAAAACGTTGAGCAATGGGTAATATTTAATCTGGAAACATTGGTAAACTAAAAATCTTATTAAATATATAAGCATATAGTGTTCGGATAATGTTAGTCGGTTGTTTCGGGAAATATATGAATGACTTGGTTACCTGGGCAAAAAACCTAAAGCTTATTATTTTTTTTTAGAGAATCCAATCCTAATTCAATCTTAAAATTAGGAGAAATGAGTGCAGGTACGCTTAAAGACGATTACTATAAGAGGAAAAAAAAGGTAGCAAATAATCAAACTTTTTCCTTTTATATACTTTGTAGTTAGAAACTAGCAAGTCATCCAAATCTTCAAATGGAACTGCACATTAACCTAAAATAGAATGGAGTTTCTTCATGTTCATGTTATAGTTTTGTATTTGTCCATTAATATCATACCTCTGTATCAAGGATATATTAACCTTGTCTATATGTGTATATTAATATATATATATATATATATATAAAGCCAATCCAACGGTCAAGAGGGTATTTCTATTTTTTTTTTAAATCAGAATCCCTCTTGGTAAGGGACCTGTATATATATATATATATATATATATATATATATATATGTGTGTGTGTGTGTGTGTATTTTCTTTATATTTCTTCATATTCCCTTTTCATTATTGCAATCCAATAGAAAAAGAAAAAAAAACTCATCTTCTCTCCATGTCCATATAATTTTGCATTTTGTGACTTTCTTTGATATGATAAGGACTTAGAGTGTATTACTAATACATAAGTTGACATGTTATAATATGAATACATTAAAAATATGGAGGAGGATTGTCTGCCCTCCTCCTTTTCATGCCCTCTGTTTGTGTGATCACGATTAAGCCACGTCAACACTTTATATTACTATTCATTTTTGTCTTATTATCTCTATAAAAAAATTATAAAATGTTTACGTGGCTTAATCGTGACCACACAAAACAAGAGGGCACGAGAAGGAGGAGGGCAGACAATCCTCCTCCTAAAAATATTACATGGTGATGTGACAATTAAACTGAAAACTTTTTTCGTCAAAATAGAAGCGTAAGAAACTATGAAGTAGTGGATAGAGAATGAAAGGAAAAAAAAAGGTAGAATAGACATTTAAAAACAAAAAATGAACGTCCCAAATCCAACAGGATCATCTTTGAATTTTCTTTGTGAGGATTTTGAAGACTTGTGAATTGTGTTCGTTCATCGTATAGATTAGCTTTTGTCAGATACTATTTGTATTTAATTTTAAATAAAATAATTTTAAATAATTTATAATCGCACAATGTACGATGAATATACACGATTCATAAATTTTCAAAATCCGACGAAAATCCGGATTCAATATATTTCGTTTCCTCCCCATCCCTGTATGCCCATCCCTGTATGCCCATCCCCATATGCATATCCCATCCCATCTCCTCATTTATCGACTGACACCACCCATTCGTATTCACACGTTCTCTCACGAGCAACTCAATGCCACCACCTACCCACAATAACACGTCCTTTCCCCCGTATCTCCCCATCCCAAGACACACCCAACCCTAAGAAAGCATAATCATTTACTAAACAATAATGGTATTTGGACACAAAAAAATTCGCCTCATTGCTGAAAAACTCTATGATGCAAGTGAGTTCTATCTTGGTATATAGGTTGGACCATCTTTATTAGAAAGTGTATTTAAATAGCATTACTTTTCATTATATATATTTTTATTACAAGCAATATTACTACTTTAATTTACACTAAGGAAAAGAGGAAAAGTTTGAACCCCGAAAAAAGTAAGTTGAACATTTATACTTTAATCGCTAACACAATTCACCACTTGCTTCTCCATTAAATGTTAGACGTGGCAAATGTGAGTGACCAAGTTTTATGCACCTGGCTGCTTGGACAAAAATTTGACAGAGTAATTTGAATAAAGATAACTTACAAAGGTCTCTAGCTAGAGGGAACTACGGTTGTCATTTGATCATAATTCTTCTAGGATTTGCTTAGCTAGCTGACAATACGTATATTTCTAACCCTTGTTTCAAGTCAATATATAATATCATCTACTCTATGCAACATTCTATCCGTTGATTAGTAATTAAGGGTTTTTCTCTCCTAATTTGTAAAAAGGATTTGATTTTCCTTATACACACAACCATGAACAATATCTTCTTAATATTCCTCCTCTTCTTCATTGATTGAAGCAAGCATGCATGGATTGACTTATTATTCGTTCAAACCAGGCCTAAACCCTAGGGACGAGTCAAAAACCAATGTGGAGTATCAAGTATATATTCTCTCTCTCTCTCTCTCTCTCTCTCTCTCTCTCTCTCTCTCTCCGTCCTCCACCACCTCCTCCTCCTGAAACGAAAACAGATCACTCAATACAGCCCCAACGAATCCCAGTCGCTGCACCACTGTTGCATCACTGCCGACAGAATGATTCAGTAGTCCCGTGTAACCACCGGTTCTCCAGAAAGGCACAGGTCACTTGTCGACGTGAATGATGACATGTACAATTAGATCTTTTTGGTTCTGAAAAGCGGTGGGCTGATGAAGAGATGGATTCGTAATTGCTATGGGATCATTTGACATACTAATTAACGATTTGATTAAAAGAAGGCATTACGTATATCTTTTTCCTGAGTTTATTTACCAGTACCTAATGTCTTATTACAAAGCCGGATGCCAATTTGATCTTTGCCTTAGTGTTTCAGATGTGTTATAGCGTTTGTGTCATGATACCGAGAAAGCTGGAGTGAGTTTAAGGAGTATCTACTAGCTCCTCGTGTAGGGATCCCCAAACCTTAATGCATGCTCAATTATTAGTACGTCCAGCCCAGCCAGCCCAATTCCTTTACCACTTTTTTATAGGTATAGGTACGTCCACAAGTTTGCAATTATTCCGAGTCAAATTACGTCGGGACTAATTAAACTTCATCGGTTAACCCGTTTTGCCGAACTTTAGGTCAATAGACTGTTATATTAGGTCCATGCGGACTATGCCAACCCACCTTACACAAAATCAATCAAGATGGAAAATGTTGAATGAGTCTTCGCAACACCCCATTTATATGGGAGAGAAATTTGGTCATTTTAATTTTTAGTAAATCTTATTTTTGTCATATTGTTGTGTATGTCGTGTGCATATCAAAAAGAAGAAAAAATTCCTATTTGTATCCCAAGATTAAGAAAATAGCCCATTTGTGTCAACTTCCCCAAAATAAAACTGACCTATCATTCCCACCCATCACAAGATGGTAGAGCATGCATTAAAATGCCATTGTTGATATGTAACATTTTTAGCGTATATTTTCCCAATGTCCCTCTGCTTAATTATGATATGTACATTGAAATAAGTGAAAGCTTTGTTATTTCTAGAGAGATGAGAGATTATTACACTCTGAGCCGATACAAGCTTATATACCCTCCAAATTTAGCGTATGAGCCAAGTATTCTATGTAACTAACTTTTAACAAACTAACTAACTCCAATAGTTGATGTGGCACTATTATGATGTGTCAAATGATGTGGCAGTCACCATATATCTTCAACATCCCCCTGCAATCTCAACTGGGATTGTAAAAATGCTTGACAAACAATGACTATGAAGACCATTGGTAAGAACATCTGCAGTATGCTCCTTAGTGGGAATATACAAAACCTCCAAATCTCCTTACTGCACTCATTCTCTTACAAAGTGGTAATCTGTGTCAAGGTGTTTAATCCTTGAATGAAACACCAGATTTGCACTTAAGGCAATAGCTGATATATTGTCACAGTGAATTGTTGGTGGTGCATCTAAAAATACTCCCAAATCTTTCAATATATTTTAGATCCAAGCTATATCTGATACAGTATGTGCTAAGGCTTTATATTCAGCCTTAGTAGAACTCCTTGACACTGAGTTTTGTTTCTTCGATTGCCAAGAGATTGGATTATTGCCTAAGCACACCACATAGCTAGTAATTGACCTTCGAGTATTCAAGTCTGCAGCCCAATCAGAATCAGAGCAAGCATTGAGCTTTGAAATTGTGCTTGCAGAAAGAGTAATGCCAATGTTCATAGTTCTTTAAAGATAACGGATGATTCTTTTGACATCTCCAAAATGGACATCAGTTGGTGAGTACATGAATTGACATACTATGTTCACAACAAAGATAATATATGGCCTAGTAAAGGTTAGATATTGTAGAGACCCCACAATGCTTCTGTAAGTAGTTGGATCTGTCAATAGTTGCCCTTCAGAATGTAACATTTGATGGTGAGGTTTACAAGGGGTGTTTGTTGGTTTGCATGAGTCCATACTTGCTTTATGGATTAGATCCTTAATATACTTAGACTAGTTAACAAAGACACCTCCATCCTTTTTATGCTAAACTTGTAACCCCAAAAAAATATGTAAGCTACCCTATATCTTTTAATTCAAACACTTCAGAGAGCTCTTGAATCACTTTTTGTACCTTCAAAGGATTGGATCCAATCAAGATGATATCATTAACATAAAGCAATAAGATGATGATATCAGATTCATCCGTCTTTACAAACAAACTTGTATCAGAAGCTGATGCATGAAATCCCAGAACTGCCAAATAACTTGTAAACTTTGAATGCTAAGGCCATGGAGCTTGTTTCAAGCTATACAAGGACTTGACCAATTTGCAAACAAGAGAGGGGTAAGATGGATCAATAAACCCTTGTGGTTGCTTCATATACACTTCTTTTTGTAAATCTCCATGTAAAAATGCATTCTTGATGTCTAATTGTTTGAGATTCCAAAGATTCATGGCATCTAAGGCTAGAATAATCATTACAGTAGTATGCCTGACAACATAACTAAATGTATTTAAGTAATCAATGCCATGTTCTTGGGAGAACCCTTGGGCTACAAGCCTTGCTTTATACCTAGAAATATTACCATCTATGTTTTTCTTCACTTTGTATACCTATTTGCTTCCTACAATTGCTCTATCTTCAGATGGTGGAACAAATATCCAAGTCCGTTATGCTCTAAGTGAATCGTATTCCTCCTGCATTGCCTTTTGCCACTGTGGAATAATAGCAGCTTTCCTAAATGTTTTAGGTTCTGAAACATCAGTGATCTTAGAAACAAATGAGTAGCCACTCGTGAAATGTTCTTTTTCAGTGGTTTAGAATGAATGAAGTTGAGGACATTGTGCTATTAAAGTAGCATAATTCCTTCTCTCAATTATACCACTATTCAACCTAGTGACCATTGAATGAGTAGATGGTGTAGTATGTGAAATTGGATCAATTGGAGATAGATCAGGAATGATTACCTCAAGTTGGAAATCTGAGTGGACAGACAACAAGGATTGTGTACCAGAGTGACGATTTCTAGAAAAGTGATCCACCAAGCAAACAAATAAACAATCAATCACAAAGCAATGGCTATTGGCCTTGTTCATGTGAAAAACCCAACAAACAATCAATCACAAAGCAATGGCTATTGGCCTTTATGCTTTGACATAAATACTTCATCAATTATACAATCAAGAAACGGCTATAGGCCTTCAACATCATACTTCAAACATCAAGAAATGGCTATCGGACTTCAATTTTCAATCTTTCACATAAAGTTATCAAGAAATGGCTATCGGCTTTCAATTTTCAATCTTTCACATAAAGGTCTTCATTGTGACAATTATAGAAACACTTAGAGTGCGAATAGAAAGAGAACACCTGATAAGCTCGAATTTTGACCTCCCAAGGACCAGAAGCTCAATAATCCACCAGAAATCTGCACAACAACTAAATTGGCACATCACAGTGGAAATGAACACCACAAGATCGGAACCCATGGCGAAGATTCCATGATAACATTCATATAAGGATTTTACAGATGAATGTATGCAAAGAAATATACGAGTAGTATTCAAAGAAATGAAGAAAAAGAGATATATATATATATATATATATATATATATATATATATATGAGTGAAAGCTTTGTTATTTCTAGAGAGATGAGAGATTATTACACTCTGAGCCGATACAAGCTTATATACCCTCCAAATGTAGCTTATTAGCTAAGTATTCTATGTAATTAACTTTTAACAAACTAACTAACTCCAATAGCTGATGTGGGCACTATGATGATGTGTCAAATGATGTGGCCGTCACCATATATCTTCAACAATAATATGAGTTATCAAGTAACAATAGGAAATTTTCTTAATTAAAGATATTTCACCATCTCATTGATTATCGTTAGATGAATTTGACTTAGTCTAGTTGATTGTAAACTTGTGTAGTGTGTGTGCATGATCATACACTAGAAAATTCTAGTGATGGCAAAGCATGCCTAGAAATATAGTTATGTGTGTGTGTTGTGATGCAAGAACAAGAACCAAGAGAGCAAGTAGTGAGAAGTGAGAAGAAGCAACAAAGCTTCTAAGAGTGTTTGAGTGTTTCCTCTTGTATTAAGTTTGTGAGTGAATAAAAATTTTGTGTAATACTTTGAGTGTTCTTTTTTTCTCTTGCCTATCAAATTCCGCTGTGTCACATTCTTCTTTGTGAGATAAACATCTCCAAAGTAGTAAAGTCTTTTTAAGTCCCAACAAAGCGCATCAGCTCCCTATGCTTGGTTTCGAGGTCTGGTTGATGTTGTTATGGGCAATTTGGAGACATAGGAATGTGGTGTTGTGGAATGGGACTCGGATCTACCACAGGAGATTGTTTTGAGGACTGGGGGTTGGATGCATGAACTTAATAAATGGCACAAACCCCTGACTTGGAGGACGGATAGGGAGATCCAAAAATGGAGGAAACCTAGGATCAGATGGATCAAATGTAATTTTGATGGGGCTTGGAGTAAAGGTGGCTCCTTGGGGGGGGATGAGGGGCTACGGTGTTGTGCTTAGGGATCACACGGGTAGGTTTTTGGGGGCTATGGCTGGTCCTATTGAGGGGTCTATGTCAACCTTGTATTCAGAGCTGTTTACAGTGCACCATGCAGTGGAGTTGGTCAAGAGACTATATCCGCCTGATGCCAAGGTAAAGTTGGAAGGCGATTTATCTGTGATGATGGCTGCTATAACAGGAAAAAAGGACGATGATTCGGTTATAAATGATTTGAGATTCTTTCTTATGGAGTTGCCTTATATGGAGTGTGGTCATGTTCAGAGGGAAGGTAATTTAGTTGCACATCGTCTTGCCTGGTTGGGCCTTAGCTGTTCTCAGGATGTGACGTGGTTCGCGGAGCCTCGAGATTTGATTCAAGATCTTTTATTTGAGGAAGGCATGTAATTTCATTTCTCTTTGTTCATTTGAGGATAGGTATTTCGTTGTGCGGGACACTCTTTCCTTAGACCGGGTTGAAAGTCCCAGCAAGGTTTTTATTGAGGCCCAGTTAGCACACTATCCTCAATTTGTACAAATTCTAATTATCTTAATGAATAGCATACTTGTTTCAAAAAAAAAATAAATATTAATTGTATTTGTATTTGTACATATGTTGGACCTTGGATGTGATCACGCGTGACATACATTTTGTCTGTGGGATTTGATTTGGTTTGTTATGATATAGGTCACATTCAAGAACCATCAATTTGAATCACATGACGGAGCTTTCAGGTTGATGTTTTGACTCCATCAAATTAAAAAAGATTTGATTAGATGTATTATTACAAATTATTTAGATAGGAAGGTCCGAAGACGCATCTTGTCTTCATATAGGTAGATGGAGACAATCGGACAAGCATACCCACATGTTCATGTATATACTATATCATGTATTTATTTTTATTTTTTGTCAAGAATACTATATCATGTATTAATATAGTACAAAACTGTTGTGTTCGCAATATTCTCCTTTTCGTTCCTAATTGTATAGCGTAATTGTAGGCAAGAGTATATATTTCACGTTATGATGAAATATTTATATACCAGAAGATTCATTTTCCTGTTTTTTTTTTCTCCTGGAGACCCTCGGCGGTACACTAATCATTGATATGGAAAAAAAATTTACACTTGGTTAAGAGAGATATAAACCTTACTCCTCATAAAGTAAGGAAAAGAACATACAAGAAAAGAGAAAATGAGTTAGAAGTAAGATGATCACACTAAAGAGTCACTTTTAAGCGATAAATTTTGTCAAACATGTGCATGAGCCAACTCCATAGCAAGATTGACAACATAAAGCTCTGCATAGAAAGATTATCCCACAAAATCTAAGATAAACCACCAAGAAAATAACCCACAAAATCTAAAAAATCTCCACCATAAGCTGCAAGTTCCAATTTGTTTGGCAAGGTTATCCGTGTTCATTTTGACCCAAGGACATGAAGAAGGATTCCAAATAATGGTAACTATATAAGGAAAAACGCAGCCTCATTTGTATCTAAGCTTAAATTTATAATGTTTTAATAAAATCATTGATGATTTAGACATGGAATTAATGTTAGATCTTTCTTTTACGTTATTAGGTTGGAAAATTGTCACCCAGCATGAGAATTGGTGGATTCTAATGGTTAGAGAAAAAAAAAGTGCTTGATGCATTGGCCACGTCTTGGAGGCATGCTTTAGTGAATTCAATTTCTTATCTGATGCTATCATCAACCTTGGTTACAATGTAATTAACACTAGAAGAAAAATGAGCAATGCGCACAATAAATTATTTGTGCTCTTTGAGGCCAAAAAGCACTAACAATTGTGCTCATAGACTAATAGCAACAATGCAATAACTAAATTTGTATATGTGCCCTCTATGGTCGTCACCTTTGATTAGAGGGCACAATATAGCTATTGGTGCTCAAAGGGTTGAGCACAAATAAGGGTTTTTTTTGTGCCCTGTTCTGACACTTCAAATTCAAGTTAGCACAATTTTTGTAATTGTGCCCTATGAGTTAAATATTAACAAAAAATTAATTAAAAATAACATCATCGTAACACCTTACAACCTGAAACAAACATTTGAAAACACCAAATCGGAATAGGAAAATATTGCTCAGTTTCTCTTCTTGACAGATCAGACTCAACCAAGTAATCAACATTATAAATTAAAGAAAAAAACAAGGCAACGATTTCAAAAGTATATTTTTCCTTTTAGCCATTCATCCTTCGGTGGAGGCGTTTGTGCTTCATGCGCCATCCCAGCAACATTGAGCACAGCTCCACGCGCGCGATTACGACCGCTGCTTGCAGCTGCACCATGGGTTTTAGAATCCGTTTTGAGTCCAAAACAAAATCATTTTCAGCAATTCAAAAGCCAAAAAAAAAAAAAAAAAAACTTCGAATGTAAGGATTCAAAATATACCTTCCTCAGGGCCATTGGGCGGCTGATGATAGCTTAAAATCAGCCTGAAACTCGTGGGCCTCACTGGAAATCTGGAAAATTTCTCCCTAGTTGAAACTGCATCCAACCTTAAATAAATCAATCATGTAGTGCACAAAAACCTCTCTAAACAACCTAAAGAACCTAACTAAGGTGTTTACGAGACTCGCCTATTCTACATTTGACGGAAAATATTGCTGGGAAGTCAGGCCGCGACGGAGCTCGTCACTTCATCGCGTCAATTTTGGTTTTCAAAAAGCAAACAGTAATGGGAGTCCGTGGTGATAGGAGGAAGAAAGCTGGTGGTTGCCTCACCAGAGAACGGCAGTTCCCCTGCCGTGTGTCAAGGAAGAAGCCGAGATGGAGAGAGAGAGAGGAGAGAGAGGGTGGTAGTGTGGTGTTTAGGTGGTGGCAAGGTTCCCCGGAGTGGCGAATGAGGTGGAGATGGTGCTACAGTCTTCTGTGCAGTGAGCACAGAGATGGTGAAGGATATGACAGAGAATATAGTGGAGAAGTAGAGAGAGTTAGTGAGAGAAGGGAGAGACGGAAGAGTGAGTGACGAAGAAACGAAAGAGTGATGTAGTGAAAAAAATTTAAAAATTGTGAGTGCACGGGGAAGCGTGGAGACCCACGTGAGGGGTCCCATGGGACACCAAAAACCCATCAAAATATTAGTAAAATAGCCACATAAAACTCTGGTGCAATGATGATTGTTGATTTTTTATATTTTTGGCTTAGTTTTAAATAACTAAGAGTGTAAAGGGGTTAGAAATAGAGAAAAAGTAAATGTAAAGGACACAAAAGCATATTTTTTTTTTATTTAAATATATTCAATTAGAGGGCACAAATGCCTTTATTGTGTGTGTGTGTACATTAATATATTAAAAAAAAAATCTCTCTCTAACATTTAAAAGGACATTTCAAATTTTTGTAGGCACAATTACATGACACAAACTAATGTACTTATTTGTTAGAGGGCACATTTGAGATATTTTGGTGCTCAATGGAACTTAAAAGAGTAAATGACAAAAAACTATTTCAACTAATGGTGTCACGACACTTTCATACCTCATTTTTTAAAATTGACAATGTCATACCTCATCTAACGAATTTGTGCCGATGTCTGACCTCCGTTAGTTTTTCTGTTAAATGCTGACGTGGATAGATACAGGACACACTCACTAATACAACTGGATTAAAATATAATAAAATATATTTTTAATAATTAAATATTCAAAATTAAAAATTAAAAAACTAAAAAAAATTAAAAATGGCCTAAGGGATCTGGCCTTCCCTATCACCTGCATCACCAACCCTTTTTCCTGTATCTCTCATCTCTTTCTCGCCTTTCTCTGGACACTTGCATCCCCAAATCCCATAAACCCTTCCCACCTGTCCCCCCTCCCAATCTTCCTCCACCACTCTCTCTCTTTCATCTCTTTCTCGTCTATCTCTTTTCTCTCGTTCGCTTCTCTCATTTCTGTCTCTCTGGACACCTGCATCCCCAAAACCCAGAAACCCTTCCCACCCTGGGTGACGGAGGAGACGCGAGGATGACACTGGAGCTAAAATTGGCCCTCAACCTGAGCAGAATTTCGTCATCAATGCTAAACTCGCCGCTGGAAAACTCGATCTGGTGAGTAATGGGTGACGCCAGATTGGTCGAGACGTCGTCGATCTTGTTGAAGATGAAAGAGGAATGAGTTAGAGAGAATTGCAGGTTGTAGGAAGGGGGATGGGGGAAGAACTACAGGTAGCCCAGAGTAGTCGTGGCAGTTGGTTTGTCGATCTTTATTAGGGCTCTCTAGGACTGGCACGGCTGATTGATTTCACCTTCTTCTTCTTCGTTATTGTAATCTTGAAAGAGGTTTGAAGAATCAAGATTCACAGAGACACCTATAAACTGTAAAGATCAGCTCGCCTAAATTGATTTGAATTCAATTGGTTTCGTCCCGTAAATACAGATTAATACAGATTATTAATTAATTCATTCTCCGATTAATACCAGATTCCGGTGGCGTGGTATGGTTGGAATTAGGATGGGGACAAGGTCCCAGCAGCAACCAGGATGAGAGCGAGCAGGGCAGAATGACGACGACATGGCCGGGGGTCAATTCGTGTCGATGAGTCGCAGCGTGGGCTTGCCCTCCAACTGCTGTGAGCAGACCATGCCCATGCCTGGCCCAGAGAGAGGGAGAGAGGAGAGAGAGAAAGTGGTGGAGGAAGGTTGGGGAAGGGTGAACGGGTAGGGAAGGTTGGGGGATGAGTGAGGAAGTTTGGGGTTTTCTGTTTGAAAATAGGGAATTAAGGTTAGGGTTTGGGTTCGAAATAGACGAGAAGAGGTAGGGGATAAGGGTGGGTTGGGGAAGGTTGGGGGGACGGAGAAGAGTTTGGAGGATGTTGAAAAGAAGAAGGTTGGTGCGGGTAGAGGAAAGGGGAGGCCCGCACCCCTAGGCCATTTTATTTTATTTTATTGTTTTTTTATTCTTAATTTTTGAATTTTTGAATATTTAATTATTAAAAATATATTTTATTATATTTTAATCTAGTTGGATTAGTGAGTGAGTCCTGTATCTGGCCACGTCAGCATTTAACAAAAAAATTAACAGAAAAACTGACGAAGGTCTGACATTGGTACAAATTCGTAAGATAAGGTATGACATTGTCAATGTTAAAAGATGGGGTATGAAAGTGTCGTGACACCAATAGTTGAGATAGTTTTTTGTAATTTACCCAACTTAAAAAGTACAAATATGTCTTTGTGCTCAATGAAAATGCAAAGGACACATATCCATTGTGTTCTTAGCCCATTTTTCTTGTAGTGTAATGATGTAAACTTGAGTTGTATAAAGAAAAACCAGGCTTAATTTGACTTGACCATTTGTATTGGAGATATGTTTTTAAATATAGATAGCAAATGCTGTCCGTCCGTCCGTGTGGAATGTTTATGCCCATGCCTAGAGAGAGAAAGAAAAGAGGAAAATTAGATAGGAGGGCACTCCAGGGGAGAGGAAATGGGAGGAAAATAATCTAACATGCTAAGATGGAGTTTCCACTATGACTAAAAAGGGAGCCCACCCTTATCATGGTCTCTTCATGCACGTATAAGCCTAGCTCTGCCCTAGCTCTGCCCCAGGTGTATACAATCTACCATGAATTCTCTCATGGACTTACAAATTATACCATCACTCTCCCTCCCTCCCCAGCTGTTTAGGGTTTTAGCTACTAGTATGAATTACTATATTGCTAGAGCTTATCAGTGCCTTATCAGGCATTTTTGCAGCAAGCGCGTTGGATAATGATCTTGACCTAGAAACAATAGTACCGACTGATCAACCACCAGTCCACCACCACCGCCGCTGCTGTCAGCCACCGCAGCCAGCTCTAGGACTAGGAATCACAACTTAAACTGGGCGAAGATTATCGTGGCCTATTGCTTGTCGACAGCCATTGGAATGGCTCTCATTCCCATCCAACTTCACTCCAACAAGCTCCCTCTACCCTTTTGCGTTCTCGGTCTCGCAATCCTACATGCCTTTGCTTATATCATGGTTAGCAAATTTATCCAGCACTCCTACTCTCCACGAATAATAGTTTCTCTCTTCCAATATTTCAAGGTTTTCTTCGGAGTCACTGCCTTCTTCATTTCCGTTACAATCCCATTTCCTCTCTGGTTCAGATTTACGGCTTCTCTCATCCATGTGGCCTCAGGCCTTGTAGTACTATTTTGTCACCGCTACTATACATAAGGCTATAGCAAGCAAGGAGAATACTTCATAAACAAAACGTTCGATAGGGGAAACATAGTGGACGAAAGATAAATAATTTTTTTTAGTGGACGAATAAAGAAACAATGTTCATAGAGGGAGTTTTCTTAAAATTTCTTATTAAATATATGTATCTTTTATTTAAAGTGCAAAGACTTCATTTTATATTACTTTATGGGGTTTTACCTTATGAAAAACAAAGGGGTACGTGGATCATGCATTGGTTTGGAATTGACAAAAAAAAAACATCAAAGTTTTGTTTGGTTAGACATTGATACTCCCTTCGAATAACCCCAAAAAAAAAAAAAAAAAAATGATACTCCCAAAGGGATCATAGCGAGGAATATAAGTTCTTGTGTATGTATTACCATTAATGAATTCTCTCGCGGAAATAACAAACCCATTTCTCCCTCCCTTCCTCCACCCCAGCTTGTGTGCAGGAAAATGTACTATATTACTGGTGCTATGCCTTAAGGCATTTTTGCTGCAACAACTCAACAAGATATTCATTAGCCCGCCGTTGGACGATGATCTTGACCCCGAAAAAGTACCAATACCAGCTGAACCAGCAGAAGCCAGCTCGAGGACTGGGAAGCACAACTTAGACTTACTGGGCAATGATCATTGTGGCGTATTGCTTGTCAACAGCTATTGCAATGGCTCTACTACCCATCCAACTTCACTCCAAGCAGCTCCCTCTAACCTTTTGCTTTCTCGGTCTCGCAATCACACTTTCCTTTTCTGGTATCATGGTCAGCAAATTCGTTCAGAAATCTAAATGTCCGTGTGTCATAGTTCATCTGTTCCATTATTTCGGTGCCTTCTTCGGAGTGACTGGCTTCTTCATTTCCATCACAATCCCCCTTCCTCTCTGGTTCAAGTGAACTGCATCTGTCATCTATGTGGGCTCATGCCTTGTAATACTATTTTGTCACCACTTCTATAATTGATCGGATATATCCGGCAAGAATTAAAAATAATTCCAGGAAAGATGAAAGCGTTCGAGAGAGGAGACATAATTAAATTGCACTGTTTGAATATTACTCTTATATATGTGTGTTCGAGAATTGGGACGGTTTGTAAACTACATGGACTAAATCTGAAGAAATGAAAGGACATGGATTGCCGGCCGAGAAGCCAGAGCTGCGTGATTGCTGCGCCAAACGCGTCCGGTGTGTGTGGGATGTGTATTAAAACAAGCTCGACGAATACAACAAGCTCGACGAATACAACAAGCTCTTGATAGCATGAATGGAAATATGATTCCAACTTATCCTCCCATTGTTTCCGCTTACGCTCTTCTCTCCTTTTCGGCACTTTCTCCTGAGCTTTCTTGTCTGCCATTTTCGTTTCCCATTTCTGCTGCTTCAATATATAGCTTCTTCTGTGCGCTCTTCGACAGTGCTCCGCCGCCATTCGGTGCATTCCTCCGCTTGAGGACCTTTTCGTTTTCCTGTTCGTTTTCCTGATTTTCTTTGCCCTCCATAGTTCGATTGTCATTGCTGCTACAATGCATCTGCTTTCTCCCTTTGGATGTTTTGTTATGGTTTAATTTTTTTTTGGTTGGGAACGATAACGAAGGCTGCTCAAAAAATTTCTTAATATTTAATTAATTTTTCAATCTAGGTAAAAGAGTGGAAGGAGGATTGCCCTCCCACTTTCTATCCTCTTTCATCTCCTCCTATTTGAGCAGTCACGGTTAAGCCACGTCAACATTTATATTGATTTTTTTTATAGAAATAATAAGACAAAAAATAATAGGAATATAAAATGTTGACATAGCTTAATAGTGACCGCTCAAATAAAAGGGGATGAGAAGTGAGAGGGCAGACAATCCCCATCCAAAAGAGTGGGTTCCGATTCTACTATGTTAACAGTTGAAAGAAAAATTAGTGGATTGATTAACGGAAGTATGATATTGCAACGAATTCGTAAGTTGATGTATAACATTGCAATGTTCAAAAGATAAGGTATACGTTTGTTATGTGACTTAAAAGTTGAGGTGGTAAAATATAATTTATTCAAAAATTAAAGGTGGTTAAAATACGTCACATTTAGGCGGTAAAGTCGTGGAAACACTTGTTTCTTCCATATGTTGGATCTTAGCTCTATGGAACAATATACTAACTAGTAAAACATTAAAAATTTGAAATTTAGTTCAAAACATTGTAGATATATGGATATGAACTGCCTAAACAAAAATTCTTGAACAACAAACAATTAGAGCTATTACTCACAACATCAAATAAACTTTCATTAATGAAAGATGTAAATCCAGATGTTATGGGCAATCAATGCCCTATGTAGAGATTACTCTCCATCCGAGCGGAGGACACAAGTACTTTCACAAAAAGAAATAGAGTAACTAATTAATTAACTAGATTAGATGAACATAGCACTATGCAGACAACTAATTAAACACCAAACATAACAAAAAACAGTTGACAAACCTACGACAAATATGAGATGCCCATTCTGAAGAGTAAATCCCATATATAGTCATATATAATTATTCACCAGTACTTCAGGGCATCCATGAGAGTTATTTCGCATCACACAATACCATTTGTGCATGCTCGATCATCAATAGTACTAGTATCGCCTCGGCATGATTCTGTTGCAGGATCAACGGCGGTTTTAGAAATCTTTAGGGTTGGGTACTTAGAACTATTAGGTTTGTAATATTTATTGAAGTGAAGATTACAAAGTATTATGAGGAGAAAGGAGGCAACGTAGATAGAATAGGCAGCATGTTTGAACCACAAAGGAAATGGGATGCTGATGGATATGAAGAAGGCCGTGACTCCAAAGAAGAGGCCAAAATTATGGCAAAGGCGGGCGATTGATATTCCGGCGGGACAATAGTTGAAGTGAACAAACTGGCTTACCAAGATACAAGTGAAGGCAAGCAAGACTGATAGTCCAAGAATGTAAAAGATTACAGAAAGCTGGCCGGAGGGAATTTGGAGGGGGAGAAGTGCTAGTCCCGTTGCCACTGTGAAGCAAAACATGACGATTATCTTTGGCCAATCTAAGTTGTTGTTGCGGTACTTATAATTAGTTTTGTCTGCAACCTGTTGCATTGCAGCTTCTAGGTCTTGTTCGCGATCGCGATCATGATCATCTGGGCTAATTATAAGAACTTTGAGTAGTTGGATTGTCTTTGCAATAAGTGCAAGGAGAAAGGGCTTTAAGAACTGATCATAAGAATTATTAACACCACACTTCATTTTTGTTCAGCACCAGAGAGAGAGAGAGAGAGAGAGAGAGAGAGAGAGATTGAGTATGGTTAGAGATGTTAATTTATATATAGTATAAGGAGGGAAGAATGAAAGAGATAGAAGAAGAAGTGAGGGAACTTACTGGTAATTTAATATGAAAATTAGGCCAGACAGAAGGAAATATAAAATTAATTAAAGCTAGCGACATTCGATTACATGATCGTGGATTTGATTGTGAGCATTGATGTAGGAAAATGATTTGTACACACTTATTTTCTTTTAGCCGTTGAATTGAACATATAAAGTAAGATCAAGGGCCAAATTAAGAGATAATGTGCAAAAGATGAATAAGAGTGTACATAAATCAATTCTCATCGACATTTCATGTGAAAGCTCACAGCTACACGCACATGTGGACGATCGACCATACTAGCATCCCTCAGAACATTACCAAATACACAAGCCAGGTGAAAATTGAAAAAAGGGGGACACTGACCTGTGTACTTAATCAAATTAACTTCGACTACGTACAAAAAGGAACTAATTCACAATTCCTCTTTGAATTCTCGAAAGAGTAGTACAAGAGTGCTGTTATGAATTGGGGCCCTTGCTCGATCCATAAATGAGTTTTTCTTATTCGAACTATTGTTGAATATATCATATAGGTTACTAATTTTATTTTAAACTATAGTGAAAGAGATTCAAACTCAATCAGTACACATAAAAAGAAACATTGTCTTAGCCAACTTGACTTATCACGCTCGGGTATGATACAAAAGAGTTTATAAAGTGGCTGACTAAGCGGAGAGGGATCCAGATTCTTGAGGCTGCTTGACTATGTGCTTGATATTCATGAGTCAACAGCTTCTGAGTTCGCAAATAACAGCTCGACTTGTTTTCTTTTTTTATTAGACACCAGTGGGAATTTCAAACTTTAGTTGAGCTTAGTTGCCCAGAAAGTAATTTTACCTCAATGGTCCAAAGTTCTATTAAGCTTACCAGTTGGTGGAGTCTAGACTTGCTTTTTGAGCGAGTCTTGCTAGTATGTCTTTTAACGGTTAATTGTCTCTTTCTATGTGCTAATTATGACAAGAAAATGATTCGACTTCGGATTTTTGTGCTGAATTCCGCATGCGGATTTTTAATTGCGCTGAATTCTTACTGTGCAGACGGATTTTATGTTATTATTAGTATCTTACCAAACCCTGAAACAATTTGCTCTTTTGATTGTTATTCTTTACTTATAATTTTTTATTTTAAAAAAAAGAAATAAAAGAAAAAAACTGTCCATGTAGTTACAAACCTATAAATTAAACTATGTGGAAATATTTAAAGGAGATGGAGAAAAAGAGGAACTTGGAATTGGATAGAGAAGTTTTCATTTTTATTTTTTAAATTAGATGAGGTTAGGATCATTTTTGGGTGAGGCTTTAAAAAAACTGTCAAATTTAGTTTGTGTGAATTTATTTTACTGCCCATCATTTTATTTTGTAATAAAAGACTATTGTATTTTCACTCTCTTTTGGTTAACAAAGAAAGTTTTATTAATATGTAGTTTAGATTATTTTATTTAAAAAAATTTAATTAGAGAGGGGTATTTTTGAAATTATGATTGTTTCACTATTTTTGCCTTAACTTTATATATATATATATATATATATATATATATATATATATATATATATATATATATATATGTTGTACTAGTACAAGTTACATGGCTTCATCCTCATGCCTCCTACCAAATTTTTTGTAAAGCAATCCACCAATCTAGTTGGTATATTTCAAGTTTAGAAAAGTCACATTTTCGTGTAAGGTTTCAAAATCTGAGAGACAACTCTGTTTATAGTTAACAAATTGGCTTCGTACAATAAACTATTAATGAAAAACATTTAATGAACTATTATTGAAGCCACTTAGTATTATAGTCCAGTAATATTCCTCTTCATCTTCACTTGTAAGTGAGAGGACTTATATTCGATTATCGATAAATGTGAATTTGAACCACTCATTATGAGGCTAAGCTCACCTCATTCCCTTTAGTGTAGATAATATTTGTGACATCCCACATCGCACAGGGGAGTGATCCTTAAATGTATATTCTCATCCCTACCTAGCACGAGGCCTTTTGGGAGCTCACTGGCTTCGGGTTCTATAGGAACTCCGAAGTTAAGCGAGAAGGGGGCTAGAGCACTCTCATGATGGGTGACCCACTGGGAAGTTGCTCGTGAGTTTCCAGAAACAAAACCGTGAGGGCGTGGTCGGGGCCCAAAGCGGACAATATCGTGCTACGGTGGTGGAGCGGGCCCGGGAAGTGGTCCCACCCGGGCCGGGATGTGACAATATTTTTTGTTCAAAAAAAAAACCAATTATTGATAGTAAGGACCAAAAAAAAAGGAATAGAAGTAGTGGTATTTTTGTAAATAAGTTGAAGTTTGAATGCAGTGACATTTTTGTAAATAAATTGAAGTTCGGTAGCAATAATGTAAATAAGTCGTTTTGCTTCTTGTGTCTTTTTATGACACACCCCAACCCGAAAGTGGGGCGTGCTGGCCGTCACGTGAGTGTGACGTAGCCAAGTGCACAGTGCGGAAGCAGAATCATTAACGAAGTATGAACTAATTAAAACCAATCCACTGGTAACCTAGATAAGATAGTGTGCTAGAGTGATAATGTAGTACTTCTACAGAACCAGAGCATACTAAGTCAAAGTGCAGTCAAGCATGAATAAATAAGTTCGAATACACCAACAGGTGTCCTACATAATAATGAGTCTGTCAGAACTGCCGAAAGGTCATCGCTAGCCACCACGGGTACTCTAGCTATCTAGAACCTGGAGGGGCGAAAAACAAAATTGAGTGGGTCAGCAAAACAAATCTTTTCAAAATAATTCTTTTCTCAAAAGTATAGCCCCTCACCGTAAAACCTGTATAGTTTCCCAGAAAATAATACGTACATATATATCACAACCTTTCTCAGCATAAGACATTATCAAACGTATCTCATAATATGTCATGCAATGCGTTTCAATGCCAATCTGAATCTCTTAAGCCATGTCATGCGATGCATTTCAATAACCATATCGCTATTAGATATCAACTCAGCCCTCGGCTGTACATATAGCTCATAACATCTCAATCTCATCATATATCTATACACTGCACATACATCAATATCCTCATGAGGTCATCATCACATCACTGTATCAATATAAAATGCTCTAGTGCTACAATCACGTGAAGACTGTGCGAATGAACGCGGGTCACCTACATGTCGAACCCACTCAAAGGTGGTCTATACGACAAGACTGTGCACCTAACTTGGATCCAAGGCGAGCATGCGGTGCGGGAGGTAAACGACACATGAAAGACTGTGCCCCTAACTCTGGGCGTGAGTACTAACAATATGTGCAGGTTTATGAGCTAACATATCACATCATATCTCATCATATATCGTCTGTTCTTTCTCAACAATGCATGTACCTACCTGGTACTTACCTGGCGTCCTCGGCACAAATATATGCATGAAATGTATATATGAATACTCATGCATCAATAATAAGTTATATGCATGTCGATAAAAATGTACTTTTCATTTAAAAGCTGATTCTGGGAAAATCATTATATATATATATGTATATATATATATATAGGTTATACGAAAAAATAGCTGCCCACTCACTGATAGGTCGCCGGGTCGTAGCCCCCACGTCTAGCCTGGCTACGCTCGTCCTCGGAATAAGTCTTACCTATATGAGAAATTACTAAAAATACATTATTTAAGCACATATACGCAACTACGGAAATAACTTCTCATACATAGCTCAATTTTGGCATACGAATATACCAACGCGACCTACTCGACGTCACGGACGTCAACATATTTTTAAATTAATTTTTCTCGGGCCCACACGCCCCCACGCTCTTGCCAGGGCACGGTGCTACGCGCCCCCCACGCGCGGCACGTGCCTGGCACGTGTCGTCTTCAACCTCGCGACGCCGACCCCGGCGCCGGCCACCGGTCGCCGAAAACCTGCAACTCGGTTTTTCTCCGCCATTTTTGCACCATTTTGTCCCATTTTTCTTCCTACGTGCTCAAAATTAAGAGTAGAACAAGTCTATACCTTCAAAAACCTCAAAAAAGGCCTTAAATCTCGTCGGGAAATCTCCAAAACAGGCCACCTTCGTACCACGCAATCCCGACGTCAAAACACTTCCAACGAACGTCTCCGAGCCTCTAGAGATCCTAACAAAGCTCCAAGTGAGCTTAGATTGTCCTAAAAATCAACCAACAAAAAGTTCATGAACAGTACTCATTTCGGTGCTTGTGATTTCGACGTGAAAACGAGTTAGTTCTTACCTGAAAATGATGTCACTGGACTTGCAAGGACCTCAGGAGTCGAATGACTGTCTTGGGGTCTACGATCTGTGAAGTTTTGATGTTCTTTGGTGGTCGTCCGTACGGAAGAGAAGAGAGAGAAAGTCTGGTTGAGAGGGTGATAGGTAGAGAGAGAGACTGACGGGGAGAGGTGAGAGAGGATGGGTTTGTGTGGACCAAATCTACCTATCACAAATAAAGGGTATAAAAATCCCATTGGTTCCAATTATTAAGGACCACAAATAATTGGTCTTCACACCAACATACACACATGTACAAGATTCCCGTGAGGGCAGAATTGTCATTTCACATCGTCAATATGGATTTTTTCGGGGCGGGTCGTCACATTTTATTAGTTTTCTAATATGTTAAAGAGTAGTGATATCCACACATTCATTTTACCTCTCACTCTCTTGTTATTTTTTACAGACAAAAAAGATCAACTAAATTCATAGCATTCACCAGCGAGAAATGCCAAGAAGAATGTCTCAAAGTGGGATTCTCTATGAGCTCTCTGTCACCTCACAGTTTAATGTTAATTCATGTGCTAATCGTATAAAATATTGTGCAAAAAATAAAGTGAAAGATAGTACATAGAGAATCTTACTTTTGAGAGAGTCTCTTTAAACCCACCACAAGCAAATGGTAGCCTCAAATGTTACATATCCGAATCAACCACCTAGACCCGCCACAAGTAAATGGTTGTCTCAAATGTTACCTATCCGAATCGACAGCTTAGACCCACCACAAGAAAATGGTTGCCTCAAATGGGATAGTCAAAGTGTGTGAATCGAAATTAAATTATTTGGCTCAATTCAGAGTGCAAGAAAACATAAATGGTCAATAACAATGATTTATCAGTAAAAGTCTAGGACACTTATAGTGTGAACCGAAATTAAAATAGTTTCATGCTTGAAAAATTCAGTGTTGGAAAATACACGGTCAAGAACAATACTTTGATCAGTAAGAATCTAGGAAACTAATTTAGTTTGTTAATCAAAAGAGTTGTTTAATTCACACCAAACCCCACATCAACCTCGCATATTCTTGCATATTCTTTATTCCTCCAACACCCAAATAGGAACCAACTCTCCAACACCCAGAATATCTTGACCTAATGCGGACTATTTGTGCACCACGCCATGGTACCGAGATCAAAGCACGCTATCAGAAGATGAATGGGACGCAGCTTATTTGAATGTCGCATTTGTCTTGAGGAAGCGAGGGGAACCTGATCGGACATCGTGTACGTTAGCGGTGTTTAACGGAACACGCCAATGATGTCTCAGAGGCTCATTTTTGTAGCAAAAGAGAACAATGATTTTTCAAGTAGGAAAGAAAAATAAAGAGCTCAACTCCCACATTGTTCTCTTCTACTGTGTAATTCTTGAAATGGATGTAATTATTCAATTTAATTTGTGGATTTACAGTGATCTAAAATTATTCCTTGTTTACATATTATAATCTAAAAAAAGATTAATTTTTATGACTAGCATGATCCACCATTGACTTTATTGATATTGTTTTTAATTAATTAAACAGTTCATGAAGAGAGATTTTTCAGTGTGCTGCAACATGATACTTATAGTGTAATAATATAATTAGTTAGAAAATAGAATTTTTTTTCAACTAACTGCATTATGACACTAAGTATACCGAGCTTTTGTTCTGACATTGAAAATTTTCTATTCAATGACATAATAAGTGAATGTACCAAGTATAAACCCTATATTATTTTGTTATCTCTCCAACGTGTTACTCTATTTTCCAGAAAGTAGTGCCAACTACTTCCATCGAACTAGAGAAATACTTATCCCGGAGAAGCTTCACTCATATTAACATATGGTTTGTGAACTCAACTCTATCAACATTAATTTATTAGAGTTTTTCTCCTCAAACAGTTGTGCTGATGCATGCATGGTCAGCAGCAGTAATATAGTACTGCCTCCGTATGGTTCTGGTACCGCAGGATCAACGACGTCGATGGCATATTCTTGCATATTCTTTACTCCTCCAACTCTCAGATACCAACCCAATGTCTTCTTCTTTCACTGTATATAGTTTTTGTTAGATTATTCGCCGAATGAGGTTCAGGTTTGTACTCACGACGTCATATAAAGACTCAACATCTTTCCACTAATGTTGTAAATGGTCATTTGCATACGTTTGCTTATCTGCCGAATGAGGTTTGTACTCACAACGTCATATAAGAACTCAATACCTTTCCCATACTATTATAAATAGTCACTTGCATACGTTTGCTG
This sequence comes from Crataegus laevigata, assembly GCA_963580275.1. Lineage (NCBI taxonomy): Eukaryota > Viridiplantae > Streptophyta > Magnoliopsida > Rosales > Rosaceae > Crataegus > Crataegus laevigata. Next base: position 37,761,092 of record OY756946.1, on the reverse strand, counting down.
TTCTCCGTAATGTTTCCATCACTTTCCATTAAGGACCTTTTGTGTACATAATTGTCTTTCCGTTAAATTTTCAATTGCATTCTTCAAATAGGATACTATATTTAACAATCACTATTGCTTCAAATCATGATTTTGTCTTTTACCAGCTAGGTTTTTTGTTTTTGTTTTTATTTTTTTTAACAAACGATATTATCTATGCTAAAAGGGTAAGAGAATGAACTAAGTCTAACAATGTACTAGCAATAATATAGTTCAAATTTACCTTTGGTCAGAATCGAACCAGCTAGTTTTTTTTTTTTTTTTTTTTTTTTTGAAACAAGTACGATATTCATTCATAACAAGAACAACGTACAATCAGAGAAAGGGTGCTAACAGTGGGCCTCGATAAAAACCTTCCCAGGATGTAACTCAAATGAAGGGAAAAAGAGTGTCCCGCACCAACAAAATAATAAAAATGACTAACCTCCCAAACAAACAAAACATTAACTATGAAAACCATCCTTCAACAGAAGGTCATAAATTAAATTAGGGGGTGAGCCACTGAATTTGTATCTCTTAGCACGAAGCTTGCTTTCCACGATTTGAATGACTGCAAAATCTTTCGGGTGTCCTCCAATAAAAGCCCAAAATGCCCGTGATTAACCATTGCATTGTTTTGAATTGCAATGATTACTAACAATGCATCTCCCTCCAATATAATCTACTCAGTTCTCCACTGATGTGCAAAGACAGTTGCTTCACAAGCAGCAACAACCTCCGCCTGTATAGGAGACGCAATGCCAGTTGACTTTATAGCGAAAGTTGCTATAAATTCCCTAGATGCCTTCCTAATGATGATGCCAACACCTCCTACAACTACATGTTCATCCCACGCACCATCAAAATTACACTCGAACCAACCTTCCTCCGGTTTCCTCCATGGCTACGCGTCAGTAGGCTTGTTATGCTTCTGAACCACATTCCACTTCTTAAACTATGATAGCCAAGTTTCAGCTTGTAATTGGATATCCTGTGGTGGTAAAACCAATCCTTGCCAAAGTATTTCATTACAAGTATTCCAAATCTTCCAGAGCAACACCAATGCCAAATCAAAGCTCTTGCAAGAGAGAGACTGAGCCAACCGAGATAACCACTCCTGAAACCCAACCTATCTGCGCCACAATGTTTGTAGCCCCAAAAGGACTAGAAAACCATATCGCTGATGCTCGAGAATAATGCAATAGACCATGTTCAATTGTTTCAGGTACGATATCTAACTCGATTCTTAGCCAAACGTGATGATTCAAAAGCCATTATGAAGTTAGGAATATAGAGAACAAGTTTGTACCTAATGGGGGTCCAGTTGTGGTCGAGGTTGACAAAAAAAAAAGTGAAGAAAATGGCTAAATGGCCACGGTCTCTTTGTTGGGAGAAATCTGTGCAACTTCCTTCCTTCGGGTTGTTTCACGACAAAGCTTCCTAAAAATCATCCTAGGAGCCTCGAGGAGTTGTGGAGAGGCTACCTCGACCTTCAAAACTTCTTAACTCGTTCGAAAACACGTTGAACTCAACACGACCGAGTTCGGACCTCACGAGTTTGACGATGAAAACTCGTCCATTTCGAATTTTGAAAACATGGTTGTGTTCGTGAGGATGATAGGAGTACAATGGTGTGATTTTTGAGTTCGATCCACGAGCTCTAAGGCTCGCTCATGGTGCTCACAGAGAATGAGAGTATACGAGAGAGAGAGAATGAAGATAGAGTTTTTTTTCTTCCTTTTTCTGATTGGATGCCAAATAAGAGGAGGGGTGGTGATTGGTGGTAAGTGGAGGAGAGGGTTTTGAGGAAAAAGGCTGACAGGTTGGAGGAAAAAGGGGAACACAGATCCACAAATTAGGGGATGATTGGATTTTGAATTTCAGTTTTTTGTACATCTTTAATGTATAAAATCTGATTTATTACAGTGTTTCCAACACTGTTAATTTGTACGCGCTTGTACAAGGATACCCGTAACTAACATATTTTAACAGAGTGTAACTTTTTCGTTACAGATCCGATTCGAGTCTAACACACGCTCACGCGTTTGTATCGACGAGTACTACGAGGATACACTAAAAGAATAATTCATACATTTCTCTATACGATGGTCAACAAAAGTCAAAGTCCTCGCCCCTAAGGGCAATTTCATAAATTCATGCTTTTAAAATTAATATAAACGTAAAATTAGGGACAGGTCGTCACAATCTACCCCCTTATAAAAATTTTGTCCCCAAAATTTAAATCATTTGTTAAACAAAACTCAAAGACAGAAATAATAGAATATATGTACTAACGAAGAAATCGAGTCAGAGTGGTTGTACAAAAGGGAAAATGCCGCTCCGCCGCGATTTAGAGTGCATTAATTCCTTTCCATGCCTCCAACTCATACTTTCCTTCTTCTTCAGTACGATAATATGGTATAATAGTTTTTGCAAAAACAAAACGTCAAAAGTATTTATATGTACTAACGTCCCATCGAAAATACCTATATATAACAACATAGAGTACGCTTCTGAGCGTTGCATACCCAAAAGTAAGTAATATCCTTGGGTCAAGCCCAAGTAATAAATAGGTAAAACAATAAATACATAAGTAAGTACTACGTAAAAGAATCTACCTATTTACTTGCTTAACAATTTCAACGAATAAGTCACTGATATTACGGTCTGCAGCCCGCGATATCGACAACTCACTGTTGTCATGATAAGTAAGTAACAAATTTTCGAGGGTGCAATATTACCATCATGCCCCCATTGGGAATACACAAACAACATCTGATCAAGTTTCTACCGTGCTCACACACTACCCCCTTGGGTATCAACAGTAATAAAATAATTATGTATTGTGAACCATCATAATTGAACACTCGTTCGTAAAACTCCTCTAATAGACAAGTGTTAAGCAAAGAATCTCCAAACTATGTTTCAAACGTGTCACAACCAAGACCAAAAATTGTAACCGCAGTTACAAGTAGTTCTATCAGGGATAAGCGTCTAGTACGATAATGCTACCACTAAGGAGCAGATAAGCAAAACATGCCATGAAAATCCAGATAGATCGTTCAAACTAGCTGTTAATCTGAAAGTGAAATGAAGTCGGTGCCAAAACTTACTATGTAAGGCCTTCAAGAAGGCTTCCTAACAACTCGAAAGTAAACATGCATCTCGATGAGATATCACAGTGATGTACCTACCACATAATCAAACCATGAAGTCCGCAACTCCTTAGCAAGAAAATTCATAATGAAACCTTCTCTCGAATTTAGTGAAAGAGTAGCTACATTGCGTAGCTAGAAGAATGCTCGAGAATTTGAGGATCAAAGTAAGTCCATCAAATCTAGAGTACGAGATAACTGGATTGAATGCATAACATTTAACCACAACAGCAGTTTCCGAGATATTCAATCACCACAGTAAGATTCGTCCAACTGAGCATTTGTTGGGTGATTGAGTAATTATTAGCCACGACTGCACTTCCATTATCAATGGTTCTTCCCGACAATGTATCCGCTTTAAGGCAATGCTAAATGCAGCAGTGTAGATACGTACCAAGGTTGATTGGAATGCCCTCAACACTGAGAGGTGAAAAGTTGTCCTTTTGGACCAACGGAAAACGAATTGACTTGCTAAGTCAATCAATAATCACCGTACATCACCAACATCTCCATATGTACAAGAAACTCGTATTAGAAGCGTATGGTGATATTTCTTATCTCTGCTCAAACATAGGAAGTGATTACAATTACTGGAATGATTCTTGATTATTTGTAAGTATTGTCAAATCGATACTCGCAAATCCCGACTAGAATGCGATAAGATAAGCTAGGGGCGTTCAAGGGTAGATACTTCTTTTGTTGTATTAGTAATACACTTGCATAACTGGGGTAATACACGATAGCGCAATCGTAGACGTTGGTTTGCATCTTCCAATGTCACTGTCAAAATTTTAGCTCTTTCCAAACGAACATGTATTCAAGAAATTATGGGGTTGGCGAAGATTTTGTACACATTTCTCCACAGAGAAGGGTCATCCAGCTTTCGAATAAAGATGATTGTTAATCTTAGGTCATGAATAAGATAATTCGTTTTCCAACGGTTTTAACCGTTGGGGAATAAAAGCGATATTCCGTCATGCTGCCTCTGCACAGCCTAAACATCTAAAGAACACATCATCTAGGATTGCAATATAATCAGAGTCAACAAAAGGTGCAAAATACGGTAAGATGAGACAACATTTCAATTGTCAAAAACTTTATTCATTTTCAACAACCTAACCTAAAATTTTCTTTCCTCGATTGTAAATGAGAAATGACATTGTAGCCGAAAAGATCGCCTACAGTTTGTCGATAAATCGACAGGATTGAAGATATCTCAGTTTCACCACACTTTGCGAGAATTTCAACCTTTTTCCTTTAAACCTTTTGGGAGAGGAAAAAATGTCGTTTACTGAGATCACGTCTCCCAAGAAAATGCCAACTTAGCGATGATTACTTGAGGGATGGTGTAAAGCTGAATGTCGATGTCCCCAACATTCGATTTTATTGAAATCCAGGAGAGAGTCGCTGGTAAAACCACTCCGAATTTCATTAGGCTATGAAAGAGCTCTCGAGTTCCCAAAAGTCGATAGGAGAGTACAACAACACAAAGTAGGAATAACTGTCTTAGTCCCCAACCGATTAAATTGCTGAAATCTAGGCACGACCCTAAAGTCTGGCCTTTCACTTTTAAAGATAGGTTTGGAGTTCCCTAAATAAGGTGATTGGTTGAATGGGTGACAAAAGTCCTCCAAAAGGGTTACATGTCGTCTTCTCCTAAGGGTTTGAAAAAATGCAAGGAAAATTGGCGCAATAGAGAGAATGGATCAAGGTGTACCTCACCTCATCAACTAGTGATGGCTTCGAAAGGACTTGGAGAAAAGCCACCAAAGGTACACGTCCTTAAATTGTACGATATTGCTTCTTTTCTGTACGCCATGTGCTACAAGGTCTTCGTAGGCTTCTTAAACTCGTTTCGCTCCTAAATTTCCATGATCTAGTTTCCTCAGCTCAAGCAGCCACTGTCAATCAGTCGCGCCGCTGATTAACACGCTTCAGATATTTTAATATTGTTCGTTACCCTGAAACTGTGAACCGGCATATTAGCATAAAGGTATCACTCCCAGACACTAGTACCTGCATCCGGTATCAGGAATCATACCATCAAACACTGGTCAACGGTCTCTGGGTATCGGACATCATCATCAATTAGTTGTGTCACCATAGGCTAATTACGGTTTAGAGCCCGTTCAGGTAGAAAACTTTGGCTAATGGGAAAAGAACTGGCCAAGTGAAGTAGTTCATTGATCCTAGGAGGATTTGATTACAGCTTTTCGGGTTTCTGTTACTCCCAGGATATGATAACTCACACTCACAAGCCTATACTCACCCACATGACCAGTACAACATCGAAAGAAAAGGATAGAAATTGGCATTTGGTTGGAAAGTTTCCAGGGCTGGAAAAAGACCTTGCTAAAGATTTACTTTGAAAAATGAATTTATCGAGAGTCGATCTTTCTCCTGAAGATCCAGCATGAACACCAGTACGTTTGAAGATATTAGTGCTAACAGGGACCAAAAGTAATTGTCCCTCAGATGATATTAGTGCTAACAGGGACCAAAAGTAATTGTCCCTCAGATGATCTTCCATCAATTATTACCGCTTTAGCACCAGGTTGTCGCTTCGGATGTTTCTAGAATTTGCTATTTCGTCAAGATTCTAAGAGAGTAAACTAATAGGTGCTACCCAACAAAACCATTTATGGTTTCCTAATTGGAAAGGTTGGTACAAACGATTAGTAAATCCCCGGGTGATACTCAGCTCTTGATACCTTAGCCCAGCTGTGGGGCTAGTAACTCGTTTCTTCCAAAACAAAGCTTCCTTAATGGAGAGGTTCGTCGGTCAAAGTTCTAAGGGTGATTGCCACAACGATTTTCTAAAATGACGATAAATCGTCTAAGGTATTTATAACTTTCGGAAAAGTTAACAGGTTTTTTATGCTCGACAAGGTGGCAAGATTTGACACTTAGGTTCAAGAACCAAAATGCTCACATCACGTGTGTGATGAATGCAACACTGCCCAAACTTAAACTCTGATACCAAACTGACACACCCTAACCCGGAATGTCTACTTGGACACCAAATCGAGCTGTGCTGGCCGACATCTGGACGGTGACAAAGCCATAAAGTGTAGTGATGTGGAAAATGTGAATAAGTTTAAACCTAAAAATGCCTAAACAAAAGAGTGTTCAGGTGAGCGAGATTGAACCCTATTCACACGTGATGTCAGAGCATAAGACGGTATAGTAAATAGGATGAGAGTTATACCACTGAAGGTAACCATCTTCTGAGATTTACCAGAATCTTTGTATAAACGTAAGCACAACTACTAAACTTGGAGGGGCGAAAAACAAAGTTGAGTGGGTCAGTAAAACAATGCTTATTCGAAAACCTTTATTATTATTATTATTATTTAAAATATACTAACCCCTCGCCGTAAAACAAGTATAGTTTCCTGAAAACATACTACGTAAGTATGTAAACAATAATACGATATCAATCTAGTCAGAAGTATGCCAAGTTAATGATATATCAATGTCACAGTAGTATAATCATGTGATAAACAATATAATGAAGTACTCATCAATCTAATGCTGGCACACAAGTTCGAACAGATAAACTCTGACACGAACATGACTGGGTGAAATCAATACGCTCAAGTACTACGATCACGTGAAGACCGGTGCAGAAGCACTTCACATACAAGTCGGATTGCCTAATGGAATCTACCCGATAGGACTGGCACCTAACCTGGATCCAAGATGAGCGAACGATGCGATGTGAACATACACGTGAAAGACTGGCCCTGGCCCTGGGGTGAGTACTAACACCGGTGCAGTAAGTTGAGTATGTACAGATATGTATAATTGTCATGACAGTAATATCCCAACCAAATAGCAGCATTTATCATAATTTATCTCACAATATCAAATACTTGGCAATATAGGCGTAAAATGAAGTAAATACGCACTTATGGAAACTATAATATGTATAGGTATAAAATAAACTGCCCACGCACAGATACGTAGTCCAAATGAAGCCTCCTAGCCTGGCTTAACCACGTACGTCCTCGGAATACGTTTCCTTGTACGTGAAATTTTTAATTAACTTAGTTTAATAACACAGAAACGAAAGCTTGAATAAAATCTTCGTAGATTGTCCAAACATAGGGTTTAAATATATGAAATCGATCTACTCGATGTCACGGACACACACAAATTTTTAGAATCGAGATTGGACCTCTCACGTGCTGCCACAAGGTAGCTGCGTTGGCAGCCACGTGCCACCCACGTGGCATCCCACGCGCACCCACACGTATTCCCCACAATTTTCTGTAGTTTTTCCAGGTTTTTGGTCCAACTCCTAGAGTTTCAAACGAGCTCGTTTCTCAACCAAATCTGTGATTCAAGAACCAAAATGAAGCTAGGAATGTGATGAATGGATTTACTTTCACAAAAAGTTCGAATATGGTCCGTGTTGTTCAGAAATTTGGCCTAAAAGTGGCCAAACGACCACGGCTACATATTTCCCAGAAAACTAAGAATTTCTTCCTAACTTCCAGAGTCGATATCTAACTCGATTCTTAGCCAAACTTGATGATTCAAAAGCCATTATGAAGATAGGAATATAAAGAACAAGTTTGTACGTAAAGGGGGTCCAATTGTGATCGAGGTTGACTGAAAAAATGTGAAGAAAGTGGCTAAATGGCCACTGTCTCTTTGTTGGGAGAAATATGTGCAACTTCCTTCCTTCGAGTTGTTTCATGACAAAGCTTCCTAAAAATCATCCTAGGAGCCTCGAGGAGTTGTGGGGAAGCTTCCTCGACCTTTAAAACTTCTTAACTCGTTCGAAAACACGTTGAACTCAACACAACTGAGTTCGGACCTCACGAGTTCGACGATGAAAACTCGTCCATTTTGAATTCTGAGAACATGGTTGTGTTTGTGAGGATGAGAAGAGTACAATGGTGTGATTTATGAGTTCGATCTGTGAGCTCTAAGGCTCGCTCATGGTGCTCACAGAGAAGGAGAGTATACGGGAGAGAGAGAAGGAAGAGAGAGTTTTTCTTTTCTTCATTTTTCTGATTGGATGCCAAATAAGATGAGGGATGGTGATTGGTGGTAAGTGGAGGAGAGGGTTTTGGGGAAAAAGGCTGACGGGTTAGAGGAAAAAGGGGGACACGGATCCACAAATCAGGGGAGGATTGGATTTTGAATTTCAGATTTTGTACAATTCTAATGTATAAAATTTGATTTATTACAGTGTTTCCAACACTGTTAATTTGTATGCGCTTGTACAAGGATACCCGTAACTAACATATTTTAACAGAGCGTAACTTTTTCGTTACAGATTCGATTCGAGTCTAACACGCGCTCACACATTCGTAGCGACGATTACTACGAGGATACACTAAAAGAATATGTCATACCTTTCTCTAGACGATGGTCAACAAAAGTCAAAGTCCTCACCCCTAAGGGCAATTTCGTAAAGTCATGCTTTTAAAATGAATATAAACGTAAAATTAGGGACGGGTCATCACACATAAGCTTTTATATATTATTGTTTGGACCCGATTTTACACTATCGGCCTGAGCAATCGAGACCGTGGAATGAGTAAAATTCTGAGTCATTGGATTGGAAGAAAATTGAGATAATTGATTAATAATTTGCCTAGATAATATTATAATTTTAATAATCATGATGTTATCTGGGGAATTATTGAGAAAATTATTTCTAAAGTATAGAGATAATTAAGGAGTCCAAAAGATTGAATGCTATCAGATTAGAAGATCGAAGATAAGTTTTTGATATCAAATTCCATGCACTTGGTCTAGATAGTTTTTGAAGTTCTTCAATCATATTGAGAAACCCAAATCATGTCATTATTTTGCAATATTGGGATTCTATCCTAATGCATGTTTTTTGGGTTGGTTATGTGCACGTGGCTTAAGTGTCGTGCGGTTTTACATTTTCAGAGGAGGTGTTTTGTTTTGCATATGTGCCTGTGGTTGGAAGAAAAGCATGCGGCATGCATGGTTGCACACGGGCAAATAGGTGGTGATAGGCTTTAGCCTATCATGAGATTAGGAAATGGCAACATGGTATGCATCCAGAAGATAAGAAGGGAAAAACATAGGCTTTTTGAATAATGGTGATAATACCGAAGCAAAGTCAGTTGATGATGGCTTTCTGTCATTTGCTAAAGGATAGGCTCTCGTTTATCTAGTTTGAATTGAAATCAAATTCTACACTAGTGTGAAGCCGTGCCACATAACGTTTTCTTCTATAAATACTAAGCGGCATACGACTAAAAGGGCCCTCTCAAATTCAATATACAAATTGTCCTGCACAAACTCTCGCTCTATGCGAAACCTCTCAACAACCTTGAGATTTTTATTTTCTTTCGCCAACACATCTTTAGTTTGGATAAACAGCACTGTGAAGGTAACCAATGATATCTTCAGTTTGGATAAACAACACTATCGTAGTAGAATCAACCGATCTCGGAGCACCTTCAGTTTGGATAAACAACACTGCGTCGAGGTCGATTGGTTATCTATCCAAGTCTCGGTCGAGAAAGATTTTCGAGTTCTTATTGACAGAGGTCATCTAATCAGCCTTCTCGACGAATGAGGTGTTACAAATTATTAGGCTCAGCACATTGAACGCCGAGTTATTTTATGATTGGATATTCACAAGTGGGATTTAGAGTTTGGCACTTCGACGGCCGAACTACAGTTACCATCAAGTTTAAGTACTTGTGCCCATATAGTCTGGTGTCAATTCGGCATTCTTATACCCTTACGAATATAATCACCATGACCGAATCCGGTGCCGACAATTTGTGAACTTCACAGAACTAGTAGCCTTGTCATCGGGTTCTAGAACCCGAAGGCCAAGACGTGTTCCTTCCTTGGTTGCAGTCGCAAGATCGAGAAGTCAGCAGTGCGACCAACGCCACACAACACATTTTATTCCCCGGCCGAGTTCAGCCGACCAGTTGGCACGCCCCGCACATAACTAAAGAACGTAGTTAGCTCATTAGTTACTCAGTCTACGTACCACGTAGGCTTAGTAGTTTGTAAGGTCAACAACTACCCTCACATCCACACATTCTATATACACTCTACGATCTTGATGTACTCCACCCCACATCAACCTCGCATATTCTTGCATATTCTTTACTCCTCCAACACCCAAATAGGAAACAATTCTCCAACACCCAGAATATCTTGAGCTAATGCGGACTATTTGTGCACCACGCCATGGTGACCGAGATCAAAGCACGCTATCAGCAGATGAATGGGACGCAGCTTATTTGTATATCGCATTTGTCTTGAGGAAGCGAGGGGAACCTGATCGGACACATGTAAATGGTATACGACACAAGGGCAGATGCATATATCGAAAGAGGACATCGTGTACGTTAGCAGTGATTAACGGAACACACCAATGATGTCTCAAAGGCTCATTTTTGTAGCAAAAGAGAACAACGATTTTTGCTCGGCCAAGTAGGAAGGCAAATTAAAGAACTGAACGATTTACAGTGATCTAAACTTATTCGTTGTTTAAAATTATAACAGGAAAAAAAGATTAATTTTTAGGACTAACATGATTCACCATTGACGATAGATTTTTCAATGTGTCGTGGCTTGATACACTAAGTGTAATAATACAACTGATTGAAAACTTGAAATTTTTTTGTTCAACTAATTGTATTAGTGTACCGGACTGTGTTTTGGCACACTAAAAAATTTATCCTCAATGACATAGTAAGTGAATCTCCCACATATAAACCGTATATTATTTTGTTATCTCTCCAACGTGTTACTCTATTTTCCTATAAGTAGTGCCAACTACTTTCATCAAACAAGAGAAATAATTTATACCAAAAAAAAAAACAAGAGAAATACTCATGCGGGAGATACTTCACTCATATTAATTAATACATGGTTTGTAAACTCAACTCTATCAATAGAAATCCTAATCATGCATATTGCGGCGATTGAAACATTGATTTATTAGAGTTTTTCTCCTCAAACAGTTGTGCTGACGCATGCATGATCAGCAGCAGTAATATAGTACTGCCTCCATATGGTTCTGGTACCACAGGATCAACGACGTCAATAGCACTTGTAAAATTCTTTGGATTCGGGTACCTATGATTACGACATTTGTGATACTTATTATTGAAGTGAAGATTGAAAAACTTACGCTAGGGTTTTAAACACTGATTGCATAAGCCCACCTCAGTTAATGATGAGTGAGGCTTTGACTTCGTTGTATAGAAATTACAAGATGAGGTTGTTACCATATAAACCCAACTAATTAGGAATTACATTTGAATTCAAATTTACAAGCTGTAAATTGAACTAAGGTTACACGGTTTGAGAAAGAGCTTGAAATGAGAAAGGTTTGTGGTTCTTCTCTATCGAATGAGGAGTTGGAATTATAGGACAACTCATAGCTAACAGTGTGTACAGTTGTAATAGTTTTGTAACTAATTTATGTGTTAGATATTTAATTAAGTGCAATTAGTCACTAAGCTTTATTAGGGAAATGTATATATACTGAGTTGTATTCCTTACACATTAAGAAATAAATAATACAAGGCTTCTTTCTTTACATGGTATCACCCGCCTCTCTACTTCACTGCCTTTCGATCCTCCTTTCTCTGCGATTCATTCTCCGATCATTGCATTTGTGAACTTCGATCTTTGTCTTCGATTTCGTCTTCTGTGCAACATGAAGTTGTTGCTCATAATCCTGCGATTTATTCTCCCAATTTCGTAGCGTTGAACCCTAATTCTTCAACTTTTTTGATTTCGTCAATTCCTTCAATTATTGTTCAGAATATCAATTTTATGGTTCCTACAAAGTTCAAGCGTGATAATTACCTCGTCTAAAAATCTCTCTTCGCTCCAATTTTTAGGCAATACAAACGTACTAGAATTGTTGACGGATTTGAGGTATGTTCGCCGCCTTGCATTGTTGATTAATCTGGTCAGAATACTGGAATTCTGAACCCTGCCTTTGAGAATTGGTATGAAAATGATCAAAATATCCTAATTTGGCTAAATTCAACCCTTTCTAAAGACATTATCCTTTTCACAATCGGTGTCACATCGCCTCGAGACCTTTGTTTGAATTTTAAGCATCGTTTGGTGGTGTTTCTGCAGCTCACATCCATCAGCTTCGTTCTCATCTCCATTTTGTTCACAAAGGCGATCTCTCTATCTTTAAGTACCTGCAAATAATTAAAGAAATTTCCAACTCGCTAATGGTTGCTGGAGCTTTTGCCTCTGATCATGATCTCATCGCTGTTACTCTCAATAGCTTGCCTAATGAGTATGAGTCTTTCACTGACTTCATCATGCTCAGGATCTCTACCACCACACTAGATAAACTTCATGGCTTGTTGCTTAACAAGGAAGTTTTCATGAATCACAAAAAAGAAATGAGTGGTCTCTTCCGCTTCTAAGCCTTTTTAGGCATTTGTTGCACAATCTCAACCTCTTCTTCTCTCTACACCGCTATAATTCTATAACTTTTCTCAAGCCTATGCTGCTCAACAGTCCAACTATAATGCTCCACCAAAGTTTCATAACAACATTGTGGCAGAGGATCTTTTAGCACAACAATCGTGGTAACTTTCACAAGAACTTCAATAATTATCAGGTAACTTTCACAATTATGGTGGGAATAATGGCAATTATAGAAATAATTCTGGCAATCGCAATAATTCTAGTGGATTTAATTGAAACAATTATGGTGGAAAAACTCCATGTCAAATTTGTAACTCTTTTGATCATGAAGCCATTAATTGTTAAGAAAGAATGAATCATGCATTTGCTAGTAAAATCTCACTTGCAAAGTTGGCTGTTATGTGTGCTCACACAGCTCTTAAGCAATCCACTCCTACTTGGTTGATGGACTCTAGTGCCATATCCTATATTATAAATGATATATTTGCCATTCAGTCTCTACATCCATACTCTGACAAATACAAGGTGTATATTGGTGATGGACAATGTATGTTTATCCATCACACTGGTAATTCTATAATTTTAACACCTCATGCTACTTTTAGATTGAGTAATGTACTTTATGTTCCATTGATGAAATTCAATTTACTCTCTGCCTATCAATTCTTGAAAGATAACTATTGTTCTTTGACCCTTGGTTCTGATGGTTCTAAAATCCAGGATCGTTATTCGGGGATGATGCTTCCTTTAAGGCCAGTTAAAGATGGGTTTTATCCCTTTCAAGGTCTTTCCGCTGTCACTCATTCACATTCTGCTTTTATCAATACTAAAGCATCATTTCAGACATGGCATAAGAGACTTGGCCATCCTTTCTTTGCTATGTTTAGAAAAGTTTATATCTTTCTTTTGCACAGATTGTGCTATAGGCAAAAATCATAAACTGTCATTTTCCTGTAGTACTAGTTATGTCTCTACTAGTTTAGAGTTGATTCACTATGGTGTTTGGGGTCTATCTCTAATCACTTCTGTAAATGGTTACAAGTTTTATCTGTTGCTGGATGAATATACCAAATACACTTGGCTATTTCCACTGAAAGCTAAGTTTGAGGTCTTCTCTATATTGGTAACCTTCAAAGCTTATGTAGAAAACATGATTGGAAATAAAATAAAAATTTTGAGATCAGATTCGGAGGTGAGTTCACCAGTTTTGCATTCAATTCTTTTATGTCAAGAAAAATGGCATTTCTCATCAATATAGTTGTCTTCACACTCCACAACAAAATGGATGTGTTGAGAGAAAGCATATACATCTTACACAGACCGCAAGGAGTTTTTTGGTTTCTTCTCTGGTTCCACACAAGTTATAGGTTAAAGCCTTTTCTACTGCTCTTTATCTTATCAACAGATTGCCAATATCTAGATTGAATAAATCTCCATGGGAATTACTTTTAAGGAAGCCTCTAGATTATTTAAAATTGAAAGTGTTTGGGTGCAGCTGCTATCTTTGGCTTAAACCATATGTTTCTCCAAAATTGGAAGAGAAAAACAAGCATTGTGTCTTTCTTGGTTATAGCCTTCAACACAAAGGCTACAAATGTTTAGATCTTCAATCTAAGAGAATCTACATTTCTAGACATGTTTTGTTCAATGAAGCTAATTTCCCATTTTATGATGCTCAGATACTTAACTCATCATCATTGCCACGCTATACATGCCTTAATCATCTCCAGCATTTAATCTTCCATTTCCAATATATCATATCACCACAGTATTACCTGAGATTTCTCCAACAGTGTCTTCAGAAGCAGCATTTTCACTAACACCAACATCTGAGTAATCATCATCTCAGCCATCAACAGCATCTCAGCAACTCAATCATTCATTACCTTCACAGTCAAGCAACTCCTCTTCAACTTAGAGGCTTATTACTACCAACTTTCATCCAAGGATTACAAGGTCAAAAACAGGCATTTTTAAACCAAAAACTCTCCCTGCAACCAAACATCCCATTAACATTGACAATTTTGTGCCTACCACTTATCTGCAAGCATCCAAGTATGATCATTGGAACTAAACAATGTTAGAGGAATTTTAGGCACTCAAAAATCCAGGTACTTGGACCTTAGAACCATCATTTTCACATCACTACATAGTAGGTAGTAAATGGGAGTTTAAGATTAAGAGAAAGCCAGATGGTAAAATTGACAGGCACAACACTAGACTTGTGGCTAAAGGGTTTCATCAGCAAGAAGGTATTGATTTCTAAGAGACTTTTAGTCATGTTGCAAAACCAATGACCATTCGAATTCTATTAACTCTTACTATTCAAAATGATTGGTTCCTTAATTAGTTGGATGTTGGCAATGCGTTTCTTCATGGTACACTGAAAGAATAGTGTTTTATGCAACAGCCTTATGGATTTATTGATGTTTCTCAGCCTTCATTTGTTTGCAAGCTAAATAAGTCTCTCTATGGCTTGAAACAAGCCCATCGGGTTTGGTATGATAAACTTGGTCAGGCATTACTCTCTCTTGGATTTACCAATTCCCAATCAGCTTGTTCATTGTTTGTGCATACGTATCCTTCTCTTGTGATAGTATTGGTCTATGTTGATGACATCTTAGTCACTTGCCTAAATGCATCTCATTGTCAAGCTTTTATTCAAAAGCTCAGTTATTTGTTTCCTGTCAAAGACCTAGAGCCCCTGCACTATTTTCTTGTCTTGGAGATTCACAGATCCCCAGAAGGTATTTTTCTATCACAGGGTAAATATGCCTTGGAGCTTTTGGTAAAGACAAAAATGGAAGGTTGTAAACCTTGTACCACTCTTCTCGACACCTATAATTTGGATCACATTAGAGTTTTGTTGTTAGATCGAACGAAATACATGTTCATAGTTTGAGCTCTCTAATACTTAACAAGGACAATGCCAAATATCTCTTTTGTAGTGAACCAAATCTATCAACTTCTTCACTGTCCAAGGGACATTCACTTTCAAGCAATTAAATGAATTCTAAGGTTTCTCAAGGTTCAGCTGATCAGGGATTGTGGTTTAGAAAATGTTCCATGAATCTTACAGCCTTCTCAAATGTTGATTAGGCTGGTTATGTCTTTGATAGAAGATTAACATTTGCCTATTGTGTTTACTTAGGCAACAACATTATCAGTTGAAGTGCCAAAAAACAGCCCATTGTTCCCAAATCTTCAGTAGAAGCTGGGTACAGATCTCTAACTCTTACTGCTGCAGAAATAACATGGGTTTGTAAGATTTTCAAGGATATTTTTTTATTTTTTTAGAATACCTCGACAATATGAGGGAAATTTTATTGATATAAAAAAGGATACACCTAGCCAAGGGGACATAAACCTAACCCATCATAATACAAGGAAAAAATGATTAAAAAATACATGAAAAGAAGGGGGGACATAGACCTTACCCTTCTAGAAACAAAATCAACAAAGATTTTCAAGGATATTACTTTCCCTCTCACTCATGCTCCTACATTATGGTGTGACAATGTTTTTGCCATCTCTTTGGTTGTGTTTCATGCACATACAAAACATGTGGAAATCGATTACCACTATATTAGGGAGCTAGTTCTTGCAAATTTGGTAGAAGTTATATATGTCAACGTTGAGCACTAGATTGTATACATTCATACCAAATCTCTATCAAAGGCATGGTTCAAGTATCTTTAGTTCAAGCTTTCTCTAGGTTCCCTTCCGATTAGCTTGAGGAGGTGTAAATGGACGACTCATAGCTAACAGTGTGTACAACTGTATTTCAGTTGTAATAGTTTTGTAACTAATATCTGTGTTAAAGATTTAATTAAGTGCAATTAGTCACTAAGCTTTATTAGGAAAATGTATATATACTGAGTTATATTTCTTAAACAAAGAAAGAAATAATACAAGGTTTCTTTCTTTACTGGAATGCCAACCAACTTGTGCTATTGACTTGGTGAGCGGGAGTGCATCAATTCAAATTCTTCGGTTTGAGATTGCTGACGTGGAGAACCATTTTGATTATTAGGTTTATCAAAGATTACAAAGACCTATAAATAGGAAGACGGTGACGCAAGTGGAATATGCAGCAAAGCTGATCCAGAAAGGAAATGGTATGGTGATAGATATGAAGAAGGCAATGACTCAAAAGAAGAGACCGAAATAATGAAAAATGAGGGGGTTCCGTATTCCAGTAGGACAGTAGATGAAGTGAACAAACTTGCTTACCAAGTGACAAGTAAAGGCAAGCAAGAGTATGAGTCGAAGACAATAAAAGGTTTTAGGGAGGTTGGAGTCATAAGTTAGGCGGAAGGAGTGTTGGTCCAGTTGTAGTTCTGAAGAACACCACAATTATCTTCGACCAATTTAAAGTTGTTACCATGCTTACGGCCTAATAATATTTCTTTCTATTCATAAGTGAGAGATCTTAGGTTCGACTCATATGAATACAAATTTGTTACTAAATTAGGCTTCGTGTCTCCCTCAAATAATTCATTATTAGTGTTCTTGAAATGCATTTTTAAAAAAGAAGTATAAAGTTTCTATGTACTTTAAAGTTTCTAGTTCAAACATATAATTTTTCTGCATGGAGAAGGAAGAAGAGACTCGGTAGTCGATAGAGTGAGATATGATGAACTGATGTGGATAAATAACTTATATAATGAACCGGTTTTGGGGCATTTGTTGTAAAATATAAACTCAGAATAATGCTATTTGTATCACATTTTTCTGACAATCTTATTGCTCACTTTCAATTAATAAATTGGTCCCAAGTTTAGTCTCCTAAGGATTTGTTTGTTTGGGCTCATCTTTGTCATAGCAACTTAGGTTGGGCTTAGATTTTTATTGGGTTTACTTAGCCGTGAGAGCTTATAGTGAGCTCCGAGTGGATTGTAATTTCCTGAGGTATTCTCTTTTTGTTCCAAGAATTCAAATTTGAATTCAGGGGTTTTGCTCACCTTTTGGCAATGGAAACTGGAAAGACAATACCTTATCACTTGGAAAGTCGCTCTACCATGGTACTGGATGATTTTCCAAGCAAAAAGCAACTAAAGTAAAAGAGTAAAGTACAAAAAACTATCTCAACTATTGGTGTCACGACACTTTCATACCTCATTTTTTAAAATTGACAATGTCATACCTCATCTTTAGAATTTGGTCCAATGTTATACCTTCCGTTACTTGGCCGTTTACTTTTCAGTTAAATGCTGATGTGGCTTGATTCGGGATCTACTTTTTATTAAAAACTAAAAAAATATTATTAAAAACTAAAAAAACTCATTTAATAATTTTTAAATATTAAAATAATAAAGAAAAGTTAAAAATTTAAATTTAAAAAAACCTATGTTCGTGCACTTCACCCTAGGGGTGGGTTCAAAAAACCGAAAACCGAAAAAAACCAAAAACCGAAAACCGAACCGGACCGAGACCGAAAAAAACCGAACCGAACCGAATTTGCCCAGTTCGGTTTCGGTTTTTGAGGTTCGGAAACCGAACCGAACCGATATATATATTTAATTATTTTTTTCAATGTTTATAAATAGTTTAGTCATACAATCATAACAAAACAGATGTTGTTGCCAAGTTGGTTTCAGTTAAACTTTCGAAGTGAGAGGGTATGGGTTCAAACCCTCTCATGCCTCCCAGATTTTGGAAATTTTTCCCAATTTTGTTGAGAAATCAACAAAACAAATCAACAAAACCCTCCGCATGGTTTCGAACCCCTTCCCTCTAGGTTGGGAATAGCAGCCGCAAACCAACTTGACAGGAGGCTTTGTGCTATTACAATTGTACAAGTATAATATTTATAGGTATTCTAAAACCGAACTGAGCCGAAACCGAACCGTATACAAACCGAACCGAACGGAACCGAACCCACCCCTACTTCACCCCCTCCCCCCGGTCCTCCTCTCTCTTCTCCTCCATCTTCTCCTTCTTCCCCTTCTAGCTCTCTTCCCACAACCCATAAAAAAGGAGCAAGAAGAAGACGGAAAAAAAAATGGAATCTGCAATCCATAAGAAGAAGAAGAAGAAGAGGAAAAAAAATTATTAAATGATTTTTTTTAATTTTTTAATAATTTTTTTTAATTTTTTTAATAAAAAAAGTGGGTCCCAGATCAAGTCGAGTCAGCATTTAACTAAAAAGTAAATGACCAAGTAACGGAAGGTATAATATTGGACCAAATTCTAAAAATGAGGTATGACATTGTCAATTTTAAAAAATAAGGTATGAAAGTGCGTGAAACCAATAGTCGAAGTAGTTTTTTGTACTTTACCCAAAGTAAAACTATCCATACATGCCGCTAATAAGATCGAAATAAAATTCCAATTTTAGAGCTTGGCTCTTGAAATGGATAAAAAATGTATTGTAGAGGACTATGTCTAATTTAAAAATGATTAGTTGAAAAAAGATTTTTTTTATGTGTTCAGTTTGAAGAGAGTCTAAAACTAACAGAGTTTCAAGTCAGTCAAAACATCAGAATGACTGAACGCTATTTAATTTTGTTTTTGTCTTGGTATGTTATTTTATTTCATTTGAGTTATTTGGCTTTCATTCTTTTCTCGTTTATAATTATCTAATTTGGTCTGATTATTTATTTTTGTACAAGTCATAAGGAGATGTAGTATGTAAATACTCTAATTTTTTTTTTTTTTGGGTTTTTGTACTCATTATTCTTCACTCGTTTTCAATTATTTGAAGATAGTTTTGATCACTAGCGGAGCCACACTGGGGTCAATGAGTTCACATGACCCCAACAACCCAATGTTTTCCCTCTTGTTTTTTTTTTTTTTTTTGTCTTGACCTCTACCAGTTTGGGAAAGAAATGGTTTGTAGGTGTGAGTTATAGCTTTTTGTTTCTCAACCGGTCTCCTCTTTACTACTGCTTCTTCAATTTTCTTCTTTCTTTTCTCTATCTTCTTCTTCTTCTTCTTCTTCTTCTTCTTCTATGGTGCAACTTCTTCTAAATTTAGATTTCATCTGTCATTTACAATGTGCTTAACTTAAATTCTTATTAATTGACCAATAAAAAACCCATCTTCTTCTTTCCTCATCTGTCTACGGTGCAACTTCTTCTAAATTTAGATTTCATCTGTCCTTTACAATGTGCTTAACTTAAATTCTTATTAATTGACCAATAAAAAACCCATCTTCTTCTTTCCTCATCTGTCCTTGACTGCACATTTCCTGGATGTATTGACTTCTTGATTCGTGGTTGATTGCCATGTGTGGTGTTTTATGTTTTCTTTTACTTTTTGTTAGCGTTTTAAAGATAAACAAAAAATATGACGTTACTATGTGGACAAAATATAAACAGAAATATTTTTAATTTTAGACTTGCTTATGATGACCCCATTGTTATCTAATCCTAACTCCGCCATTGGTTTTGATGGTTTTTAATTGGAATGATCGTGTCACTTTCATCTTCACTGCATGTTCAATTTACGTGGGAGCTCCTCAACGTCTCCAAAGTAAAGATTTTAACTCTTTCGTCGGTCCTCCAGCTTCATTCTCAAGAAGATTGCGTTTACGGTTCTAGATTTCCTTATCAAATTCAAAAATTTCATCAATTTATTATGCACTTTTCTGATGAGGGTTTTAAAAAGATTAAAGCCATAAAAAAGAATGAGCAATGCACACCCTAATGAACAAGTTGTGTGAGTACCAAAATTCTTGTAGCCGGTGACACTCCATACGAACTTGGGCAGCGCGGGCGATTGGGGGCGTGACCGTTTGTTTGAAGTAAAAATTCTATACCAACCAAATCAATCTTTGTTGCCACCTCCGTTGTGGCTAACATTTAACAGCATGATTGTTCATGGTCCTCGAATCACCCGACTATTGTTTGTCAGAAGGTCAAATGATCTGAGTCATTAATTCTCATAAAATCACACGCAAGGTGAAGACCTCCGCTCCATGTATGATCACTCTTACTACTACCCCTCATACAATCATCTATATATGTTCAACACAAAATGTACAAAGTTGATAATGTAAAACATTTGCATTCGTGGGTCAGACATAATAAGAGATGCAATGTATTAATTTCATGAATATTACGTGGTATGTAATGGTAAGTATTATTAATCGTTGGCAATACCTCACATGCGTGATGATTGACATTTTTATGATATTTTTATAATGTTATAACTCATTGTGTATCAGAAAAATAAAAAAGAATTGAGAAAGCTCGATAACTCAAAATGATAAATTAATTTCGTGTAAGTGTTTCTTTTGGTCGTCTACTAGTCGTTGCCCACTAACTAACGAGAAGATGAGACGTACCAAATTAATTTACTAGACTAGATGAAACATAGCATTAGTGGGGCTGCAGACAACTAAACTCCAAATATAACAAGAAACAGTTTGACATTGAAACCTACGATAAATATGAGATCCCCATTCTGAGGAATAAATCTAGCTATTCCATGTATAGTTGTATATAAAGTACTGCAGGCCACTAGTCAGGATATGTATATACATCGTGGTTACATGAGAGTTGTTTCGCTTCACACAATATTATTCATGCATGCTTGATCAGCAATGGTACTAGTACCACTTCGGCATGATTCTACCGCAGGATCAATGGCGTTTTTAGAAGCCGAATTCTTTGGGGTACCATGAGGTTTGTAATATTTATTGAAGTGAAGATTACAGAGAACTATAAGTAGGAAGGCGGCGACGTAGATAGAATAGGCAGCACATTTGAACCACAAAGGAAATGGGATGGTGATGGATATGAAGAAGGCTGTGACTCCAAAGAAGAGGCCAAAATTATGGAAAAGCCGGGGGATTGATATTCCGGCGGGACAGTAGCTGAAGTGAACAAACTTGCTTACCAAGATACAAGTGAAGGCAAGCTAGATTGATAGTCCAAGAAAGTAAAAGATTACAGGGAGCTGGCCGGAGGGATTTTGGACGGGGAGAAGCGCTAGTCCAATGGCCGCTGTCAAGCAAAACATGATGATTATCTCTGGCCAATCTACGTTGTTGTGGTACTTACAGTTATCCCTCCTGTCTGCAACGTGATGCACTGCGGCTTCTAGGTCTCGCTCGCGATCGCGATCATGATTATCCGGACTAATTATAAGAACTGTGAGTAGATGGATTGTCTTTGCAACAAGTGCAAGGAGAAAAGGCTTTAAAAACTTATCATAAGAATTATTAACAACACACTTCATTTTTATTCTCATGCAGAAGAGAGAGAGAGAGAGAGAGAGAGAGAGAGATAATGAGAATGGTTAGAGATGTTGATTTCTATATTATAAGGAGGGAAGAATGATAGAGAGGGAGAGAGAGAGATTGTCCGTCAGTCTAGGTGAGGGAACTTCCTCGTAGTTTAATTAATATGAAAATTAGGCCAAAAAGAAGGAAAAGTAAAATTAATTATAGCTAGCAACATTCGCTTACATGTTGGTGGATGTGATTGTGAGCCATTAATATAAGAAAATGATTTATGCACACTTTTTTTTTTTTGCAGCCGTTGGATTGAACATATAATGGAGGAAGGAAAGACAACATTAACAAATAATCTGCAGAAGATAAATAAAGGTGTGCATAAATCAATCCCCGATGATATATATTGTGGACGATCGACCATACTAGCATCCCTCAAAATACTATCAAATACACACCTTTTTTTTTTATATTAATTTAGTTCTAAACAACCATGAGAGAAATTCAAACTCAATCAGTACACATAAAAACATTGTTTTAGCCAACTTGGCTTACCACGCTCAGGTTTGTTACAAAAGAGTTATGTAGCTGACTGCGCAGAGAAGGATTCCGAATCTTGAGGCTGCTTAAATATGTGCTATATAATCATGAGCCAACAGCTCACAAATAACATCTCGACTTGTTCTCTTTATGAGGACGACAACAATGGGAATTTCAAACTTTAGGAAACCTGTATATCAAACTTTTCTGCAGACTCCATGGTAATATTAGGCTTAGTTGCCAAAAAGTAATTTTTCCTTCGATGGTCCGGATTATTTCATAGTATGAGAAATGCATGATTATGATTAAATTGAGAAAATAACTTTTTTACTTGTCAATTTAATAAATAAAAAACTCATCCGTGCTTTTTGGGTTCAAATTTTTCCTCTCTTTAAATTATTATAATAGTTTCGAAGTTTTTCCCTTATAAATAGGAAGAAAAAAAAAGAAACAAATTTAAAATATAAAATTCGAAGACTTACTCACCTAAAAAGTAACATTAAGTTATTATTATTTGTATCTTTATGTTTGCTAATTATAATAGGACTAATTAGATTATTAGTCTCCTTGGTGATAAGGTAGTCGACGATAGTTCATGTGGTAAAGAAATTAAAATTTAAGCATTTGTGGTGAATTCTGTTAGGATTTAGTACCAAAATTAATAATTTCGACAACTTTTTGTCAATTATTAGTACGTGAGCCACACATATAAAATTAAAACAGAACTCTCCATTAATATTCGCATGTGAGGCTAAATTTATCTTTTTAGCATCACATGCAAGTCTCGTGTCTTAACAATTAACGGAGAATTAACGAAATTTTTTTAGTCTAAATCCTAATATATTTCAGTATATGAGTTTAAAATCTAAATTTTTCACCACATGAGCAATTTTTCGACTACTTTATTATCGCAGAACGATTAATCCAATTAAGATTTTATAATAATAAGAAAGCAATTCTACTTTGGATTTTTGTGCTGACATCTTTCAGGGCACTCAGATTTTATATAATAATAATAATGAGTACTACAAGTTAGATAGCTTTATCTTCGTGTCTTCTTCTACCAATTTTTCATAAAGCAATCCACTAGTAGTTGGTATATTTCTAGTTTAGAAGGGTCACATCTTCGTATAAGGCTTCAAAATCTCAAAGATGATTCTGTTTATAGTTAATGAATAGGGCTTCACACAGTAAATTATTAATGGTAAACACCTAATAAACTATTATTAATAATAAGGACCAAAAAAAACATGAAAAAAAATGGTGACATTTTCATAAACAAGTTGAAGTTTGGAAAGAAAACTCCATCAAAGGTGAAACCCTTAGGCCATCTCCAACTGAATGGTCCAGAGGGCCGAAAATAGCCCAAAAACAGTCTCCAACCGAGGGCTAGGCCAGAGGGCTCTGGAATCTGGGAAGGCCCCACAGAATTGGAGAGGGCTGGCTATTTTTTTTTAAAATTTGTCGGAATTCCTGTCGGTTATAACCGACAGGAATTCTTAAGAAATAATTCAAATGCAACGGCTAGTACTGCATTTGAATTTTTTTTTTTTTACAGTTTTATTATTATTTTTTATTTACAAATTTTTTTACATAACTTCTATTTTTTCCTATAACTTTTATTTTACAAAATTTGTTTCATATTTTTTTAAAATTTCATTTTTTCCTATAACTTCTATTTCACAAAATTTGTTTCATATTTTTTTTAAATTATATTTTTTTTCCTATAACTTTGTGACATCCCACATCTCCCAGGGGAGTGATCCTTAAATGTATATTCCCATCCCTACCTAGCACGAGGCATTTTGGGAGCTCACTGGCTTCGGGTTTCATAGGAACTCCGAAGTTAAGCGAGAAGGGGGTTAGTGACACGCCCCGACCCCGATGTCCTGTAGACATCGGGGTGGTCACGTGCTGGCCGACACCCGAGGGGTGACGAAAGCCATTTAGAAGGTATAAAAACGAGAAATATGAATTTAGATTACACATTTAATAAGTATTTCAGGAACGTGTTCAGAACATACATCTAATTTGAAAATACTACAAGAAAGAATATAAAATTGAATACATAAAAAGAGTAGGTCCTACACCGAGAGGACTCGAAGATGCCAGTGCGGAAGTGCCTTGACGCCGGGATTGTATGCCTCGTATCTAAGCCCTGAAGGGGGCGCAAAACAAAGGTGAGTGGACCAATTTGATATACATATAAGAAAACAGTTATCAACATACTATCCCCCAGATTTTATGAAAACACAATTATATCATGATAAACATAGGTTTTCTGAACCTAGAATGCCGTGCAATATTTCATGTCCTAACTCATCATGCAATATCTCGATTCATAACTCGCATACTATAATCATATTCATAGGGGAATAATCGCTAGTGAATGTCCAATATAAACGCTTCAGGCCCCATGCCGGCTCCCCGTCCCTGAGCATACAGTCAGAGGAAACCACACTGCAGGCCCAATGCCAGCTTCCCGTCCCTGTACTCAAAAGTCAGAGGTAACACACTCCAGGCCCTATGCCAGCACCATAACCGTCGCCCGGGATGGACCGGAACCCTATCCCTACATCCCGTAGCGGAAACGTGGACATAAACCGTCGTCCGGGATGGACCGGAACCTTATCCCTACATCCCGTAGTGGTAATATCATAACTATCGCGTATACATTTATACACTATCAGAACTATCGTACATACATCATTCTCATGCTATCATGCTTTTCATACATGCAATTCTACTAATAAAACATGTATTTTTAGAAGGGGTCCACTCACAGTACTTAGCCGTCCAACGCTGCGCTGCTAGCGAACATAGAAAGCCGCACTAGTTGCCCCTAAGCACATAAAGGGTACAACTCAGTCAAACTCTATTTTAACGATTTAATTTGGGAAAACAGACCTCAAAAACGGGTCCAGAACGTCCAAATTAGCCTAGGAGGGGTCCCGGACGGAACCCGAAAAAGTCAACCGTAAAAGTCAACGTTGCCCGTTGACTGGTCAAAGTCAAAGTCAATGGTCAACGGTCAACGGTCAAGGTCAAAGTCAACCGTTGACCGGGTCAACGGTCAACCGGGTCGGGTCAACGGGTCAGTCAACCCGGGTCGGGTCAACGGGTCAAACGGGTCAGGGCCCACGGGTTAAGGTCAACGGGTCAAACGGGTCAGGGTTGGACCCGGGTCTGGGCTAGGGTTTGGGTCTGACCCAAATAGGGTTTTGGGTTGAAGCACACGGGCCCAAAGGCCTTTTTTTTCTCACGGCCCAAAGGCCAACCCTAAAAGGGTTTTGGGTTTGAACTAAACGGGCCAGAGGCCCCAAATTTTCTAAGGCCCGAGGCCTTAATGATTTAATAAACTAAAACTAAAAACCCAATGGGTCAGGATGTTGGGTTTGAGGGAATTGGGCCTAATGCCCAATTAAAATGGCCCAAGGCCCTAATTCTAAAATAATTAACAAAATAAACATAATTAAATAAAAGGAAAAGGGTTGGGGTTGGATTGCAACGGGCTTGAGGCCCGTGGGTTTTCTAACAAGGCCCAAAGGCCCTACACCCTAACTAATTAACAAAATTAAATATAAAACTAATTAGAATAAAGGAATGGGTTTGGGCTGGGGTTTTGGGCTTGCGGGCCTAAGGCCCGAGGGGTTCCAGAAGCGGCCCGAAGGCCTGGGTGCGCCGGGGAAGAACACCGGAGCTTCTAGAGCTCCGGTCGACGGAAAACGGTGGTTCCAGCCCCCGATCTAGCTACCCAAAATGACGAGTGAGACGAGAGGGATAGATTGGTACCTTCCAATCGGCGAGGGATGGCCGGAGTTGCTCGGAGAAGTCCACGAAGCCCACTGGATTCGCCGGAAAAAGGGTGTGTACACCCCGAGCTAATTTCGACCTAAAACTCAAAGTAAAACTCAAGGATTACTTCTAGATTCTCCATAGACCACAAATCAACGCAGAGGGAGGGATGATCGAAGGCTTACCTCGTCGGATTTTCAAGGATTTCGCCGGGGGAAATTCTGGGTTCCCACTGCCCTTTCGTTGCAGCGCCGCGAGAGAGAGGGAGGAAGGGAGACGAGTGCAGGTGATGGTGTGCGTGCGTTCGTGGTGGTGAGGTCGAGCGAGAGAGATAGGGAGAGAGGGTGAGGGTGCAGAGGGAGTCCGAGAGAGCGAGAGGGACAGAGAAGAGAGGGACAGAGAAGAGAGGGAGGGGACTCGGGGGACCAAAAACCAGGTGGGCCCAGTGGCTCACCATTTAAGAAGTAAACAATTTTAAAATTAAAAGGGTTTAGGGACCAAATTGAAAGTTTAGGAAAATTTAGGGATTAAATTGGCATAATTGAAAAAGGTTTGGGGGTTAATTTATAGGGTTTAACATAAAATCGAGGGGCGGGCGTGTCAGTTAAAGCACTCACAGGATGGGTGACCCACTGGGAAGTTGCTCGTGAGTTCTTAGAAACAAAACCGTGAGGGCGTGGTCGGGGCCCAAAGCGGATAATATCGTGCTACGGTAGTGGAGCGGGATCGGAAAGTGATCCCACCCGGGCCGGGATGTGACAATTGGTATCAGAGCCTAACCCTGGCCGCGTGTGTGCCGACGAGGACGTCGGGCCCCTAAGGGGGGTGGACTGTGACATCCCACATCGCCCAGGGGAGTGATCCTTAAATGTATATTCCCATCCCTACCTAGCACGAGGCCTTTTGAGAGCTCACTGGCTTCGGGTTCCATAGGAACTCCGAAGTTAAGTGAGAATGGGGCTAGAGCACGAGGCCTTTTGAGAGCTCACTGGCTTCGGGTTCCATAGGAACTCCGAAGTTAAGTGAGAATGGGGCTGGAGCACTCCCAGGATGGGTGACCCACTGGGAAGTTGCTCGTGAGTTCCTATAAACAAAACCGTGAGGGCGTGGTCGGGCCCCAAATCGGACAATATCGTGCTACGGTGGTGGAGCGGGCCCGAGAAGTGATCCCACCGGGGCTGGGATGTGACAACTTCCTAAGCCATTATACAACATTAAATTAAATTAAGTAACATGAAACAACATTACTTAGCCGTTGGATTTGAATTTAAGTTGTAATTTTTAAATAATAAATTATGTATGGCCCTATGGCCATTTGGTCCTCGGTTGGAGACGATTTTTTGTGACAGGGCTAAAAGGAGCCCTCTGGCCCTCGGTTGGAGACGGAGGCAAATATGGCCCTGTACTGTTCATTAAAATATTAATATATTGGAGAATTTTGGAGGGCCAGAGGGCTAAAACGAGCCCTCTGGCCAGCCATCGGTTGGAGATGGCCTTACTTTGGGGCTTGCCTCGTGATTTTCTTGGCAAGCATTTGGTTGTTGACGTGTCCTCCGCACGTTCTTGAATGAGCTTATTCAACAATGTACGCTCCAAATTGGCATGAAATGCTAAGGTTTAGCTTCAACGTTCAATTTTTTAGTTGAAGTAGTGGTCCTTTTGCCTAAAGAGAGTTTAAATGACAGATTATGCTCGTTGATCCCACCTATTTCTACTTTTGTAAATAAATTGAAGTTTCGTGACAATAACTTAAATAAGTTGAAGTGTCTTTTCATCAGTATCAAAAGGTCGTTTTCCTATCTTTTATTCATTTTCCTAATATGTTAAATCAGAAACAATTTGATATCACATAAAAAGTTAAATCATAAACAATTTGATGTTACATATTTTATAGGAAATGGCTTCTTTTTTTTTCCTATAGATAAAAAGTTTATTAAATCTATAGCATTCACCAATTACATTGAATGATATAAAGTTACGTATCCGAATCAACCACTTAGACCCACCACAATGTGGATGTGCCAAAGATACTTTTATGGTATATGACTTTGCAGAGACTCACATGGGTTAGTTAATCTGTAAATGTCTAGGAAACTCAGCGCCTTAATCGAAATTAAAACATTGGAGCTTAAAAAGGTCAAGTGTAGGAAAATATGAAAACTCAATAACAATAATTAGTTACTCAAGTATGAGTAGGAACTTCTACAAAAAAAAAAATTGTGTCTAATTCCCAAATTTCGTGTTTATAATTAGAAACTGTTCATATTATAAATCATTATATAAATATTGACTCTACAAAAAATGAATTAAACATAATGTTGTTTAGTCAATCAACCATAACAAATAGATAGACGGTTCGTAATGTCTATATCATTTTTGTCCATCTGTTCGTAATGTCCATAACAAATAGATAGACGGTTCGTAATGTCTATAAACATGAAGTCCTATGAATTAGAAACGGAAAATTTTTGAGTAAAAACTCATACTCACTTTTTAAGCAACTAAATATTATTCGCGTCACAAATTATACCCTGTAAAGCAAGAGAGAGAGAGAGAGAGAGAGAGAGAGAGAGAGAGAGAGTTTCTTGAACATAGCCATGTATATTTCTTGAACAAAAAAAAAACGTGTATAAATTATGGTAGGATTGCGTTTAGACCCTAAAACCCTCTTATAGAACTATAGTAATATGTTTAGCTATGAGATGGTGATGGATATGAAGAAGGCAGTGACTCCAAAGAAGCGACTGAAAAAATGGAAGAGCGGGGGATTCATGTTCCGGCTGGACAGTAGCTGAAGTGAACAAACTTGCTTACCAAGATACAAGTAAAGGCAATCAAGAGAGAGTCCAAGACAATGAAAGGTTTTAGGGAGGTTGGATTCATAGGCTGGGCCTGTAGATTGCTGGTCCAATTGCAGCTATGAAGAAAAGCACCACTGATCTTCGTCCAATTTAAGTTAGATGTCTTAGGTTCGATTTGTAAAAATGACAAATTTGATACTCAGTTAAGCATCATGTCTCCCTTGAATAATTCATTAATAGTGTTCTTGAAATGCATTTTTTAAAATTTAAGTATAAAGTTCCTATTTAGTTTAAAGTATATGGTTCAAACATATAATTTTTCTACATGGAGAAGGAAGAGGGAGAGACTCGGTAGTCAATAGAGTGAGATATGATGGGTTGATCTGGATAAATGACTTATATAATGATCCGGTTTGAATCACTTGTTCTGAAATATAAACACAAAACAATGTTATTTGTATCACATTTTTTGACAATCTCATTGACCGCTTTTAATTAATAAATTGGTCCCAAGTCTAGTTTCCTAAGGATTTGTTTGTTTGGGCTCATCTTTGTTGTAATAACTTATATTGGGCTTAGAGTTTTATTGGGTTTACTTAGCCATGTGAGCTCACAGTGAGCTCTGAGTGAAATGTAATTTCTTGAGGTATTCTCTTCTTGTTATAAGAATTCAAATTTATTGAGAGGATTATACTTCTAAACTGTAAAGAGAAAGGGTTAATGATTTTTATGTGTTGATAAAATGTTGGCCAGTACTAGGGACAAATTAGAGGTCCATATTTCACACTACACGTTCTGATTTTGATTTCTTATATTAGTAAATTACACGATGGTGATTAAAGAAGATTGAAATGCCTTTGTAATTTTTTCGAAAATGAATTATTGTGACAAAGCCATATATAGTAAATTACCTTTGTGTATAAGACATTTTTCTTCATCCACTGCGTCCGAAGTTCAATCCACTTCCCATTTGATAACCTTTGCATTTCAAAATTTTAAGTAGGGTTGGTTAACAATTTGTTTGATTTGGCCAACATTTGTTAGATAATCTTTGTATTTATATGACGAATGTCCCCCAATTTGTCATGGCAAAAGCAGCCACGCGGTCCACACACCCGAAAGCCCTTCCCTCTCTCATTTGGTCTTCCTCTGTTTTCCCGCATCATCCAACAGTTGGACTCGGCGCCTCTCTCTCTCTCTCTCTCTCTCTATCTCTCTCTCTCTCTCTCCCCACTCTTCGCCCTCTCTACCAAACCCTAACCCCCAAATTCCAGCCTCCCACCATTCAATCCAACCCTAATCCCCCCCAATCGGACCCCAACCCGACCCAGTTCACCTCCGATTGCCTCCAATTCCACTCCGCCCCAACCCATTTCTTCAAAATTCCAGCCATGCCCAAGACTCCCGAAGCTTTGCGGGATTAATAATATAATGATCGAATCGTTGAAGCACCGTAGGAATTCATTTTATGGGTTTGAGCAATGCCGGAGCTTCGCAGAGGAGTACGCCGAGGCCGCGCTAGGGTAGCAAGCAAGCCCTCTGACCTACCGCCGCGGTCGCGGAGGACCCGTGCTACCGTCGCCCGAGAAGCCGCCGCCGAGGCCGTGGTGAGGCCCAGGACGAGGTTGGCTGTGAGGAAATTGAAAGAAGAGGA
This sequence comes from Crataegus laevigata, assembly GCA_963580275.1. Taxonomy (NCBI): domain Eukaryota; kingdom Viridiplantae; phylum Streptophyta; class Magnoliopsida; order Rosales; family Rosaceae; genus Crataegus; species Crataegus laevigata. Next base: position 37,730,522 of record OY756946.1, on the reverse strand, counting down.
GAAGCAGGAGCCGGATCCGGAGGAAGACCCTGTGATTGTGATATCTGTGAAAGACTCCGATTCGGAGGGCAGTAAGGAAGAAGAAAAAGTCGAGGAAGATAAGAAAGCTGTGATGGCTGACGATAGTGGTGGCCTGAGTGCTAATAAGGCTGCTGGGCAAGAAGAAGAGGGCAGTACTGCCCCTTTCCCCGAAAAGGTAGCCAATTTTTTCTTGCTATTTCGATGCATCCGGTTGCGTTTTCCCTTTTAAGTTGGGGACTTGGATGGTATTGCTGCTGATGAATGTGTTTTCTTTTCTAATTGTTGTTCTTTGATTGTTCAACTTATTGGTAATCAACTTAGTCATCGGTTTTGGAAGCATTTGTTATTTTTAGTTGATGTTCTTGTGACAATTTGATCCTAATCAGCTAGTTTCCTTATGGGGACCAGTAAAGAAAGATTTTTTTTTTCAGTGTGAGGGTCGCACACGGTGCTACAAATCCGTTCATGTCTAATCTAAAGCACGAATTAGTAACATCACTTGCCAGTAAAGTGGACATCTTGAGTTTAATACTTGTTTGCTATGTTTGGCCCGTGCACCGGATTGGGTTAACTAGGTGGTCTTTAAACTGGTGTAACCTAATGATCGATTTGTTTGTAACAGTTTAAAAGTTCATAATAAAAGGAAAGAGATTTGGTGTCAACTTTATTATGTTTAGTTAATTGGTGATTTGTATTCTGCTTTTCAAGGTTCAAGTAGGAGGGTCACCACTCTATAAGGTAGAGAGGAAGCTGGGGAAAGGTGGCTTTGGTCAAGTGTTTGTTGGCCGTCGTGTTATGGGTGGAGTTGATCGTCTAAGTGGTGCTGGTGCTATTGAGGTAAGTTCCAAATTTTCTCATGTTGAAAGAAGGCTGCATATTATAAAATTGATTATCTCGTTAATTAATTAGTAATTGTCCTCATGGATTTATTTCTGACTTTTTTTTTTATCAGGTAGCACTTAAATTCGAGCACAGAAATAGCAAAGGATGTACTTATGGTCCTCCATATGAGTGGCAAGTTTACAAGTGGGTCATTTTCTTTGTATTAGATTTTCAGTTTTTCCTTTGTTCTTTCTCAGGGTGATGTGGTTAGGTTCATTAAAGTATTTACATATAGAGACACTTACACCTTTGTTTATTAATTGGTCATTTCTTATTGTTGAACAGTACCCTTGGTGGTAGTCATGGAGTGCCAAAAGTACATTATAAAGGAAAGCAAGGAGACTATTATGTTATGGTATGAACTGTCGTATCTTTTGTATCATTCCCTTTCCAATAACTGGTTGTATCAAATACATTTCTTATTCTGTATAAGCAGGTTATGGACATGCTAGGGCCTAGTTTATGGGATGTATGGAATTCTTCAGGGCAAGCGTGAGTATTTAAGATTATTATCCCTTTTTATCCAAACATTATTCATTATGTTATCCATTCATTTACTGTTCTCTTTAAATCCAAAAGCTGAATATGCCATTCGGCTGGAAATTCCAGTTTTAAATGTTTTTTCCTTGCATTTTATGGGGTCTGCATGGAGGCAAATCTGAACAAATCTATTTCGAGCCATGCTTAGGATTACCCTAAAGTTAACTTTAAGATACTAGGGAAATAGAAGGCTTTGAGTTATGTGAAGGTTTATGGCTTTTGATGTAGTCTGTGGGTTATCTGTTCTTAACTGATTTTGACTTTATGTGGAAGAGCACATGCATGTTCTTCTAACTTTTGATTTCAGCTTTTGAAAGATTTATTCTTATAATTTGCTGTTTATGTTTGAATGAACACAGGATGTCTGCAGAAATGGTAGCTTGTATAGCTGTTGAGTCTTTATCAATTCTAGAGAAGATGCACTCAAGAGGGTATGTGAATGCAGTTGCTGTCAATTTTATTCACTTACTGGTGTTGTCCCAGTCTTTTGGCTTACTATGAACAATTTTTCCTCAATCCTCTTGTTTTAAGAGGGATAATTCCTTATTAGATTTCTAACTCATGATTTGTTGACATTAGCTATGTGCATGGAGATGTAAAGCCCGAAAATTTTTTACTTGGTCAGCCATCTACAGCTCAAGAGAAGAAGTTGTTTCTTGTTGACCTTGGACTGGGTGTGTAAATTTATTTCATCTATGGCTTGTCTCCAGTTATTTCATTTACTTCCATTTCTTATGTCTTCATCACCTGATTTTGCAGCGACAAAGTGGAAAGACACTAGTGGGGGGCATGTAGATTATGATCAACGTCCTGATATGTTTAGGTACGCTAATATCTGCATGTTTTGGGCTATAGTTTTTACTATAATACTTCTATCTGTGGCCTTAAATCCTTTCTTTGTTGCACCTCCAGAGGAACTGTGCGATATGCTAGTGTTCATGCTCATCTGGGAAGAACTGCTAGCAGAAGAGATGATCTTGAATCTCTTGCGTATACACTTATTTTTCTCCACCGAGGCAGGTTACCATGGCAAGGCTATCAGGTACATAATATGGATTAAGTTCAGAGTCTGATTTACTTCTTTTAATTGTGTTTTTATCTGAACCATACTTGCTCCTGTTTCAGGGTGATAACAAATCTTTCCTAGTTTGCAAAAAAAAGATGGCAACATCTCCTGAAATGCTGTGCTGCTTCTGCCCCCCACCTCTAAGACAATTTCTTGAGGTCGTGGTGAACATGAAATTTGATGAAGAGCCTAACTATTCGAAGTTAATCTCGTTGTTTGAGGGTTTGATAGGATCAAATCCTGCTGTAAGGCCAATCAAAACTGATGGTGCTCAAAAGGTTACTTTAGTGATACTGTAATCTATACAGTTCTTTTTTTTTTTGTCCACTAGGATTCTAAATTTTTTTATTATGAACCTTTTCAGATTATTAGTCAGGTTGGCCAGAAACGGGGTAGATTGAATATTGAGGAAGATGATGATGGGCAGCCTAGGAAGAAGGTTCGGCTAGGAGTACCTGCCACCCAATGGATTTCAATTTACAATGCTAGGATGCCGATGAAACAGAGGTAGAAACTCATTTGCAACGTTGTACCCTTTTTCTAATGTTGTACTTTTGTCCTCTCTGTTGATAGAAAGTGTCGTTTCATTCTTCCTGGCATATCAACAGCATCTTTGATCCAAAATTAAAAAGGAGAGAATGATTAGAATAAGAATTCCTGACTGCATTTTTTCTCATGGCTTGCTTATCTTTTATTACTAGGTATCATTACAATGTTGCTGATGCGAGGTTGGCACAACATGTGGAGAGAGGGATTGCAGATGGTCTGCTTATAAGTTGTGTGTCATCTTGTTCTAATCTCTGGGCACTTATTATGGATGCTGGAACCGGTTTTACAAACCAAGTTTATGAGCTCTCCCCCTTCTTCTTGCACAAGGTGGATTGTATTTCCGTGCGTGCTTATATTGATATAAGATATTGTACTAAAAAAGTTGACAAGACTTCTTGTTCCAATTGGACAGGAATGGATCATGGAACAATGGGAGAAGAATTATTACATTAGTTCTATTGCTGGTGCTAGCAATGGAAGTTCCCTTGTAGTGATGTCCAAAGGTATGTTGCTTTAGGGATTTGTTGGGGCAGTGATCTATGAAGTCCAATTGTGTCAAGTAATAAATCTGCATGATGCATTTGTATTTGTATGTTTTGAGTCTCTTGGCAGAGGTTAATGAGTCATGTTTTCTTCTTATGAAGGGGATCTTGTCATTTTGTAATCTGAAATTAGTAGACAGCATTTGTACTTGCAAATTTGATAATCCACGTCAGTTTAATTCATTTTCAGTCACTAAATTATTCGACTATAACCATGATGGTGCAGGAACCCAGTATACACAACAGTCTTACAAAGTCAGTGATTCTTTCCCCTTCAAGTGGATAAATAAGAAGTGGAGAGAAGGATTTCATGTGACCTCAATGGCAACTGCTGGGAGCCGGTGGGGTGTTGTTATGTCTCGCAATGCGGGCTTCAGTGAACAGGTGAGCTGTGCCCAGCTTATCATCAATATCTTCTGTTTAGGGTGGATGTAGGCCATTTATGGAGCATCCAACTTTTTGACCCGAGTTTAAAGCAAGTGGATCCTGAGTATGGCAAAGAGATATGCTAACTTCATACGCATTAATGTGTGATCAGTAGCATTTCATTAAAGCTAATACATGTGACTTTGCACTTATTTCTGTTTTCTGGTTTTCCGCTTGGTGTCGCACCTCTCATTTGCCATTTTGTTTTCATAGGTTGTGGAACTTGATTTTCTCTATCCGAGTGAAGGCATCCACAGACGTTGGGATAATGGTTTCCGCATAACATCGACAGCTGCAACTTGGGATCAAGCAGCTCTTATCTTGAGTGTTCCGAAGCGCAAACCTGGTGACGAAACTCAGGAGACGCTGCGAACATCTCAATTCCCAAGCACACATGTGAAGGTACGAAATAAACAGTTCAATTTTTGTTTAAATTTATCTTTTCTAATCTCAGAATAACAGTAGATTATTGATATCCTCACTAAATTCTCTTCTAATAAACAGGAAAAATGGGCGAAGAATCTGTATCTCGCTTGTTTGTGTTACGGGCGCACTGTATCTTGATTCCTGTGTAGTCATCAACAACTTGTAAGTCGATATTTGTAGACGACTTTGTTTTTCGTTCTCTCTCGGGGTCAATATGATTTGTAAGAAGAATTTATTGTACGAGAGGAGTTAGCTGCAGCAGCACAAATTCTGTTGTATGATAAAATGTTTTATGAGCCATATGGTTGGCTTTTGTTTCGGAGTTCTCTATGAAGTTATATGCAAGATGTGCACTCTTTGGTAAACAAATTGTAAGCAAGCATGTGTGATTAGGGCTTGTCGCGATTTTGTTTGGTTCGGTTTAGGCCTTAAATAAACCTGTACGTGCAAGTAATTTAACTTAACTGCGTCGATCGGTCTGATTTAGACCTCAAGCCGGTTGCAAAACGAAACGAAAGGAATCCTGTTTAGTTACCGGTTTGATTCGGTTGTTTCAATTGATAAGCTGCACAACGAACTCACGGCTTGGATCGCTTTGGTTTAGGCCCCAAACTGGTAGCGTAGCTAAAAACTGGACGAGTAATATTTCTTGAGTCGGAAGCCGAACATAACCGAATCGATTTGAGTTTGGTTTGATGTGGTTCAAAATTACTCTCTAGTAAAAGTCAGATTTAATCGCTCAAATTAGTTTGGTTTAGCTGGTTTGAACAATTCAGCCGCTTTTCCACACTTTTTCGGGCTAGTGGAGCGATGCATGCATGATTTAGTGATCTTTTATTTGACAAATTCTGATGATGAACAAATCTTATAAAAAAAAATTTGACCAAAGAAAACAAAAATTCTTGTAAATTGAGCTAGAAAAAAGAAAGGAAAAATAAAAATAAATTAACTGGAACAATGGTCCTTAAACTAAATTTTTTTTAGTATTGATTCATAAACTTGTAATAATGTGGAGTAATGTCATTTTGGTTAACTCCGTTAAAACTTCTATTCATTTTTTGCCCCTTTAACTCTTTTATTTTAGATGAATCCTAACGTAATAAAAATAATCATTGCTCCACGTTATACTAAGTTAGAGAACAGCATTCATGAATTTTTAGACCAAATTTCAGGACCTTCAGTTTTCTCATGCGTTAATATCTAGGGAGGGACAAAAATAGAAAGACTCAATCAAGGAGGAGGATGTAGGGTCCCACCCAATCGCGCTGTGTTACTATGCAATGAGATGGAGAGGGAGAGAGGATGGACGATAGATATGGAGTGCCCCACTAAGACCACATAGACAGACAAACATACACAGAGAGGATGATGGCTTCTTCTTCTTCCTCTCATCTCTCAGCCATCCCCCTACGCCTCTCCAAATCCTCCCCTCCATCCCACTGTAAGTTCTCTCTCTCTCTCTCTCTCTCTCTCTCTCTCTCTCTCTCTCTAAAACTTGAGTACCCATTAACGAACTTGCTGAGAGTTGCTAATTTCTCGTAATTTCCATGCATATAGTAATTCCAAGTAACTTGCTTTATTCTGCCTTATCTCTTCCTTCGTAATTTGCAGAGTTTTTGCTTACTTGTTTCTCGTTATGTATGCGGATATTAACTGTCGTAACGGTCACTCACCTCATAGTTTTCTGCTAATCAGCTTAGTTTACCAAATTTAATCGTTGTCTACTTTGTTTCCAACGTTGTCGTGTCATTTTGGGGGTGTTTAAGTTTAATTACGGGAAAAATTAGAAAAAGGACATAATATTCATCTAATTTTCATGAATGATGGATTTACTGGTGGAAAGGTTCGAAATTGACCTAAGCAAATAGGGGTTTACTGGTGGCTGTTTCTATCGATTTCCCGAAACGAAAAGATTTTACATGGGATTTGTTTTCCTTTTCGGCTTTAAAGATTTGAGAACTTGAAATAATGTTAGAATTCAGTCAAGGCAATGTCATGAAATCTTAAGTCTTTACTTCCACTCAGACTGGTTCCGGGGATCCATTTAACTCTAGAACCCAATATCCGGTGATACCGTGTACCCTTTCATAAGAAAAGAAAGGCAAGATGATTTATGGTACTGAAATTGTGCTTTCAAGTTGTAGCCGGTGAACATTTTTCTTTTGACACTCATTCGGTAATGCAGCGCACGATTGCTGTGAAAATTATGTTGATGTCTTTGAATCTTTTGTCACTAATTGTTAAAAAATGATACTAGCTTCATTTGTATGTCCAAAACTTGGCAGTCAATTCGAAGTCAGTTGGGTTTCATGCAAGAGCGAATCTTGAAAATGAGAGCAGCAGTCCAGGGGACGCAGAAAACTCATCTAAACCATCAAAGGTAACGATCTTTCATTAGATTTAAGTATCTAGGTTTTTTATTAGTGATGACAATAAGTTTATTTGACTTGGAAGTTTGAAGGTATGCCTGATTCCAAGAAACTATGGCCATTGTTTATGGCTTCATGTCATTCGTATATAGTGTACTGATGCATGTAGTTTGATGATACTCCCCGCTCAAAATACGGCTAGAACTGAATTCATACTCTTAATGGTTATACTTGCTTAAAGTTAACATCTTTAGTATTTTGTTGAAGGCAGTCATTCCCATGATTTCCTCTGCTGCAAAAAGGCCTCAACTTTGCTTGATATATTCGTTTTCTGAGAATTCGACATGTGTCGATTACTCTTACCAATTGGAACTTTTGAAACAAAATTATCTTTCTTATCAGATTAGCTATAAAGTATGGTAAAATTTGTTTGTAATTGATATTTGCAAAGGTTCGGTGACCACAGGAACCTCAAGTTTCAATCTCTCGGCGATTGTGTCTCACGTGCCTATGTTCAGCCGCTGCTTTGATAAGCAATTCTGCAACCACTTCTGCTCCAAAGGCACTTGCACTGGATGGAAACGACAGACCTGGTTGCCGGAATTGTGGGGGAAGTGGCGCTGTGCTTTGTAAGTATATAATTTCTTTTCTGAAATCAGGATTTGAAATGATATTGACATTTTGACCTGCATAATGTTGACACTTTTTATCTTGATTAGAGAAATGAAATTGGTCAGGGTTCTCGAAAACCGACTTTAATGTTCAAATTGGCTTCCAAGCTGTTTCAAATTTTGATTTTTCTTTGGTGAATTTCTTTCTTTAAAGAGCAATGGTTCTAATCGATAACTAGTTTAAACCAAAGACACAAATTCCCTTCAACACGCCTTGAGTTGGTGCTTTTGCTCGTAAAGGAGGAACAAATTTTGCTTCTTCCTCTCATATATTAGTTGGTTGATGAAGAGTATTAGATCTAGATATTGTACTAGGAGCATAATGATTTGTTAAAGATAGCGCGCGTGCTACTGAAAAAGAACTCGAAAAATCTATGTTACTTGAGTTTTGTTTTCCCTGGAAATTTTAGATCTTATGTTACTTATGTTATCCCCTTCGTCCACGAGATTTTGATTTACTTTTTTATATAGGTGATATGTGTGGTGGTACAGGAAAATGGAAAGCTCTCAACAGAAAACGGGCTAAAGACGTGTATGAGTTCACGGAATGTCCAAACTGTTACGGTATGTACTCGTCACTGATATTCATACTACTGTTTCAGCATATAGTGGTTCCATGAGCTCCAAGATTGCTTCACGCTTACAGTTGTTTGTTTGAATATTTCAAACTGGCTAAGCGTTTCCTTGAAGGCAAAAATTCGATTTGGATTGTGTAAACAAAAGTAGAGAGTTGTAAAACAAAGGAGCACTGTATGGTTAAGCATTCTCTTTGATGAGTAATTTTTTGTTGTTGTAAACAGGACGGGGGAAACTCGTATGTCCGGTGTGTTTAGGGACTGGTGTACCGAACAACAAAGGTCTTCTCCGTAGACCTGATGCCCGGCAGTTGCTCGACAAGATGTACAATGGCCGGCTTTTGCCAAATTCATAACAGAGTTGTTCTGCATCACCGTGACCTCCACACGAAAGAGTTGATTTTCGGCGTTGTGACCGTTCGATTTTCACTATATACGCTTAACGGATGTGTATTTGATTACATCTCAATATATTTAGTTACAGAGTTTATTCTGCAGACATTTTCTCTTCTCTACAGAAACAAATAAGAAGTTTACAGACATAAGAAGCATCAATCGACGAACAAGAAGCTCTTAAATCTGACTTGCGTTTGTTTGTTCGTATACAAAGCTTATATGGCAAAAAGGAACAAGGCAAAAGAAAGAAAAACAGAGCTATCCACTCGATTTTCTTTCCTAGAAGACTAAACTGCTCTTGCAGGCCACAATAATTTATCGAGCCATAATGTAAAGGGCGTGCAGTCCCCAGTTTACTCTCCGTTATTATACTGATCTGGCCGAAACAGGGAATCATTTCCAGCGAAAAAGTAAATAGATTACTGCAGATATCGCTTCATCTTCCAACAAATAAATTCAAACACTAAGGATTGACCTTTGCAGAAGACAGTTAAAAGGCTTCCCACAGCGCCATTTGCCTCCTTGGTACGGAAGACTGTGACATCGTGAATCAGGGCTGACTGTTCGGAAGCTTGACAAGTACAGAATGCTCCGGTTTGTGATCGCATTCGAAGTCAAGGTGAACAAATGCTCGCTCAACTTCAGGAAGTTTCTCGAGCTTTATCTGGAGGGTCTCTCCAATGAGATGTGCCTCTTTCAAGGGCAACTCCTCCGGGAGTTCAATGTCAACCTGTTTTAACAAATATAGAAGTTCTTGTTAAAAAAGTTATATATAAAAGTTTTCAATCTATTTCTTGACATAGATTCATAGAATGCAGTCTGCAGATTATAAGGCTGAACTCAGCAATTTGTAAGGTCACGCGACAAGTTTTCTCTCATGAAAATATAACATCGAAATTGCCAGTAATATGACTAACCTCTACAAAATAAAGAACACCAAATGTGTAAGCGCGAACTGTGTCAATACGCTTCACTTGAGGGTGCATTATGGCAAGGTATGTCAGTTTTTGTAGGAATTCCGGAGGCGCTGATTGTCCCACGAGGGAAACTGCATGATTGAGATCCCATGTTAAGTACAAAACACTAGGGAGATTTTAAAATGTCAAGGATAATGTCAACTCCTTTCAATAAGATGTGCAAAACTCGGCTGATATGATGCCAGAACTTTTTCTTTGTTTCTTTTGCTCTTTTGCCATCGCGTCTTTGACAAATATTATGAAAAGTAGTAAATGCAACCATATATATCTCCTTAGATTGGCCCTAACAAATATATCAAAGCAAGCAAGAAAACTGGAGGAAAAGGTTCCAAACTGGTATCTGAGTTGAGATACAATAACGACCACACAACTAGTAAATCACGCAAAGGTAGCATGACGGAAAACTTGATTTTTTGTGAGACCAAAAGTCAGTGAAGAAAATCTAGAAAAGTTACCTGCATTTTCTAGAACAGTTCCGGACCAATTTGTAATCGTGTAGATAGCAAGGATAATAGCACCAGCAGGATCAATCCACCACAAAAACTTATCAGCAAGAGCAGCAGCCGCTAATCCTACTACGTTTGTTACCACATCAAAATAGTGATCCTGGTAATTGCATTAAAAGAAGTCATATAACATGAAAAAATAGAACTGAAATCCCGTAAGAAAAAAAAAAAAAACTTGTGAAAAGGAAAGAAGGGAAAAACCTTCGCGTAGGCACGAACAATCTTGTTCCCTGAGCTCCTGCAGTATAACCAGAGTGCAAGCTTTACCAAGGTGGCAAATATCATGATAGCGTACAACCACTCCAATTGCTCTGCGGACATCTTTTCAGTGGCATGACCGGTTATTAGTTGTTCTAAAGCCTGGATCAATATCTGAAACCCTGTAATGAAGCAGAAGGGCATAACTGTTGTGACTCTAAAGTTCGTTCTTTTGTGTACTTACATCATGTACACGGGTATACTACCAAGAACTTTTCTAGGACTAAATAGTATTCATCTCACAATTACTATTTTTTCCTGCAGAGTAAAGTGTCGTCGAGCACACAAAATAATTTGTTCTTCACTTTACACTGATAAAAAAGATATATAAACCATAAACTTTGACTACTGATCCATTCCTCGTAGAAAACCATCACTCACATATTATAATAATTCAATGCATTATTTGTTTAATTTGCTTTAGATTATAACTAACATCAATCGACACTTATCTTAAAATGTTGTCGAAAGAAGAACATCTGATCAAGTTATGAAAAATTTGAGGTTCGAGTTAGATTCGATTGTTAGATGTTTCTCATGATCTTCTCACATGTTCTTCAACAAACAAAATGGAAGCTAAAGGAAGATATAAGACAAATTCATCTGGAAAAGAAGTTGACCAATATAACGCGAGACAAGAGAGCGAGGAAAAAACAACAGATGCCAAGGGAAAGAAAAGCTGTAATGACGCACCGAGGGTAGCCATGACAGCAGCAAAGATGATTATGCCAACAGGCTGCATCCTCAATTTTCCGATAGGATATTTATATATATTGATGTTCTTCATCGCCAGGTGAGCGAACCAAAGTATTCCACCAGCCATGAGATCGAGCAAAGAATCTAGAGTCGATGCAGCAATGGCTATCGATCCACTCTTTACGGTAGCATAGATCTACACATTCCAAAATTATTATCTTAGACTTGTATGAAATTACAGAGAAAACGTATATCTGTCTCAACACATACGGCGTATGCTATCACATAAAAAATAAGATTTTTCTAGCATCCTGCATATTCTTTTCCTCTCACATAACCTGTATATGATACATAATTCATTTAAAACAATTTTTTGATACAACTTGTAGCTCAAGTGATTAAAAGCGTGTACTCCTAAACCAAGGTCCTGCGACAAATTAAGTACCTTAAGTCCCAAGAGAATAACATTGGCATAGTTGGAAATCTTCATTGCTCTTTCATGTTGTGCTTGTTCTTCGAAATCTTCGCCATCGATGCAGTCGGCTGCCACCACAGCGTCAACCTCCTCAAAGGATTTAAGTGTTTCAAATTGGGCTTCATAGTACTCCTTCTCTCCTACAATTTACAGAACTTCCAGGATCAACAAATTGTTTGAAACATACCAAATAAACTCACACCGCTGTTTGTTTGGTTGCTGAGAAAAAGAAGGAAAATAAATCAAACATAATCATCTTAAAACCAAATACCAAACCGTCTCTTGGGTTCCTGACAGATTGAAAGAAAATCATAAAAAAAGAAAACTTTTTCCCAAAGCATTAACGTTTCCAAACAAATGACAAAATTTCTTTTCTATATTTTCTCAGTTGCCAAACACAGAGAGAAAGGGAGAGACCTCGGTTCAAGGCGGAGGTACGAGAGAAGTCAATGCTGACAGGAGACTCGGGGTCAACACCGGCACGGACCTTGTCAGGGAGCCTCGAAATGAAATCTTTTCTGAGTGAGTTGTACGAGTTTCTTCGACTCAGTCGGCGACTGCGTCTACCGCTCCCCAACAGCGGTGTGAAGAGCGGCGTTTTCACACCGCTCGTTTCCGATTTTTCCTCCATTCCGGGCACACCCAAATGACCCGACCGAATCAAACTCTCTCTTTTCTGTCTCTCTTTCCTCTTCTCTCTGCGTCTCTGGTTGGAAGAGATCTTTAAAAAAACAGAGGTGAGCTAACTGTAGACTGAATTTCCCACCAAGTACTATTAATCGATTATCTTCTTTTCCTTGTCTTAAAAGCAAAAATGTTTAGTAATGAGGTCTAAAGGAGAGATCTCCATTTTTTTTTAAATAGGGACATACTTCCCACAGTTGAATTTAATTTTAATAAAATTGTATGATTAAAATTGTGTGACCTGTGTTTTAATTTCAACCGCACAATTTCATTAAAGCCAATCTAACGGTGGAGAGCGTGTCTCTATTTAAAAAAAAAAAAAAATAGAGATCCCTCCCCTTAAGCTCTCTGAGATCTTGTATACAATATGTGGAAAATGATTGACCTAATGTGGTTCAATATGTTAATTCTCATAGACTATTAATTTTCGATCGTCGAATTGAATAAATAAAAAAACATCACGAAAGTTAATTAACAATCTTATAAATACACCTCACTCTTTGACAAAAACAATAAAATAAAATGAATTATTCATCTAAAAAGTCCTTATAGTCCCTTTTCCTAGCAAGGAAAGCCTAATATACTCAAAATTATTTTTTCAAATTTCAATTTTAATCCTACTTGTACTGAAGCGTGCCACCCCCATCTATTCAAAATAAATAAATAAAAATAAATCTAAAATACAATTTCACCTGACTAACATCTCACTCATCCTCTGCCACTTTCATCAACGGCGTCGTCGGTTCACACTAGCCACTACATCCCCTTTCTCTCCTTTCTCATTCTACTAAACTATTAATAGCTTGTAGAATCTGTATTTTTAAGCGTTCAAATTAAGGATGTCTACTTGATGGCTGGGGCAAAGAAAAACAATTAGAAAAATGATTATTGCACAGAAGCATATGTTTGGGTACATAAAATATTCAAGACTATTTATAACAATTGAACTATTGAGATCAACGAAATTTGCTAATGGTGGTGCATGTTTGGCTGCCGACAAGGGAATAGGGTGGATTGATGGCCGTTGGTTTATTTTTTTTTAAATTTAAACAAGGGTAAAAGAGGAAGCCAACGGAAATTTTTAAAAGTGGAGTGTATTTTATAACCTTGTGTGGTGTTAATAAAATAACCATTAAATAAACGACAAGGTCAAGTCAACTAATGCTACCAATAAATTAAAGATAGAAAAAGGCCTAATGCGTGTTGTAAGGGCCGTCACTTGTAATGTTTGTCGTAAGTGTAATATTACAAACACACCACCCTATATTACTAAACCAACCTAGGAACGATTACATCATGATCGTGATGTTATATATTAAACTGAAACGTATACATGTTATTGTATTATTAACATATATAACTATAACAACGTACTAACTCTATGAAAGTCCTAGTGGTGACTATTCTTCTAGAATATCACTTTGCGTTAGGTTGGATTATATGCTTGTTCTTTTGTTAATGTTTGAAGCCTAGATATGACCTTAAGTATTATTAACTCTTAAGGCATTTCACTATTTAGCCCCCAAATATCAAACATGTAGGATACCTACTGTACAATTTCGAACAATATAAGCTTTTGGATGTCTTTTTCGACGAGAATCCGACAAATATACAACAATTTACTATACATATTATGAGATGAAGAAACACCTTATTTTATTGTGCTTAACGTTTAAAATGTTTATTTCTGCCCCTCCACTCATAAACAATTAAGTCTGAGTTGGATTTTAACATTTTTAACTATATGGTACATCGATGCTATACACGTACAACGTTCAACATAGAGTTGGTCATTAAGATGAACTTAATCCGTTAACACGACTCAATTTACTCACAAAATTTAATTAACGGTGAAAACTTAATAGGTTGAGTTAATAATGAGTCACCGGTTAGCAATCCATTAGTGAACATATGATATTTGGTGAATTCACGAAACCCATAATCATCCATTAAAGAATTCAAAGGCAACATCTTTATCTATATTAAAAAAAAGGGTGTTTTATCACAAATGATCCTTGAAATTGATTCCAACTATTAAATGGTCATTGAAGTTGAAAATCAATCAATGTAGTTCATGAAAATAGTTGTCGCAAATCAATGTGGACATTCTGTCACAATTATGTTAAAAAATCTATTAAGTACTGATGTGACACATAAATAGGCCCCATAAATCATATTTTCTTACAAATGGTCTTTGAAATTGACCTATGGCATCCAAATGGTCCTTGAAATTGACCCGCGACATCAAAATAGTCCTTGAATTTGACCCGCGACATCAAAATGGTTCCTGAAATTGAAAATTGATCAATGTAGTCCCTCAAGTAAGTGTCTCAAATCAATATAGTCATTCCATCATAATTTTGTCAAAAATTCTGTTATGTGCTAATGTGACACATAAATGAGTCACACAAGTCTCATTAAATAAATAAATAAAAAAATTCAAATAGGCTTAATAATTTACTGGTTAAGAAAAAAAAATTGTCAACCCAAAATTTAGTCCTGTAATCACCTCTGATCCTAGTCCCCATTTATATACCTCGCTCTCTATTCTCTAAAAAAAATCTAAATACACTCATCTTTGCACAGTTCGACACTCTTCACCAAATTGAACCTGAATCGAGATCACATTTGGTGATGGCTTGGCCCATTGGCAACGACTTCTGAGACATCACTATTAACATTTAAGCAATTAACATCCTCACAACCTTAATTTTGGACAGCTTGTTCGGCATTTTCCTAGTAGTCTGGTGATGCAAAGAACGACGAGGTCTACCTTAAGATAATGAGGCTATAACTGAGGTGAGTCTATTGTTGGTTGAAAACTATTTCCACACCCCTCTTAGGCCTTGGTTAAATCTTGTGCCTTTGAGAATTTATGGAATGGATCTCTCTTCAGAGTAGACTCTATAAAAAAAATTTCACTGTGTAAAAAGGTATTTAGATAACTTTTTAAATTAATTATTAAATCCACATCAGAACATAACAATTTTTTTTTTTACAAAATTATGGTTGAAGGATCATATTGATTTGCAACACCTAATTTCAAGAAATACATTGATTGATTTACAATTTCATAGACCATATTGATGGTGTGGGTCAATTTCAAAGACCATTTATGATAAAAACCAGTAAATCTTGTGCGGTTCATTTATGTGCCACATTAGCACTTAACGGAATTTTTAACAAAAAGTTGACGGAATGACCACGTTAATTTGCGACATCTATTTTCAGAGACTACATTGATTGATTTTTAATTTTAGAGGTTATTTTGATGGTGAGAGTCAATTTCAGAAACTGTTTGTGATAAAAATTCTAAAAAAATTTAATATTGAATTATAACCCGATTACATAGCCAACATTGTCCTTTTTCGGCGATCCAAATGCACCAAACGAACCAGAATCGAAACCCTCATGCACCAAACTAAGAAATTGTTCAACTATTTGCCAGCTAGTTCAACGGACACACATAGTTCTCTCATTAGAATATAAAGTAAAGAAATTTTTTAGTGCTTTTAATTAATTTAGTATTTTAGATGTTTGCATGCTAACATAATACCATAAAAGAATCTTTGGAGTATTTTATTATGAGCGATCAAACGGGACTGTGACTAAGAATAGATGTTTCATCTACTGTAGGACTTTATACCACGGCATTTTAAAAATTATAATAATTTTAATTGTTCGATTAAATTTTAACGGTCTAGATACAGAAATTAAGTGAATTAGGACACATGGATCTGCAGAGGACCCATTTCCCTATACTATACGGCATATAGTGATGAGATCGATGCACAAATGGCTTTCTTTTAATGCGACAGAGCTATCTAATTCTAGTATTAGATATGTGGTTTGGGTGGGTTTCAACTTTCATGCTTTGCCTCGACCACCAAACAAAAAGAAAACGACTTCTGCATGCATGATTAAGTAGACTTTACTTAGAGGCGGAACAATTTGTCGTCATTGTATAATATTGAGCCACTAACACAATATTATATGTAAAATATATCTACACAACTATTTATTTTGTACTAATAGTTAAAGACGCCAGGACAAATAGTAAACTCGTTCTATGCAAACTAGCATATGGTACGTTCACCTATTCTCTCTCATCGAACTTCGCACGCTGGGCATGTAGTATGTTTACGTATCATTTTAGAAAAGAAACTAGAAAGTGTAGCCCGCGCGTTGCTGCGGGAAATGTGACACACACGTTGCTGCAAGATTGAAAATTTTATGACATATTCTGATGAACTAAGTTAGAAAACGACGACATGTGCAAACAACTAAATTAGACGCGAGCCAACTAATTTCGAATTTAACCAAATCAGAAAAACAATCACAATCGAACTAATCTCTTGTTCTCATATGAAGTAAAAGATGTCCCCTGTTTTGCATCTGTGAACTGCGCGGTTTTCACCATCTACAGACAAAAAGAAGACAGTAAAAATGTTTTTAACAACATTATAAAAATTATAAATAAAAGATTATATTTGTATTTGCACATAAAGTAGAAAGATTTACTAACAAATTTGAGGTTAAATTTAACAAAATAAGTAATTATGAATTGAAATCAAACTATATCATAGTTGTTAAATCTTACAAATAGAATGAAAATGTGGCTATATTATAAATAAATTGAATTAGAAAATAAAATAACTGCATTGCAACCATTTAAAATGTTGTAGCGATAGACAATGCAATCACGAAGGGAAAAGTTGCATTGCCAATTATTGTACAAAAGCATTGTTTACACAATGGAAAAACTGAAAATACAGAAATTTTATTCACAAAAGAGATCTCATTTTCGAACCATTATATAGCAGAACACAAAAACTATAATGTAGAGACCACTCAAGTTAATAATGCAATTAAAAATAACAAAACGCTGAACTCAATCACCAACACAAAGCATTTATAAAAATTTAAACCAAAGATCTCCAAAATTATTTTTATCTAAGAAAACAGTTAGGAAAATGTAAACTTGTTTATCCATAAATTATTTGACCTGTAGCTACCAAGTTCAATAAACAATAATAGAAAATTAAGAAAGTTCAAGATGCAAGATATGAAAAAAAATTAGAAAAAAAAACATGTTGAACAGAATTTTCAAAGTAATAAGGTAACTACATTCTTACCTTTTATAATGGAGTTGGAAAATTATGCATTAATGCACCATGCAACCACAGAAGCAAAATTTACTTTGCAGATTAGTTTTCAGCAAAAGTATCACTTTTGACTTGTCTTGTGCACGCTGAGCGGAAACTGCAAAGATAAAGAATAGTTGGGTTTAACATGTATAAGTTAAAATTAAAACTAACTTCTCAGATAAAAAGGTAATATACAGAAGGGGAAAAAAAACTACACTGCATAGATAACATTGATAAAAGACATTTTATTTTTGTAATAATGCACTATCAATTATAAAACTATAACATAAAAGTAGGTGTAGATTATAACTCAAGCAAAGAAATATGTGAAAAGAATGATTCCATATACTATTTAAAGCCATAGTATTGACAACAACCAGACAATTGTCAAAGAAAAGGAAGAAATATAATCTTTCACACAATCTTACGAAAAGGAAAAGCACTTACAAACACACTCAATTGCTTGTAAACTTGACAGCTGAAAGCTACCTTGGCAGCTAAAATTTCTATAGGAACCGAGATGCAGCAGAGATTTTTTCAAATTGAAATTAATCTGCAGATAATCACAAACACGAAAATAATTCATTTTCAAATAAAGATAAAACACTTAAAATATTTCAAGGATACTTTCAATAACAGGAGAATAAAAACGAAGCTTTTATCAACGTAACTCTCAATTTTATGCAGATTAGTATAATCCAATTTGAGCACAAAACAGAGAGGATTTACAAAATAAAAAAGAAACAAACTGAAAGTCTAATCATAACAGATAACAGTGTATATGTTACTAAAATAACTTGTCATACAGAATAAGCAAGACTATTAAACTGCAATATTAATCCAGCAAATTTATATAACATTATAAATGTTATCAAAATCAGTTGGAATATAAAGCAGCAAATATTTATATCCGAAGATAATATTTTAGACATTAAACCATAAAACTACTTACAAAAAAAAAAATTAAGGTCTAAGAAACACGATGCTGAAATCCATAGATGCCAAAATAATTCAATTTAAATAATAAAGAGAGAGGTTTGGTAAAAAAAAAAACGAAAGAAACCAAAATTTAACCATGACATATAACAGATAGATTAACCCATGCACAAAAAGTCAATATTTTAGTAAAAACTGAAGGTAAAAAGTAAATTCAAAAAATTGATAAACATACACATGAACAAAACACATTGAGAAAAAGTAAAAAAAATTGAGTAAAAACGAAAGAAAAAAATAAATGCAAACAATTGAAAAACATATATATAGAGCAGCCAGAACCATGCACAGAAAAGTAGCAAAAATCTCAAACTGATTTGATTCTCTTAAAAACCCACCAGATCCTTCTCGTAGTTAAAAATCCAAATAATCAGTTAAAATTCACAATGCACCAAACAACAGTAAAAAAAAATGCAGTAAAAGGAAGGATGAATTCAATAACCCAGATAAGCGGAAACATTCATACTTCAATTGAATTTTGAACTTGGTTCTCTCGCTTAAAAATCTTAATCTACAAAACCAAATTAGTTTTATTAAGAATAAAGTAACACGATAATCTACCAAATAACATTGAAAAATAAAATCTAGTAAAGAGAAAGATCAATGCAACAATCTAAATAAGCAGAAGCATTCATACATGAAGATTAAGATTTTATTGAATTCGCAATTCACAATGCAGAAGCATTCATGAGTCCAATACCAAACAGAAAATAAAGCGATCCACATATAAGGTTCATGGGTCCAATACCATGTGTTTTCAGATTTTAGTGTAAATGTCGATCACATATCATACTCTCATAGTCCTCGTAATGGAAAAATAAAACTACAGGAAATGGTTTGAATCATACTGTCTTAGTCCTCATAATGGAAAAATAAAGCTACAGGTAATGGTTTGACTTTTAAACCTAAATAAAATAGTTTACCACACTAAAAGAAGGCTTCACTTAGTTTGGCAAACTTGCTACTATAAAATACACAGTTTTTGTCCTCATCTATTAGTCATATTGTCTCCTCAATTTTTAACCTATAACAGGTAATCCTCTGGATAACCTTTCTAACTCTTATGAAATTATGGTTAAGCTAATCTGGGCCACAAAGAAACTGTGAAAGAAAATTTATGTAAACTCACATAGACTAAGTTTTGTAACCGCTCTCTTTCTCTCTTCCCAAAAATTAATCATATGATCATCCACATGTGTTTCTGATAAATGTTTAGCTTCTTAACTAAAACACACAAACAAACAAAAAATTCCTCACCCACAAAAAAAAAACCGAAACATGGAAAGCAAAACCCAAAAATTAAAGGATCACCATCCATATCACCCACACGTGTTTCTGATAAATGTTTAGACCTTTAACTAAAACACATCAAAACAAAAAACAAATTCCTCACCCTCACCAAAAAACATCCAAAGCAAAACTCAAAAATTAAGGATCAACATGCCTTTCAGGCAAAGATCGTTCCACAGACAATCAAAAAACCAAAGAGATAAATTACATACCTGAGCTATAAAAGTCACGGAAGCTCAGAGAATAAAACCCTAAAATTGGAAGAAGAAGGTTTCCTGCAACCAAAATACAAAATTAGAGATAACAACCAGACGTAGAGCACGAAAAAACAAAGAAAACGCTTGGCAAAAAAGATGAAGAGCCGAACTTTACAACAATCAATTATAAAATTTTCTTCCTAACCAAACAAATGTATAAATCAACATACCTAGACGCAAGCGATTCCTTCGCAGAAAACAGGTGGAAAAAAATGGCAAACAACTTGTAGAGAATTCGATCGTAATCGAAACCAATAGACAGATGAGAAAACAGAGAGAAACGGAAAGAGCAGAAAAGAAGAGGAAAGTGAAAATGGAAGATACTGGAGCCCTAGAAAAAAACAACACGCACGGACGGGAAGAAAAATGAGAGAGGGGCAAAATGGCCAATTTACTATACAATCCCACTAAAGCCTATAAAACATGAAGTGAAAGAGGGGCAAAACCGGAACGGCACTGTTAATGAACAGTGCTTTTTCCACCGGCTTTTAGTATAGGTATAACTAGTAAATTTTACCCGCACGTTGTTGCGGGAGCAAAAATATAACTATAAATTATGTCATTAACATATAAATATGTAGAGATTGAAAGAAACATTGGATAGAAAATATAGGAAACATTTTTTACAAAGTTGTCTATATTTATACAACATACATAGAAGGCATTATCAATTATTCTGTCATCCACATACAAAAGTGGTTATCCTGATATTCCCCTTTGATAACTATCCTAGATGCTGATTGGTATCACCATTTGAAGATAAAAAGTTTCAAAACATCATATTGTTTCTATACACCAAAAAATGGGGAATTCATGTTAGTAAGGACTATTTACACAAAAAATATTAGTCAACACTGTTTTGTTTTGGACAACAGATGATATATCCTCTGTAGAGCTGCAAAAGTTTTTTTTTCCTTGGAGCAGTCACTGCAGATAAAAATTTGGATAATTGGAAAGAAAAAAATACAAAAAGAGAAGCAAATGTTAATACACATGGAATACGCTTTGTACAGGAATAGATTTATAGTATGAAAGAAGCAGTAAGAAAACAAAGTCACCTAATTTTTTTCTGTGCAGCAACGTCTGTTTTTGAGCTAGTTGGGGAGGATTTTTTTTTTCAACAGTTTAATCGGAACTTGATCGAAATCTTGCACAATTGCTTCAGAGATCTCTTCTGTTTCACTGCGTTAAAGATACCAAAAAATTCAGAAAACTAAATTTGGATTAGATTGAGATTAATGTGAGATGTAGTTAAAAATAATGTTATACAGAGTATAACCTTTTTTCAGAATTTGTAAAAAGCATTCTTCTAACTGGTTCTCTTTTTCTTTTATGTGATTCCCTAGTTGTCTCAATAGGTGCAGTGGAAGAAGAAACCGTTGTAGAAGAGATTACAATTTCTTTGCTAATGGACTGTGGAGTTGCTGGTTGGATGCTAATGTCTTCAGAAACGTTGTAGATGAGGAAATCGTTCGAGTTTAAAGAATTTCTCTTGCTTCCAAACCGGAGGTGAAATATTTTTCTCTGGCCTATTAGTCTAAGAAACTCACTTGGCAATTGTTTTTTATCTGCTGATCGATTGAAGACCAAATCTTTACAGGCCATGCCAAAAACCTTTTCACCTGATTTGCCAATAATTAGAGCATTGATTTCACTCGTATCATCTTCAAGCACCAAGAACACTTTGTACCTTCATTTAAAAATTCAATGCATAGATTAGAAACCATAAATTGTTTAATGAGTTTAAAACCGAATTGATATAAATTTTTTAATGTTATAGTTTAATGTTAATATAAAGCATACAAAAAAAAAGTATGGCTGTATGAAAATGTGTTTCAAATTTGAATGCATCTATACTTTGTTGTAGTTAGATCATTAAAAAGGATAATTTATCTGTATTATATAAATTTTACTTTCATTGTGCAAAGTTTGATTGCATGTATCTAAACAGTTAGCAATTATTATTTAAGAGTTACTAATACTTTTTCAAACATGAAAATATTAAATGAGTATCAAATCTTAATGCAAGAAAAGCATGAGATAACAATTAATCAATGAAATTGAAATATTGTGTTAGAGTCGTTACCATGGAGTCGGAATTTGACTTGGATGCTTTTGGCAAATTAGCTGACCACTGGTCGGATCCTTGTACATTTGTTTTGCACATATAGTGCAAGCGGCATACCACCATTCGTATCTTGTGTTATACCGCTTGATTGATGCTTTGCACAAAAACGTATCACTCTGCAAAATATTTTAAATTTTATATTTGCTCGCACTACAATTAGTAAGTAGATAAGTTTGATTAAATAAGCTAAAAAGAGCTCAAACATTTTTGGTTCAATGCCATAAAATCTAAGTATTGATATACCTTATATAAGTCAGGATCCAAATAACCCAATTCCTCGATTGTCACCTTCTTTCCAGTTTGTAAAATGTGTGTCTCATTTGCCTGATTGGAAGAAGAAGGGAGCATTCTAATAGGGTGAGGCCAAGCTGAAAACCTGTAATAGTTCACATTGAACGTAAGTCAAATGCTTGTTTTATTTATTTATTTTTATTTTAAGAATTTTAACCATGTCATGATTTTGATTTTATGGGGACGAATGGACTCACACTGATTTGTATGAGTTTAATTCTGTAATGTCTGGATCTACGAAGAAAAGCGTTGATCCAGTGCTATTCAAAATGATGTTCTCTGTGTATTAAATAAAAGTGAGGACAGAAAAAGGACAAAACGATGGATTAGTGCATATTTCAAATAGCTTTACATGCATTTTTGAAAGAAAAAAAAATGCAAATTGCAACTTATAGTGTAAAAGAGTTCTATAGATTTGAGATGATGTATACCACAACAAATCATGTTTAACCGAAAAACAGCAATATGAAAATTAATTTTGATGGATTGAATTAAGTCTCTGTAACATCTTTAAGGTTCTGTTTTATCTCATAAGTTAGTTTTGATTATAATTAATTGAAATATATTTATTAATGGCTAGAAAAACCACTAACTCACATCCATAATAATGTTGCGAGAATGATATTAATATAAAAGGAACATATGACATACATGAATGATAATTGGTGTTAATGTAATATCATAACATAACAATTTTTTTGTTGTCCATTCTCATAAAGAATTTAACACAAAATAAAATTATCTAACAATTTTTTGGAAGCAGAGAAATACATAATCAAATCTAATTCAATAGTTAAAGAGATTAAAAAAAAAGAGAAAAAAAAATAGTTTGATTGAACCACATACCTGAAAACAGTTTAACTTTCAAACTTGTGAAAACTATAACTATTGGCTGGGGCAGCTGTTCGAATGACAGAGAAGAAAAGCTATGCGCAACATCTGACCATAGCGTAATCTTAACTTCTTCATTTCTGTGAAACAACATAAAAAAAATTAAAAAATTGATGAAAACCACAACAGAGGCATAATGGACAGCGAAAACAATTTTAAAGTTTATTATGCAGATGAAATGACCTGATATTTTGTATGATCAAATCACACTTGTGATCAATTCTTTGATTGATTTGTATTGGCTCTAAACGTTGGATGGCAACCAGGTGACCAATAACATCTTCAAATTTGAAAAAAAAAATTTGATCAGTTCATGGCCAAATGCTATAAACAGTAAGTGTTGATGTATTTTAACATGTATATTATCACCTGTCAAGATATCAACCTTGTTCAAGCGAGGGTACAACCTATTATAATCATGCAAGAAGAATCTGTGCCGTGGAATAGGTGGAAAGACACTTGCCAACTTCGTAAAAGTTGTTCTAGAAGTAAACACGATGTGGGTATCGTGTGGCACAACTCTATATTGACCCTTTGTCTTGTTAGTCCGAAAATTTTTAATTTCATAGCAAGCACCTGCTTCAATTTTTGGGACTATTATTTCATAGTCCATTTCATCAGAAGACGCCTCAATAGCTTGTTGCTTGACAATCAAAGAATAAAAAAATAAGAAAAAAATTATTAAAAACACGGCGGATAAGTGTACAATTCTGAATTTTACACTTAAAATAACATGTAAATAAATGTAGATGACAAATATTAAATAGGAATATGAATAGTAAATGGCAAAAGTCAATTAAGTATTGTGACTAACAGTTTCAAGGAGAGGAATGAGCATTAAAAAAAAACTATGTACTACATAGAGTAAGCATAAAAATTGATATATTACTTCACAACATAGAACTGGAGAATATAAAGTTTAAAAATCAATTGTATAGAATATTTACTACACAGAGCACAAAAAATATCTCATGTGTACTAAAATAAATAACTAATTGTTAACACGGAACATGAAATGTTTATAACTAAATTTTATATAAAAAATGATTACTGACCTTTTCATCAACCAAAATACAATGGAGCCCTGTGTGTTTATCACCCATGCCTGGAAATTTCGGTCTCCATATTCTACAGACACGCACTTTAATTTTGACAACTTTTTGATATGCCACCAATTGATCAAGGGGAGTTGGACCTTCGTCTTCCATTTAACCTACGAAAGTCAAATACAATTTTTTTTAATTTACAAAGAGTTTATATAGAAAGTTTAACCCACCAAAAATTATATCATATTAGTCTAGCATAATAACACAGCAATACAATGAACAACTCGAGAGATAAAAGAAACATTTGTTAGTTCGTGTTATAAGAAAATAAGTGTATGATTCATTATTAAGCAAGACCGATCCATCTTATTAAGCAAGCATGTCAATACTGAGCTTTGTAATTCGAAGAAGACCAATGTTGCAAAATAATGTTCATTCCAAGTTGCAGTTTCATTACACCTAATAAAATTGACAACTTAATTATATACACAAAAAGAATAGGGAATTGATGCGAGGATCTACTGTTTCCACACAAAAAATTGTTAACTGATACATTCATTCAAATGAAAATAGTTGTTAAATTGCAGGAGGAAAAGCAATTAATTTAATAGTGTTCTCATATGGTTATAAACACAAACATTATCATCACCACTTTTAACAACACAGAATCCATATTAACAAAAGCATCACCATAACCACTTGAATAACAACACGAAATAGTATATATAAGACTTATATAGCGTGATATATTACCATAGTACAGTTTCTAAATAGAAGCAAAACCAACCAGCCAAAAAAAAAATTCAAGTGAACACTAATATGTATGATATAAGATGCAGATCAATTAAGAAAAGGAAAAAGTTAAAAAACTTAATACCTAACAAAAGGAAGCATAAACTCCAGCCACAAATCTTGAAGATAGAACCTGTTTCCAAAAAAAAAAAAAAAAATTAGAAATGCATGCTCTAACGAAAGTGCATCATATACAGCAAAACAACATCACAATTGCAAGGGAAAAACAAAAACTCCAAAGCAAAACAAAATCAAAAGCAAAAAACACAACAAAAATGAGGATCAAACTTATAAACTCAGATTGAGGACCGACAACAAACGTGCAGGAAAAAAAGATAAATAAAAGAGAAGAGCTTACAAACCCAAATTTGAGAGTAGTAATACAGAGAGGGGGGACGCAGAAGTCGAAATAAAAAAAGAAAGACAAATGAGAGAGCAAATGTGCGGGAAAGAAAAATAAAATGAAAGATGAGCTGATAAGAAAAATGCAGGGATGATCAACACGTAGTCTGTCCTGTTCAATATATATATATATATATATTTATGCCACTTTGCATTTATTATTTCTTTTTCGAGGAATGGGCCTTCGTTACTACCCCCAAGCAACTGCAATAATAATGTTATCCCCTTTTTTCTCTGTCTATCAAAAGCAACCAAAAAAAATCCTTCTAGCATCATCATATATATGTTCTGTCACTTTGCATTTATTATCTCTTTTTCGTGGAATGGGTCATCACATTTATTATCTCTGCTGAGACAACTGAGAGAAGAATAGGAGAGGAAAAAAAGAGTAGAAGATGTTGGAAGCTCTTTCCTAGAAAACGCGGCACCACACATGATCAAGGGTAAAATGGCCACTTCACTGCACAATTCCACTAAAACTCAAAAATCATGAACAAAATGAGAGACAAAACCGGCATGGCACTGTTAGTGAACAGTACCATTCCACCGGGTTTTAGTAAAGAAAATAATATATATATATATATATATATATATATATATATAGAATAGAATATATAACTTTTCCTCTGCCTCTCTCTCTCTCTCAAATGGAAGGAGATGATCAACACGTGCCATAATGTAAACCAAAAGCAACCATAAAAGGTTTTAAATACTGGACTTGAGAGTGACAGGAGGAAGAAGCACAGATAGTGGACAGGTAGATATAAGAAATAGTGAGAGACAAAAAAAATAATAACATGCATAGAAAAGAAAACCCACTTTCAGAGAGAGAGAGAGAAGTTGCAACAGCTAGATATATAAACAAAACAATCACAGTTTCCAAAACAAAAAAATAACAAAACAATCACCAATTGTTTTACCTCCTGGATAAACACATTGGCTTTTGAACAAAAAAAGGATAAACAAATAGACTATAGATCAAAACAAATGATTATAGTTGTCAGGTGTTAAATCCAGCCACATGATTTGTGGCGCCAAAAAGGAAAAAAAAATTATAAAAATAATTGTTCTAGTGAAAAAATGATTAAAAAATGTGTGTGGGTTTTGAAAAGCAAAGAACTGCAGATGATGGAGAACGGCCACAGAAAGAAGAAAGGGCAAAATGGACAACTCACTGCACAATTCCAAAAAAGGGCAAAAAATTGCTCAGCAAGCGAGGGACAAAACCGAAACGGCACTGTTAGTGAACAGTGCTTTTTCCACCGGCGTTTAGTATAGGTATAATGTCCAAATGCAAACTAGCAGTCAAGACAATAGTGATGCGCGTGTCTTGTCTTTGTGTCATCTAGCATCGGCACCGTTGGGTTTTCATGCCCAGTTCACTGAAAAATAAATAAATTAAGAGTTCCCCAGGTAGTCGACTATGCAATAGTAGTTTTTAACTATCTTCAACTGTACTGCTGGCTCAAAACGATGTTATTTTGACAAGGTTATTAAAAAAAATTTAAAAAAAAAACCTCCTCTTCTTTGCTAAGTACGCAGACATGGACACCACAACCAACTGCCCTGGTATGATTCCATCGCAGCTTATAAAGAGTAAGTATTTGATGTATTGTTGGTATTTATATGATTTATTTAGAAAGAAGAAATATCAAAGTGAGCACTACGTACATGTATACACTAGCCTTTAAAAATTATGTGTCTCTTATTTTTCAATGTTACAATTTTGAAATTTTCATGCTCCATTATACAGTTATTTGCATCATATAATTTTATTATGGAGAACTAAGTTAAAATACTATTTTTAACTTCACCTTTATTACGTAAGTGGGTAATGATATGTAGACTAATTTTTTTTAAATAAATTAATAAAACAAATTATGTGTCACAAATAATAAATAAATACGTTAATTTCTTTTATCAGCAAAAAAAAAAAATCCAGTAGTAGAAAACTTCGACCACCCCACCTCTCCAAACCCAAACCAACCCCAATTTCTACCTATTCGCAACCCTCCACAACCACCTCCCCTACCACGCACAATGAAAACCCCAAAGATGTCAACCATCACTATCTCTCTCACAACCTTTTTGATGCAGGACAAACCAAATGACCAGGGGAGATAACCTGATAATCACTCAACTAGGGGCAATAGAACTCGCTCGCATTGTTAATCGTGGATTCGCTCACACAACCTTGCCAAACGCTTGATTTTAGAAGGAGGAAACACTCACTTCAAATGCACAAGGCAAATATATTTTAATTCATTCTAGTCTTCCAAATGATTGCATCACATATTCTAAATAGACTTAACAAATTTCTAAGTAATTAAAAGTGTACTACTATTATTATTTCAATTCCAATGCATGTGAGTAATTTCCAAGGTTGTATGCTTGTTACAGAATCATTCTCCCTTTCTCAAAGAAAATTCGTCCTCAAATTTCATTTGGTTTTCCTCGATCTTTTGGATGCCCAACCAATGTTTCCCATAATAGAGATTTTAGTAAGATAATTAATCACAATTCGTACAACATTCCAAAGAGCACAAAATTCATAAAATATTTTCTGTTTCCATCGTGTATACACAGATCCCCTTTTTCTTCCAAAAGAATTGTGATGCATATAGGCTTCCAAACTTATTGCTTCTGGGAGACTGTAAATACTCATGAAAGAGAAAAGAAAACTCCAATAATGAGCAAAAGGTAGTTCCGTATCCAAGAATTTTCTCTTAACCAAAGTACGATCAATGAATTCATCCCAAATATAGTCATGAAAGCAGAATGCAAGAGATTTCACATTCTTTATAAGTTGTCCACGGGACTCTTCAACCACATCTTCATCGACTTTGTAATGATCATAAATTGGGGCAGAATTTCATTCGGCAAAGTTATCGACTACATCATTGCTCTCTATATGTTCCCCTTTTGTGCCAAACTCCATGTTGAAATATTTTCCATCTGAACAACGATCAAATGCATGTGAGCAATTTCCAAGGTTGTATGCTTGCTACTGCATCACTTTTCCTTTCCAGGCCACACAACTCCTTTTTCCACGCAGTATTAATATGTCCAACAAATTCTGCCAAAACTATCAACCAGTCGAATCTAATTGGTCCAACCAGTAGGGGTATGATATATGTATCGAAACACAATTGTGATACTATCATGAATTATTCAAAAAATATTTCCATGAACTCTGTTGGGTCTTTTTAATGTTGGTTGCTAGGGAGATATGGTTCTAGTTTCCAAACTGTTGTGGGGGGTGGGGGTTAGGGAGGGGTAGCAATAGTGGTGGTTGGGGAGATGGCCAGAGTTGTCTATTACTGGACTATTTATGTTTCTTTTTTTACTGGGTGTACAGGACATTTGTTAGGCACATTCAAATTTTCAAGATAAAAAAGATAATTAAGTATCAAAAAAGAATAATTAGATGAATCAAAATAAAATTCCCAGTTAGTAATCATGTTCACCTTTTTAAGCTAGAGACAAATCTGTTATGCTTCCGTTTAGGATGAATGAGGCTTGTATATTTTTAAAACAGAATAAAATGGAGAAGCTAAATAGTGGAGTAAACAGAAATTATTCGGCAGATTGCATTTTCATATGTTACTGAAAATTACAATATGATTCCTACAACACTACAAAACCAAGTGCAACAACATCCCCCCCTTCCCCATCTCACGTAGAGAGGGAAGCACAGGACTTCAAATACTTGCCCTGACAACGACATAACAAACACACTAAAACACACACACACACAACATACTGAAGAAACAGACAGTAAACCAACATAAGACAACATCAAACTAGTCCCTCTCCTTCTTAGAGTAAACAACTTCTTCCTCGTCGTCCTTTGCCATGCCAAACGTATTCTTGACAGCATCAGCAGTAGTCTGTGCCATGTTCTTCACTTTCTCTCCGCTCTGCTGGAGGAACCCCTCCGACTTCTCCTTGCCAGCGTCCGCGGTGTCTTTGGCCTTTTGGCCTGCCTCCAAGGTCTTCTCCTCGGTCGCCTCCTTGCTCTGCCGTGCCTTTGCCTTTGTAACTTCTCCCTTTTCTTGGCCCTTGTCTCTAGTTGTTTGAGTTGCACCCTTTGCTCTCTCCTTGGCTGCATGGGCTGTCTCCTGGGTCTTGTCCCTTACTTCTTGGGCCTTCTGCTCAGTTGTGTCCATCATCTGATTTGTCTTTTCCTGAATGTAAAAAAGAACGGACTTGCATCAACATTATTCAAAACGTAATGATAATATGTCAATTTGTTTAGACGACAGATTGAAATGAAATATCCAACAATTTTACAACATAAATAAGATAAACTAGAATGTGACAGTTTAACATTCCAAATTTAGCTTCTGCCACTGCCTACAAAACTTCAAATACTCAAATTCGATGTGCTAAAAGCTAAACCGAGAGTTCCAATATCAATATATGTTATCAGGAAGAGGATTATCTCCGGATTCACTTGGTGAGAATTTTAAGAATACTCATATTTTAGCCGTTTATTATAGATCGTGCGGCAAATTTTCGTCAAATATTATTTGTGTTTAATTATATATATAAAAAATTAAATAATTTCTGATCGCACGATACACGATGAATGACTAAGATCTCAGAATTTCTAAAATTTCTACAAAATGAATCCGAATGGGATCCAATTCCATGTTATCAAATGTAGCTAAACTATCATGTCAATGTATACCTGAGCTTGGCCCTTGGCTTCACCAGCTCGGTAGGTCTGTCTGTGGGACGCCATTTTTGCTTTCAACACCGAGTGATACGTAAATTCCTTGGGTTAAAACTCTAAGATTGCTCTTCTTCCCAAGTTTGTGATGCTGAGAAAGGATTAATGCATGCTATATATGCATTTTCAAGTTTGCCACGTGATTGACATGCGTCTTACATGCAGACAGTAGGCAACACGTGTCTTGCTTCGATAAGGCAACCTTTGACAGCAGTGCAATATCGATGATTCATAACTTAGCCTACGCCATCTTGAGTGACACGTGCTGATTTCCATTCAGATATATACGACTGTTTACTCTGAAATTATATATCTATTGGAGCAAGATATTGTGCACAATCAAAACACGTACAGTACTGTAGTATTGTAACCTTGTAATTATATAAGGGGGTGTTATTTAAATACTCATTTTTATCTCTCAAACATTTTTTTTTAAATTTTAGCTATTGTATTGTGTAAATTAAAAAAAAATTAATGAACAAAAATTAATAAAAATATATGAGATGTAAAATGAAGTGTATGAATAATACTACCCATTACATATTCCCGTATTTAAACTTTTGCTCTCAAATTACACAGACCACAGTTGGTCTTTTCGATCCTATTTCTTAAGTTTTAGGCAAGAGTAATTTTATTTAAACACATATAACTTCTTTTTACACATATAACAACGTACTATTAGTGACTATTCTTAACACATGTAACTATAACAACGTACTTATGCTATAAAAGTCCTAGTAGTGACTATTCTTCTATAGGTTGGTTTATATGCTTGTTCTTTTGTTAATGTTTGAAGCCTAGATATGACCTAAAGTATTATTAACTCTTAAGGCGTTTCACTATTTAGCCCCCAAATGTCAAACATGTAGAGTACCTACTGTACAATTTCGAACAATATAAGCTTTTGGATGTCTTTTTCGAAGAGAATCCGACAAATATACAATAATTTACTATACATATTATGAGATTAAGAAACACCTTATTTTATTGTGCTTAACGTTTAAAATGTTTATTTCGGCCCCTCCACTCTTAAACAATTAAGTCTGAGTTGGATTTTAACATTTTTTTAACTATATGGTACATGGATGATACACGTACAACGTTCAACATAGAGCTGG
This sequence comes from Crataegus laevigata, assembly GCA_963580275.1. Lineage (NCBI taxonomy): Eukaryota > Viridiplantae > Streptophyta > Magnoliopsida > Rosales > Rosaceae > Crataegus > Crataegus laevigata. The sequence goes on along the minus strand of OY756946.1, from coordinate 37,699,373 downwards.
TGATTAAGATGAACTTAACCCATTAACACGACTCAATTTACCCACAAAATTTAATTAACGGTGAAAACTTAATAGGTTGAGTTAATAATGAGTCACCGGTTAGCAATCCATTAGTTAACATATGATATTTGGTGAATTCACAAACCCATTAAAGAATTCAAAGGCAACATCTTTATAAAAAATAAAAAAAATGTTTTTTTAATCACAAATAGTTCTTGAAATTGATCTTAATCATTAAAATGATCATTGCAGTTGAAAATCAATCAATGTAGTTCTTGAAAATAAGTGTCGCAAATTAATGCGGTCCTTCCGTCATAATTATGTTAAAAAATCTGTTAAATATTGATATGACACATAAATAGGATCCATAAATCAATTTTTTTTTCTCACAAATGGTCCTTGAAATTGACCCATGACATCCAAATGGTCTCTAAAATTGACCCATGACATTAATCTAGGAAAATTGCGCATTGGGTCTTTATTTCATTGTCACGGTCAAATAGCTTGGTAGAAAAATCTAGAAATTTGATATAATCGTCTTGAAAGACTCACGAACATCTTTCAATTGAAATCACAACAGAGCCTTCTCCGCAGGCCTGATGCCCGGCAGTTGCTCGATAAGATGTACAATGGCCGGCTTTTGCCAAATTCAAAAGAGAGCTGATCTGCATCACCATGACCTCCACACAAGAGAGTTTATTTCTGGCATTGTGACCGTTCGGTGACCTCCTCACAAGAGAGTTGATTTCCGGCATTGTGACAGTTCGATTTTCACTATATATTCCGGCATTGTGACCGTTCGATTTTCACTATATACGCTTAACGGATGTGTATTTGATTACATCTCAATATATATAACAGATCCTGCAGTTACAGATCGTTTATTCTGCAGACATTTTCTTTTTTCTACACGAGGCGAAACAAATAAGAAGTTTACAAACATAAGAAGCATCAACCGACGAACAAGAAACTCTTAAATCTGACTTGCGTTTGTTTGTTCGTATACAAAGCTTATATGGCAAATAGGAATAAGGCAAAAGAAAGAAAAACAGAGCGGCCACTCGATTTTCTTTCCTAGAAGACTAAGCTGCTCGTGCAGGCCCCAAATAATTTATCGAGCCATAATGTAAACGGCGTGCAGTCCCAGTTTAATCTCCGTTATTAAACTGATCTGGCCGAAAGAGGAAATCATTTCCGGCAAAAAGTAAATAGATTACTGCAGATTTCGCTTCATCTTCCAACAAATAAACTCAAACACTTAGGATTGACCTTCGCAGAAGACAGTTAAAAGGCTTCCCACAGCGCCATTTGCCTCCTTGGTACGGAAAACTGTGACATCGTGAATCAGGGCTGACTGTTCGGAAGCTTGACAAGTACAGAATGCTCCGGTTTGTGATCGCATTCGAAGTCAAGGTGAACAAATGCTCGCTCAACTTCAGGAAGTTTCTCGAGCTTTATCTGGAGGCTCTCTCCAATGACATGTGCCTCTTTCAAGGGCAACTCCTCCGGGAGTTCAATGTCAACCTGCTTTAACAAATATATAAGTTCTTGTTAAAAAAATTATATATAAAAGTTTTCAATCTATTTCTTGATATAGATTCATAGAATGCAGTCTGCAGATTATAAGGTTGAACTCAGCGATTGCCAGTAATATGACTAACCTCTACAAAATAAAGAACACCCAATGTGTAAGCACGAACTGTGTCAATACGCTTCACTTGAGGGTGCATTATGGTAAGGTATGTCAGTTTTTGTAGGAATTCCGGAGGCGCTGATTGTCCCACGAGGGAAACTACATGATTGAGATCCCATGTTAAGTACAAAACATCAGGGAGATTTTAAAATGTCAAGGATAATGTCAACTCCTTTCAATAAGAAGTGCAAAACTCGGCTGATATGATGCACTTCTTTTTCTTTGTTTCCATTACTCTTTCGCCATCGCGTCTTTGACAAATATTATGAAAAGTAGTAAATGCAACCATATATATCTCCTTAGATTGGCCCTAACAAATATATCAAAGCAAGCAAGAAAACTGGAGGAAAAGCTTCCAAACTAGTATCTGAGTTGAGATACAAGAATGACCACACAACTAGTAAATCACGCAAAGGTAGTGATGAGTCTATATTATATCATATATTTTACCTTAATCTTAGTATTAATTTATTGGTTATTTTGTTAGATTTTGATACTTTATTATATATTTTCAACGTAGGACATTCGACTTCTTCTGGAGCAAAAAGTAATCAAACGGATGAATTTTGGAGTGATTCCAATTGAAAAATATTCATGAGTCTGTTAACTTGTTCCTATCAAAGTTTCAGATTTTTCTACCAAGCGTTTTATTTATGGCGATGAAATAAAGGAGCAGTGCACAGTACTGTCAAACTGACGTTTTGGGCTTCTTTGGACTTTTTGGCATCTAAAATGGTGTCTTTTGTATTCGAGGCCATCTGCAATTATGTTTGGCACATCTCAAACTTTAATTCAAGTCATTTTGGGCCTGTTTTGGAGCCATGGAAGTTCAAAAACATGGCTGATTTGTGGCTGGGCAGATTTCCCATATTTGATTAGTATTATGTTTCCTAATTTATTTTAATTTATTTGGTGTACTAGTATTATTCTAAGACCTTTTCTAGGTAGGGTTTTATTTTCTAGTAGTATAAATAAGGCTTTTTAGCATTTTTAGAGAGAGGAGAACGCACAAACTATTTTGGATTGAAGATTTAAGTTTATTTTCTAAGTGTTTTCTATCCTTTTTTTAATTTCATTAAAATTCGTTTTGTTATATGGTTGTTCGTAACTAATTTCTGTTTACTAGGGCGATGCCTTGAGCCTTAGCATGAATATGCAATCTTTATTTAATTGCTTATGACATTATGCATGCATGCCTTGAATTATTGATCATTGTATTTAAACTATCTCTATATCTTAATGCTTAGCTACCATCATGATGTTTAGATAAGTAATTGGATGCATTTCAGTCGGAATACCACCGAGGTATTGAGTATTACTTCTTGTGATTGATAGTTGTAATTTCATCTTGGGTGAATACCATGTCTTAGGGGTTGCATGGTTTTTCAAAGGGTTGTCACAAAAACATAATGAGTCATGCATATTTATATTTGTTCTGAATACCATAGACAGATTGTATGTTTGATATACGTTCTTGCTTGAATACCACAAGTAGAATATGAATTAGGAAAAGCTAACCTTCAAAGTTGCATGTGTAATTCATAAGTAATTGGTAAATCTACATAGGATTGCTAAGGGAATGGCAAAACCCTAGGCTTTTACAATTTGGTTTTCAAAACATTTTCTTTTGTTTTCTTTACTTTGCTAATTTCTTTAATCATTTTAATTAAATTCGTTTTTATTATTCTTAAATTGAAAATTAACTTTTTCCAATCCTTGTTTTTAAATTACTTTAGTCTAAAGAAATGTTTGGAATTGGCACTGTAGAAATGAACAGTGATCTGAACTAAATTTCACTTTATTTACGAGGCTACCACTATATCTCTTTGTCGTTGATCATGATGCCCGCGTGTTGATGATCGTGGAAAGGCAGGGTGCGATCGTCACTTTACCATTCTCTTCCTCCTCTCTCTCTCTCTCTCTCTCTCTCTCTCTCTCTCTCTCTCTCTCTCTCTCTCTCTCCCCCCTCAGATCCCATTATTTTCCTCACTCTCTTTGTCTCTCCCTCAGTTTCAATCTGCTCACCTAAAATCCCCAGATCGAACATCCTTCATCTCAAATAAAAAAATTGTGACGACCCGTCCCTAATTTTCCTGTGTAAATTCTCCTCGAGTATGTTTATTGACGATTATGCCCTCAATGGTGAACGACGTGGACTTGATTATTTTCCTCTCTATCTATTTTCTCGTCCCGTAATTTAAATTGCACACGTTGTTACGAGAGTACGTGGTTTTACCAGTGTATAAATACCTATTTCAAATAAGTTTCGATTTCCTTTTACTATAGGAAATCCAAAACCATATCTTACCTATTCCTTTAAGTTTACCTATGCACTCCCATTATTCACTCACCAATCAAATCCCTCAATCCCCTCACCAATCCTCTCACTTATCTCCTCTCAACCACCAATCGGAAAAAGCAAAAGTTACAAACTCATTATCTCTTTCTCTGCAAGCTCCATAAACAAGCTTAAAATCCCACAGATCGAACCCAAAAACCACTTCATTGTACTCCTCTCATCACCACGATCACAACCATGTTTTTAAAACTCAGAATGGACGAGTTTTTTACGTCGAACTCGTGAGGTCCGAACTCAGTACTTTGAGTTCGACGAGTTTGTGACTGAGTTACATGGTTTTAGAAACTCTAAAGGGCTTCATTCAACTCCCCGAAGTCCTTAGTTGAGTTTTGGTGAAGAAACAACGTCGAAGCAAATGAGTTTCGAAGAGTTCCAGTTTAGCCGGAGCTTTCAAAACGTTTTCTGGCGACCTCCGTTTATTTTTGGACTCCAAACAGTTATAACACCATTCTACACTTCCTTAGCTTCAAATCCATATAAAGTGAATTAAAAATGGTTAAGAAATGAAGAAGTTATGCTCATTTGAAAATTTCCCAGAAATTCGGCGAAGTTCAAGTCGCAGACAGCAGAGGACGGCGAGGACAATCGGAGAACGTGACGACATATTCTGTCAGGGTTGAATGAATTTTCTTGATGGCGTCAGATAACATCATTAACGTTAAGCTTAACGGAATATTCCTAATAGGAGTGGGCACTTAGAACCGAAAACGAAACCAAAACACGAACCAAATCGAACCGTACCGAACGGTTTGGTTTTGCAGTTTTGAAACGGTTTCGGTTTTGAAACCGAACTGCAACATAGAAAACAGCTTGGTTTCAGTTTTGGCTTTTGAAAACCGCACCGAAACCGAACCACACCACAAATATTAATAAACATTTAATTAAATGTCTATGTTAGATTTCATGTTTTAATTGGTCATTTGTTCGAATCCATACACTTAGTATGGACTCAACCACACTAGAATATCATCATTCATCACTTTCTGTTGTTCATTAACTTGAAGGACCTTTGTTATTTTATACTATCACACACACATATATATACAAGGGTGGACTAATCTTATTATTAAGAGTTGAACAATGATCTAATGAAGTCCACTCATTTGAAGTATGATATCACATATTCTAATATGAAAGCTTTGCTTACGTTTAATGAATTCAAATTTATTCAACTTATTTTATGAAAAACATTGTAAGGGACACCCTTTGCATAAACATGTTTTAACATCATAACTGCATGCAATATGCTAATTGTTTGCACAATAAATGTCTTTTTCCTATTACTATTGGGAAATGCTTATTAATATGTTAAATTACAAATTGTACATTTTTTCTTAAAAACCAAACCGAAACCGTTTGAAACTGCACCAAACCAAACCAAATGGTTTGGTTTCATTTCGGTTTTGGCTTCAAAACTGCACTTAACCAAATGGCAAAAACTTGCGGTTTTGGTTTTGGTTTCACTCAAAACCGCACCAAACGGAACCGCACCCACCCTTAATTCCTAATGGCGCCAGTCACGCTGCCGGCACGTGCCTGCGCATGGGGGCGCGTTTGGCCGTGCCACTGCCGGAGCGTAGGGGAGCGTGAAGGGTCCAAAAATTATTTAAAAAATTTGGGGATGTTCACGACGTCGAGTAGATCACGTTGGTATACTTAAACCCTAGATTTGAGCAAACTATGGTGGTTTTATTTAGGTTTCCGTATATGTGCTTTAATTAATTCAAAAATAGTTATTTTGCATATAGGGGAAACGTATCCCGAGGACGTGTGAGGCCAAGCTAGGTTCGGGGGCTATGACTCGACGATGTACTTGTGAGTGGGCAGCTTATTTTTATACCTGTACATATTTATAGTTTCCAGAAATGCATAAATACCTCACTTTGCGTTTATATTGCCAAGTATTCGATATTTGTGATAAATGCTGCTATATGGTTGAGATATATCTGTCATGACATTCATACATATTTGTATACATGCTCATCTTGCTGCACCTTGGTGTTGGTACTCCGCCCAGGGCCAGGGCCAGTCTTTCACGTGTATGTTCACATTTGCACCATTCGCTCACCTTGGATCCAAGTTTAGGTGCCAGTCTTGTAGTACAGATTGCATTAGGCAGTTCTTACTTGTATGTGACCGTACTTAGCACCAGTCTTCACGTGATTGTAATACTAGAGCGCATTATTACACCCAATCTTGTTGTACAGGTTGCAATTAGGCAACTCCAACTTGTGTGCTAGCTTAGATGATGAGCAAACTATTTATATATGATTATCACATGATTTTATTATTGTGGTATTGATCATATCATGATTTGGCATATTCTCATATATTTGTTGGCTATAGTATTGTGGTTACATACTTACTTATGTTGTATGTTCTTCTTAAAAGAAACTATACTTGTTTTACGGCGAGAGGTTAGTGTATTAAAAAATAAATGTTTTCGTATAAGCATCGTTTTGCTGACCCACTCAACTTTATTTTTTGCCCCTTCAGGACCTAGATAGCTGTACTCTTTGTAGCATTCAAGGAATATCGGCAGTTCTGACATTTCCTTCGAGTCTAAATGTATGAACTTATCACTGTTGTATAATAAGTGTACTTTAGTGACCTGACTACCCTTCGGTAGTTGTACTTCTTTAAGCTTTGAATAATTGTAGTGGGTTACTCCCACAAATTGCACACTTTATCACTATTTGATTTGAATTAGTTTTAGTTTAGTTTTAATTTATTCACTTTTTCACATCACCTACCCTTATGGTTATGCCACCTCATAGTGATGGCCAGCATGCTTCGACCTTTCTAGGTTAGGGAGTGTCAGTTTGGTATCAGAGCACTAGGTTTAGACAGTCCTGCAATTCCTAGTGTGTTTTAATTCTTGTTTTCTTATGTCAGAACCATGCCACCTCGTAGAGAGCCACACGTTCCTGCTAAGAGTAACTTTCCAGACTTCAAGCTGTTTGGTGCGGCTATCGCCAATGTTATTCAGTCTGCACTCCATCTTCCCTAAATGAACATTCTAGACTCTGTGTCTCGCCTGAAGATAGATGAGTTCTTCGGTAATGAGGGGTCCGAGAAATAGAAGGTTTGGTTCGATAATGTCGAGAAGACTTTTCAGGTCTTGCATCGACAGAGGAATCTTCCAGTAGAAATATGGGTCCAGATGGCGACCTGGTTATTTCATAAGAGAGCGAAATCTTGGTAGATTTAGGAGAAACGCTCATTATCTATCAAGGATGCTAATGATTGGGATGCCTTCGAGCGTATCTTCTAGACCAGATTCATTCCCTCAGGATATTTGGACAGGAAAAAGAACGAGTTCTTAGAGCTGAAGCAGGGTAAGTTGTTGGCCACTAAGTACCATTAGAGGTTCACAAACTTGTCTCGCTATCATCTTAATATTGCTGCTAATCCCCAAGAGATGCTTCGCTTGTTTAAGAAGTGGACTCAAAAGAAATTGTGCTCCATGGCGACCACTACTCCGTGTACCACTTATCAGGAGTTCTTCGAGGTCTTACTTCGAGTTAAGGAGTCGGAGAATGCTCCTAATGATGATGGTAGGAATGCCCAGAGGTACAGTAATATGGACAATCATCGTTTGGTCCACGAAGAACGCAGAACTTTAAGAGGAGTGGAAATAGCTTTGGATCATCCAGCGGGGGTTTTAGCTCTGGTACCGCGTAGAGGCAGCAGATCCACATGCAATTCTCATTTCCAGACTTAGGGAAACTCTAGTAGTTCAGATGGTCAATTTTGTCGTAGGTGCAACACCCGTCACTTTGGCGAGTGTAAGAGAGTGGATAGAGCATGCTATACTTGCAGACAGAAGGGGTACAGATCTAGTAACTGTCCCAGAACTAGAGGAATTAACCTGCTAATCTACCACCTGTAGTCCCCATACAGCAGTTTCATGCACTGGGTACCCGTCAACAGACAAGGTATGGTGGAGCTTTCCACTATCAAGGAGACAAAGCCCTATATCAGGGAGGATCATACTAGCACCCCACTGAGGTTCCTTATTATCAGACAGGCTATCAGCAGATTCAGGGAGGCTATTAGCAGATGCACGGAGGTTGTCTACCGCACCGAGAGACTATACGCCATATCAGGGTGGTGGAGCACAAATGTACACTAGATTGTAGTATCAGAACCTAGACATAGCGTCTAACAGTGGAGGTTCAGGCAAACAGGCAAATCCACCGTGTCAGGGTCGAGGCAACCAGGGCCGAGGTAATGAGACTAAAGAAAAAATGGGTCGTGGAGGCAAGCAGCAAGTTAAGGGAAGAGTCAACAACATCACTCTTCAGGATGCTCAGGCTAATCCGGACTTGATTATGGGTACGTTTAATGTTCTAGGTCACTTTGCTAAAATTTTAATTAATTCTGGTGCCATATTCAGTTATTTCCCATAAGTTTGCTTAAACAACACAACCACATCCTACTTTACTTGGCTACGAGTTGGAATTCTCGATGCCTAAGGGTGAAATCTGTTATGTTAGCTGTGAGTATCAAGGATATCCTATCCTTATTGAGGATGTAGCTATGCCAGCTAATCTTGTCCCATTGGATATCGTTGATTTTGACGTTATCTTAGGCATGGATTGGTTACACTACAATTGTGCCAATTTAGACTCATATCAGAAGGTGGTTACTTTTCATCGACCAGACATGCCTATTGTCACGTTTTTTGGTGAACGAAGTGGTCTATAGCATGGAGTCATTACCGTTGTGAGGGCATGGCGAATGTTGAGTAAGGGTTGCCAAGGCTACTTAGCTCATGTAGTGCTAGCCGAGGAGACTACTGCATCTGTGGATGACGTTGGAGTGGTTAGACATTTTTCAGATGTCTTTCCTGAGGATCTACCTAGTTTACCCCCAGATTGTGAAGTGGAGTTCACCATTGATCTACTTCTAGGTACTAATCATATTTCTCTTACACCTTATCGTATGGCTCATATGGTGCTAAAGAAACTTAAAACCCAGTTACAAAAGCTTGTTGATAAGAGCTTTATTCAACCAAGTACTTCCCCTTGGGGAACTCCAGTTTTGTTTGTGAGGAAGAAAGACGGAACCTTGAGGTTATGCATCGATTGCAGGCAATTGAATCGGGTGGCGATTAAAAACCATTATCCGTTACCTCGTATTGATGATCTCTTTGACCAGCTTAGAGGAGCTCGTGTGTTCTCGAAGATTGATCTGAGGTCTGGTTACTACCAATTGAAGATCAGGCATAACGATGTTCCGGAGACAGCTTTTCGAACTTGATATGGTCGTTATGAGTTTCTTGTGATGCCATTTAGGTTGACTAATGTACCAGCAGTTTTCATGAACCTGATGTGTCACATCCCGGCTCGGGGTGGACCACTTCTCGGGCCCGCTCCACTGCCGTAGCACAATATTGTTCGTTTTGGGCCTCGACCGCGCCCTCACGGTTTTGTTTCTGGGAACTCACGAGCAACTTCCCATGTGGTCACCCATCCTGGGATTGCTCTAGCCCCCTTCTCGCTTAACTTCGGAGTTCCTACGGAACCCGAAGCCAGTGAACTCCCAAAAGGCCTCGTGCCAGGTAGGGATGAGAATATACATATAAGGATCACTCCCCTGGGCGATGTGGGATGTCACAATCCACCCCCCCTTAGGGGCCCGATGTCCTCGTCGGCACACACGCGGCCAGGGTTAGGCTCGTCAATGGTCAACGTTGACTTTTTTTCTGTTGACTTTTTCGGGTTCCGTCCGGGACCCCTTTTAGGCTAATTTCGACGTCCTGGACCCGTTTTTGAAGTCAGTTTTCCCAAATAAAGTCGTTTGAACGAAGTTTGACTGAGTTGAACCCTATTCATGCGTAGGTGCTTATTTTGGGACAACGGTTCTTTGCTAGCTGCGTGGTTTTTTTGGTAGCATAGTACTGTGAGTGGACCCCTTCTAAAATACTTATTTTATTTGAAAAGAATTTACATGACTGCAGAACTTGAGTATTGAATATTGTGATTTGATGTAACGTTTATATAAATATATGTGGCATTGATCTGATATTACCTAGTGGTCCACGATTCCGCTACGGGATGTAGGGATAAGGCTCCGGTCCATCCCGGGCGACGGTTATGGTGTTGGTATAGGGCCTGGAGTGTGTTTCCTCTGACTTTTGAGTACAGGGACGGGGAGTTGGCATTGGGCCTGAAGTGTGGTTTCCTCTGACTGTTTGCTCAGGGACGGGGAGCTGGCATGGGGCCTGAAGCGTTATATTGAACATTCACTAGCGACTATCCCTTTATGAATATGGTTATAATATATAAGTTATGAGTTGAGATATGATTATTGTTATACGTATGAGTTGTGACTGAGATACTGCACTGTATGATAGGCGTAGGAAAACTTACCTATATATCATGTTTTGTTTTATAAATTGGGGGTTAGTATCTTGATAGCTATTTTCTTATATGTGTATCAAATTGGTCCACTCACCCATGTTTTGCGCCCCCTTCAGGAGATAGGAACGAGGATTACGATTTGAGCTTCGAGGCGTTTCCCTACCAGTGATCCAGTGCTATCCCCTCTTATTCGTCACTCTGTGTAATAGCACTTTCCTTTCCTAATTTCCGCTTGTAATCTGAATTAGGCTTATGCTCTGGACATGATCTGTGGTAATTGCTTTTCAGTATTGGCAGTTGAATATTATTGTGGTGTGAACATGTTTCTGCTGTTTTTTTTGTGAAATTAGAATTTGTGTAATAGATATGTATATTCTATGCATGTTTGAGAGTATTTTTGGTTTATTAATTGTTTTAAATGGCTTACGTCACCCCTCGGGTGTCTGCCAGCACGTGACCCTCCCGAGGTCTACAGGACCTCGGGATCGGGGCGTGTCATGATGAATTGAGTATTTCATCCATACCTCGATAGATTCGTCATTGTTTTCATAGATAACATTTTGGTGTATTCTAAGAATGAGGCTGACCATACCAGGCATTTGCATTTGGTTCTAAACACGCTAAGGGCGAATCGGCTGTATGCTAAGTTCAACAAGTGTTAGTTTTGGCTAGATCAAGTGGCATTTCAAGGGCACGTGATATCAGCTCATGGTGTGCTTGTGGATCTTCATAAAATAGTAGCAGTGGAGAATTGGGAACAACCTCAGGCGGTTATTGAAGTACGAAGCTTCCTTGGTCTTGCTAGTTATTATCAACGCTTCGTAAAGGACTTTTCAGCTATCGCACTACCTCTGACGAAGTTGACTAGAAAGGAAGTTCCATTTGTATGGAGTGAGAAGTGTGAGTAAAGTTTTTGTTAGTTGAAACACTTTCTCACTCATGCACCTGTCTTAGCACTTCCCGATGGCAGTGGGAACTTTGAGATTTACAGTGATGCGTCTCTAAATGGTCTTGGATGTGTGTTGATGGAACATGGGAATATGATTGCATATGCTTCATGTTAGTTAAAACCTTATGATAAGAATATCCTACTCATGACCTCGAGTTGGTAGCGATTGTTTTCGCTCTGAAGATTTGAAGGCATTATTTTTATGGAGAAAAGTGTAAAATCTTCACTGATCATAAGAGTCTGAAGTACATTTTCACTCAACCAGATCTTAATCTCTAGCAGGGGAGGTGGATAGAGTTGCTCAGTGATTATGACTGCACCATTGAGTATCATATTGGTCGTGCGAATACTATAACGGATGCTCTTAGCAAGAAACCTCATGCTCGACTTAATACTCTTATAGCCAATCGTCTTCCTCTTTTGACTGGTGTAACTTTAGAAGCAGAATGATGAGGAGCCCTAATTATCAGTTTTCAGGTGGGGCCGATTCTGTTAGATCGTGTTCTCAAAGCTCAAGGGAACGATACAGAAACCCAGGAATTGATACAAGCAATGACAGAAAGAAAAAAGAAAGATTTTAGGATTAGAGATTCTGATGGCATGCTGATGCACGATGCTCGGATGTATGTGCCGAATATTGAGGGACTAAAGAAGGACATATTAGATTAAACGCGTATTTCTGCTATGCGATGCATCATAGGAATACCAAAATGTATCATACCATCCGGAAATTTTACTATTGGCCCGGTATGAAAAGAGAAATTGTAGAGTATATCAGTCAATGTGCAGTTTGCGAGCAAGTTAAGGCAAAAAGGAAAAAGCCTTTTGGGTTGCTACAGCCATTCCCGATACCCAGTGGAAATATGAAGATATTACGATGGATTTCGTGTACAAATTACCTTGTACGTGAAATAGTTATGATGGTATCTGGGTGATAGTTGATCGACTCACTAAGTCAGCACACTTCATACCCGTTCGTGAGAATTATTCGTTGAATCAGTTGGCCAAACGGTTTATCTCTAAAGTGGTTAAGTATCATGGAGTTCCTGTTAGTATCATATCTGATCGAGATCCCCGATTTGCTTCGAAGTTCTGGGTAGCTTTTCAGGAAGCTTTGGGATCGACATTACTCTATAGTACCGCTTATCATCCTCAAATTGATAGGCAATCAGAGAGAACTATTCAGACTTTGGAAGATATGTTGAGATCGTCGGTTCTACAATTTGGAGACGTTTGGCACAAGCGTTTACCGTTGATAGAATTCGCCAATAACAGCTTCCATTCTAGTATTGGTATGGCACCATTTGAAGAGTTATATGGGAAACCATGTCGTACTCCAATGTGTTGGTTCAAAGTTGGTGAACGAGTTTTGGTGAGCCCGGAAATCGTGGATGAAATGACACAGAACATTCAAGTGATAAAGGCTAACCTGAAAGCAGCCCAGGATCGGTAAAAGAGTATTGCTGACAGACATTCCACCAACAAAGTTTATAAGGTTGGTGATTGGGTATTCTTGAGACTATCACTATGGAAAGACGTTGTACGTTTCGGGAAGAAAGGGAAGCACAGCCCTAAGTACATCGGACCATACCAAATCATTGAACAAGTTGGTGAGGTTGCCTATCGACTCACTTTGCCACTAGAGTTGTTGAGAGTGCATAATGTGTTTCACGTGTCTATGCTATGAAGATACGTCTCTAATCCATCATATGTGATCCCTCATCAGCTACTGGAGATTAATTCAGATCTGACCTATGACGAGGTTCCAATAACTATTCTTGATTGGAAGAATAAGGTTCTTAGGAACAAGATCGTACATATGGTGAATGTCTTATGAAGGAATCACTCAGTTGAGGAAGCTACTTCGGAGACAGAGGAGCGCATGCGAGATAGTACCCACATCTATTATATGGTTTCGATGTGTAGTCAATGTTGAAATTTCGGAGACGAAATTTTTATGAGGGGGTAGATTTTGACGACCCGTCTCTACCCGAGTATGTGTATTGACGATTATGCCCTCAGTGGCGAATGACGTGGATGTGTTTATTTTCCTTTCTATCTATTTTCTCGTCCCGTAATTTAAATTGTAGGTGTTGTTACGAGAGTAAGTGGTTTTACCAGTGTAGAAATACCTATTTCAAATAGGTTTCAATTTCCTTTTACTGTAGGAAATCCAAAACCCTATCTTACCTATTCCTTTAAGTCTACCCGTGCACTCTCATTATTCAATCACCAATCAAATCCTTCAATTCCCTCACTAATCCTCTCACTTCCTCATCTCAACCACCAATCAGAAAAAGAAAACGTTACAAACTTTCTCTCCCGTATGTCTCTCTCTCTGCAAGCTCCATAAATGAGCTTCAAACCTAACAGATCGAACCTAAAAACCACTCTATTGTACTTCTCTCATCTCCACGATCACAACCATGTTTTTAAAACTCGGAATGGACGAGTTTTCGACTTCGAACTCATGAGGTCTGAACTTAGTATTTTGAGTTCGACGAGTTTGTGATCGAGTTACAAGGTTTTAGAACTCTAAAGGGCTTCATTCATCTCCCTGAGGTCCTTAGTTGAGTTTTGGTGAAGAAACAAAGTCGAAGCAAACGAGTTTCGAAGAGTTCCAGTTTGGCCGGAGCTTTCGAGGCGTTTTCCAGCGACCTTCGTCCACTTTTGGACTCCAAACAGGTATAACGCCATTCAACACTTCCTTAGCTTCAAATTCATATAAAGTGAGTTAAAAATGGTTAAGAAACGAAGAAGTTATGTTCATTGGAAAATTTCCCAAAAATCAGGCAAAGTTCAAGTTGCAAATAGCTGCGCTGACGGCGGAGGACGGCGAAGACGACGAGGACAATATGAGAAGGTGACGGAATATTCTGTCAGAGTTGACAGAATATTCTTGACGACGTCATGTAACGCTATTAAGGTTAAGCTTTTAACAAAATATTCCTAACGTCGTCAGTCACGCTGACGGCACATGCTTGCTCGTGGGGTACGTCTAGCCATGCCATTGCCCTAACGTGGGGGCGTGTGAAGGGTCCAAAAATTATTTTAAAAATTTGGGGATGTTCGTGACGTTGAGTAGGTCATGTTGGTATATTTAAACCCTAGGTTTGAGCAAATTATGGGGGTTTTGTTTAGGTTTCTCTATATGTGTTTTAATTAATTCAAAAATAGTTATTTCGCATATAGGGGAAACATATCCGGAGGACGTGTGAGGCCAAGCTAGGTTCGGAGGCTACAACCCGACAACGTACTTGTGAGTGGGCAGTTTATTTTTATACCTATACATATTTATAGTTTCCAGAAATGTATAAATACCTCACTTTGCATTTATATTGCCAAGTATTCGATATTGTGATATAATTGCTATAAATGCTGCTATATGATTGGGATATATCTGTCATGACATTCATACATATTTGTATACATGCTCATCTTGCCGCACTCCGGTGATGGTACTCCGCCCAAGGTCAGGGCCAATTTTTCACGTGTATGTTCACATTTGCACCATTCGCTCACCTTAGATCCAAGTTTAGGTGCCAGTCTTGTTGTACATATTGCATTAGGCAGTTCCGACTTGAATATAACCTTACTTAGCACCAGTCTTCACGTGATTGTAGTACTAGAGCACATTATTACACCCAGTCTTGTCATACAGGTTGCAATTAGGCAACTCCAACTCGTGTGCTAGCTTAGATGATGAGCAAACTGTTTATATCTGATTATCACATGATTTTATTACTGTGGTATTGATCATATCATGATTTGGCATATTCTCATATATTTGTTGGCTATAGTATTATGGTTACATACTTACGTAGTATGTTCTTCTTAAAGGAAACTATACTTGTTTTACGGCGAGGAGTTAGTATATTAAAAAATAAAGGTTTTCGTATAAGCATCATTTTGCTCACCCACTCAACTTTGTTTTTCGCCCCTTCAGAACCTAGATAGCTGTACTCTTTGTGGCATTCGAGGGATCTCGGCAGTTCTGACATTTCCTTCGGTTCTAGATGTATGAACTTATCACTGTTGTGTAATAAGTGTACTTTAGTTACCCGACTACCCTTCGGCAGTTGTACTGTCTTTAAGCTTTGAATAACTGTAGTGGGTTACTCCCACGAATTGCGCACTCTATCACTATTTAATTTGAATTAGTTTTAGTTTAGTTTTAATTTATTCACTTTTTCACATCACTTACCCCTATGGTTACATTACCTCACAGTGTTGGCCAGCATGTTTCGACCCTTCCAGGTAGGGGTGTGTCAAAAACCTTCCCCCTTCAAAACCCATAGACAGAGATCCCCTAAAACCCTAAATGCCAAAAGGTAATTTTGTTTAATTTTTCAATTAGTTTTAATTATGTGACGAATCCCTAGCATAAATTCACTATCTCTGTGCGTATAATTTTTTTGTTTTAATTTTTTGTAGTATTAATCACAAAGCTACAAAGCTGAAATTGCAAATGGTTTCCATGCCTCACTTCAAAAATGTAAGCTTGAAATTTTTAGGTTCTGTTTGGTTGTTGAGAAAATTGAATCAAAGAGGTTTGTTTTTTTTTTTTGTTAATTTTCTCGGAAACGTAGTTGATTGTTGTGTTTCTAAAAATTTGAAAACAGAAGAAGAAGAAGGTGTTTGTGAAGTTGGTTTCGACGAAGAAGTGGACTAATATGGATCATATCACAGGGGATAAAATCCCAAGGAGTTTTGTGTTTTCCAAATGCAAGTTGCCTGGTCCTCTGAAGCAGCTTCATGCTTATTTGAGGAAATTGATGTTTCCCTACATTGCCCTTAAGCTTAAGGTATGCAAATATTCGTTCCGGTCTTTATATATTTTACAATGCATTATGATATTTGATTTGTTTAAATTTTAATTAATTTGAAGAGCTGATGAAAATGAGAAGTAAGAATCTGAAGTAAAGAGCTGAGCTTTCTCCGCAATTTTTTTGCAAGAGAAGAGGCAGAACAATCTTAGAGACTTTTTGAATGTGGCCGGGCCTATCGAGGTTACACATTTCCTCATGTTGTCGAAAACTCCAACTGCGCCATACCTTAGGGTTGCGAGGACGCCTCAAGGCTCGACGCTATTTTCAGAAGATATGCAGAGGGTTCCATTTCTAATGTCTTTGTGGGTTTTCACGGGTGCAGATCTTGATTGACTAGAATAGAAACGTATATAGCAACAATGAGACCAAATGGGAGATCCAACGGAAAAAAAAAACAGTAACGGATAAACCGATGCCTATAGATTCCAAAGGAAAATGTGCGATTGTTTACACTAAAATGTAGTTTTCATATTTCTCTTCTTTTTGTTTATGGTGATTGTTTAAGGAATTCGAACGGTACTCAGTTAGTGTGTGTATTTTTGGAGTTTAAGATAAAGTTTTAGGTTTTTTTTAAGTTGAGGCTATAAATAGGCTTACAGTATAGTTGACTTCCTACAATGTGGAGATGAAAATTAACAAAGTCAAAGAAGACGGCCATGGCGTTCAATTTTAAAAGTTGTATAGTTCATTTAGAGGGATCAAGAATTACAATTTTTTTATTGGTGGAATTGTGATGATTATCTCTAATTGCTATGACTTAGGAAGGTGTTGTAGTTGAGTATATCCACCCTAATACAAAATATCATGTCTATTTGGTATATCCAAGCTATAAAGGATTTACACATGGTCTTTATAGATTTAGAAAAAGCATACAATAGGGTCCTAAGAGACACTCTTTGGAGGATTTTAGAGAAGAAAGGAGTACAAGTAGCATATATCCAAGCTATAAATGATATGTATGATGGAGCAGAGACGGCCGTAAGAACTCATAAAGGACAAACCGAAAACTTCCCCATAACTGTAGGGTTACATCAATGCTCATCTTTTAAGTCCTCACCTTTTTGCATTGGTAATGAATGAGTTAACGAGACATATTCAAGATGATATTCCTTGGTATCTGCTTTTCACAGATGATATAGCGTTGATAGATGAAACTCAGGAAGGGATAAATGCGAAGCTTAACCTTTGGAGAAAAGCGTTAGAATATAAGGTCTTCGCCTAAGTCGGTCAAAGACAGAATATATAGAGTGCAAGTTCAGTGCAACTGGAGGCCCAAATGAGTAAGGGTAAGATCGGAGACCAGGAAGTAACAAAGAGTGACCGCTTTCGCTACCTATGATCTATCCTGCAAAAAAACAAAGATTTAGATGGAGACCTCAACCATAGGATACAAGCTGGATGGATGAAGTGGAAGAGTGCATTCGGCGTGTTGTGTGACCGCCGTATGCCACTAAAGCTCAAGGAATTTTTTTATAGGACGGCAATAAGGCCAGCGATGTTGTATGGCACGGAATGTTGGGCTGTGAAGCATCAACACGTACATAAATGTTGGATATCCAAGGTAAAGTAGGAGTAGCCAAAATTGAAGAAAAGATGAGAGAAAATTGGTTACAGTGGCTTGGACATGTGCAACGAAGGCCTACTGACGCTCCGGTTAAAAGATGCGACTACGGGACAGAGGTCCAGGGCCAAAGGGGTAGAGGAAGACTTTGGAAGAAACTCTAAGAAAAGACTTAGAATATTTGGATCTAACAGAAGACATGATACAAGACCGAGCACAATGGTGTTCTAGGATTCATATAGCCGACCTCACTTAGTGGGAAAAGGCTTTGTTGTTGTTGTTGTTGTAAGTATATTTTGTTTAGTTGTAGACAAAGGGTTTTCACTTGCTTAGACATATTAATGTTATCTATGCATGATCAGACTAACTTTCTTTAAATTTTGATGGTATTCAAGGAACTATGTGAAGAGAAAGAAAAAAAAAGGGAAGAAAGTGGACAGTCACATTCAAATCCTTCCAAGTGAAAGGTCATTTCATAATATCAAACTGTTTTCCAAAATAGAGGGAGAAATGGACATGAAGCAATTTTTTTTATATTATTCAAAATCAAGAGTCTCAAAGACACTTTTTTGTTAGTATCTTTATGTTTTTTCCCCTTCAAAACATTGATATATGCGAACAATTATATAAAAGAATGTATAAAAGCCTATATAGTTGCTTGACTTATAATTCTTAAATTGCTCAATTTGGTTTTTCGGGTTCTATTCGATTTCTGGTATTTTGGGGGCTTTGAGCTTTGTTTGGGGCTTCTGAGTTGGTTTGTTGGTATTGTTGTTACACGAGTTTTTGCAAAGATTGAACCTTTATTATTGTCTATAGGGAAGCGGTTATGGGGGTGTTGAATTTTACTGTAATGTGTTCATGTCATGTATCTTTTGGTGTGTGTGTTTTAATTTCATAAGATCTTTTGGTCAGTTTGTGTATTTGTAGTTCTACATTCATCATTGTTTAATTCTGTTCTTGAATTTGAATTCTGTGTAGTTTTTTGTCAACTAGTGCGGTATTACTGTACTCATAAAATCCCACTTCTCTGTCCTTCCCCTCTACTTGCATCAATTGTGATTTATTATCCTTTTTTGTTCCATCTTAGGAGTTTGTCAAGTAGAAAGTTTGTGAACGAAAGAAATCTAATCAAGATGTTTATTTATTTATTTTTTTGGCAAATATCATAAATTAAATTTGGGTATTTGAATAATATTTATCTAAAAGTATACTCTGTATTTTAGTGGTACGACTTTTATATTTCTCTTTCCAATTTAGTATTTTATATGCAGTCATTGAAGAAATGAGTGAAAGAGCTAAAGCATCATTTGAAACTGAGGTTTTGCAAGTTCTACCAAGCACATACACCAGATATTTCTGACATTTCACATAAGGTGACTTCCCAAACATTGATATTTTGGTTTTCTATTGCCATATATGAAACTAGCTTGATTTAGGTTACAAGGTTGATGGTGATTGTTATCACATGTAAAGTGGGTGTTCAAAATATGGTTGTATTCCTTGGCTTAAGCTTTAGTATTTCTTTCTTCGTTTTCTCTAAAGAGGTTAATCCTTGCATTTTGTGCACTTTTTATAGTTGGGTTTAAATCAGAGGGGGTCTACTGATGTTCTTTGCCGTTGATAAGTGTATTTATTTTTAACTATTTTGAAGTTTTCACCAGTGGTCATCTACTGGTCCAGTTCAAAGTTGCCCGAGTTAGAAAGGGACGATGCAACACTTATATGATACTTTTCTTATTCGCTGTATATGGATCATCAATATCTTATGGATTAATATGCTTACCATTTCGTATACATATGTTTTGATTCATTTTAAACTTTTTGTATTGTATTTGTGTTTGTCACTGGCAGGTGAATTTGAAAACATTCATAGTTATCCATAGGACCTTGAGGGTGTATGCAATTAGTACTCATATAGATGGTTATTCGTGTTAATGATGAAAGCATTTGATTTAGATTTGGCCTCAAAATTTATGCTTAGTTGTAATAATGCTTTTGCTTAGTTGTTCATGCAAAAATGATACTTTTTTTTTGTACATATATCATTTTATATTCGTTTAATGTTTGAACTTATGCTTATTAACTTGGTTATTGGTAAGGCTCTTCTAGAGGCAGTGTTGGCGTGTAGATGATGAGGAATTAGGCGATGAGGAGGAAATGACGAAGGCGGAGATCAAAAGGTGTTATAGAAGAAGAAGAAGCTCAGAAGTCTGATACACTAAGCAACTCCATCTGAAAGTGGAAGAATCTAAAGGTAAACCCCTTTGAACTCTTCGATTATGGTGTTCTTTAGTCGATTGCAAGACTAGAACTTGAAAAACTAACACATGCATATAATTTTTTGGGAAGGAACTGTGGTCTAGTGGCTGTATAGAAGAAAAGGACAACACATGCTCTCTCTCTCTCTCTCTCTCTCTCTCTCTCTCTCTCTCTCTCTCTCTCTCTCATAGTAGCTCCGTGTCCCCCCTAAACCTAATGGTTTCAGCCCAATTTGGAGCCTGCTCGGATCTGGACCTCTTGGAGATTCGAAGCTCCATGTGAGATAATTTTCCCCAAATTGTATTCAATCTATGTTGCTTCATTTCATTTTCCATTTTAATTTGGAATTATTGATATTTTAGGCAGGTATCTCATGTATAACCGCAACAATTTTTGTGTTGGATTGGGGTCAAATTGTCCAGCTTTATTAGCTATTTGATCGCATGTGTATTTGTAATCTGAATAATATGAATTAGGGTTTTTTTTTCTGTTAGTGTCCGATTGGTCAAGAAAGGATGCTTCTTTTTTGTTATCATGCATATTTAAGATGTAAACATCTGAAAAATTGCTTAATTGAAGTAAGATTTCCAGGTTTTGAGCTCAGTTTCAGGTCTTGAGCTTCGAATTTGTTTGCATGTATCCCAGCTGAAGCTATCTACATCGTAGTTTAGGGGGATTTTGCTCAAAATCTGGAGAGCTCTTTCGCTTTGCTCTGTATGTAAACCCGAGAAAAATTCCATGGAAACATCACGCCTGCAAACGAAGTTGCAGGCCCATACACAAGCAAAGTCCATCTGAAAGCCTAAGAATCTAAAGGTAAATTCCTTTGAACTCTTCGATTATGGTGTGCTTAAGTCAATTGCAAAACTAGAACTTTAAAAACTAACACATGCATATAATTTTTGTGACGAAACTGCAATCTAGTGGCTAGATAGAAGAAAAGGACACACATGCTTTATCTCTCTTACAATAGCTTTGTGTTCCTCTCCATCCAAACCTAATGGCTTAGACTTTGATCTGATCAAACCCACCCCAAAACCCTTCCTTGATCACCATCTTCAGCAACCCAATTCGAAGCCTACTCGAATCGGGACCTCTTGGAGATTCGAAGCTCCAGGTGAGATAATTTTCCCTAAATTGTATTCAATTTATGTTGCTTCATTTCATTTTCCATTTTAATTTGGAATTGATTGATGTGTTAGGTGGGTATTGCATGTATAACCAGAACAATTCTGTGTTTGATTGGGATCAAATTTTCCAGCTTTCTTAGCTATTTGGTCCTGTGTATTTGTAATCTAAATAATATGAATTAGGATTTTTCTGTTAGTGTCCAATTAGTGAAGAAATGATGCTTCTTTTTGTTATCATACATATTTAAGCTGTAAACATCTAAAAAGCTGCTTAATTAAAGTGAGATTTCCAGTTTTTGAGCTCAATTACATTTCTTATAGACAACTTTTTAAAAGTTTCATCCTTTTAAAATTTATTATGGATAAGTGAACACAGTTATGAGTATCAACGCATACTTGAATAGCTTCCATAATGGCTGCCTTTGTTACATGATTTATGTTTTTTGCTATAGTGTCGAAGATGTCCGGTCTCAGAAAAAGTGAACAGCCAAGCTCTCCGTCATCGAATACTGCACACCATGCTGCATATTTTTTTTGTTTGAACATCTATGCTTGACATCTTACCTGCTCCAACACAGCTTTTTCTGTGTTTTGCTAATTGCTAAGTGAGGTATGTAGGTTGCAGGGCATATATTTTGCCATCTTAACTGCAGGGGCAAAATATGTGTAAACTGCAGCTTGCTTCAATTTCTTCAGTTTCGTATGGAAATAGACCTTTTGCTTATTTTTGCGTTTGAACAGTTGTGGTTACAAAATTAGCTACTTCAACAAGTCCTCAACACTTACTATTTTTAATTACCTGTTGAAATGGTTGCCTACCCAGGAGGACACATATTAGATGTGTGAACTACATGTTTGTTCTGTTTCTTAAGGAAACAGAACTTTTTGGGTAACCATCTCTTTCTAATCAAAGACGTTCAGTTTCTTCCTACTCATTGTACAATGTGTTTATATGCCAGGTCACTTAAATGTATAAAAAAATAAAACTGTTTATCTTGTCGACCTCATTCACTCATTTATCCCTTTGTTTGTTCATAATTATGTTGAATTTATTCAATTTAAATGTGTTTTATTCATCTGATTACACTTGAAACAGATGGTTCCCGCGACAACGCGGGCCTAATTTCTAGTAATTAACTAATATTTTGGTTTTGTATATATTATTCAATCAATTCCTATGAAAGTGACCTTACTTGAGCTGTTTATACTATAACTATCTTGTTCTTTTGCAAGTATTTTGTGTGATTTTAACCTCTTTACGCAAAGGTAGCGTGACGGAAAACTAGATTTTTGTGAGACCAAAAGTCAGTGAAGAAAATCTAGAAAAAGTACCTGCATTTTCTAGAACAGTTCCGGACCAATTTTTAACCGTGTATATAGCAAGGATAATAGCACCAGCAGGATCAATCCACCACAAAAACTTATCAGCAAGAACGGCAGCCACTAATCCTACTACGTTTGTTACCACATCAAAATAGTGATCCTGGTAATTGCATTAAAAGAAGTCATATAACAAGAATAGAACTGAAAAAAAAAATTAAAAAATAAAAACCTTGTTGATAAGGAAAGAAGGGAAAAACCTTTGCGTAGGTATGGACAATCTTGTTCCCTGAGGTCCTGCAGTATAACCAGAGTGCAAGCTTTACCACGGTGGCAAATATCATGATAGCGTACAACCACTCCAATTGCTCTGCGGACATCTTTTCAGTGGCATCACCGGTTATTAGTTGTTCTAAAGCCTGGATCAATACCTGAAACCCTGTAATGAAGCAGAAGGGCATAAAACTTCAGCTGGTTTGAAGTTTTATGCATGCAGCATAGTCTGGTTTAATTAAAAATTTTCTGCAAGCCTAACTTCATGCATTTTTCTTACTGTTGTGGCTCTAAAGTTCGTTCTTTCATGTACACTGGTATACTACCAAGAACTTTTCTAGGACTAAATAGTATTCATCTCACAATTACTATTTTTTCCTTCAGAGTAAGTGTTGTTGAGCACACAAAATAATTTGTTCTTCACTTTACACTGACAAAAAAGATATATAAACCATAAACTTTGACTACTGATCCATTCCTCGTAGAAAACCATCACTCACATATTATAATAATTCAGTGCATTATTTGTTTAATTTGCTTTAGATTATAACTAACATCAATCGACACTTATCTTAAAATGTTGTCGAAAGAAGAACATCTGATCAAGTTCTGAAAAATTTGAGGTTCGAGTTAGATTTGATTGTTAGATGTTTCTCATGATCTTCTCACATGTTCTTCAACAGACAAAATGGAAGCTAAAGGAAGATATAAGACAAATTCATCTGGAAAAGAAGTTGACCAATATAACGCGAGACAAGACAGCGAGGAAAAAACAACAGATGCCAAGGGAAATAAAAGCTGTAATGACGCACCGAGGGTAGCCATGACAGCAGCAAAGATGATTATGCCAACAGGCTGCACCCTCAATTTTCCTATAGGATATTTATATATATTGATGTTCTTCATCGCCAGGTGAGCGAACCAAAGTATTCCACCAGCCATGAGATCGAGCAAAGAATCTAGAGTCGATGCAGCAATGGCTATCGATCCACTCTTTACGGTAGCATAGATCTACACATTCCAAAATTATTATCTTAGACTTGTATGAAATTACATAGAAAACGTAGATCTGTCTCAACACATACCGCATATGCTATCACATAAAAAAATGAGATTTTTCGAGCATCCCGCATATTCTTTTCATCTCACATAACTTGTATATGATACATAATTCATTCATTTAAAACAATTTTTTGATACGACTTGTAGGTCAAGTGATTAAAAGCGTGTACTCCCAAACCAAGGTCATGCGACAAATTAAGAACCTTAAGTCCCAAGAGAATAATATTGGCATAGTTGGAAATCTTCATTGCTCTTTCATGTTGTGCTTGTTCTTCGAGATCTTCGTCATCGATGCAGTTGACTGCCACCACAGTGTCAACCTCCTCAAAGGATTTAAGTGTTTCAAATTGGGCTTCATAGTACTCCTTCTCTCCTACAATTTACAGAACTTCCAGGATCAACAAATTGTTTGAAACATTCCAAATAAACTCACACCGCTGCTTGTTTGGTTGCTGAGAAAATGAAGGAAAATAAATCAAACATAATCATCTTAAAACCAAATACCAAACCGTCTCTTGGGTTCCTGACAGATTGAAAGAAAATGATAAAAAATAAATTTAAAAAAAATCTTTTTCCCAAAGCATTAACATTTCCAAACAAATGACAAAATTTCTTTTCTATATTTTCTCAGTTGCCAAACACAGAGAGAAAGGGAGAGACCTCGGTTCAAGGCGGAGGTACGAGAGAAGTCAATACCGACAGGAGACTCGGGGTCAACACCGGCACGGACCTTGTCAGGGAGCCTCGAAATGAAGTCCTTTCTGAGTGAGTTGTATGAGTTTCTTCGACTCAGTCGGAGACTGCGTCCACCGCTCCCCAACTGCGGTGTGAAGAGCGGCGTCTTCACACCACTCGTTTCCCATTTTTCCTCCATTCCGGACCCACCCAAATGACCCGACCGAATCAAACTCTCTCTGTTCTGTCTCTCTCTTCTCTTTTCTCTCTGCGTCTCTGGTCAGAAGAGATATTAAAAAAACAGAGAAGGTGAGCTAACTGTAAATTGAATTTCCCACCAGGTACTATTCACCGATTATCTTCTTTTCCTTGTGTCTTAAAAGCAAAAATGTTTAGCACAAAGGTCTTGTATACATTATATGGAAAATGATTGACGTGGTTATATGTTAATTCTCACACACTTTATTAATTTTCGACTGTTGAATTAAATTAGTGAAAGAACATCAAATGACAAAAATTAACTAGCAATCTTATGAATACACCTCACTCTTCGACAAAAATAATAAAATAAGGGTTAATCTCAGTTTATTACCTTGAAGTTTCTTGGTTTTCAACATTTCATACATTAAGTTTTTTTCGTCCCAGTTTGGTGTCTAAAGTCATAATTTTAGGCCACTTTCATACATCCGTTAAGTTTTCCATTAGAATATCTGTTAAATGATGATGTGGCACCTCATATGAACAATAAGTGAGCGACACGTGTCAATTTAAGTCTACGTGGATAATAATTTTTTTTAATTAAAAAAATTAAAACTTTGAATCAAAATATTTTTTGACAAAATCAAAATTAACAAAAAAAAAGGTAAATTACACAATACCCCCTTAGATTTATGGTCTATTACAATCGCATACAACATTTTCAAAACATTTAACTTTCATACATCAACTACTATTTTATTTCAATATAGTACCTTCGTTACATTTTCCATCCATTGATCTGTTAAAAATTGATGTGGTGGCCACAGTTGTGCCACGTGGCTGCCAAATGTGTGCCGTGTGGAAAAAAATAATTTCTTATTCATTTAAAATATTATAATAATTTACCTTTAAAAAAATAAAAAGCCTTAAACCCATCCCTCCCCGCAACCCTCACCCCCATCCTAACCTGCCCAACTCCACCTCCCCTGCAATCCCCCACCCCTCACCTCCCTGAAACCCCAATTCTGTTTGAAAAAAAAAAAAAAAAAAAAAAAAAAAAAAAAAAAAAACCCAAAAATCCCCAACCCACTTCTCTTGCTTCTCCACTCTCTTCACCTCTCCTTCCTTCTCTTTTCCCAGATCAATGCTGCCATTTCCCCATCACCACCGCAGAGCTCTCTCTTTGATCCCTTTGCTCCTCATGGAGGTCCTCTGTCACCACCCAATCTTGCCGTCCACGGGCCGATTTCTCATCGTTGCCCTGCTGCTCTTGATCGTTGTCGTCTTCGGCGACGAAGATGATGCGAGGGAGGATGACGTCCTTGGAGTTCGAATTCGCATTGGGTGAGGTGGGGGGTTGCAGGGGAGATGGGGGTGGGGTGGGATGGGATGAGGGTTGCGGGGATAGGGGCTGCGATGGTGATGGGGATGACAAGGTGGTGGGTCGGGGTGAGGTGGGCCGAGGGGAGGGGGAAGGTTTTTGGGTTTGTTTGCAGGGATGGGTTTCAATTTGGTTTTTTTTTTAAGGGTAAATTATTATAATATTTTAATTGAATAAAAAAAAATTATTTTTGTTGCCACGTGGTACACATTTAGCAGCCACGTTAGCTTTTAACTGATCAATAGATGAAAAATATAACGGAGGTACTATATTGAAATAAAATAGTAGTTGAGGTATGAAAGTGAAATGTTTTGAAGATGTTGTATGCGATTGTAATAAACTCCAAACCCGATGGAGTACTGTGTAATTTACCAAAAAAAAGGTAAAAAAACATTTTACTACCTTCATGTTTGGTGGTTTTCAACATTTGGTACATTAATTTTTTTTCATCCCAATCATACATAAAGTGTAAATTTTGAAACACTATCATACATCCGTTAGTCAAACTGTTAGTTCTCCCGTTAAGTGATGACGTGACGCCCATATTGACAATAACTGAGAACTGGGCGCCATGTCTCATTAAAATAATTATTTAAATAAAAATAATATTAAAAAAATAAAAAATAAAATAAAAAACTCACCCTACAAGGAAGAAGAAGAAAAAAAATGAGAAACGTGTTAGCCCCTGCAAGAAGGAGGAAGAAAAATAAAAAAACAAAATATAAAAAAACTGAACCCAAAAGAGGAGGAGAAGAAGAAGAAAAAAAAAGGAGAATTCAGAAGGAGGAGGAGGAAGAAAAAAAAAAAAAAAATTTAAGAAAAAAAGACCGAATTTGGGTTGGGAGTTTAGGGGAAATGTGGTTTTTTTTAATATTATTTTTATTTAAATAATTATTTTAATATTTTTAATAACACGTGACTTTCAATCATTGTTCACATGAGCGTCAATTCATCACTTAACGAGAGAACTAATAGTTTGACTAACAGATGTATGAGACTGTCCCAAAATTTACACTTTAAGTATAACTCTGAGATGAAAAAAATTGATGTACTAAATGTTAAAAATCATTAAGTAAACAGATATACCAAAAAAAATTAAAAAAGTCGTGTTCGTCTGGTGGCGCTCTGAATTCTCAATAAAAAACCTTAACCTTACCGACCTAAATCCTTCTTCTCTCAGTCCAAATCCTCAACTTTCAAGTCCAAATATGCCCACCTTGAAGTTGAAGCCTTTGAGTCGACGCTAGTGCTAGCGCTCTGAATTGATGTCGTGGTTGTATAGAGAAGCAACCAAAGGGATCCCAGAAAAATACATATTGAAAATGCAAAAGGAAGAAGACGGAAGGAAGAAGACAAAAGCAAAATCAAGATACAACCCAGGTGAGAAAAGGGGTTCAAAGGTGAAATCGAAAAATGGGTCAGTTTCAGCTCTTCAAGTTCCTCCAATTCGTCATCCTGAAAGTGCAATTTTCTCTTCATCCAAATAGAACCCAGATGAAAAGTAGCATTCTAAGCCCAAATCGAAATCTTGATTGTTTCATTCTCCGCTGCCTCCTTCTAATTCTAAGCCCAAATCGAAATCCCTCTTCAGCCGTGAGTCGCCAAATCTGCGACGAGACCACCCAAGCCGCTAGTGCCCCTAGGCCACCCAGGGGAGGGTTCGAGAGAAAGATAGGAGGGGAACGACGCCGACGAAGGAGGAAGGAGAACGGCAGAGGAGGAGGAGGGGATAATGGTTTTCTGTGTTGGGTGGAGAGGAAGAAACAGAGAGAGAGAGAGGAAGAAGGTGGAGTGCGAAGAAGGGGACGACGGCAATGAAATTAATTTTAAATTTTTTAGGTTTTGTTTTTTTGTTTTTTCAAATTTTTTTAATATCCACGTAAATCCAGATTGACACGTAGTGTGCAATTATTATCTATGTGGGATGCCATGTCATTACATAATAGAGGTTCTAACAAAAAAGCTTAACAGAGATATGAAAGTGTCTCATAATTATGATTTTAGGTATTGGATTGAGATGAAAAAAACTTGATGTATGAAATGTTGAAAACTATAAAATTTGAAAGTAATAAACTGAGATTCACTCATAAAATAAAATGAATTATTCATCTAAAATATTGAACGAGGGCCATGTTGCAGCAAGCTTTATCTATTGGGTCTTAAAAGTCCTTATGGCGCTTTTCCCTAGCAAGGAAAGCTTCATATACTCAAAATTATTTTTTCAAATTTCAATTTTAACCCTACTAATACTGAAGCTGCCCCACTTGTTCAAAAAATAAAAACTCTCAAATACAATTTCACCTAGTTGACATCTCACTCACCCATTGCCACTTTCATCGACGACGTCATTGGTTCACTCTAGCCACTCCATTCCCTCCCCTTTCTTCTTTCTTGTTCTGATAAACCATTAGTAGCTTGTAGAATCTGCATTTTTAAACGTCGAAATTAAGGATGCCTACTTGATGGCTGGGGCTAAGGAAAACAATTAGAGAAATGATTCTTGCATGGAAGCATATGTTTGGATACATAAAATACTCAAGACTACTTATAACAATTGAACTATTGAGATCAATGGAATTTCATTAATGGTGGTGCATGTTGTTTGGTTGCCGACAGAGGAATAAGGTGGTGCGTCGATGGGGTGTTGGGGGCTTTTTTTATCAAATTTAAACAAGGGCAAAAGAGGAAGTCTTGGAAAAGCAGTGTTTTTATAACATTGTGGGAGTGTTAATAAAACAACCATTAAATAAAATGAAAACTAATGAAAAGGGTTTGAAAACTTTGAATTTTAACGATAAGGACAAAATAAAGGGTAAAATGAATAGTATCATGATTGACTTTTTTGTATAAAAATGTGATTTTTCATTAAAATGAATTGAACAGTATCGAAAACTTTTTGTTAAAATTCCTTTAAATAAATGACAAAGGTATAGTCACATGTAATGTTTGTCGTAAGTGTAATATTACAAATACACCACCCTAGAATAGTAACTCAACTTAAGATTGACGACACCGTCATCGTGACGTTATATATCAAATTGAAATGTAAAAAGAGAAATGTGTACATGTGTTTGGACCCGATATTACACTAATGGCCCAAGTAATCAAGTGCCGTTAAATAACAGGGTGGTCGAAATGATTTTCAATTATTGTTGAGAAATAATGTTGTGATTTTAATCATGATATTATCTCTTAATAATATATTAAATTATTTAAACCTAATATTTGTCTATATCCCAAATGATTTGAATGCATAGAATATTGGGATATGCGGCAGCAAATAAATATGGTGCCAAGTGGTATATGCTTTTGGATGTGGCCACGTAAATGTGCTGGTTGAGATTTTTATCCCATGTACCTTTGCATACATAAGCGCCACCTGGATCAACATGGTGAAAATAAAGAAAGAAAACATTGATGTGAGGGCACGGTTTCCTAGCTGGACTAGGAGATTGTCTGAGGACACATCTTTTGAGGCATGCAAAGGATAAGGAAGAAAAACAAATGTTTTTTTTATTTTTAATAATGGTGAAGTAGAGTGAAATGATGATGAAGGCTAAAGGATAGGCTCTTGCCTATCTTGAGAAGTTTTTGACTGAAGTTTTGGCTGACGAGTTTGAGTTGAAATCAAATTCTACAAACCGTGCCAAGCGAAAAGCAGCTACTATAAATACAGAGGCAGTGGCAACGGAAGGAGGACGTCCAGTTCAACACACAAATCTGCCATTCGCAAACTCTTGCTCTACGCGAAACCTTTCAACAACTTTGAGATTTTTATTTTCCTTTTCGGCGACAAATCTTCAGTTTGGATAAACAGTACTATGGAGGCAACTAGTGATATCTTCAGTTTGGATAAACAGCATTATCCTCGTAGAATCAGCCGACCTCGGAGCACCTTTAATTTGGATAAACAGCACTGCGTTGAGACCGACTGGTTATCAATCCAAGTCTTAATCAACAAGGGTTTTCGAATCCTTGTTGGTAGAGGTCATCTCATTAGCCTTCTCGGCGAAGTGAGGTGTTACAGTTTATTAGGCTCGGCATATTGAACGCCGAGTTGTTTTATGATTGAATATTCACAAGTGAGATTTAGAGTTCAGCACTCTGACGGCCAAACTACATTTACAGTCAAAACATATATGTTTTGAGTACTTGTGTCCTTATACTTTGATGTCGATTCGTGTGCTTATACTTTCACGAATATAATCACTGTGACCGAATCTAGCAACGATGATTTGTGAACTTTGCAGAAATAGCAGCCTTGTCTTTAGGCTTTAGAATCCAAAGGCCGAGACGTGTTCCTTCCTCGGCCGCAATCGCAAGACAAAGAAGTCAGCAGCGCGACCAACGCAACATCAACATATTTTACTCCCTGGCCGAGCTCGACCGACGAGTTGGCACGCCTCGCACACAATCAAATGACATAGTTAGCTCATTAGTTATTCGACATGTGAGCCACGTAAGCTAAGTAGTTTTTAAGGTCAACAACATGTCATTGTATTATTAACACAGGTAACTACAATAACAACGTACTCGTGCTATGAAAGTCCTAGTAGTGACCATTCTTCTAGTGTTGCTTTGCGTATAGGTTGGATTATATGCTTGTTCTTTTGTTATTGTTTGAAGCCTAGATATGACCTAAAGTATTATCAACTCCTTAAGGCATTTCATTATTTAGCCCCCAAATGTCAAACATGCAGAGCACCCACTATACAATTTCGAACAATATAAGCTTTTGGATGCCTTTTTCGACGAGAATCCGACATATATACAATAATTTAGTATACATATTATGAGATGAAGAAACACCTTATTTTCTTGTGCTGAACATAGTTATTAATTGAGTATCTCATGTTGGAGAATAAAATCAGTTTGCTTAACGTTTAAATGTTTATTTCGGTCCCTCCACTCATAAACAATTAAGTCTGAGTTGGATTTTAACATTTTTGGAACATCACCATTAACATTTAGACGATCAACATCCTCACAACTTTAATCTTAGAGAGCTTGTTTGAAGCTTTCATGATGGTCTGGTGATGCAAAGAACGATAAAATCTGCCTTAAGATAATGAGGTTATAATTGAGATGCGTCTATTGTTAGTTGAAAACTATTTCCACAACCCCCCCCTCTTTTAAGCCTTAGTTAAGCCTTGTGCTTTTAAGAATTTATAGAAGGAACTCTCTTTGGAGTAGGCTCTACTATAAGAAGAAAAAAAAATTCATTGTGCAAAAAGGTATTTAGACAACATTTTAAATTAATTATTAAACCCACATCAGCACATAACAAATGTTTTTATAGAATTGTGGCTGAATGATCATATTGATTTACGACACCTATTTTCAAGGACTACATTGATTGATTTACAATTTCAGGGACCATATTGATGGTATGGGTCAATTTCAGATATCATCTTGATGGTGTGAGTCAATTTCAAAGACCAATTGTAATTAAAAATAAAAAAAATCTAAAATCTTGTAGAGCCCATTTATGTGCCACATCAGCACTTAACGAAATTTTTTAACAGAAAGTTGATGGAAGGATTACATTGATTTGCGACACCTATTTTCAGATCCTACATTAATTGATTTTTAATTTCAAAGACCATTTTGATGGTGATGATCAATTTCAGAGACTATTTGTGATATAATCTCTAAAAAAAATTAATATTGGATTATAACCCGATTACGTCCTTTTCGTCGATCCAAATGCACCAAACGAACCGAATATAAACCCTCATTCACCATTATTATAAAAAAATTGCTCTGATTTTTGGGAAAATTTGGTACTAATCCAGTTCTAGTGCTAGAAGAACGGAAATTAAAAAAACGATTAGAATTAGATTTAAGAAACGAAAAATCGGGAACTTGAAACTCTATTGAAGCAACGAGATCAGAAGAGTCGGTTCGCAAAACCCGGAGCTCGACTCGGGCGAGGATGCGAAGACCTTCATGGCGGAGGGTTTGGAGTCGGGCTGGAAAGCAAGAGGTTTCAGCAAGTTCGGGAGGAAGTGCGCGGCGCGGATTGAGTGATTCAACCCCATCGAATCAGCTGAACCCAATTATTTGCCAACTAGTTCAACGGACACACGTGTTCTCACATTATAATATAAAGTAAAGAAATTTCATACTGCCATTAATTAATTTAGTATTTTAGATGTTTGCATGCTAACATAATATCGTAAAAGAATTTTTGAATCTTAACCAAACACATATTGTTCACTTTTAATTAAAGATATTTTTATTTTAAAAAGTTACTCTTGGTATTATTCACTTACAATACTTTTTTGTTATTTTCGTTAAAACTTAAAGTTTTCAAACTCTTTTCATTAATGAGACTATGACTGAGAATAGATGTTTCATCTACTGCCATGCTCTGTATGGTGTCTAGTGATCAGATTGATGCATAAATGGCTTTTTTAATGGGACTTGGATTATTTGCCCTCCCACTTCTCGTCCCCTTTTCATCCCTTCCAATTAGAACGATCACGATTAAGCCACGTCAGTATTTTATATTATTAATTTTTTTTATAAAAATAATAAGACAAAAAATAATAGAAATATAAAATGTTGACGTGATTTAACTGTGACTATTCAAATAAAAAGGGATGGAAGGAAACTGGAAGTGGAGGGCAGACAATCCAAATCATTTTTAATGCGAGATAGCCATCTAATTCTAATATTATATATATGTGGTTTGGGTGAGTTTCATGCTTTGCCTCGACCACCAAACAAATAGAATACGACTTCCGCATGCATGATTAAGTGGACTATACTTAAGAGGCGGAACAATTTGTCGTCATTGTAGAGTATTGAGCCACTAACACAAAATTGTGTAAAACATATCTGCACAACTATTTATTTTGTACTCATAGTTAAAGACGCCATGACAAATAGTAAACTTGTTCTATGCAAACTAGCATATAGTACGTTCACCTATTCTCTCTCATCTAACTTTTGTTTTTTTGTTGTTTTTTGGGAAACAACTCTCATCTAACTTCACATGCTAGGCATGTAGTATGTTTAGGTGTCACTAACCCACCCAACTCGTTCGAAACCCTACAGACTAAAATGACCATCGCACCCCTGCCTTTCCACGAAATCAGCGGCACTGAGAGTTGTGGCAGCCTCATAAATAAAGTGAAATTCGACTCCAAAAACTACTCATTTGTACAGTGCAATTGAAAAGCCTTCTTTAGACTAAAGTAATTTTAGAAATGAAATGCCCAAATGCAAACTAGCAGTCAAGACAATAGCGATGCGCGTGTCTTGTCTTTGTGTCATCTAGCATCGGCACCATTGGTTTTCATGCCCAGTTCACTGAAAAATAAATAAATTAAGAGTTCCACAGGTAGCCTACTGTGCAATAGTAGTTTTTTAACCATCTTTAGAGCAGCTACAGCGGGAGCTCCTGCTCGAGGGACAGGCTCCGAAACAGGGCTAATTGGCCGAGGGAGGAAGTCCAGCGTTGGCTGGCGAGGGAGCCCGAGCACCAGGCCCGTCGATTCTCGCTCGCCCGAGAGCATGAGGTGGATCTGACGTCAGTTGACGCCAAACGCCTGTTTTAATGTTTTTTTTTTCTATCAGGGAGAGGGAGAGGGAAAAGGAAATGAGAGACATAAGGCTAGAAAACATGAAGAGTGTTCTGAAAAAAAAAATTAAAAAAAAAAATTAAAAAGGGAGAAGGGTTGTCGGTTGAGAAATGAAATGGAAAAGGAATAGTTAAAAATTATTTGTATTATTTTATTGCCAATTGCCAGGGTTATTCAGTGCAGGGGTGGAGATGCAAAAGGCAATTGTCAGGGGAATGCACCATTCATTAAGGGCAATTACTGTTCACTGGGTGGATTAAATAGTGAATAGCCTGGGGGGAGGGCTCTTACACTAAAGTTGCTCTTAATTGATTTGCTGGCTCAAAACGATGTTTTTGACAAGGTCATTAAAATAAATTTAAAAAAAAAACTCCTTTTCTTTGCTAAGTACTCAAGACATGGACTCCACAACCAACTGCCCTGGTATGATTCCACGCGGCTTATAAATAGTAGTTTTTGTTGGAAGTATGCCCACAAAGCCACTCATTTGATGTAATAGCTTTTGGAATACTTATTGTATTAAACTTTTATATGTTTAATGGAGGGCAAAACTTATTGTTAATCACTATTTATTGTATCTTATGTTTAATCAATAAGGGAATCCAAGGAATGTATTTGATCTAAGAGATGAGTGATTTAAGTAAGTTAGATTAACGAGACCTTTCTCTTATGTTCATTCCTAAAACGTTCCTAGCCATAGGATTGCCAATTGGGCATTGACAATCCGCTAAGGTTAGTATGTGTTATGTCGACTCAAGCGCGAGTATGACAAGTCTCAAGTCATTTTGACATGCCCCGACCCCGATGTCCTGTAGACATCGGGGTGGTCACGTGCTGGCCGACACCCGAAGGGTGACGAAAGCCATTTAGAAGGTATAAAAACGAGAAATATGAATTTTAGATTACACATTTAATAAGTGTTTCAGGAACGTGTTCAGAACATACATCTAATTTGAATTATTACAAGAAAGAATATAAAATTGAATACACAAAAAGAGTAGTTCCTACACCGAGAGGACTCGAAGATGCCAGAGCGGAAGTGCCTCGACGCCGGGATTGTATGCCTCGAATCTAAGCCTTGAAGGGGGCGCAAAACAAAGGTGAGTAGACCAATTTGATATACATATAAGAAAATAGTTATCAACGTACTATCCCCCAGGTTTTATGAAAACACAATTATATCATGATAAACATAGGTTTTCTGAACCTAGAATGCCGTGCAATATCTCATGTCCTAACTCATCATGCAATATCTCAATTCATAATTCGCATACTATAATCATATTCATAGAGAAATAATCGCTAGTGAATGTCCAATATAAACGCTTCAGGCCCCATGCCGGCTCCCCGTCCCTGAGCATACAGTCAGAGGAAACCACACTGCAGGCCCAATGCCAGCTTCCCGTCCCTGTACTCAAAAGTCAGAGGTAACACACTCCAGGCCCTATGCCAGCACCATAACCGTCGCCCGGGATGGACCGGAACCCTATCCCTACATCCCGTAGCGGAAGTGGACCTAAACCGTCGTCCGGGATGGACCGGAACCTTATCCCTACATCCCGTAACGGTAATATCATAACTATCGCATATACATTTATACACTATCAGAACTATCGCACATACATCATTCTCATGCTATCATGCTTTTCATACATGCAATTCTACAATTAAAACATGTGTTTTTAGAAGGGGTCCACTCACAGTACTTAGCCGTCCAACGCTGCGCTGCTAGCGAACATAGAAAGCCACACTAGTTGCTCCTAAGCACATAAAGGGTACAACTTAGTCAAACTCTGTTCTAACCATTTTATTTGGGAAAACAGACCTCAAAAACGAGTCCAGGACGTCGAAATTAGCCTAGGAGGGGTCCCGAACGGAACCCGAAAAAGTCAACCCAAAAAGTCAACGTTGACCGTTGACTGGTCAAAGTCAAAGTCAACGGTCAACGGTCAGAGTCAAAGTCAACCGTTGACCGGGTCAACGGGTCGGTCAACGGGTCGGTCAACGGGTCGGGTCAGGGTCCACGGGTCAAGGTCAACCCGGACCTGGTCAAAGGGTCAACGGGTTTGGGTTGGATCCGGGTCAGGATTGGGTTTGGTGGGTCTGACCCATTAGGGTCTTGGGCTTTAGGGTTTTAACCCACAAAGGGTTATTGGGTTTTAGGGTTAGCCCAATAGGGCTTCTGGGTTAAGGGTCACGGGCCCAAAGGCCCTGGTTTGAATGAAGGCCCAAGGCTTATAAGCCTTGGGTTTGGGCTTCTGGGTTCAAGGCCCTAAGGGCTTTTGGGTTGGGAATAAACGGGCCCAAGGCCCCGCACAAAAAGGCCCGAGGCCTTTGGATTTTTACATAATTAAAAAAAACAAAAACCCAACGGGTCAATGTACTGGGTTTGAAAGAATTGGGCCTAGTGCCCAATTAATAAAAGTGGCCCAAGGCCCTAATTAATTAGCTAAACAGGAAATAAAATAAATAATTAGAATAACCAAAACGGGCTGGGCTATAACGGGCCTAAGGCCCGTGGGGTTTGGGTCTGGGTTCGAAACGGACCCAAGGTCCGTGGGTTATCGGAAAAGGCCCGAAGGCCTGGGTGTGCCGGGGAAGAACACCGGAGCTTCCCAGCTCCGGCCGACCTCAACCCGGGGTTCTAGACCCCGATCTTCATACCAAAACGACGAGCGAGACGAGAGGGATAGATTGGTACCTTCCAATCGACGAGGAATGGCCGGAGTTGCTCGGAGAAGTCCTCGGAGCTCGCGGTTTCGCCGGAGAAAATGGGTGCAGGCACCCCATCACGATTCCAACCTAAAACTCGCAGGATTTCCACTGATTAGCTCCTAATTTCTAACCCAAACATGAATAGAGTGAAAAAGGGAGACGATTTGGGCTTACCTCGTCGGGAAATTCAAGGGAAACGCCGGGGGGGGGGGTTCTCTGGGCTTTTCCGTTCGTCGCGAAGTCCACGGGGGAGAGAAAGAGAGACGCGAGAGTGAGGGAGAGGACGAGGGTGCGTGCGTCTGAGCGTGCTTCGAGGCGGTGAGGTCGAGTGAGAGAGGGAGGGAGAGAGCAGAGGGAGATAGAGGGAGATAGAGGGAGTTCGAGGGAGATGAGAGACAGAAGAGAGGGAGAGAATTCGGGAGAAGGGGACAGAGGCAGGTGGGCCCACTGGGCTCACCATTCAAGAACAAAAACAATTATAAAATTAAAAGGGTTTAGGGACTAAATTGAGAGTTTATAAAAGTTTAGGGATTAAATTGGTATAGTTGAAAAGGGTTTCGGGGGTAAATCTATAGAATTAAATATAATTAAGGGGCGGGCGTGTCACATTTAGTGTTGGACACTAAGACAAACACATAGGTGCTCGAAAGAGTAATCGAGTACACTGAACAACGATCAACAGAGAGTTCGAACATACATGTCATGTAAGAACTCGATGGTTACAATATGCAAAGTAGTCCTTTGACCAGAGGCATCATAAATGTCTAATGGTTAGGTCATTGATCTTTGATCATGTCAAATGGAATTCCATTGGAGTGTCCACGGCATTGTTGGGGTCAAGCTATCTAGTCATGTAAGCATATGAATGCACAACAAGGGATCTCTAACCTTCCATGGTGGAAGGAGAATACTCTAAGATATGATTCGAGAGTCTTTGGCCAAAGCATATGAATATGACTTAGGAAGTTTGTTCCAAATCTTATTCAAGCGAATCATATAGGGAAGTATCACATTGGATAGTAGACATGAAACAAACTATCACTTAAACAATGTGATTAAGAGTATTGTATTAGAGAAGGACCGTATTGCATTGTAGTTGTAACTGGATAGGTTCTCCAACCACTTCTACTTAGCTTAGGTAACCATGACATGCTACTAGGTGTCACTCATGGTTTGTGAAAGCCCTAAAGATTAGCAAACACTAATCTTAAGGGAGAATTGAAATGTGGTTTCAATTCACAATTAATCGTTAAGAGTAACGATCGCCCACTACCTCGCTAATTAGAACCTAATGGATCGTACACCAAGTAAGGATGAAAGTGAAGTAATTAAATGAAATGGATATGCAATTAAATGGTTTAATTGAAGAATGGTCAAAGTTAATTAATTATACGAAATGTTCGTATTGGGCTTTTAAGTTGGTTTTGGGCTTCGGGGCCCAAAAGTGTTTTAGTCCACAAGGCCCATTATGTTTAAGTTGTATGACAACTAAAACAAAATGGGCAATTAGCCCAATAACAAAGGTAAGGCCAGCCATAAAGGTGAGGGGTAGCAAACTTGTGTTAATTACAAGTTTGCCACTCACATGAAATGAAGTATAAATTCAACTTTATAGCTTTATTTTCATTTAGGGTTTTCTTGAAGAAATTGGGTGAAACATTTTCTCTCCTTTTTCTCTAAAGAGGCCGGCCACCTAGGGGAGGGATATCTAGCAATCTCTTCTTCCCTCAGTCATCCATTTCATCTTCACACTACATCCTTGGTGTGGAGACTTAGAGACATCAAGCTTTTGGTGTTTTGGAGTACATATCCTCAAATCCTCAAAGAAGCAAAGGAGGTGACTTGAAGGCCCTCCACTTGGGTGAATCCCTTGTGTAATCAAGGATGAGCTTCAAGGGTAATGATTCTCTAAATCCTTTCTTCTCTTTAATGTAGTTAAAGAGTTTATTGGTTCACCATTCACTAGGCTTTGAAAGTCATGGGTTTTATGAATTGTTTTTTAATGCATGCCTACTTTAATGTGTTAATAATTTGCATATGTATTCAAATATTCTCACATGTTCTTAGCTAGGACAAAAAATTTCCTTCAGTTTTTTCATAACATTTTTCGTACATTTTATGGCTGCATTTAAGTTCCTCGTTAGACTGCCTACGTACCTTAAATAGGAATCAAGCCATTTGTAGTTCACCCTTCACTACACTCGAACAATCATCCCCTAATTCACTTTATTTTCAACGTGATACCTTCATCCACAGCGTGTAACATATCAAATAACCATCGAAGCACAAGATTATTCTCAAGCTACACTGATCAACTAAAATAATTATAATAATAACAATCATATCCAACGTCATTCCACAATCCCGTCAATTAATCAATTTATGACTCAAAGATGAATAATCTTAGCATTTAACTACGTTGATCAATCAATGCAAAAACATATCATTTCACGAATTTAATTAAGGAACTCTACATAATTCCCTACTTGAATTATAAGTAATTAAACATGGTGAATCTAATTAATATTCACAAGGTCTTTTGGGGGTAATTCTCATTCACTCGAATCTAGAGTTCTAGATTAACCTTATGGAAATGAACAAGAGCAAGGATTCCGGACCACTCAACGGAATCCAAAATATTTAGCAGTTTCTTGTAATCTACCCAAATCTATCACATGTATAATCCTACATCATAGGAATGGTGCGCTGGCTAACCAGAACTTGAATAAACTGTGAAGCTCGGGTGAATGACAATAATACAACTATGTGATATTCATTAAAAGAAAGACCATCGATTATTGTTTATAAATCTCGAATATAAAATCATATTTTTGTGCAATCATAGATAAGTCACTGAAAACCCCGAAGGAGTTACCCAGACATCCAACGGTCTTTCTAATTCAATCCACAAGATTCTCAAAAATCTTCGTTTATAAATACACTAAAACTAGGGCTAGAGGGACTCCAGTTTGGCCAAAGCTTACATAAATAACCAAACATGAAGTGGCCTCCTATCGCGGATTAACCAAGCAAAACCACCCCTGCAGTAACCAAGTATGTAGTGACCCCCTATTGCGAATTAACCAAGCAGAGTCACCCCTAAGTGTGTGTGGCCATACTAAAGATATAGGGATCGCCTATCGTAGATTAACCAAGCACGATTCATAATTAGTATGGTCCCCTGTCAAGGATTAACCAAGCAGGACCATGGTCCCCTATCGCGGATTAACCAAGCAGGACCAAGATAACTAAGTAGGTAGTGACCCCTTATCACGGATTAACAAGGGGTGGGCACTTGAAACCGAAAACCGAAACAGAAACACGAACCAAATCGAACCGCACCAAACGGTTCGGTTTTGTGGTTTTAAAACAGTTGCGGTTTTGAAACCGAACCGCATTGTAGGAAACGGTTTGGTTTTGGTTTTGGCTTTTGAAAACCGCATCGAAACCGAAATCGCAACTTAAATTAGATGTCATGTTTTAATTAGTTGTTTGTTAGAGTCCATACATTTAGTATGTACATGTCATAATAATGATTATTTTTTCCAAATTATATCCCTCATCAAGCTTGTCATCTCAATGTTTCTTTACAAGAAAAGATGAAAATTTTATTACTAGTAAAATCACCTCATAACCCTAATTTACAAGTTCAGAATGATAGCCTATATAATAGACTAATCAGAAATGCAAATGAAAACTCAAAAAGAAACAATGAGCATCAAATAAGAGTAGTCACATTAGGAAAGATACAAAGACCGAATCTCTAATCAAGAAATGAGCCGCATCACTCCGTTTGGGTAATTTCCTTTTCCTGCTCATAGAGTCTATCATCTATGCAATTAGCTAGCTAGAGTAAAGAAAAGAATTCATATGTGGGTTGGTTAATTAATGTATTGTGTGGAAAATGAGATCGTGTTATGTGTAAATGAGTATAAATTTTAAATTTTATATATTTTCTCAAAAACCAAACTGAAACCGTTTAAAACCGCACTAACCCGAACCAAACGATTTGGTTTCATTTCAGTTTTGGCTTCAAACCGCACCGTAAAAAGTTACGGTTTCACTCAAAACTGCACCAAACCAAACTGTGCCCACCTCTAGGATTAACCAAGTAGAGTCACATCTACAGAACTGTTAGGCAGTGATCACCTATCGCGGATTAGCTAAGCATGATCACTTCTAAATATGTATGGCCATAAGGATCGCCTATCACGGATTAACCAAGC
This sequence comes from Crataegus laevigata, assembly GCA_963580275.1. NCBI lineage: Eukaryota > Viridiplantae > Streptophyta > Magnoliopsida > Rosales > Rosaceae > Crataegus > Crataegus laevigata. The sequence continues at coordinate 37,658,783 of OY756946.1, read as the reverse complement.
AGAACCAATAATGACCCCTATTATGGATTAACCAAGTAGGGTCATGGTCTCCTCCTAGCCCTCAATTTAATAAACATTTCAATAAGCAAATCAAATCACTTTTTTTTTTCACAAATATTACCAATCCATGAATCAATTCACATTTAATAAAATAGATCGATGGCAAATTATAAAAAAAAAAAAAAAAAATCTCATTTTAACAGAAAACACATTTATAAATGCAAGTCACATTTTAACAGAAACACATTTATAAAATCAAGTCATATCCACAAAAAATATTAATATAAAGAATCAGGTAATCACCATATCACATATATTAAAGTCACTCACCGAAATAAGCCCGCATAGCCTCACTGTGCTTCTATTAATACTAATTTTAGTTTTAAAAACGTTTTGAGACCTGTTGACAAAAAGTCAACTCTTAATCAAAGGTGGTGCCCACAAACCTATGTAATCCGATCCACAAGATTCACAAATCAGATTTCAGATCTGTAATTTTCAAAGACCAACATTATACTTCTAAAACAACATACTAAAATTTCATTATGATCCAATTGTCGGATCTCCGCCAATTACCAAATCAAGTGGCGGTTAACAATTAGTTTTACAAACTTAGAATTCCAATTTGGAAAGATCCGCATATTGGATTTCTAATCCGTAAGTTTCTATGATACTCAAATATTATGTTCTATGATGCATTAAGGTTTGGTGACGATCCAACGGTCGGATCGTCGATTCATATTTTGATCAAGTAAGGTATCGTAATGAAACTAAGTTCAAACAATCAAATTACGTCATAGGGATATCAAACATGAACTAAGGGCATCTAATAGTACTTAAAAAGACATTGTTGGCCTACTGGCCACACGCCGCCCCTACTTGCTAGAAAATTCAACTAATTCTAAAAATTCTCAAATTTTACCAGAATGAAGATCTTAATGATTAGAGTAAGTTTCATACATGCAGCCAAGTCTAATTTGGTCAGGAAGCACCTCAAATTGGTCACGAACCGCCGGAAACCCTTATTTTTTGGTGTTCTTAATTCGACTCCAAAACAACTCCAACGCCCTACCAATATGTGGGCTTTGTTCCAGGCCTCAAGATTATGCTATAGGTGGTACTGATCGAAGAAAATCGTTTTAAAATTTGTCAATCGAAGGCAACGAACCCGCTTACCCATCGATGCGGTTTTCACCATTTCAAAGCCAAATTTCTACTATTTTGGGGTATAATAGGTAAAATGAAGGTAATGGAGTGGATCCCAAGTGATTATTTGACGTGATTGCCAAAAAAATCGATGAAAACTCGCCGGAAGGGGAAAATGGAAGCTGTTTGGGTTGGTGGGTCGAAGGGAGGGAACCAGGTCGGCCGGTTCTCCCTTCCCTCATTTCCTTCGTTGCTTTCCCTTTTGATTGGTCCTTCTCCCCTTCATTTTCTCTCCTTTCTTTTCTTTCCTTTCTATCCTGGTCATCAATCTCTTTTTTTGCTTTCATCCTAGCCACACACGTGGCCCATCCTTTGCTCCAGATTTTCTGGAGCCTTATGAATGAGGGCGAAATTACAAAAATTTCCCTAACTTCAAACGTTAATAACTTTTTCATTATAACTCTGTTTCACGAACAGCTTGCACCTACGCGTTTGTGAGATCGAGTACTATTCAAAAATATAAATTGTTACCTCGAAAGGTCTACGGATTTTAAATAATTAATTCTCAAACTTCAAACTTCGTAACGAGTTTAATTAAAATCTAAATTCAAATAAATTAATATAAATTCCCAAAAAATAATATAAAACCTCAATAATACAAATACGTACGGATATTTATAAAATCAAGTCATTTGAACAGTGAAATCCAAGTACGGATATTTTACATTAGGTTCTTCAAATATCTTCATTTGAAGGGAACTAAGATTAAAATGGAATGACACCAAAATACAATTGGAAAGTAGAGAGTTGGAAAATAAAACGGGAACAACTGATCGATTTCCTTCTTTTAAGAAGAAGCAAAGTGCAAAAATTTGAAATTTGATCGATTCCCTTATGTTGCTATTTCTTACTCTTAATAATCACATAAAAAAAAAGGAAGAAAAAAGCCACTCCCTCATCGGACACAAAGACATAAGCTAAATTTTCAATGTGTATGTAGTCATCAACAGCTCATTATGTAAATCTAACACCCTTGTATATGTAATCTCAACCTACGACGTATGATCTCCCCAACACTCTTAGTAGCTAAACAAAACCCTTCAGATGCCTTTTTGCAGTTAAGCTTTTATACCAAAACCAGACCTTTTATGGTGTAACAAGTAATGTCACCTAACCATTCCCATCCAAATGAAATTCATAAATGAGTTCAAAACAAAATTGATCATTTGTTACATAATGAGCTGCTGGATTGTTCCTTGTACTTTTCTCGTACCCAAGAAATGCAAGGACAAGAAAGGTGGTATATGCAACCGCATCAAACAGACCATAAGCGAGCACAGTTGTCACCCCAAGTTTTGTAAGTTTTGAACTTATTTTAGCGGAATTTGCCTGACAAAAATTGTCAAATTATGAAGAGGATTACAAAGAGGAAAATCCAATTTATACGATAGAAGATTCATATTCTTACACATACAAGAAATTAGCAATTCACTTAAAAAGAGAAGTACTATCAGCAAAAATGTTGGAAATTTGTATATTCATGTGAAAGCAAAAGGAAACACTAGAAAAAGTAGGTCAGAAGCAGCCTATTAACAAAATTCTGGAGATTAACATCCCAAGGGCTGCATAGAGCTCCCACACAACGACTTAGTTGAACGAACTCTTTGATATTCCAAATTGATTTCTTGGTACAACTTACACTTTCTACAAACACGAATTCCTTCTATATATACTTGGTCAATCACATGTTCCTAAACATTCGGTTTGACATGTAAATCGTCTCTATGCATACATGTATCGTTAAGTTCACCCATTATTCATGCAATATATCACCACATTCAACTCACAACTACAACTAATCAATCTTGTATTCACCAATGTGTTAATCTTTACGGAAATACAATATCGGAGACTATGAAAACTTGTAAATGCAACTGAAGGAACACTTAAGTGAAATTGAGACTCAGTAGTGGGTTTTGTGGAGAAATGCAAATGCAAGGAGCTGCAAGAGGAGGAGGATGAAGTTGCCAAATTCTTGGGGAGGAGTCTGCTTTTGTGTCTGCTTTTTTCAGTTGTTTTTGTTCTGAAAATCCATATGGATATGAACCATCTAATTCACCATTTAGGCCTGAATACTGAAACCATTCCAAAATTTTGATGGCCACACCAAGTCCTTCCTCAAATTCAATTACTCACTGTAGTATGTCGGCGTATTACTTTTTTAACATAAAATACATGATTAACTTGAGATATCATTGCATCAAAGAAGCCAGACTAAATAGGTCAGAGCTCTAGTCGTAGTTACTATAAAGGCATCTGCAGTGCACCAAGAAAAGTAGGAAAATGTTTTTACACCCTAAATTTTGTAATGTTTTTACACCCTAAATTTTGTACTATGTATTGATTTGCTTTATATTTATTTATTTCGTCCTATAGAACTTAAGCAAAGCAAAAAAAATATTGTTGATATGTATGATTAATAGACAAATGGAACGGGATGCAATATTAGAAGGGGTGATGTTCGATATTGATTATTTAGCTATGCATTTTGATTTTGTTAAGTTCGAGTTTGTTCCGGGTGATGTTTTATAGTATTATTATAGCTAATGCAAACTTTGTCATTCGACTTAAATAAATTTCCATCTTTTCAACAAAACAAAAAAAAAAAAAAACCACATTTTTGACAAAAATAAATAAATAAATCAATAATATATATATCTTTTCTTGAGAACAGGAAATGAAGTGTACTGATTTAGAGAGCCAAAGCAACCAGATAGACAGCCCGCTCAAAACAACCCGAACCGCATTCAAACCCGAAGCAGACGACTCATCGTTTGATGGACCCTGGTGTTGGGGCTAAAAAAGGACTTCACTACTTTGGAGATGTTTATCTCACAAAGAAGATTGTGACGCAGCGGAATTTGATAGGCAAGAGAAAGAAAGAACACTCAAAGTATTACACAAAATTTTTATTCACTCACAAACTTAATACTAAGAGGAAACACTCAAATACTCTTAGAAGCTTTGTTGCTTCTTCTCACTTCTCACTACTTGCTCTCTTGGTTTTTCTTCTTGCTCACAACACACACACATACCTATATTTATAGGCATGCTTTGCCATCACTAGAATTTTCTAGTGTATGATCATGCACACACACTACACAAGTTTACAATCAACTAGACTTTTCTAGCATGCACACCAACAATCTTTTGCTAGAAATTTCTAGCACACTTCATGAGTTTTCTATGGGCTTGGATCAATTCCTTTTGGGCCAAGACAAGATTATAATTCAACATCCCCCCTTAATCTTGTCTTGTGACGCCGATTGAGTTCCTCAGTCTGATAAAATCTTCTTGTTTGAGTGGCTTGGTGAATATGTCGGCGACTTGATCCTGAGACTTCACGTATTTCACTTGCACATCCTTTCTTGCAATGCACTCTCTTATGTAATGATAGCGGGTATCTATGTGTTTACTCCTGTCATGGAATACCGGATTCTTTGCTAGAGCTATTGCAGACTTGTTGTCGACGTAGATCTCTGTTGGCTCTTCTTGTGGCATGCTTAATTCTTTCAGCAAGTTTCTCAACCAGATTGCATGACAGACACATGAGGTAGCAGCTACGTATTCAGCTTCGCAGGTAGAGAGAGTGACAATCGGTTGCTTCTTTGACATCCATGTCACTGCAGTGTCTCCCATGAAGAAAACAAATCCAGTAGTGCTTTTTCTATCGTCAGAATCTCCTGCCCAATCACTGTCGCTGTATCCAACGAGTTTGTAGTTATCAGAACTTGAATAGAACAAGCCAAAGTTAACGGTACCTTTAAGGTATCGAAGAATTCTTTTGGCTGTCTTCAAATGTGTAGTTGTGGGATTCTCCATGTAGCGACTGACTAATCCGACAGCATAGAGAATGTCTGGTCTTGTGCATGTCAAGTAGCGCAAGCTTCCAACTAGACTCTTGAAAAATGTTGGATCTACACTTTCTCCTTTGTCATGATTGGTTAGCTTGACTCCACACTCCATTGGCGTGTTTATGGGCTTGCAGTCGTCCATTTTGAACTTTTTCAGTATCTCCTTTGTGTAGCTTTCTTGGGAGATGAAAATGCCTTCTTCATTCTGCTTGACTTCGATGCCTAGGTAGTATGCCATCAACCCAATGTCGGTCATCTCGAATTCTTTAGTCATCACTCTCTTGAACTCTTCAAACATGCTTGGATTGCTTCCGGTGAAGATTAGATCATCCACATATAAGCACACAATCAAAATATCTCCATCTTTAACTTTGACGTAGAGAGCATGTTCATGAGGGCACTTCATAAAGTTGTTCTCCTGAAAGTACTTGTCGATGCGACTATTCCATGCTCTTGGCGCTTGTTTTAACCCATAGAGGGCTTTCTTCAGCTTCAGAACCTTGTCTTCATGCCCTTTGATTTCATAGCCTGATGGTTGCTGAATGTAGACTTCTTCTTCAAGGATTCCATTTAGGAAGGCGGACTTCACATCCATTTGTTGAATCTTCCATTTGTTTTGAGCTGCCAAAGAAATTAGTAATTGTATAGTTTCCAAACGAGCTACAGGTGCAAATACCTCATCATAGTCGATTCCGGCTCTTTGACTATAGCCTTTCGCCACTAGCCTTGCCTTGTATCTTTCGACCTCTCCTTTTGCATTTTTCTTTGTCTTGTACACCCACTTGACTCCAATGGCTTTGTGTCCTTCCGGAAGAATAGCGAGATCTCATGTGTCATTTTTCTGAATTGCTTCGATTTCTTCATCCATTGCTTTCCTCCACTTAGTATCTTGTACTGCTTCTTGGAAGTCGACTGGTTCACAATCAGCAAAGAGACAGAAAAGTATAGGATTATCAAGTCTTTCAGCTACCTCATAGAGTTCACGTAAACTCCTTGTGCGTGGAACATCTCTCTCATTTGGACTCCCACTTGATGATGTTGATGCTGGTGAATTACCATGATTGGTTGATGTTGGTGAAGCAGGTAGAGTAGTGGATTGTTGTTGAACATCTCTTGCTTCCTCCATTATTGTTTGTTCATTATCTTCTTCAAACTGAGGAAAGAAGTGAAGATCACCTGCATGCGGGCCAAAATCCCATTCTCCTTCTTCATCGAACGTCACGTCTCGACTGATCACCATCTTCCCATTTTTCGGATTATACAGCTTATAGCCTTTTGAATTTGTGTCATAGCCGATGAAGATGAACTTTTCACTTTTGTCGTCAAGTTTGGTTCTCCTCTCATCTGGTACATGTACATGGGCTATGCTTCCAAAAACTCTTAGATGGGAGATACCTGGCTTTCTTCCACTCCATGCTTCTTGCGGAGTTTTTCCCCACACACTTCTTGTTGGAGACCGATTGGATAGGTGGACGGCACATGCTACAGCTTCTGCCCACAACTCTTTAGGCAATTTCTTACTTTTGAGCATGCTTCGAGCCATGTCGAGGATAGTTCGATTTTTTCTTTCCGCCACACCATTTTGTTGAGGGGATCTTGGAACTGTCAAAGGTCGACGAATTCCATTGGCTTCACAAAATTCTTGAAATTCCTTTGAAGTGAATTCTCCTCCTCGATCAGATCTCATGGCTTTGATCTTGCAACCACTCTCTTTTTCTACAGTGGCTTTGAACTTCTTGAATGCTCCAAAGACTTCTGATTTCTGCTTCAAGAAATATACCCAAGTTTTCCTTGAAAAATCATCAATGAAGAGAAGGAAGTAATTATTTTTACCCAAAGAGCTTGGCTTTATTGGACCGCACACATCAGTATGAATGAGCTCGAGTGGCTTCTGGGCTCTTGTGGTCGACTCCTTTGGAAAGCTTTTCCTGAACTGTTTCCCAAGTAAACATCCTTCGCAAACTTGATCAGGGTGACTGATGCACGGTAGACCTCTCACCATTTCCTTCTTGGATAATAACTCCAGTCCTCCAAAGTTAAGATGCCCAAAACGAAGATGCCAAAGCCAGGATGTGTCTTTGTAAGATATCTTGAGACACTTTGCAACATCGTTTTGAATATTCATAGGAAACATCCTATTCTTTGACATTTTCGCCTTAGCAATTAATCTTCCTTTGTCATCTCTAAGAAAAAGGATATAATTTTTCGTATGAAAATCATAACCTTTTTCTAAGAGTTGACCCAAACTCAAAATGTTGCTTTTCATATTAGGCACATAGTAGACACTTGAAATTAATTGGTGGCCGCCATTTTTCAGGGGAATAAGGATGTTACCTTTTCCTTTTACGGGGATTTTGGATTCGTCTCCAAAAGAAACGTTGCCACTCACCGATTCATTGAGCTCTACAAACATGTTTCTTCTTCCGCACATGTGGTTGCTGGCGCCGGTGTCAAGGTACCATGTATAGTCTTGGTCTCCATCATTATTTTTGCATGCCAGTAGCACAACACCATTCTCTTCTTTCTCTTTTTTCACATAATTGACCTTCTCATCAGGTCTGTTGCTTGGAGCTCTACATTCCCAAGCATAATGCCCATACTTTTGACAATTGTAGCATTGAACTTGAGATTTTTCATACCTCGAGTTTGAGCGCCCTCCTCCATGACCTTTAGTTGAGCTTTCTCCTTTTTCATAGTTGCTATGGTTGTTGAAGTTCCAACCACGTCCACGTCCATGTCCACGCCCACGTCCGCGACCTCGGCCACGACCTCTTTCGTATTGGCTTCCCTCGTTGTTGAAGCTTTCTTCTTTCTTCTTTGGCTGAACATGCGTCTTGAGGAGATGCTCATCATTCCCTTGCCTTTTCTTATGTTTCTCTTCATATGCTTGCAGTGAACCCATTAGTTGCTCTATGCTAATTTCTTCCAAGTTTTTAGTTTCTTCAATCGTTACGACAATATGCTCGAATTTGGGATCTAACGAGCGTAATATCTTCTCCATAATTCTAACATCTTCCAACTTTTCACCGTTTCTTTTTAATTGATTAGAAACGGCTAAGACTCTTGAGAAATAATCAGAGATTGATTCAGACCCTTTCATTTGTAGAGATTCGAACTCACCTCTTAATACTTGAAGACGAACCTTTTTCACTTGTTCGGCTCCTTTGTAAGAGGTTTGAAGCTTATCCCATGCTTGCTTGGCGGAGGTTGCACTCGAGACCTTCTCAAAGCCATTGTCATCTAATGCTTGGTAGATGAGGTAGAGAGCATTCTTGTCTCTCTTTCTTGAATCTTTCAAACTTTCCTTCTGGGGTTGGGACAAAGTAGCTTCATCTTCTGGCTCAATGTAGCCTTTCTCCACGACTTCCCAGACATCATGTGCTCCCAAAAGGGCCTTCATTTTGATACTCCAATTATCGAAGTTGTTGTTGTGAGCATTGGAACTTGGAAGGATGCCATTGCGTTGCTAGCCATGGCTCTGGTACCACTTTGTTGGGGCTAAAAAAGGACTTCACTACTTTGGAGATGTTTATCTCACAAAGAAGATTGTGACGCAGCGGAATTTGATAGGCAAGAGAAAGAAAGAACACTCAAAGTATTACACAAAATTTTTATTCACTCACAAACTTAATACTAAGAGGAAACACTCAAACACTCTTAGAAGCTTTGTTGCTTCTTCTCACTTCTCACTACTTGCTCTCTTGGTTTTTCTTCTTGCTCACAACACACACACATACCTATATTTATAGGCATGCTTTGCCATCACTAGAATTTTCTAGTGTATGATCATGCACACACACTACACAAGTTTACAATCAACTAGACTTTTCTAGCATGCACACCAACAATCTTTTGCTAGAAATTTCTAGCACACTTCATGAGTTTTCTATGGGCTTGGATCAATTTCTTTTGGGCCAAGACAAGATTATAATTCAACACCTGGGCAGCACTATCCGGTGACAGACTTTCCGGCGCCGGAATCGGTGGGCTACCGCTTGATGGGAAAATTCCCGGGGATCTTGCCGGTGTTGCAGAACTCGAAGGAATGCCCACTGGTAACGATGGGGTCGCTGCAAAACCGGTGTTTCAGAAACTACCTGAACAGATTCAAAGTTTTTTGTTCCAACAGTGAGGTTTTTTGTTTAATCCTCAAACCTTCCATATCGCATTACTGCTTCATATAAGATAAATTAATGAGTACTTTTTACAGCGAGTGAAGTTTTATGTGCTTTTTTTTTTTATGTACGTACTTTTTCCAAAAAGCAAACTAAAATTGAAAATTGGATATGAACAAGTATTCAAAGCATTGAGCTGCATCTGACCGTCAGCAGGAGATGATTTTTCTTAATGAAAATGCCGTTCTTGATTTCAAAGATCAGCAGCCTATTTCTCGGGGTTGCTTTTCTTCTTATCATCTTGTGAGGTTTCTCGTCATTTCATTTCCTTTATATGTGATAGTCTATACAAATAGGAGCAAAATCACATGAAATACTTGTAAAAATACAAGGATGTTGTAGTATAGATGCTTATGTAAGGTCGTTCTCCTCAAAGACTATTTTAATAATTTATGCAAAAACAATGTCTAATCAATTACTTGAAATAAAAAATTGAGAAAGATGATTTTGAAATTGGATAATACTAAAAACAAATTTTAATTAAAAACTAATATGACAAAAGAAAAAAAATTTAAATACCAATTTATAAAAGCACTAGGGTTCCACCATCACCTAGCAATCCTATGAAATTCTACCAATTACTTATGATTTACACATGCCACTTTGAAGGTTAGGTTTTCCTAATATATATTCTCTTTGTAATATTCAAGTAAGAACGTATATATAACATGCAATTCATCTGTGATATTCAGATCAAATATAAATATGCAAAACTCATTAAATTCTATGAAAACTTTTTGAAAAACCATGCAACTCGTAAGAGCGTTATATTCGTCTTAGATGAAATTACAATTATCAATCACAAGAAGCAATACTCAATCCTCCGGTGATATTCCGACAGAATTGCATCCAATTACTTGTCTAAAAATCTTAATGGTGGCCAGTCATTAAGATAATTAGATAGTTTAAAACAGTGATCAATAATTCAAAGCGTGCATGCAATAATCATAAGCAATTAAATAAAAATTACATATTCATGCCAAGGCTCAAGGTTTCGCCCTAGCAAATAGGAATTAGTTACGCATATTCATAATTAGAATCATAGAAAATATTATTAAGAAAAAAATGAGTGAAAACACCTTAAAGTAGAAAATTTCCAAGAACCCTAGCAAAGTTCTCTATCTCTAAAGTTGAATAAAAGCAAGCGTACAAAAACTAGGCATGGCAAAGCAGTATAACCCTCCTAAAAGTCCAACGCCAAAACCCTAGATTGTTTTGGTTTTTCTTCTTTTTTTTCTAATTAGGAAACTAATAATAATAAAATAACTAAGAAAATAAAGTTCTAATTAAACTAGAATAATCTGTACATAAAATGTCCAGCCACGTTTTAGCCTCAAATATCCTCCAAATCTAGCCCAAGATAGCTTGTTTTGAAGATCAGGACATTCCGAACACATCTTCAGAAGGCCACGAACCCATTCGAGATCATCTTGGCTCCAAAAACGCAATTCAAGCCTAAAACATCACTTTTCCAGCACTGCACATCGCTCCTTCATTTTATCGCCAGAAAATCACAGCTGGGTAGAAAAATCTAATATTTTGATACGATCAAGCTAAGTGACTCACAAACGTCCTCCAACTAGAATTACTCCAAAATTCATCCATTTGACCACGTTTTGCTCCAAAGGAAGTTGAAAGTCCTATATTGAAAATACAATTCAAAATATCAAAATTCTTCCAAAATATTAACCAAAAATACTAAAAATAGGATTAAATATATAATATAAAATAGACTCGTCAATATGTCTTGGGCTTCTTTCCTTTTCTTTTGCCTAGTTTTCCGCTTTGAGCTTTTTATCCAATAACTTTTTTGAGTTTTCTTTTCTTTTGCCTAGTACATGGCTTGGATGGTTCATTCCTGGAGAATTTGGTCTTTTCCCCGAAAACTGGATACCAAAAGGCATGGATAAATTTGAGCTGGCATTACAGTTCGGTATCTCAGTGTTAGTGGTTGCTTACCCTTGTGCCTTGGGAACTAGCAACCCCTACAGTGGTAATGGTTGCAACAGGGAAGCGCTCTGCCTCGGTTCTGGTCATTTCATATTATCCCCTGTGCGACCAGCTTACATTATGTTAACGTTCCGTATCATTACAAGTTATGCACTTCATTCCTGACCAGTAAAACGCTCTGCCTCGGTTCGACATAAAACTAAATACAATCTATTGGGTATGGAGGATGTTCTTTATGTATGAACAAGCAACTATTATTTCATAGTTGGAACCTGTCTCATATGACCCTTTGGTCTGGACGATTGATGGCTGTATGCACCTTGTCCATGTCACCAAGCCGAACTCGCCAAATTTTAAATCCCCATTTCTGGTAGATGACAGCTCTCACTGAAGAGATTTTTTAGTATGACCGGTATAAGGGGTAGTACATCAGGTGTCATTATACAAATAGTGAGATATGTGTGCTAAAAAATTAATAACTTAAAAAATATAAATTTCCACCACTCTTATTAAAACACATGGTGTACCATTTGTGTTCCCGTCACAACTAAAAATTTCTCCTCTCATTGAAGGAGAGTTCTCTTTACCCCAACTCCTTTTTTTTATAACAAGGCTAATAATTGTTTCGTTCTTTTTTGGGAGAAATTTTTAGTTGTGACCGGAACACAGATGGTACACCACATGTTTTTATATAAGTGGTTGAAATTTTTTAATTTTTAAGTTATTAACCTTTTAACACACATATCCCACCATTTATATGCAGACACGTGGTGTACCACCTCATGTGACAGTCACACTGAAAAATCTCTCCTTTTTGGGGTTTTTCTTCTTTCCAAAATTAAAAGCTGAACAAACGGTACCTAAGTCATGAAGGTTGATATGTTTCTTAGCATTTGACACTTTGTTGGTGTCTGGACGTTTACAGACGATTTTTATCCCTGCGGGTGAAAACGGTTGTTTTTTTATAAAACAAGAACTTTGACAGTTGGGAAACTCGTAGTTGTTGATGATGTGCCTCTTCTCCAATTACTCAATGGAGGAGTTCCGTGCTGTGCTATTGCCACAAAGGTTGGTGCTTATGTTTCAAATTTGTACATGAAAAGTTTAATTTGCGTATTAAAAAAGTTTGAGTGTTTGTTATAGAGTTATGCTACATATGAGACCACTCATTGTTATTAGGCTATCAAAAATTATTTTGTCAATCATGCTACCATGAGATGCAATCATCGGTTGTGTGCCCAGGACCCTTATAGAATGCATAATATTTAGTCTGGTCCATCTTTGAGGTGTCGCCCTTTATAGGTGGCAGCGGCTTGAACCATGGCTTGTCTTTGAGTTCGCGAAGGATTTGGCTGATCGAGACCGAGAACCTAGTGTATGACTTGGGCGTCGTGCCTCCCTTCACTGGTGACCGGTTCCTGCGCTTGTCTCCTGGCTTGTTTTTGATGTTGAGTGGTTTATCGCTCGCCTTCTTCTGAGTTGGTTTCGCGGCTCTCCGTGACTGCTCAGGCGACTTTTGGGAGCACTTTTCCTCGTCCCAGAGGGAATGCTTTTCTGCCAAAGCATAAGAGGTTGCCAGGGACAGGTTCTCGCCCATAATCAATTCTCCGAAAAGCGGGTAATCTACTGGGAGTTCTTTTCGGAAAGCTAAGCATGCGATGCTATCATCGCATCCGACGATCTTTGCCTTTTCTACCTTGAATCTCTTGACATAAGTGCGGAGTGACTCTTTCAGGTTCTTCTTCATGCTGAAAAAGTGGTCAAATTTCTTCTTGATCGAACGGTATGACGAATATTCCTAAGTGAAAACCTAGGAAAGTTCGTCGAAGTTCTAGATTGAACATGGCAGCAGAGTGTGGAACTAGTCTTGCGCCTCACCTTGCAGCGTCGTGGCAAAGATCTTGCACATGAGAGCGTCACTGTTGGCATAAAGGGTCATGGCACTTCAGTGGTGCATCAAGTGCCTGTCCAGATTTTCATCTCCCCTAAACAAGGTGAAATGTGGCGGATTGAACTTCCGCGGTGGTTCTGTCCACTCGATTTTGTCTGTGAATTGTGACCTGCTCAAGTTGGCCATGTCTATGCGGAGGGCATCGTCAGTAGTGTCAACGTACTGGAATCTGCGCAGCTGCTTTGCTACGAGCCTTTGAACTTCCTCTTGGATTTGCACCTAGTGAGGCAGCGGAGCCTCCAACTGTCTATAGTGTTAACCTGTTGGCTTATGTTATTCTTCAGCATGTCCTGCTCGTCTGAGTCGTTGTTGCTGGGCACGTAGTCCATGCTGTGCTACTCGCCGCCGCGCTTGGCAGGGGCTGCCAGTGGAACTTGAGCTGGACTGCTCACGTGCTCTCCTCTGGCGTCATGCGGATGCCTCGTAGGAGGATCTTCTTGCAAGCTTAGCCCTGTGTGGACGTTTCTCTCGGACGGTCTTGAGTGCTCGTCAGAATGTGGACCCAACCTCATATGCACACTGACTCATGAGCTAAGTCGGGAATGAACGCTTCTCTGTGCATTTGGGCAGAAAAGACATTTCCCCAAGGGCCCAAACGAGAGTGCACACTAACCAAACGCAAGGTTCGTGGCGGGTTAAGTGGCTCTTTGACGGGACTTTGCAGGAATGAGTCACGTTCTTCCGCCCTTGTCCTGCTTCTGGACGCCTCGTCTGGGGCGCATTGCATCTCGATGCACTCAAAGAGCTGGTTCACCAAGATGGTCTGTTGCGCGAGGGCGTTCGTCAAATTAGCGAACTACTGGGGCATGGGGTGCTCACTATTTAGATTACAAAAGCCTAGATGATGGGCGTGTGGTGGAAGTATAGTAGACTACATGTACAAAACTTGAGCCCATAGCGGGCAATCCTTGGATCTGCATGGTCCCAGGCATTCCTGGCCGTTGGGCTTGGAAATGGACCTGGGCCTCTTGCCTAAGGTTTGGTTGCCTAGGGTTAGGTGGAAATGGCGCCGTGGCCTGGTGGCCTTGCCATGGCTGCTGGGTGACGGTGGTGACACGGCTTCGCGGCGGTGGAGCTCCTCTTGCCGTCGTGTTGAGCCTTGAAGACCTCCGTCATGGGGCTATGTCCTCATCTCCAATCTCCGATCCAAATCCTTGCACTTACGGTGTTCCGTTCGTTGTAGTTTTTGAATTTCCTACCATTGTATCTTTTCTCTAGGGATTGATCAAGAAACTTTTATAGGAAAAAATTAATTGATACGACGTGTGAGAAATTCAACGTGACCGAAAATTCAAGAAACAAATGCGAGAGTCTTCTTCGAGTGTTTTAAATCAACTCTCAATGAAAGCACCAATTTGTGGATGCAAATTTCTGCCGTCTTCAGTCTTGACGAAAATGCTCCTACAAAACAATCAACACCTTGATCAGAGACCTAACCCTCACACGCCCACGAGGTTTGGGGGGGGGGGGTTAGGTCAACGGATCTCTGATGCCTAAGTTAGTTTCTCTGAGAAAGTAAAGTGTTTAGGCTTTTTAGGGTTGCAAAAAGCCCCCTCAAAATGGTAGAATCTGGGGTATTTATAGGGCTAGGGCCGGTCTCATAGGGTTTTAATAGAGAAAATATTCTCTAAATATTTTCAAGATATTTATTAGGAGATAATATCTTGAGATAAAAGGGTAATAATCCTCAATTGATTTAAATTAGGATTACTTATTTTCTTGGAGTCAATCTTTAATTAGGAATGTATTAAAGATGGGATTTGGGTAATTAATCCTTATCTTTAATTCCTTGCCTTGGGCAGGTGAGCTATGGGCAATTGTATTCAGCTGCTAGGTCCTTCTGGAAGGTGAGCTGCACGTGGGAAAATCTGAGAAACCTGCCCATTTGTTGAGGGCAATCTTGTCCTTTTTGAAGAAAAGTCCACTTGTCGCCTCTAGAATTTTTGGGATATTTTTTGCTCCACAATCCTGATATGAGTAGATATATCTATACTGATATGAATGATATGGTTTTCGTGGTGATAAGGGTTATCAGTTTGATAGTTTGATAAGGATTACATGATAGGAAGTATCCTTATCAAACACCACCATTTAGGATATATAATAGGGTCCCCTGCTCTCTCACTAATTACGCATAAAAGATATCAAGCCCGATTGATTGTAGCAGTGCATTCGGTCTGTGCAGAGAGTAGAAGAACCCTTAGTTCATTGCAACAATGGCGTCACAAGGTTAGTGGTTAATTTGGTATTGTGATTCAATTATTCCACATATATTGATCTTACATTATTTGCTGTAAATGATCTAGTGAAGCCAGAGGCTGCAATAGTCATCTCTTATCTTGATGAACATTACAAGCATCATGGTTACTGCTGATAACTGGGAGCAGCCATTGCGAAGGAGGTTGGCATTGATAATGTGTCTGCTGAGACGGATCCACTAGGAAAAGCAGATAGAATCAAAGAATTACGGGTACTATTATATAATAGTTAAAGGGGTGGTGCGAATGAATTACAATTACCCAGCTCTACAAGTAATTTTATTCTGGTTTTGAACGCAGATTAAGGATTACAAAATTATATTTCAAATGACTTGTCTAGTGTAAACTGTTAGAATTCATGGAATTAGGTGTTTTGTACTTAGTGTATTTGGTGTTTGGGAAGAGAAGGAATATCCAGAGAGAAAATGCAGCTGCTAGAATCCAGCAGAAAAATGATGAATGCTCACTCTATTTCATTTCACATTCCACTAGCAAATATAACCGTTAGAGGAGAGAGAAGCAAGATGCTTCTCTAACAGATTACACAGTGGACCAATCCTAGCCTTTGTTTCTATCACCCTATGAGGTGTTTACACTTGTAACAAGAAATTCAAAACACTATAAAGGAAATGAAAATACAAACTTGTAGCTTTGGCTCCAAAATACCAGCTCAAGGGTTACACATCAACACTCCCTTCTAACCCTTTAGCTGATTTCACACCGAGTAGTTCTCTTAGGTAAGCAAATCGATCCTTTGGCAAGGCTTTGGTTAATATGTCTGCAATCTGGTCCTCTGTCTTGCAGTAGATGAGTTCGATCTCTTTTGCTTGAATAGCTTCTCTAATGAAGTGAAACTTTCGACTGATATGCCTAGTTCTTTGATGAAGAACAGGATTCTTTGCCACTGCTATGGCAGAGGTGTTATCACACAGAATTGGTGTGGCTTCCACTTGCTCCTCTCCAAAATCTTCAAGCACAAATCTTAGCCACTTAGCCTGTGATGTTGCTTCTGCAGCACTGACATATTCTGCTTCAGCAGTGGACAGTGCCACTGTATTTTGTTTGATTGATGCCCATGAAAACATGCCTGATCCGAGTGTAAATGCAAATCCTGAGGTGCTTCTCATATCATCCTCACTTCCTGCCCAGTCACTGTCACAGTATCCTATTAGAGTAGCTGTTTTCCCTTTAACAAATTCAACTCCAAAGTCAAGAGTACCCTGAATGTATCTCAGTACTCTCTTGGCTGTTCCCATATACTTCCTTGTAGGATTATGCATGAATCTAGCAAGTAAGCTAGATGCAAACATTATATCCGGCCTAGTGGCAGTCAAATATAGAAGGCTACCTACAATCTGCCTGTATTCACTCTCATCTGCTACTTCACTGCCATCTTCCTTGCACAACTTTTCATTCACAGCTAGTGGTGTTGCCACAGATTTGCAATCCTTCATCCCAAATTTCTCAATGAGTTTCATTGCATATTTTCTTTGGTGAATGAAAATATGTCTGTCTGTTTGCATTACTCCCATGCCAAGGAAATGATGGAGTAAACCCAGATCAGTCATCTCATAATGCTGCATCATGTCATTTTTGAACTCTTCAAGTAGTTTTGGACAGCTCCCAGTGTATACAATATCATCCACATAGAGTGAAACAATAATGATACCTGAGACTGCACTAGTTTTGACATAAAGTGTTGCTTCACTTGAGCTTTTCTTAAAACCTGCCTTGCTAAAATAGGAGTCTATCTCATCATACCAGGCTCTTGGGGCTTGCTTCAGCCCATACAAAGCCTTGTTCAACTTGTATACTTTAGTTTCTTCACTCTCCTTTACAAATCCCTGTGGCTGTTCAACATAGACTTCTTCCTTTAAAACCCCATTCAAAAATGCAGACTTTACATCTAGCTGATATAGATTCCACTCTCTCTGTGCAGCAAGTGCAATCAAGGTCCTAATAGTGTCCAACCGTGCAACTGGAGCAAAAGTTTCGTTGTAGTCTATGCCAGGCTTTTGGGAGTAACCTTTTGCCACCAATCTGGCCTTGTTCTTCTGCACATATCCATCAAGGTTCAACTTAGTTTTATAGACCCACTTAACACCAATGATTGGCTTGTCAAATGGTCTGTCAACAAGCTTCCGTGTGTTGTTTTTCTCAATCATTTCAAGCTCAGACTTCATTGCATCTGTCCATGATTCATCTAGAGCAGCTTCTTCATAATTCTCAGGTTCTACAATACACATGTTGCATTTAGCCATAATCTCATTAATGCTTCTCCATTTTTATGGTGTATGATCTATTGCCTGAGTGCTTTCCAGAACATCATCAATCTGTGTTGTGACTGTTCCATCCACTGGAATTGGTGTATCCAAGTGTTGGCTTGGTTCACAGCCTTCAACTTGTTTCTGTTCTTCACTGCAATCTGCTACTTGATTCTCAGCAATCATGGGAACTACCATCTCATTTTCACCAGGGTTCTCCCACTTCCATGAAGCATTCTCATCAAAGATCACATCTCTGGACAAGATAATCTTCCTTGCAATTGGATCAAACATCCTGTATCCTTTTTCACACAGTCCATAACCCACAAAGATACATTTATGACTATTTTCTTCGAGCTTATGCCTTTGCTGTGAAGGGATGTGTGCATAGCACAGTGATCCAAAGATCTTCAAATGTGCAATACCTGGTTTTCTACCAGTGTATGCTTCAAATGGTGTTATCCTCTTGAGAGACTTTGAAGGACATCTATTAAGTATGTAGACTGCAGTGTTCACAGCCTCAGCCCAAAATGCATAAGGAAGACCCTTTTCATGCATCATGGACTTTGCCATCTCCACCACAGTCCTATTCTTCCTCTCAGCCACTCCATTCTGTTGAGGAGAATATGCCATGGTGAGTTGTCTCTGAATTCCAAGTTCATTGCAGTACTTGTAGAATTCGTTTGACAGAAACTCTCCACCCCTATCACTTCTTAAGCATTTCACCTTGTATCCACTTTGCAGCTCAGTCATAGCTTTGAACTTCTTGAAACATTCAAATGCACTTGACTTATTTCTGAGGAAATATACCCATGACATCCTGGTACAGTCATCAGTGAACAATAAGAAATACCTATTTCCAGAGATCGATTCAGTTTGCATTGGTCCACAGATATCTGTGTGGACCAATTCCAGTGGCAATTTAGCTCTCCAAGTGGATTCTGAAGGAAATGAGGCTCTGTGTTGCTTTCCTAGCATGCAACCTTCACACACAACGGAGGTTTTCTCCAAATGAGGCAACCCGTGAACCATCTCCTGATCTTCAAGCAGCTTGATACTTCTGTCATTTAGATGCCCCAGTCTCTTGTGCCATGTTTGCAGACAGTGTGTCACATTTGCTCTCAGAGCATACTGATTTGCAGGCATCATTGTGAGGGGAAAACATCTGTTGTTTGTCATCTGAACCCTAACAACCAGATTGTCCAGTGACCAACCATCGAAGATATTCACTACACCTCCTCCAAATAGTAGATAGTATCCGTGCTCTATCATTTGTCCAACACTGAGCAAATTTTCTTCAAGTCCAGGGACAAACATCACTTCTTGAATGTGCTTTCTTCCCAATTTGGTTTCTATCACAAGAGTTCCCATTCCTGCAACTTGAACAATTTCTCCAGTTCCCATCTTCACTTTGGAGGTCATATTCCTTTGAACATTGACTAATAACCCTTCATCACCTGTCATGTGGTTACTACAACCACTGTCAATGTACCATGAGTGATTCACCTTCACATTTGTCATAGCATTACATGCATAGAACAAGGTACCAGTTTCTTCGATCTGGTTTGCATAGTTCACCTTCTGTATGGTTTTGTTTCCATTACAGTCTCTGAGCACATGTCCAAACTTTCCACAACCTGTGCATTTAGGCTTTCCTTCAAACCAACATTTTCCATAATGCAGTTTACCACAGTGTTTGCAGGCTGTTTTGTTTCCATCATTAGAAACATTTGATTTGGGAGGAAAATTTGGCTTATTATCCCATTTCTTCCCTCTAGATTTCCAGTTGTTCTGAAACTTTTGATTTCCTGAGTAGCCTACACCCTTATGATTTCTGCTCCCAACATTTAGACTAGCAAATGCCCTATCCGTAGAGTTTTCAGTATGTCTATCCAATCTGAGCTCAAAACTTTTCAGTGAGGCGACTACCTCTTGAATTTCAAGGGTTTCAAGATCCTTAGAGTGTTCGATCACAGAGCAAATGGGGTCATATGATCTAGGCAAACTAATCAATAATTTTTGCACAACTCTTTCTCTGGACAGATCCTCACCATAACTCTTCATTTGATTCATTATATCAAACAGTCTAGTAAGATACACAGATAGGGATTCACTATCTTTCATACGAGTGTATTCAAATTCTCGGCGCAAACCTTGTAATTTTACGCTCCTCACTTGCTTATCTCATCTGAATTCTTGCTTCAAAATGTCCCAAGCACCATTTGAGGTCTCCTCGTTCACAATTCTGGGGAAGATTTGATCTGAGACAGCACTCTGGATCAACCCAAGTGCGCGAGCATCCTTCATCAGGACTTCAGCCATCGTTGGCGTCTCTGCTTCAGTGACCTCGATCTCTTCTATCTTCTTCTTCTCCTTCTTTGGATCTGAAGCAACGAACCCATTTTCAACGAAATCCCATAACTCATGAGATTTCAGAATTGTTTTCATGCGGATGCACCAGAACTCATAGTTTTCTCCATTGAAAACTGGTGTGCGAAGCTCAGCAGTGCCCGATCCTGCCATATTAGACATTGGATTCAGGAGATTACACCACCTCGATCGTCGAATGAACTCGATCGCAGCCCAAATCGATTCCAGCTTTCACAGATTCACGCCCAGTTTAGGCAACCGAACCTGGCTCTGAGGCCATGTTAGAATTCATGGAATTAGGTGTTTTGTACTTAGTGTATTTGGTGTTTGGGAAGAGAAGGAATATCCAGAGAGAAAATGCAGCTGCTAGAATCCAGCAGAAAAATGATGAATGCTCACTCTATTTCATTTCACATTCCACTAGCAAATATAACCGTTAGAGGAGAGAGAAGCAAGATGCTTCTCTAACAGATTACACAGTGGACCAATCCTAGCCTTTGTTTCTATCACCCTATGAGGTGTTTACACTTGTAACAAGAAATTCAAAACACTATAAAGGAAATGAAAATACAAACTTGTAGCTTTGGCTCCAAAATACCAGCTCAAGGGTTACACATCAACAATGTCTTATAGAAATCTTCACACTCATTTTTCTACATCAAGTTTGTTTCCGACTTGATATGTGAGTGCAATCTATCAAACATAGCGTTTTCAGACTTATTAAACTGGATTTGGTTGCAGATGAAAGGAATGGCGCGGTGGCAATGGTGGGAGATGGAACCAATGACTCTCCGCCTTTAGTTGCAGCAGATGTTGGCATGGCAATTGGTGCTGTCACCGACCGTAGCTATAGAAGCCGCTGATATAGTTCTGACCGTAGCTATCAACGGCAACTCTGCATGACAGTGTACGTACATAGCTGAACTAGTTTTCAACCTCTGGTTGTTGCTTCCCTTCTTCGTTATTGCAGAAATGAATTTGTACATGCGATCGTGACTAATAATTTAGAAGCATAAGACCCTGATTCTTGGACCGAATTTTTGCGCATCATCTTTCCTTTGTTCTGTTCAGAAAAAAACTAATTAGCTAAGTTTAGATGATTGTGATTGTTTGGAAGATTTTGTATATATCAAATGTACAATGAAAAGGAACTTATACAAGTAATCAAGGAAAAAGGAGGAGGTGATGTGTGTCACTCGGAAGACACATGCACCATGCTTCTATACCTAAACCCTAGCTAATTACACCAAGGCTAACAACTACAACCCATGCTCAAGTACTAAGCATTAGGTATAGTACCAAGTATTAGGTATTCTAACACTCCCCCTCAAGCGAAGGCTAGGATATTAATCAAGCCAAGCTGGACCATAAGAGTGCTGAAATGATCACGAGATAGCCCTTTGGTGAAGATGTCGGCCAGTTGATCCTTGCTTCGAACAAACACCGGTTGAATGACCTTGGATTGAGTCTTTTCTCGAACAAAATGACAGTCCATTTCGATATGTTTGGTCCTTTCATGAAAGACAGGGTTCGAGGCAATGTGAATAGCAGCTTGATTGTCACAAACCAGAGGCATAGGTTGTTTTCCATTGAACCCTAACTCATTGAGCAGTCCTTGTAACCAAACCAACTCACACGTAGCTGATGCCATGGCACGGTATTCAGCTTCTGCGCTTGATCGAGCTACTACATTTTGTTTTTTGCTTTTCCAAGTCACCAAATTGCCACCAACAAATGTACAAAAGCCAGTGGTAGATCTTCGATCTATGTTAGAACCACCCCAGTCTGCATCAGTGTAGCCAATGATATGAGTATTTCCATTCTTCCTCATAACAATTCCAGTGCCTATAGTGCCCTTCAAGTAGCGTAGGATTCTTCGAGCAGCTTGTAAGTGGATTGATCGAGGGGCATGCATGAACTGACTTATTAGGCTCACTGCATGCATAATGTCTGGACGTGTAATTGTGAGATAGATAAGTCTTCCCACCAATCTTTGGTATAAACCAATGTCTGTCAGTAATTCTCCATCTAATCCCAGTTTCTCCTTGCAAGCAATTGGGGTTGATACTGGCTTTGCTTCAAGCATGTTGAATTCTCGGAGTAAATCCAGTATATACTTGCGTTGGTTTAAGAGTAAACCTTTACTAGAGGAAGCAATCTCAATTCCCAGAAAATACTTCAGATTTCCCAAGTCTTTAATCGCAAACTTTCTGTTAAGGAGATTCTTCAGTCTTTGGATCTCTGTCACACTGTCACCAGTGACAATGAGATCATCAACATAGATAAGAACGACAAGTTTACTTCCTGAACTGTCCCGTACAAACAATGAGGAGTCCGCATTGCTCCTCTTAAACCCGATGTCCTCCAATACAGAACTTAGTTTGGCGTACCACGTTCGAGGGGATTGTTTAAGGCCATATATGGCCTTATGGAGTTTGCAGACCATGCCATTTCCTTCTTGTGGATGTCCTGGAGGCAATTGCATGTATACATCTTCCTGAAGCTCTCCATGCAAGAAGGCATTCTTGACATCCATTTGAAACAAGGGCCAATCATGATTGACAGCAACTGAGAGAAGGACCCTCACTGAGTTCATCTTTGCCACTGGTGCAAAGGTCTCCTTATAGTCGAGACCATAAGTTTGAGTGAAACCTTTGGCAACCAGTCTTGCTTTATGTCTTTCCACTGATCCATCACTCTTAAACTTGGTCTTGTACACCCATCGACACCCAACAGCCTTCATCCCCTTCGGTAACCTCGTAATGCTCCAGGTTTTGTTCTCATTTAGCGCCCTAAGCTCGTCATTCATAGCAGACTTCCAGATTAGCTGAGAATTAGCTTCTTGAAAGGACTGTGGCTCAGACAAAGTAGCAATCTTGCTTAAAAAGGCAGCATGAGAAGGTGAGACTCTTGAGTATTGAAGAAATTTTTCAATAGGGTACCTCGAGGTATACCCTATATAATCCTTAAACCATATTGGTTTACCCCTACTTCTACTAGGGTTTCTTCTCGGAGTGATACCTTCAAGAGTGGGAGCTTGATCTTCTTCATGCGAAACGTGATCTTGATTAGTACCTTCAGTTGGTTCACTTTCAGCAGGTATGTCGGGTGACTGACTAGACTCAGCTAGATCAACCGGAGAGTCATTGTTGCTAGGCTGATCTCGAACAGATGTTTGATCAAGCAGTGCGTTGGTTTCCACGACTGGCATGAAGGTTTGATCAAAAAAATCTCTCATCAGAAGGTCCTTATCACATGTACTTGCAAAGAAGGGAACCTTCTCATCAAAGCTTACATCTCTGGACACAATGAGCTTTCGATGCCTTGTATCATAACACTTGTACCCCTTTTGAACAGACGAGTACCCCAAAAACACACACCTTGCAGCTCTAGGATCCAACTTATCTCGGTGCAGGCTTTGAATATGAACAAAGCACACACATCCAAACACTCGAAGATGAGACAGTTGAATTTTCCTACCCTTAAGAATTTCAAGAGGTGATTTGAATTTTAGAACCTTGCTTGGAAGCCTATTAATCACATAAGCAGCTGTAAGGACCCCATGAGACCAGAATCTTTTAGGTACATTTGTTTGAAGCATAAGCGATCGAGTCTTTTCCAGTAAATCTCGATTCTTCCTTTCTGCCACTCCGTTTTGCTGTGGAGTACCAACGCAGCTAGTTTGGTGAATTATACCATGATCAACCAGGTATTGAGTGAAGGCATTGGACAGGTACTCGGTACCATTGTCAGATCTAAGAACTTTGAGTTGAGTTGAAAATTGATTAGCAACAAGATTGCAGAATTCTTGAAATACATTAATAACTTCACTCTTTGATTTTAACAAATACAACCAAGTACACCTTGAGAAATCATCAACAAAGGTGACAAAATATTTGAAACCATCAAAAGAATCTACGGGTGCAGGTCCCCAAACATCTGAGTGAACAATCTCAAAGGGTTTACATGACTTGGTGAGTGAGGAGTCGAAGGGCAATCTTGTTTGTTTTGAGAAATGACAGACTTCGCAATCTTGAGTCATCACATTCTCTGAGGTTTTGAAGAGATGTGATTGCACAAGATTAGAAGGGTGTCCTAACCGTCTATGCCATAGTAGATGGTTCGGTGAGGAGCTAACTTGAAGGCCTCTAGCTTCCACAGGTTGCACTGAGAGCATATAGAGACCATCTTTGTAGATGCCTTCACCAATCTTCTTCCTCGTGACACGATCCTGGAAGGTCACATTAGAGGGCGAGAAAATAACATCACAGTTCAAAGTGTTTGTCAGTCTTCCTACTGACAGAAGCTGAAATGGAAAGGAGGGTACATGCAGGGCAGTAGATTGAACATTTTTATCAAATATCTTCACTTTTCCTTCACCCAAAACTGAAACGTCAGTTCCATTTGCAACTGAGACAAACTGTGGTACAACTACATCTTTAAACTCATGCAAGTTTCGTTTAATGTTTGTTATATGATCAGTTGCTCCAGAATCTATTATCCAAACATTTTCAAGATTCCTGGAAGTAAGTGCAACACTAAAAGGGTTTAGAATACCTGGCTCATCAGTGGATGATGATGCTTTGGTCTGAAGAAATTTTGCAAACTGTTCAACTAGTTCAGTTGGACTAACTTCATTGTTTCCCTTATGGTTGCTTCCCTCTTTCTTTTGAGTGCAGGAAGCAAACTCACTCAAGAAGGCTGAAGGATTTGATGTGACTTTTCCAGCAGCTGAGGTAGTCAATGAGTGAGAGACTTGACTCGCACTGCGACCAGGTTTGAGTTGCTTGGCAAAGTTGGGTTTGAGATGTGGATACAACACCCAACAAGTGTCTCTGAGGTGATTTTTCTGCCCACAATGACTGCACTGCATCTCTCCTTTTCTTCCCTTGAAGCTTTTCCTTTCAAATTTCCTATCGCTGGCAACAAAGGCTTTAGACTCAGGATCACTGATTTTGGTACTCATGACCTTTCTTCGTATTTCTTCTCGTTGGATGATGGTGCACACAGTATTGAGAGATGGTAGCTCAACATTCATCAAGATGTGGCTTCGCATGTCTTCATAGGTAGAATCAAGACTGGACAGGAGCTGAAACACCTTATCTTCTTCAGCCCGCTTAAGGAGAGTTGCTGGATCTGTGGTGTGAGGACGGTAGAGATTCAGTTCGTTCCATATAGACTTCAATTTTCCCAAGTGTTCGACGAAGGACATTCCATCTTGAGTTAGAACCGAAAGACTTTTCTGTAGCTCAAATATCCTAGCTGCATTATTCTGATTTCCGTACATCTCCTTGACAGCTTTCCATAACTCAAAAGCTGATTCTGAGAAACTGAAAATCTCGGATATCTTTGAGCCCATTGAGTTAAGTAACCAGGACATGACGAGCTGGTCCTTGCAGAACCATTCTTCATACTTGGGATCACCAAACTCAGGAACTAAGACAGTTCCGTTGATAAATCCGAGTTTAGATCTTCCTCCGAGAGCTAAGGTGACAGCCCTAGACCACGAAAGATAGTTGAACTCGGTTAGGAGTGTGGAACACAAACGTTGATTAGGATTTCCCTCAACTTCGTTTGAATGAGTTGATGAAGACCCGATGATCCCGGTTGGATCAGCAAGAACATTTTCTTCTTCCATTTGAAACGTTCTTCAGAGAACAGGTTTAGGAAACCTGCTCTGATACCATGTGATTGTTTGGAAGATTTTGTATATATCAAATGTACAATGAAAAGGAACTTATACAAGTAATCAAGGAAAAAGGAGGAGGTGATGTGTGTCACTCGGAAGACACATGCACCATGCTTCTATACCTAAACCCTAGCTAATTACACCAAGGCTAACAACTACAACCCATGCTCAAGTACTAAGCATTAGGTATAGTACCAAGTATTAGGTATTCTAACAATGATTTTCGAATCTGAAGAGTGTTCAACTAGAGCTTGATTATAAATAGCACTACCCATAGATTTGAACTGTTGTTTTCGAAAAAGAACAACTCCACTATTAAAGTAAGTTGTCATTGTTTGTCTGATCAATTGTTTTCTAAAAAATTTGAAGCACTCCTTGTTCTGGAACTAATTATTTGGGATTAATCAATTCATCTTTTCCTTACTTTCTGATCAATTTGTTTCTACAATTTGTTGAATTATAATCAACGAGTTAATTAATGGTTTAAATGGCTGAAGAAGTTAATTGTAAATTCTGATGAGAAGCTGCGACCATTAGAAGCTGCAAAACCAAGTGCTTATAGATGCAAGTTTAAGAAGAGCCATAAGACCAACCAAACTAGCACGACAACAAATTGACAAACAAGCACAGCAACAAACTGACAAGCAAGCATGGCAACAAATCGAGTCATACCTTAGTTGGAGAAATCTAAACTTCAAAATCACCATCCATCGATAAAAAAAAAAACTTATTTTTCTCTATAAGACCTATTATGATTTTAGCCAAAATGAACGTAGGATAAACAAGGAGTGACGTACAGTTTAATTATAGTGGATGAGTTTATTGATAAATTTTAGTTTTATTTGTAAATCATTTTGTACTTGATAGTAATTATGCAATAGGATAAAAATGACAATTAACATTTAAAATTTAAGTTGGATGTAGAAAGAGTTTACATGTGTTTAAATAAAACTTCTCTTTAAGCAATTTGCCATGGTCACATTTTTGTAAAACTCACCATGATCATGTGGTTGATTAGCTTCTTTTAAATACGATTAAATGGGTGGACTACAATACATTTAGAAATCAACCACTTTAATTTTATAAAAACTAATGAAAAGTCTTCAAAATTTTTAGTTTAAATGAAAAATGACAAATAAAGGTGTGAGTGAATAGTAATAGAAAATATAAAAACGTAATTTTTCGTTAAAAGTAAACAAAATCAAAAGTGTTTTGTTAAACTTCCCTTTAATTTTTAGTAAGGGCACTTCTCCAAGAACTATGCAGCTATAATATACACCTTCGTTGCAATTTTTTTACTTTTTCGTGAACTAATTTGGTTTCTTATTGGAATTGTTAGTAATAATTTCTGCAACGAGAACAATGTCATTCTTTTGGTATAAGCCGAAGTAGATTGGTTGTAAAGCAAACACGTGTAGAAGAAAACTGTTGTTTCTTTTTCTAATCTAGAAGCATATTTGTACGTTACAAATCTTGATCAAGGTGATATGCATGTATTGTCAGGGCCACATCAGCCTCCGCAAGTCAACAAATTTGGGTTCATATTTATCTCGTGTTTGATGACGATTTTGGTTTTCTACTTTTAGTTGTTTAATAAACTAGCGCCACCAACTAATGAATTTCCAAAACCCTAGTCCTCATTATCTTTCTAGACACATATAATAGTGGCATTTATAAAATTAAAATAGAAACCAATTGAAATAGTCGTACTGTAAAATAGTATTATTAATTCAGATATTATAATATAAAATAATTATATAATTGATATTTCAAGTTTGTAATGTAACATTAATAAATAAATACATATATTTTATAAAGAGTGAGATTAATAAATATTACGTTGAACAATTTATGCGAAGAAAGAGAACGAAGAAAGAAGTGAGACCCTTTGAAAGTCCTGTGCAGTCAAGTCTATGCGCTAATTTATTATATAATTACGTATAACTAAGCATGTGTGGTCAAGTAACAACCTCTCAGCTGATTGGCCTAAAAAAAGTCAGGAATTAGGAGGCGGCTTCGTGGACGCTGCTCTCTTCCTTTTTCTCCTCCTACATATAGCAGATGATTGAGCAAATTGTTTTCATTGCAAGCCTTCTCTCAAACTTTTCTGCAACTACTTCACTTAGAAAGGAAATTAAAAGGAAAACAATGGTGGTTGAGATCGCTTCCTTGGCGTTGGTAAATAATACATTGATGAAGGTTGCTATGTTTGTGGTAGTTCAAGCTTTGGTTTATCTGATCCTTTCAAGTTCATCCAGCCTCTTCTCCAAGAACAAATTGAGGTCACTCAACAGCTTTCGGCCCATTCGTTCTGCTAGCATTAGCCGGATTCTGGCTGTCATCTCCGACTTGCCAACCAGCAGCACTGCTGCTGATCAGCCATCACCACGTACATGATCCCGCAGGAAAATTTCTTCTGTTTATAGATGATTCATGCCCTATGTATCATTAATTCTTTTAGAAGCATATATATATATATATATATATATATATATATATATATATATATATAATGTTGTACAATGTATTGATGGTAATATTCAGTTCATTCTTTAATGTTACACATAAGCTGCTGTAATATTCCACATGTAACTCTGTAATATATGGCCTTCTTTTGTTGTGTAATTTCTTCTGAAGTACTGTTATATATATGTTCCGGTGATCTGGTGGAATTAGTTCGTAAGTCCGAAAAATCAACTAGAGAAGTTCAAATTTTTTTCTTGTGCCCTGCGTTAATTAGTCTCTAAAACACATATATCTATATATGTGAGCATATATAGACACCTAATTTCAAAGGAAACTCCTGCCAAGACGACGAATCATGCCATAGGTGCCTCAACATGAGCTTCCGGTAACCAAATATGAAATGGTACCATGAAAAGAACAATTATTGATGAGTGCTTGAAAAGAGGGCAAGAGTGAGCAGTGATTTCAAAGCCAAAATCTTGATTGCGTTCTAATTTAAATTAATAGATTAATTAAAGTAGTTCTCTTCGTTCCATTTTGTCCGTTTACTTTAAAAGTACATCAAAACCCTATCATCTTTGGAGTTCTTATTAGCCTTCTGGACCACTGTGTAAAATTTGAGACGTGCACCATATCATAGACAAACATTGAAATACAAGCCCAAAGGCCATAAAGAGTATTAGGCAAATGGTGGCTTCCTTGCTTAATGCTGTGGTCACCGTAAAATATCACTTCCTTAGGATAAAACCAAAACACTATAACAACTCATTATTTAAGTTATTTTTTATACTTACATTAAGGGGGTGAATGAACAAATTGATTGTGAACGCACCATTTTTGAGATATTAAAGAAGAATATTACTAGATTGTAATTTTATAGTACCAAATGACAATTATTTAAAACAATTGAGATGTATTCACACATATATCTACACACACATATATATACACATATATTACATAGTTCATCAGAATTGGAATGGTGAAAAAGTGCAAGACTGGCATAATTAAAAGGCCATTTGGGCATGCTAGAGATGGAGATGAAATCATGAAATAACCAGAGCCCTGTGAAACCACAAGCAAACCACCATATGCAATAAGTTCGACCATAAATAGAAAAAGGAAGATTATAACTTTTGTCATCGATGCGGGGACAAATGTTTCGCCACTGAAATTAGAAAGGCAATTTCAATTATTTTGAATTCATGAAAACATCATTCATTCATATATTAAGAAACATTGACTTCGATCCATAATCAGTAAGGATTAGTGATGGCTACTACGATCCATCTTCCGCCCAAAACAACCAACTTACAACATGAAAGAGCAAACGTAGCAAGCACATCGGTCGGCCGCCGGCGGCTCTTGTTACAGGAACGTGGCATGAAATGGTCCAATTTCAATTATATTAAGCTAAACATAACTTCTAGTGACACTTCTTAAACATTGATTTTAATGATGTATGTTATTGATGAGAAAATGAACTTTGTATGAGCTTATAAGTAAATTGAACTATTTTTCATATTGCCAATTGATTTTATGTTGGAATCTCAAATTTTTTCATGGTATATCAGAGCATATTGTCCTTTGTATGAAATCCAACGACCACATGTGCTCTACGACACCCCATTTGTATTATCCACGTGTTAGGATTAAAAATTCACCATATATAAGATGACTTGTTGAAAATGAATCATATATTGACGAGATGAGAGATATTATATAAACCTATAAGTAATTTGAGTTACTATATATATTATCAACTGATATTTTTATGAAACATCAACATCAACTTTCTTATTGTATGCAGTTTTCTTATCTTCGTAAATTATGATCCACAAGAGACTGCGATTGACATAAAAATCTATAGCCTTCAATCCTAGCTGCCAACTGGTCCTCCAGGATTGGCTTAGGAACCCCAACGTGGAGACATATAATGGTATATATTATATCTTTACATATATATATAGCTACTATTAGCACAAAGAAACGTGTATAAAAGTTCAAAAATTTACGGTGTTCAATCACCTCTTGACTTCTTCAAATGTTGTTGTCGGTCGACTGCCGGTATTGTGACACCAGAGTCAGACATCGAATACAACAACTATACAGGGATGACTTTTATGTGGTATCCAAGGACAAAGATTTACATAACTTACAATGTGAAGGAACTTTTTGGTGATCACTAAATCATAACATTTTATTTATGACAAGAAATGATTTATTTAAAAATATAAAGGCATCAAATGATTTTGTATATGATAATAATTACTCAAGCTTAAGAGAAATTGGAAGTCATGCATTAATTACTTTACTAAATTATACCAATGCATGTCATACATTATTATGTTAAAAGTTCATTTGAAAAAGTTTTTAAAATGATTGAAATCACTTTTAGTAAAATGTTTTTAAAAGCAATCATTAACAAAAAATGCAAGTGAGTCCTAAACAAGTAATTAAAATGCTTCTCGGAAGCACTTCAAAGTGTTTATGCAACACAAAAAAACATTTATTTAAAAATGTTTTCAATCATTATAAAAACACTACTAAACGAGTAATAAATTATCTAAATGGATTAGTGATCCTTGTTTTCCGTGTATACTCACCGTATTTCGTTATACTATATACAAGCATAAACATAATAAATATCTAATAGCTTAATGGCGGAAGTATCAACAATTTTTTAAGTAGAGTTGTACTTGCAACATCATTTTAGAAACTTAGACTAACGACAATAAATCATCGTAAAAATGATTATCAATTAATAGTATTTACATTAACAACTGATAATCATTTACGCATTAGCAAACACTCTCCTAACATTTCTCTTCTATCAAATTTGCTCTTAAAGTCACATTGACTGCCTTAAATGTAAGAGAAATAACAAAAAATGGAAAACCAAAATCAAACATTGGATTCGGGAATTCAAGGCCACATGGTCTTTTATTCAGGCATTCATAATTCCACAAGCTCAAGTTCACATGAATTCCACAACCCATGAAAACCACACAGGACTGTCTCTCCTTCATAGGAGTCATCACCTGTCCCACGTTGGATCCAGCGACTTGGTCATGTTGACTCAGATTCCTTGGCTTTCTAGAACCACAACCATGGACTCACCTTCGCCTGACTACATCTCCCATGCACCCCCTCTGTTTGAAATCCACTTTTTTCAACTTTTAACGGCCCAATTGTCAGGAGGAAAACTGGGGTTTCGTTTGAAATATTCAAAACGTTGCGTGCGGGAAATGTCAACTTTCCCATCCCACACTGAGCCTGAGCCACCATTAAAGGCAACAACAGAAATAAATGAACGAAGAACTTACTTATACCGAATCCATTACAATAAGGTGGTTTAAAAAATAACGCAGTATTATGTGTCTTAATTTACTTTTATACCAATGCATTATTGGCCTAGAAAATTTATAGTAACATTTTTATAGAATGACGCTGGTTGTAATTTTCAATAAAAATTGGAACTTTGGGAATATTTTTTTCCTTTTCGAAAGATTAAACTTTATTAAATACGAATTGAGACAATAGAGACATATCATAGTATATACAAGTGAAATTGGTTACAAGAACAAAGAAAACCAACCTTGATTTGATATAGAAACAAAGAAAACCAACCTTGATTTGATATAGAAACTAGACCGCGGTATATAAACATCTAGGACATGCTTACTTAACACGAATGAGTATACAAGTTACTTCTCATATTTACTATATGTTTTGTTTATAATACTGTTATTTATACAACCTATTTTACTTTTTACACTCTTATTAATTTTTATCGATTAATTTATTTTAATTCATCCAATTTGATCTGAAAAGTAAAAAAGAATGTGCAAGTAATAGCACCTCCCTTAGTTTAATCAAAAGTTTACACTTGTGTTGATTTCCTATTTATCAATCAATTAATCAATCATTGTATCGAAATACTATAAAAATTGTCCGAAAGTGTGCTTAGGTGTCGGAGGCAGACACAGAGAAAGGTCGCACGCTCACAACAACTGCCAAGCGGAAGGAAAGGGAAGGCAAATCCATAAATGAAAACCCATCTTCTTTGAGAGAGAGAGAGAGAGAGAGAGAGAGAGAGTTTGACTCTTGAAACTTGAAAGTTGGAAACTTTGTCATGCCCATATCAATCTAAAGACACGCCAAATCCGGGCCAGCTTTCACGGTTTCTCCTCCACCTCAACACCTCCTTCTTCTGCTCGTCTTTCTTTAAGCATTTGGACTCAAAATCTCATCTGGGGATTCGGCAGTTTTCTTTTCCAAGCCATCGGGGTATTGCAGTTCTTGGTAAGGTTTTTTTTTTCCCATTAATTTTTGTGTTTTTAATTTAAATGTGGTGGTTTTTAGTTGGGAGAGTGCAATTTTGGTTATTGTTGAATTGGGTTTTGGAGTATGCAATTTGTACTGTTAAATTTCCATTTCCTGGAAGTGCTTTTGTAAAAATGAACTGAAGAATGCCATGAAATTTGAAAAGTAGCAAAGCAGCTTCTGAATTTTGCTTCTGAGTTTTTCCACTTTTTGTTGCATCTGACCTGGAAATAATCACTACCAATCTTGTTTTCTTCCCCTTTTCAATCATTTATTTTTGCAGGGATCATCACTGTGCATATTAGTTTTTAGGGATTCTCAAAAGCATATGGAAGTTGTTTGATCTGATAATTTTACCTCTCTGATAAATCATGTGAAGCACAAGACTTGTATATTCTTTTTTAGGCTTCATGCTGACAAAACAAGCCAACTACTTTTACAGTCTACTCTTTGTGCAAATTTTCTTGCTTTCCAAGCGGCACGAAGGGTTTGTTCTTCCGGTTTTCTTCGCACGCAATTTTGGCATTTTTTACTTCTTTTGATAGGTTTTGTTTCTCAAGTAAACTACTTTTTCTCCAATTACTTCTGTTAATAGTTTTGGTAGGTTTTGTTGTGAATAGGAAGTACCATGGTAACGGCAACTGCTATGGAATCATTGCTTATAACTTCCGTTGGAGAAAGATCTCATTGACCATGCTAAATTTGGAACAGCCCGTATTATCTGTCATCATCTCTTAGAGAATTTAAGATACTTGGTGTATGTTTAGGTGTGGAGTTGTAATGAATCAAGAGGTGTTCTACTAAACAAGGAATTGGATCTCATTGCTTCATTTGCCAGTTTAAAAGATGGGATTTTGGGCTTTAAACAATTCACAATTCTGTTCTGAAGTTTTCCAAGTAGGATATCGTATCCCTTTCTCAACCGCAACCCTCCCTCAAACTCTTCCGAATGCGTGAGAGTTTATGTTTTTTCACTTGCCTAAAGTTTAATTCAATGCTATTATATGGCTTTCTTGAAACTGTAGATTGGCATCTTTATTTCATGCCTTTTTTTCTGACAAATACCTTGCTTTCCATTACACCAACTGCATGCATTTCGTTAAAAGAAAAGTTATGCAGAACGCTAAACTTTTTAATGGGGGATGACAGGGTATTTTAATTGATACTTGTGGAATGTGACACAATTGGGGAAAAAGACTGATATTGATCCCAATCTGAGAGTACCAGCATTGACGTTTGAGGAAGAAACATGTCTCCTGGAGGTCGCTTCTTTGAGGATGTGGCCGAGTCTCGTGTGGCATTTGCAGATTCTGATGTTGCAACTTCCACTGCTGATCTAAGGGCTTCTCCTTTCAGAAAAGCAGCCCGTGGTTTGATTGGAAATCCTGGAATGCCACCAAATAGCAATGTGCACGACCTACTCGAGTGTCCTGTTTGCATGAATTTAATGTGTCCTCCAATTCACCAGGTAAGTTTTAGTATTTGTTTAAATTTGAATGATCATGAGGATTCACTTCTTTTTTCTTAATATCAATACGTATTTTCGTTTTGGTAGAAAGTGAAGAGAAATCGTGAAATTGATGCTAATAGGGTTTGAAGCATCTGGTATTACTATAAAGTTACACACTTGAAATTTAAAATTCATTGTGCCGCCACAACTATATACAACTCACAAAATATTCACAAAGTTGTTAATCATAAAAACTTGATCTCCTAAAAAATTGGATTTCTTAAGAAATGCTTACTCATCAAATATGAAGGATCAATTGAGAAATACCGTCACACAACATCTAGCATGATGATTGTATGCACACCATCCTATTTTGTACATCATTTTCAGATTGGATTGCATGCATACAGGTCTAATATACATATTCTAAGTTGTAATTTTATCGAAATGAGAACTTATTGAAGCTTATATTGTAGTGTCCAAATGGCCATACTCTCTGCTCGAGCTGTAAGGTTAGAGTGCACAACTGTTGCCCCACTTGCCGGAATGAACTTGGAAATATAAGGTGCTTGGCACTGGAGAAAGTAGCAGAGTCGCTGGATCTTCCTTGTAGACACCAAATTTATGGTTGCCAAGATATATTCCCATACTACAGCAAGCTAAAGCACGAGAAAACCTGTAAATATCGCCCGTACTGCTGCCCTTATGCTGGAGCTGAATGTTCTGTCACTGGAGATATCCAATCCCTTATGATGCATCTTAAAAATGATCACAAGGTCGACATGCATGACGGGAGTACTTTCAACCATAGATATGTCAAATCCAATCCGCAAGAAGTTGAAAATGCTACATGGATGTTGACAGTATGTTTCTCTCTCCCTCTCTCTCTCTCTCTATATATATATATATATATACATCTCCTACAAAGTACGGACACACGAATTGCATTTCTATACCCTGCATCTTTTAAGCACTACTTAAACACTTGATACAGTTTTTGTTTTTGGTTATCTGTCGAAGTGCCTTCATTGATTGCAGTGCGGGAAATTCAACTGTTTAATTAAAAGCTACCCCTTTGTGGGAAATTCATGGGGCCAATGTCGGACCATCAAAAGACCTACTGAGATAGCTTAATTTGTAGTTCCCCGCTTTCTTAATCCCTAATTGCTGACTTTCGTGTTTTTCTTTCTCTATGACTTCTCCGCTTCACTTCTTTAATTCTGAGTAGAAACAGGGGTATAAACTTTGCAGTCTTAGAAATATCTTTGAAATGGCTGCCTAATCTATAGTCAAATTTCATTCCCTTTCGCCCTTATCGGCAAACTTTGATCCTATTTGTTTGATTGTTTCCTTTTCCTCAGTAACTGGTTATGCATCCTGTTCATATATACACTAGTAGGCAACAATATCTCTTTTCAGTTTTACATGAACGTCATCCGGTTCTTTTGTGAAAGTATATATCTTGAAGTTTTTAAGACATCTTTCCGTATTAAAAAAAAATAAAAAATCTCTTTTATGTACTTGTTTAGCATTGAACAGTAAGAACACAAAATCGGTCTTCTCATATTTGGTTGCGTTCAACCTCCACCAATGTATTCAAACCACTCTCTGATTTTGAATGTAGTGCAGATTTTCAACTGTTTTGGCCGTCAGTTTTGCTTGCATTTTGAGGCCTTCCACATTGGAACTGCACCTGTTTACATGGCCTTCCTAAGGTTTATGGGTGACGATGATGAGGCGAAGCAATTCACTTATAGTCTTGAAGTTAGTGGCAGTGGCAGAAAGCTTACATGGCAAGGAATTCCCCGGAGTATCCGAGATAGCCACCGAAAGGTCCGTGACAGTCAAGACGGATTAATCATTCAGAGGAACCTAGCACTCTTCTTTTCGGGTGGCAATAGGGAGGAGCTGAAGCTGAAAGTCGCCGGACGTATATGGAAAGAACACTGAGATAAAGAAGCTAGAAAACTTGTTCAAAGATATTGTAACCTTGTTACTGTGAAAAATAAAAGGTTGGAAGGAAATGAGGGAGCTCTATGTGAAAGGCTGGATATGTATGTTGCCTGATAATGTTAATTTAAGATCTCTTTTATTGTGTCTTGATATGAATCTCCTGTGTTTTGCTAGCGGCGCAAAATGCAACCAACTTGTAGCTTAAATTGTTATGAGCATTTACCGTTGCACAAGAATCTGCAAAGTTCCTTTGATCAAGTAACAAAAAAAACGGCAGGGATTTCATTCAGGTAAGTTTTAATCGAGGTATGCTCTAAAGTATATTTCCGTATTCAATGCATGCAGATAAGTCTTGATGAACGTGGAAAAAGATCAAATCTTGATAAACGTGGAAAAAGAAGTTTACTTGAGTCATGGTCCAAGTATTCTCTATGACTTCAAACATAATATACATTTGACTTAATCGTATAAAGATTCATTTTGACCTCCCCGACTACACGCCCAAAATACCGCACCAAGATATTTTGGTTGCCCAACCCTTTATACACAGGCTCGAACACAAGAATTTCTCCACACTTAGCTCCTCCCTCTTAAAGAACATTAACAAACGAAGTCTTATCTCACTAAGTGAGCTTGTATAATCTTAGAGCGCTATTGCACCAACTTTTTTGTTAGTTACAAGTACTGATTCATGTCTTTTCTTAAAATCTTTTTTCAAGTCTTATTGTCTTTCTCTCTCCCTCTTGGCACGAGTCTCTATCTGTTAACAATATTTTTTTAACAAGAGCTCTATAGTATGTGTAGGTCTTTGAATTATATGTTCGAATCAATCAGCTAAATTGATTTTCTCTCATTCTATCTTTAATTACGACTACTCATATTTTACCTCGTTTTTAATCTTGTCATTTCACACATTCACCAAAATATTCTCATCCGCTACACTTAGCCCCTCCCCATTAAAGAAAAATATGTACAACAAACTAGAAGTACTCGGAAAATCTTACCTTCCAATTACAAGCTTTGATTTCTCAACCGTGTCGTTTGATGAAATACCAAAGCGCAAAATTCCCAAGTAACCATTTACCATAATAATAAAAAAAATGTTAAGCATTTAAATGACGGCGTGAGTTTTAATTTAACAACTAATTTAACAAATGTATAGTTTGAAACAACAACAAAAATAATAAATAAAAACCCCAAAATCCACCGCGTATTACACAAAACTCGGCGGTGCGCCGGTGACCTCATCCGCTTAAACCCTAAACCTTACAAACTTCTCTCCTCTCTCTCTCTCTCCTCCATCCCATGATCAAAGAAAGAAATGCTACTGATAGCTCGAACTCACTCTCTCTCTAAGCTCAAACCCCTCCTTTCTCTCTCTTTCCTCGCCCAATCCTTCCCATCCCAAACCCCACTTTCAAATTTCACTTCAATCCCAAAACCCCATTTCCCAAGTCCCACAAATTCTCAGCCTTTACCATTCTCCGCAATTTTCTTCAACCCATTTTCTTCGTCTCAATTTTTGCCCTTGAACCGCGAAGGAAATTACGATGAAACCACCGCCTCAGCTCGCCATGTCTGCCGTGGGTGTGGAGTTCACATGCAGGATTCCGACCCCAAACACCCGGGATTCTTCCTCAAGCCCTCGAAGAAGGATCCGAGGACATATCGATTGGGGACCCATCTCGAGCACGTTGGGCAAGTGCCGGATTTCAACGATTCCCTCAAAAGGGGTGTGATAATCGAACCCGAAAACTTGAGCTCTGAGGCCGATTTGGTGGGAGTCAAGGCCGAAAAGCCTGTGGTCTGCGCACGGTGTCACTCTCTGAGGCATTACGGGAAGGTGAAGGATCCGACGGTGGAGAACTTGCTACCGGATTTCGATTTTGATCATACCGTTGGGAGGAAGTTGGCTTTGACGTCTGGGACCCGATCGGTTGTGCTAATGGTGGTGGATGCTGCAGACTTCGATGGGTCATTTCCGAAAAAGGTTGCGAAGTTGGTTTCGGATACAATCGAGGAGCATTCCACTGCTTGGAAACAGGGGAAGTCAGGGAATGTGCCGAGAGTAGTGCTTGTGGTGACAAAGATTGATCTTTTGCCAAGTTCATTGTCGCCCACAAGGTTAGAGCATTGGGTTAGGACTAGAGCAAGGGAGGGCGGAGCAAGTAAGATAACGAGTGTACATTTGGTGAGTTCTGTGAGGGATTGGGGTTTGAAGAATCTTGTTGATGATGTTGCTAGCTTGGCAGGACCAAGAGGGAATGTGTGGGCAATAGGGGCGCAGAATGCCGGGAAGAGTACGCTGATAAACGCAATAGGGAAGTATGTTGGAGGGAAGATTACACATCTGACAGAAGCGCCTGTGCCCGGAACAACACTGGGAATTGTTAGAGTGGAAGGTGTTCTTCCTGGTCATACCAAGTTGTTTGATACTCCCGGGCTTTTGAATCCTCATCAAATTACAACTAGGTTGACAAGAGAGGAACAGAGTCTTGTAAACATAAGCAAGGAATTGAAGCCAAGGACGTACAGAATCAAGGTAAGCTTACTTGAGCATCAAGCACCTTACAGTGTTTTTTTGTGTATTTGGTTATTAGAAACCTTTGAATAAACTGTGCTGTAGTACTCATTGTAAACTCGCAGTAATGTGTTTCTCCCAGTGCAAATAATTCAATAACACAAAGCATGTTTATGGATTGAATCTAAAAGCTCAAGTTTTGTTCGTATTGCTAAGCACCCATTGCTTCAATTGTTTGAGTATGATGCCTTTTTCTGTTTTGCTGGTCGAGGAAAACTCAAGAGGTGTCTTCAATTGTTTTAAGTATTGGATGTTCATTTACCACTGACTAGTACTTCTGCTTCTGTTTTTGTGTGTGTGTGTGTAAAACTCTGCTTTGCTACTTTTTGGATTCTGTTAAAACGCATAGTTCATTGTCGATCTCAGAATATCGTTCTTGCAAATTTAGATTCCATGTGATTACTTAATATTTTTTCCATTTATCATAGCTCATTTTTCTTGTCCTTTGGTTGTTACAGGATGGCTATTCAGTTCATATTGCTGGGCTTACGAGGCTGGATATAGAAGAATCATCAGTAGATTCTGTTTATGTTACGGCATGGGCATCTCCTCATCTGCCGCTACACATGGGAAAAACCGAAAATGCCTGCACAATGGTAGAGGAACATTTTGGTCGCCAATTACAGGTATTAGCACTAGGTTACGAGTGATAATTCTACAAATTCTTGGTTTCTAGTCTAGTAGTCATTAGTCTTATTGATTTTCAACATGAGAGATTTGAATTCACAAATACTAATAAGCACATCACATACATATATATATATATATATGTAATACCAGTCTGTTTGCTGATTCTTTTTTATTTCTAAATTCAGGGTATAATTTTTCAGTTTTCCTGAATAATATAAATTTGTTGAGAATCAAGAGATTTGTGTAGGCTTCGGGCTTCCTAACAGCATTAAATCTTGTGCCTAGTTATGATGCTTGAAATTCCATCTTTAGATACAAGGCTATGATAAAAGATGAGGTGTGCTCTCCACACACTCCTTTTTACTTCTCACACACCCTTCTAATTTTCGGCTATCGGATCGGATGCATTGAAGAAGATCAAATGACATAAATTAACACAGGGTGTGTGAGAAGTAAAAAGGAGTGTATGGATAGCTCACCCCTAAAGATATGCTTATCATTAAATCTTTCTGGGGAACGCATGATATAGTTGTATATTTAGTAGGTGTAGTTCTGATGCCAAAATGAACTTCCCATTGTTTCAGCCACCAATTGGAGAGAATAGAGTGAAGGAGCTTGGGCAGTGGGTGAGAAAGGAATTTCGAATCAGTGGAAACAGTTGGGATTCAAGTTCTGTGGATATTGCTGCTGCAGGTCTTGGTTGGTTTGCTGTTGGACTTAAAGGAGAGGCGGTTGTGAGTGTTTGGACATACGATGGTATTGACGTTGTTCTTCGCAATGCATTGCTTCCTCATAGATCAGACAATTTTGAAGTTGCTGGGTTTACCGTCTCTAAGATCGTTTCCAAGGCTGACCAAGCTTCAAATAAGCCACAACACAAAAATGAGAAGAGGAAACAAAGCGACCAGAAGGAATCTGTTACGTGCTGATTCGGTACTTAATTCCTAACTTACCACCCAAAGCGGCTCAACTTATTTTGACGACTGGAAGTGTTAGCGAGTAAAAGAGAAAGTTCTTATGAAAATGGAAAACCGGAGTTGTGACAATTTACAGTTGATAAACTACCGGTGAGGAATATTTCAGTAAGCAACGTCAACCTTTTATAGGAATGAAAAGGGTAGGCATCTTCTTGAGCCACCGACGAAACTGTTGATTCTTTCTCCGACCATGGAAGGGGTGGATGTTCCATATTGGGATGATCTTTCTGCAGTATTGATATTTAAGAATGACAACTCAAAGGCGGCGTTTCTTTTACAGGCCTCAAAACTACGGTGGAAGACGGCTTGCAAAGGCTTTTGTGACTCAAAAAGTATATGAGCCTTGTGTTGAATTTCTTATTCATTGTTCTTCTCTCTGTAAATTGCAAGTCTGAAGAGCTGAGTTTGATCAGTTTACAGCTGTTCTGGTATGAAGCTTTATCATGATTTTGTACTGGCTTTTCATAATTTTGGCAAAAGGGCCAGAATTTAATGGCTTGAAGACGGACAGCTTGTTGGCATCAAACTTTTTGTATATTTCGTACTGTAATCCTCAAAATTATTTTCTTCTCCTTATTGCCTAATTGCACCAATAATTTCTTCTTAAGTTAAAACAAGCACAAATTTTTGCACAACTCAACACGAATATGTTCAGTTAGCCGACTTCGCATATTGACCTTCTTTGCATAGATAATGTGCATAATTAAGGTTTAGCCTCAGTACATAAATGTTTTTGCTGGGTTTTAGGATCAGTCGCTCGTGCATTTGTGGGTTGATGTGTACAGTTGATGCTTCATCCTAACACATCAACGACTCACAATCAATCATCACGAGCATAAACGTTTCACAGTCACACAAATTGAACTTTCTTGATGCGAATTTGTGAAACTACGAGATTAAATAACTTTCGCCTCAAAACAAAGCTCCTGCATCGTTCACCTTCGCCTCAAAAGAAAATGAAACAAAACAAAATTAGCAGACAGAGGGACTCAAAATTTGCAGCCAAAATCTTTCTGCAAGCCATTAACTGAGAAGAAATCCTTCGAGATCTACAACGAGTGGTTTGCAACTTAAAAGAGGAGAAACTACGATTTCGGAAATCACTTCCCCAAAAAAAAAGTCACAAGAAACAGTAGTACTTACATAACTTTATGAACTGCAAAATATAACTGGGGAAAAAAAGATAAGTAGTACATACTAGTAGCATGCATTGAAACAAAAGGAACAAAATTCTCTAGCTAGTACTGTAAACTCGGACTGTACCAACTCACTGCCCAAGTGCACTCAGTTCCAATACTATCATAAAAATTTTTGGATCTTCCAAATTTCCGGCCATCTAAGTAGAAAGGATGAGAAAAATCACACATAATGGTTACATTCCCAACACGAAGCATCTGGTCGCGGCCAATTCCTCCTAACTCCACAAAATAAATGCAGTTCGCTTCCGACCCGTTAGAATTACTCACTGGAAAGGAAAAGGAACAGCCTCGGCTTGTTACAAATAATATTTGATTTCCCAAACTCTGTACCTCGATAAAGCTTTCGCCATTCTCCTGATCGATCTTGTAAACTAGAAAATCATGAGTCCTCGTCCAGGATTTCAAATGGGTTCTCATTTGATCCTTAATCTGACGGATCAACAAGACTTCGTTGCTGGTTGGTGATTCTATCAAATATGACTCGTCTTTGACCTCGACGTCCAAAGAGTCACCTTCACCCCTGCAATCGTATGAACCCTTTCGTGATTTTTCTTTGTCATAAACCAACTTCAATTCCAGCTCATCACCATCTCCAAGGCGTAATGTGCGAGTTACAACGTGTCCGGACTCACTGTTTTCGACAGTGTTTTCGACTAAGGCATATAGCATGCCACAAGACGAAAACAGTAGGCATGAAGGATGCGTTTTTCTATCCCACATCTGAGATATGCTCCAACCTTTTTTTGGCCTGCACACACCAATTTCCCCAGAAGAAAAAATTGCTGCCACCGTACATTCTGATAGATTTGAACTCGATAGTGCAATTTTGTCAACAAATCGGTCGGCTTTTCCACCAAATTTCTTGAAATGTGGGATTCTTCTCAAGGAAGGAAGTTCGTGTTTGGCTCCTGAAATAGGGTTGAGTAGAAATACTTCAGAGTGTTCTTCATTGACCATTATCAACCAACCTTTGGAGGAACTATGAAAGCACCCTTGATTTCGCTTAGGCAACCCTAGCTTGATAACTTTACCTTCAGGTGGGATGGAGAACTCTAAGTAACTGGAATTCGGTTGAATTCCAAATAATAACCAGCCTGCTTCAGATGGGCCTACTAACCATGGGAATGGCGGAGCACTGCGGATAATTTGCATAACAATCATTCTCCAGTACTTGCAGAGGATGCTTAAGCGAATCCGATCAAGTAAGTTGAGGCGTTGTACGATATTCGCCATGATATCCAAAGGTGGTCTCTGCCA
This sequence comes from Crataegus laevigata, assembly GCA_963580275.1. Taxonomy (NCBI): domain Eukaryota; kingdom Viridiplantae; phylum Streptophyta; class Magnoliopsida; order Rosales; family Rosaceae; genus Crataegus; species Crataegus laevigata. The sequence continues at coordinate 37,616,227 of OY756946.1, read as the reverse complement.
ACACCCATCTACAACTAACCATAGCCATGCCAATCGATCAGTTCTAATCCATGAACAACAAAAACAATTCCAAAAATCCAAGTTTCAAAAGAAACAAAAAGAGCAATCGAATTACCTTCAACCTCGTCGACGCTGTTATTCTTCTTCTCCAAGCCCTGCATGCCGATCTCCTTCTCCTCGGCGACGTTGAGAGCGGGGCACGCATCGTCGGGGAGAGCCAAGTCCACGTTCGTCTCCTTCGGCGCCAGCATCTCTTAGTCCTCGTCTATTTTCTCGATAGCGCCAGATAATTCCGACGAGTATTATAGAACGAGTGGGTGAGGAAGACGAGGGTTCTATATATGGTGTGATTTTTGTGAGTTCAGGTTCTAGGTTTCATATCTAATGTTTTCCATGACCCAGCTCCCAAAATCTAGTCATGAACCCTAATTCCTGATAGGATTGTGATTAGCTTGATCACGAAGAGAAATTAGTAATTTGAATGAGCTGTTTCTAATTAGCTATTAGCTTTATGTGTAAAGGCCAGCTGGCTGCCTGCCAGTGTGGTAGAAAAGAATATATAGACCAAATGTGGTTTTAGAAGAGGATGGAGCCTAGTTGCGGTGGCAACTAGAGCCAAAGCAATCCCTCCTCACCCAAGTTCGATCCCCCCCCCCCCAAAATCCTAACTAATGATAAAAAAAAAAAAAAAAAAATGTGGTTTTAGAAAGGACGGTCATTTTGATAAAAAAACAAATATATATATCCAAAAAACAATTGCTGCTCTCTCTCTCTATCTTCATCCTCCATATCTGCCCCTTTTGCTTGGCTACTTGCAGGTCCGAGTGAAGGTCCTGAGGTTTGGTCTTATCATTTGGTATCATCCTCTTGATCCTGCATCTTCCTCTTGTATGCCCCGCCACACCTCTAACTCCCGCATGTCGGACGTGGACTCGCGCCTCTCCGCCGTGGAAGCTGCTCTGGAAGCTCTTCCTCAGCTGATCCAGTCTTCCGCCACGACGTCGGACGCTCGCCTGACTTCCATGGAAACGAAATTCTCCCTTCTCCTGGAGCATCTCCATCGTGACCCCGGATCTCAGGGCGGCGCTGGGTCTTCTGCAGCTCATCCTCCTCCGGGGCCAGATCCAACGATGCCTCCCCCACTCGTTACCGATGAGGGCGATTTCCGTTGCTTAGAGACTCCCCGTTTTCCACGCCGTGATTCCTTCGACGGTGGCGAGTTCGCTCAGCGCCTTCCCTGGTCGCCTCGCCTGGATTTTCCCCGATTTTCAGACGGTGAGGATCCTTCTGCTTGGATCTATAAGGCGGAGCAGTATTTTGCCTACTATCACACTCCAGATCACCAGAAAGTCATGACGGCTTCTTTTCACTTCGAGAATGAGCCCCTGCAGTGGTTCCGTTGGCACGATTGCATTCATTCCACTCCCACTTGGGGTGAATTTACCTCTGCCCTGTGCCAGGAGTTTGGGCCCCCCGATTTTGAGGACTGCACTGAATCATTGTTCAAACTTCGGCAAACCGGTACAGTCTGTGATTATATTGTTGAATTTCGTCGCCTGGCCAATCGTACGTCTGATGTCGGCCCTCTCTTATTGAAGAGTTGTTTTCTGGGTGGTCTTAAACAAGAATTACGTTATGATGTGAAGTTGCTTCGCCCTAATTCGGTTCATGAAGCCATATCCATTGCTGCCCAATTGGATGCTAAGATCACTGAATTGAAACAGTATTCTTCCAAACCCACTCCATTAGCCAAACCTACTCTTGCCTTACCTCCACCTCCCATGGCTCGTCCACGCCCTCATCCTCACCCCCTGCCCTATAAAAAACTCACACCCGCGGAGGTACAACGGAAGAAGGATAAGGGGGAGTGTTGGTTTTGCGAGGACAAATGGATTCCTGGGCATAAGTGCTTGCATAAACAGCTTTTGATGCTTGATGTCTCTGATGAATTGGAAGTCGAGGAGGAACAATTGGAATTGCTCGAATCTGAGTTGCAGAGCATGTCACTTAGTGCTTGTGCTTTCTATGGGTCCACAGCTAAACACTTGTTCAAGACCATGAAAATTGATGGGATCCTCAACAACTTGGCAGTCACCATTCTTTTGGATTCAGGCAGCACCCACAATTTTGTGGATTGTCGGTTAGTGAAAAAATATGGTTGGCAGCTTCAATCTACCACATCTTTTGAGGTGACAATCGCAGATGGGGGAAAGGTGCGTGGTCAAGGTTGTTGTCCACATGTGCCCATGGAGGTGGGTGGGTACAAGTGCACCACTGATTTGTTTGCCTTACCATTAGGTGGTTGTGATGTGGTATTGGGGGTCCAGTGGTTATCATCAATAAGTCCCGTGCTCTGGGACTTTCAGCAACTCACTATGGAGTTCTCGGTGGGCCAGTCCACTTACAAGCTCACGCAGTCTACAGCCCCACTTCCTTCTTCCCAGTTACAAGCCATCAATATATGTTCTCTTGACAAGGAATTGTACAACTCTACTTTGGGCGTTCTCCTCTACTCTTTGGAGGGCAGCACGCTCGAAGCTTCTGATTTGAGCCCCCAACAGTTGCATGAGCTACAACGGGTTTTAGGTACTTTTGAGGAAGTCTTCTTGATTCCCACCACATTGCCACCTTCACGAGGTCATGACCATCAAATTCCCTTGATTCCGGGATCAAAACCGCCTAGCATTCGGCCTTATCATTATGGTCCCCTACAAAAAAGTGAAATCGAGAAAGCTGTGCAGGAACTCTTGGATTGTGGTTTTATCAGGCCTAGCCACAGTCCCTTTTCGTTTCCGGTACTGTTAGTCAAAAAGAAAGACGGCTCATGGAGGTTGTGTATGGACTACAGGGAGCTAAACAAAATCACCATCAAGGACAAATACCCTATTCCCTTGATTGATGATCTGTTGGATGAGTTGCATGGTGCCAAATATTTTTCTAAACTGGACTTACGCTCAGGGTACCACCAGATTCGAATGAACACTGCAGACATTGAGAAAACAGCATTCCGGACCCATGAAGGCCATTATGAGTTTTTGGTTATGCCTTTCGGCTTAACCAATGCTCCAGCTACTTTTCAAAGTCTTATGAATGCTATTTTCCGACCCTATTTAAGGCAGTTTATTCTTGTCTTTTTCGATGATATACTCGTATATAGTAAATCATGGGAGGCACACCTGTTACACTTGTCCAAAGTTTTGGAGATTTTGCAGCAACAACGGTTATTCTTGAAGAAGCAAAAATGTTCTTTTGGTCAACATCACGTGGAGTACTTAGGCCATATAGTATCCAGCGACGGTGTCTCCGCTGATCCAGCAAAGATTCAGTCTATTATTGATTGGCCTCCTCCACGCACTGTCAAAGAACTCAGGGGATTTTTAGGCTTGACAAGGTATTACCGCAAATTTATTCCATCTTATGGGAAGATTTGCCATCCTCTGTATCAGTTGACTAAGAAGAATGGGTTCCATTGGTCACAAGAGGCTGAGTTGGCCTTCCAGCAGCTTAAAACAGCCATGACATCGCCTCAACTGCTTGCGCTGCCAGATTTTTCAGTCCCTTTTGTGTTGGAATGTGATGCCTCAGGTGTCGGAATAGGCGCGGTCCTTCAACAAAAAGGCAGGCCAATTGCCTTTACTAGCAAAGCTTTGGGTCCTCGAAACCGAGCTTTATCTACATATGAACGGGAACTGATAACTATTGTTCATGCTACTCAAAAGTGGCAGAACTATCTCCAAGGGCATCATTTTATCATTAAAACAGACCACCAAAGTCTGAAATACTTCCTCAATCACCGAGCCACCACTCATTTTCAGCAAAAATGGGTATCCAAACTCTTAGGATTCGATTACGAAATCCAGTATAAGCATGGGGTGGATAATGTGGTAGCAGATGCTTTATCTAGAGCTTCTGGCTCCAACCTCTCATCTGAAGACACTTTACAAGATCTTGAATGCACAGCCATATCCTACCCCTATTTTGGGTGGTTGGATGATCTCCGGCGACATGTGGAGCAGGATCCATGGATACTACAGAAAAGCAAGGAAGTCAAGGAGCGCCCCACTCCCTGTGCTCTGTCCGACACTTTCTCCAAATACCACCTCGACAATGGCTTCTTGAAGTATAATTCCCGAATGGTCGTCGCACCGGATTCGAGCTGGAGGAAGAGGTTATTTGAGGAGCATCATTGCACTCCCATTGCAGGCCATGAAGGGGTGTTTAAAACCTATCAATGGTTAAAAAGGAGTTTCTACTGGATTGGTATGAAGAAGGATATCAAGCAGTGGGTAGCCGAGTGTCGCATCTGCCAACAAAACAAATACGAGACCATCTCGCCTCCTGGACTTTTACAACCCCTTCCTATTCCCGAAAAGGGTGTGGAGTGACATAAGTATGGACTTCATCACGGGGCTACCTCCCTGCAAGGGTAAATCAGTGATCATGGTTGTGGTTGATAGGTTATCCAAATATTCTCATTTCATTGCACTAGGGCACCCTTACATAGCTAGCCTAGTGGCTCAAGCATTTGTGGAAAATGTGTTTAAACTGCACGGGATGCCTACCACCATTGTTAGTGATAGGGACACTGTCTTCCTGAGTATGTTTTGGAAAGAGTTCTTCAAGCTACAAGGGTCTCAGCTTTGCATGAGCTCCGGATATCATCCCCAAAGTGATGGGCAAAGTGAAGTGGTTAACCGTTGCCTGGAGACTTACTTACTGTGCTTCACAAGCTTCCAACCCAAGAAATGGCTCCAGTGGCTCCCATGGGCTGAATGGAGTTATAATACCTCTTTCCACTCATCCTCCCAATTCACTCCATTTGAGATAGTTTATGGATATCCTCCTCCCCACATTGCTGCATACGAAACGGGGTCTGCCAAACTTGAATCAGTGGAACAGGGATTGATAGCTCGAGATCAAATGTTGTCCATGTTGAAAACAAATCTCTTGGTTGCTCAGAATCGAATGAGGGTTCAGGCAAACAAACATCGGAGTGAAAGGGTATTTGAGGTGGGAGATTTGGTGTACTTGAAGAGTTTTCTATTTTCATATTTTAAACTAATCCCCTATCAGTTACAGTCCTTGGCTATGCATGCTTATCACAAACTACATCCCAAGTACTATGGACCCTTTGAAGTATTGGAGAAAGTAGGGACTGTGGCTTACAAAATTAAACTTCCCCCTGAGTCCAAAATACATCATGTTTTCCATGTGAGCTGTTTAAAGAAGCACTTGGGTGCTCGGGTTGCATCTATTCCCCTGCTTCCTTTGGTGATAGATGAGGGCTTACTCACTCAAGAACCAGAAGAGGTGCTCAACCGAAGACTATACAAGAAAGGCAGTGCAGCTGGAGTTCAACTACTAATCAAGTGGAAGTTCTGTTCAGAGGAAGAGGCCACTTGGGAAGACTATGACTCTTTTACTGCTCGCTTCCCAGAATTCAAGCTGTGAATGGTAACCTTGAGGACAAGGTTGTTTTGGAAGGAGAGGATAATGATAGGATTGTGATTAGCTTGATCACGAAGAGAAATTAGTAATTTGAATGAGCTGTTTCTAATTAGCTATTAGCTTTATGTGTAAAGGCCAGCTGGCTGCCAGTGTGGTAGAAAAGAATATATAGACCAAATGTGGTTTTAGAAAGGACGGTCATTTTGATAAAAAACAAATATATATATCCAAAAAACAATTGCTGCTCTCTCTCTATCTTCATCCTCCATATCTGCCCCTTTTGCTTGGCTACTTGCAGGTCCGAGTGAAGGTCCTGAGGTTTGGTCTTATCAATTCCATCTTTTTATACCAAACCAATAGAGCAGGGGTTAACTCCACATCTGGTCCACATGTATGAGAGATTTTTCAGTGTGACTTGCACAATAAAAAATTTCTCCACATGTAGGTCTCAGAGCCGGCCCTAAGGGTGTGCAAAAGGTGCCACCGAACAGGCCCCCGATTCGGAAGGGCCCCCAAATTTTCATTACATAAATACAGATACATATAAAATAGATTAGATGCAAAAGACAATTACATATGCGGTTCTAGCACTAGCAGTTTAGTTCTTTTACTTTATAGCCCATGAACTGGGTTTGAATCCCTGTGAGATTATTTTGCTATTATATATAACATTAAAAAAATAAAAGGCCTTCATCTAAGTTTTGCACAGGGCCCCTAAATACTCAGGCCGGCCCTGGTAGGTCTATTACGACTCGCGTTTGAGAGATCACACGATGTGGCGGAAGATAATTGGTTTCCTTCTCTCTAGCATCACCTAGAAAGAAAACATAAATACATCTATCCTTAAAAAGGCATTTTAAAACCCTGAATCCCCCGGCTTCTCTTCGTTTTGATGATCTATACTCAACGTATTCTACCTTTTCTCTTTTGTCGAAAATTCTGCTGACAAGTGCGATGCGACATCCGTTGTCTCTTTTAGAAACAGAGGCGGCAACAGGTCTTGATTATGCTTTTCTCCTAATTGCAGCTGTACTCTTGAACGGCACTACTTTTGTTGCTAATCTTTTCGTTTGTCCGTCATCTGGTTGGTTGGTGTCGAAGAAAGGCCCTTGTGCATAAATGGAGTAGTAGTTCCAGTAGTTCCAGGCAGTGCCTATTTGCTTGGAAGATTTTGTCTAATGCGAGTCCTGTCGTGCTCTTGTGACGTGCAAGCACACCTCTCCATTTGATCTGCATTGATGGTTGGCTCAAATCTCAGCTAACGTGCCTCCTTTGTCGTAATTTTGTCTGTACAACATATGACTTTTGTTAATTAACTTTGAGCTTTCCGGTAACCACGATAGCTTCGCTGATCCATTCATGTGCTAGTCAAACTCAAGACATGCTTAGTCGCACCAAAACAAAGAGGGGCACTGTATAGCGATGGCTTGATCTTTGTTTGGTATAGGTTTGTTGTGTCTATCGTCTTTCTGACAGATTTGTAATGATGCATTTGTTTTGTGTGGTAGTGGTATAGGGGTTTAATTGTCTTAGGTGTTTGTGTGAATTTACCTCCAAATCAAGAATTTGGTCACTAGAGTTTATGTATCTATGTTAGAACCGCTTGTAACTATTTGTTCATTGATGGAACCATGCTATCGTTTCTGATCAAATCTCATGCTCAAGGTTAAATCTTGAAAAGGAACATTGGTTGTTACATGTGCGGCAAGCACATTTTTCATTAGGCAAACACATTTTTCATGATTCTTTTAACACAACAATATATTTACATAAGTAGTGTGTGACTAAACTGGTTTCAAACTTGTGATTCATACAAGATTTGAATCTTAAGACCCCTCACTCATTAGTGAATATAAATTGATTATAGAGTGTAATAACTCACTCAGACACTTTTTTTGATATAAAATATATCATACTTTAAACTAATTAAACTTCGAACAAAAATATCCAAATTCAAATGCATTAAAAAGAATGGGGTGTGCTATCCACACACTCCTTTTAACTTCTCACACACCCTTTGTTAATTTTTGTTTGTTGATCTTCTTCAATTCATCCAATTTGACGGCCTAAAATTAGAAAAGTGTGTGAGAAGTAAAGAAAGGTGTGTATATATCATATCCCAAAAAGAATACAACCTCTCTATCCAAACTTTTTAATTTAAGTGAAAGTATAATACAGTATCATTCTTTAATTTTTTCTGGCGAAAAGGACTAAACTAAAGTCTGTATTAATTACTCATAAGTCACAACTATGGTCCTTGGCAGCACATCAAGCCTCTGAAATTCTAATCTAACGGCTCAGATTTCATCTCACCCAAAAGACCACATGTGACAAAACGTTATCCGGGTTATATTTCGGCTCCATCTGGCCCAGTGACCTACTTAGCCCAGAATCATGGAGTCCCAGATAAGAGTTAAAAAGCGCACCCAATCCAAATGCTCCTCAGAACCCAATCGCCATCGCTCTTCATCTTCAACCAATCAACAACCGAAACCAGAGCGCATAAAACCCAAACATTTCAGATCAAACCCACCAAGCAAGATTCGAAATTTGACTTTTTCGACGACCCCACGATGAGTTCCTCATCCAAAACGGCGAGGAAGCTGCAGGTGGCGTCGCCGGTGCCGGCGGACATCGACATTGCCAACTCTGTCGAGCCTCTCCACATCTCTGAGATTGCAAAAGAGCTTAATCTCAGTCCCGATCACTATGATCTTTATGGAAAGTACAAGGCCAAGGTTGGTCATTTGATTCGTTTAGTTACTAACTGGTTAGCGCTCGAGTGCGTCTGTATGTGTAATATGTTCATTTTCTTCATTGGTATATAAACATTTTGAGATTTGATTACTTGGGTTTATTTGATGGGAGATACCAGGCCAAGTTTGGTCATTTGATTCGTTTACTTACTACCTGGTTGGCGCTCGAGCGCTTCTGGATGCGTAATATGTTCATTTTGTTCATTGATTTGGAAAGATTTTGAGTTTTGGATTTGCTGGGTTTGTTTTGTAGGTTTTGTTATCAGTGATTGATGAGCTGAAAGGATATGGAGATGGGTATTATGTGGTGGTTGGAGGGATTACTCCTACCCCTCTTGGAGAAGGCAAGTCGACCACTACTGTTGGACTCTGTCAAGCTTTGGGTGCTTTTCAGGATAAGAAGGTTAATTTGTCTATTTGTTTTCATTTTCGTAACTTTTTTTTTTTTCGGTATCGAAAATTTTGGGCATACGTTGGTTTTCCCTTTTTAAGTTTTCCTTTTATGGGCAGTTGATCTTGAACATTTAACTGAATAATCTAGAAATCTGAATTGAGTTTACACCTCTTTGTTACGAAAATTCTCAAAACAAAAAGAATAAATTCAGAGGTTACATTGATTCTTGCCTTGTGTTATTGATTGCACTTGGTGTTGCTTTAACTTTTTATGTTGAGAAACTGAGGCTAAACGTTAAGGTTGGGGTGTTTAATTGGTGAGGAATGCTCGTATGAAGGAAAGCGTTGCTGAGCATTACACTGACAAGCATTAAAAACAAGATTCGTTGTGATTGTCCTTTGTTATTATGATGTTTTATATGCGTTTTTAACCTTAAATTTAGTTCATTCCGTTTTCCCCTTGTTTCTGTGGGTAGAAGTTAAAAGTTTAGTGGTCTCTAACACGGTCTCTTCTGACCAAGAAGTTATCAAGCTGTTTCGAGGCACAGGCCTTGGCCCCTAGTCCTGTTTACTGCATCTGAAGAGAATTTGTTTTATGAGGAAAAAACTAAACTTTTGGATAAGTTCGAACTTTAGCAGATAATTTTTAACTTCGTTTTCAAAAAGCAAAGTATTTTAAGCTTGTCTTGTATTTGTCTACTTTGTTGTCAAGTTTATATGGAAGACTTAAAACCACAGTAGGTCCTGCAAAAGTAGACACGTGCAGCTTTTCCGTATTACTTCTTGTTACTAATGGAAATTTATATTGTTATGAAGACTTGGATAAATTTTATTTCACATTTGACAGCTATATTTGTATGGTCCTGATCCTGTATTCTCTCCTTTGTGACAATAGGTTGTTACTTGCCTTCGTCAACCATCACAAGGACCAACATTTGGAATCAAAGGGGGTGCAGCAGGTGGTGGTTATAGTCAGGTGATCCCAATGGATGAGTTTAATCTTCACATGACAGGAGATATTCATGCAATAACAGCTGCAAACAATCTTCTGGCTGCTGCCATTGATACTCGGATTTTCCACGAGGCAACCCAATCAGATAAGGCTCTACTGAACCGGTTATGTCCACCAAACAAAGAAGGAAAACGGAATTTCAATGACATCATGTTTAGACGTCTAAAGAAGCTTGGTATCTCCAAGACCACGCCCGAGGAGCTTTCACCTGAAGAAGTTAAGCAATTTGCTAGGCTTGATATTGACCCAGATTCTATCACATGGAGAAGAGTAATGGATATCAATGATCGGTTCTTGAGGAAGATTTCAATTGGCCAAGGCCCTGATGAGAAAGGGATGGTAAGAGAAACAGGATTTGATATTTCAGTTGCCAGTGAAATAATGGCAGTTTTGGCCCTTACAACATCTCTAGCGGATATGAGGGAGAGGCTTGGGAAAATGGTGATTGGAAACAGCAGGGCTGGTGACCCTGTAACTGCCGATGATCTTGGTGTTGGAGGTGCATTAACAGTGCTAATGAAGGATGCTATTAATCCTACATTAATGCAGACTCTTGAGGGAACCCCAGTTCTTGTTCATGCTGGTCCTTTTGCAAACATTGCGCACGGGAATTCCTCTATTGTGGCTGATAAGATTGCACTGAAACTGGTAGGACCAGGTGGGTTTGTAGTCACAGAAGCTGGTTTTGGTGCTGATATTGGTACTGAGAAGTTCATGAACATAAAATGCAGATATAGTGGATTAACACCACAATGTGCAGTTATAGTTGCAACTATAAGGGCCTTGAAAATGCATGGTGGCGGACCTGATGTTGTTGCCGGGAAGCCTCTTAACAAGGCCTATGTAACTGAGGATGTGGCTTTGGTTGAGGCGGGTTGTGTGAATTTGGCCAAGCATATTTCAAACACAAAAGCCTATGGTGTGAATGTTGTTGTTGCTGTGAACAAGTTCTCGACTGATAGTGAAGCAGAACTAAATGCAGTCAGAAATGCAGCATTGGCTGCTGGGGCATATGATGCCATTATTTGCACTCATCACGCCCATGGTGGAAAAGGAGCCGTTAGTCTCTTCATCTCATTAACTGATTAGTTTTCTCTTCTCTTGTTTACCTGCTGTTGGATAGTACTCTTGGAAAATTCTGCTATAATCTCATATTTGTTCCAAGTATTCCATCTTGTGTGTAGCCTTCAACTGCGGTAAATGGTTGTCATAATAAATGAAGTTTACTGTGATCTGCAGGTGGACCTAGGAATTGCAGTTCAGAAAGCCTGCGAGAATGTTACACAACCGCTGAAGTTTTTATATCCTCTGGAGTTTAGTATTAAAGAGAAAATAGAAGCAATAGCCAAGTCATATGGCGCGAGCGGTGTTGAATACTCAGAGCAGGTAAGCTTACGTGCTATTATTCTTCAATTCGGTTGACACTATTTATTCAATCTCTCTTGCTCTCCGATTCATTCATAGATAGACGAGCATTTCCAATGCCAATGATATAACTATTCCTCTTGTTTTTCTCATTAAAGAAAAGAAATATGTACCGTTTGCTGCAAACAGAACAAAAACTTGATTCTTCTACAACCTTTGCAGGATAGACATTTTATTTTCTCTTTTCCCTTTTCTTTTGATACCACTGAATCCAAAGTGTCCTAAACTTTAAACCAGCATAGAGGTTTACTCGACATGCTTATGCTTATTGATACGAGTTTCCTTATTTATGTGAGTAGGCTGAGAAACAAATTGAGATGTACAGCAAGCAAGGGTTTTCTGGTCTGCCCATATGCATGGCGAAAACCCAGTATTCTTTTTCACATAATGCTTCTGAGAAAGGAGCCCCCACGGGATTCATCTTACCAATAAGGGATGTAAGAGCTAGCATTGGAGCTGGATTCATCTATCCTTTGGTGGGAACAATGAGTACAATGCCAGGTCTTCCAACTCGCCCTTGCTTCTATGACATTGATCTTGACACCACAACCGGAAGGGTCATCGGTCTTTCTTGAAGATCGTTCTGCATTTGGCTCTCCATTTACTCACCGAGGCAACTTACCTATACAGTTGTTCAAGCTTCTGTTGTTTGTGCTTTCTTGTTGTGCAAGTTGTCTGTATCACTAGTTATTGATTTTGCAAATAAAGAAATATCTGAGGTTAATAATTATCTTATTGTAATTTTACCCCGGATGAATAGCTTATTGCATGGCAAGAGTTGTTTGAATACAACCGCGCATTGTTGTTTCAATACGTAGTTCAATCTCGTGACAATTGATAATATCAATAAGAAACACTTTGTTTTGTGAAGAATTAAACTACGAAAAAAGAAACCCTGCATGTGTATTGCAATAACAGTTGAACGGAAGTCCGAAGTGCTTTTATTTTTCAGAGAGGTGCTTTAAGTGCTTTTTAACTATAAAATAGTGTTGGAAGACTAATTGTGAACAACTCATAATACAAGCAATAAAGTTAAATTAGCGTGAAGCGTTATCATGCGTTAACTATAACGTAATCATATATCAATCGGAAAAAAACAGACAAACAGAAACGGTTGACTTTCCAAAAATAAAAAATAAATAACAAAAAGAGAACTCTCGAACTTGATCACTGCATGCTTACATCCAAAAATAGCCAATATTACCTAAATAATTAGTTAACTAATTAACCACAATGTTAACAGAAATGTTGTAATATTCTCATAACAATTGAATCAAGGACCAACTCCAAAACTCCGTTGTGTCTTCTCTACCATCTCCTTGTCTCTATTTTGAGACAATTAGGGTGCGTTTGTTGCACCGGACTGTCTCGGACTGGACTAGCTTCAGGGACTAAGCTGTACTGGCTTAGACTAGACTAAGCTGGACTAGCTTAGTGAAGCGTTTGGTGCAGTGTCGGACTAATAAGCAGGATAATTAACAAACTCTAATATGATATTATTTAATTCATAATTATTAATATTTTTTTATCCTATTTTTTATCCCTCTAATCCTTCCTTACCTCCCAATTCTCTTCCTCTTTTTCTCCATCTTTTTCTCCCTTGTCCGTTCCAATCTTTTCTTCAATTTGGTATTTTATATGAAAATTGGTTGTGAAAAGCATCTAGTCCAATGGCTTTCGAATGTGAGTGGTCGAGAAGCAAGGCGAGGAGTAGAAAGGAGGAGAAAAGGGACAGTCTTAGCTAGTCCCATGGTTTTTGAGGGGTTTCACTAAGACCAGCTAGTCCCTGATTTAGTCTCGGCTAGTGAGACTTAGTCTCATTAAACTTAGACCCTGTCAGGAACAAACATGGGACTGGACTAACCCTTAGTCCAGTCCAGTCCAGTACCTTTTAGTGATGGCAAACAAACACCCCCTTAGGGTTTGCAATTAAACCAGACTCGCATCCCTGTCTTCAGTTAGTTTTCATTGTAACTTACAGCACAAGTAATACCTTAACCGAAAACGAAACAATACAAGTTATATAACAATGGCGGATTCTCCTCTGTCAAATTCAATCAGGCATCATTTGCTTGCAAAACCAATATCAGAGTCAGCGACGGCGGTCTGTCCTCGGCCCTCAGTCGCACACATCTCAGATAATCCGGATTCGAACATAACCTTGAGCATCACAAGCCCGCCTTCCATGAAGCACTCATCGCCTACGAAAGCAGAGCCGAAGGCCCCTTTGCTTTCAATCTTGTTCTCCAAAAGAAAATCCATGGCCTTCACTTATGTATTCATGCTTGCCTTCATTGCCTGCACTTTCTTTTTGGTTTTCAGCCCATCTCGCCAAAACGCCCCTCTTCCTCTCCGCTTCAAGAACCTGCTTCATGCCTCCTCCGACTCTTCTTCTCAGGACCCTAATGCACATTTGGAGCTTTCTCGGAGAGACCCTTTTTCCGGGAAACCTAATTTTTCGCCACAGTTTTATGAGATTGCAAGTTTGAAGGGTCATAAGGTGGATAAGCATGAGATTGGTCTCTCTCAATTTCCAGAGAAAAACGAAAGCTCGAAGGGAGATAATAACAATGCTCAATCATCCAACCCCATTCTTTTATTGTCCAACAACACGGAAATTGAATTTTCTGGGAAAATGGAGGGTTCCGGGAGAAGAAACGAGACCAAGGAGCATGCACATTCGCATTCTCCTTCTTAGAAAGATTCAAATGGAAAACGTGGCTCGAAGAAGAAAACTGATAGTAAAAAGGTGTCATCTAAGAAGCAAGGGAAACAAAGTGAGTTGAAGTCCAAGTTGACGAATGGCTGTGACATATTTGATGGAAGATGGGTGAGAGATGATTCGTACCCCCTTTATTCTCCGGGGTCTTGTCCTTGGATCGATGAGCCTTTCGATTGTTTTCTGAATGGAAGGCCAGACAATGGATACGAGAGGTATAGATGGCAACCAAAACGTTGCAATATCCCAAGGTAATTAATTTGCGGACTTTTCTACTTATAATTGGAGTATGCTTTGTTCATACTACGTTTTATTTTCTTTTACTTCTAAACCAAGGCAACCTCTAAGAGTGTTTATACTTCAAGTTGCTCTAAGTTCAAACTGATTTTCGTAATGGCGTGCATTTATATCACATTTGCTACATTGGTTCTGTTAATAAATTTTGTTGGTTTTGTTGTTGTGCAGGTTAAGTGGTGAGAAGATGTTGAGATTGTTGACGGGGAAGCGTCTGGTTTTTGTCGGCAATTCTCTCAACAGGAATATGTGGGAGTCTTTGCTATGTGTTCTTAGAAACTCAGTGGATGATAAGAACAAAGTCTATGAAGTTTCTGGTAGGCAAGAATTTCGCACAGAAGGCTCTTACTCCTTTGTGTTCGAGGTATGACAGTTTTGATTTCATAGCCTCATAATTCTTCCTTCTTGCCTTTTGGCTTTGTTGGTCTTAATATTAAGGAAGTATTTGTTCTTGAATGGATCAATAGGAGTACAATTGTTCTGTGGAGTTCTTTCAATCACGGTTTCTAGTTCAAGAATGGGAGATGCTGGAACCAAGCGGATCAAAGAAGGAAACACTTCGCATTGATTTGATTGAGAGACCCTCTGACAACTACAAAAATGCAGATGTTCTCATCTTCAACACAGGTCACTGGTGGACTCATGAGAAAACTTCCGGCTCCAATTCACTCCATGTCATGGATTTTTGGAAAGTAGTCACTAGGCAGCGAAGTTAAAATATTTATAAATCTTGCAGGAGGGGTTACTATCAAGAGGGTAGCCATATTTATGGTGAACTGAATGTTGACGATGCATTTCGCAAAGCTTTAACGACATGGGCTAAATGGATCGACACCAATGTAAATCCTAAGAAAACTGCTGTTTTCTTCCGGGGCTATTCACCTTCTCACTTTAGGTACATTTTGAAGACATGAAATACTTCACCTTGGTTAACAAACGTATTGCATCTTGCTAATCTTTTTACTCACAGAGGCGGAGCTTGGAATTCTGGAGGGCATTGCCATGGCGAAACAATGCCAACTACCAGCTTGGAATCCACGGAATATGGAGGAGAGTATCCAACAAACATGAAAATCTTTGACTCAGTACTCAAGGGGATGAAGACGCCAGTCAACTATCTGAACATTACAACAATGACTGATTTTAGGAAGGATGCTCATCCATCGATTTACAGAAAGCCAAATTTAACTGAGGAGGAGCAAAAACCGCCTATGATCCAGGATTGCAGTCACTGGTGCCTCCCTGGCGTTCCTGATACATGGAACGAACTTATATATGCTCAACTCCTCAAACGTAACCAGAAACAACATGGACAGAAGAAACAACAAAATCGGAGCGCAACTTAAATATGGAGAAAAAAAAATTCTATAGTGTACATATTTTGTTGGAAAGCTCACCATATGGAGAATATCGAACAAGTATGCTCGATTGTATAGATAGAAACGAAGGATAAGAGCAAAAGTTGTAGTCTTGTAGACGTGTAGTTTGGCAACGAGGTGTGGCAATGTCGTCTAGTGAAAAATTGTGTTTCCAGTTGTGGGATAGAGGTGAGGGAAACAGGATTTAGCCCTTGCGTCCTCTCTGGTGCATTTGAAGGAGAGGCTTGAAAAATTGGTGACCCGAAACAGCGAGTGCCGGTGATCATGGTGGTCACAGAAGCTGGTTTTGGTATTGAGAATAGGGGTGGGCGCGGTTCGGTTTTGGTGCGGTTTTGAGTGAAACCAAACTATTTGGTTCGGTTTGGTGCGGTTTCAAATGGTTTCAGTGTACAATTTGCAATTTAACATATTAATAAGCATTTCCCAATAATAATAGGAAAAAGACATTTGTTATGTAAATAATTAGCATGTTGCATGCAGTTGTAATGTTAAAACATGTTTGTGCAACAAAAGGGTGTTCCTTACAATGTTTTTCATAAAACAAGTTGAATAAATTTGAATTCATTGAACGTGAGCAAAACTTTCATACTAGAATATGTGATATCATGCTTCAAATGAGTGGACTTCATTAGATCATTGTTCAACTCTTGATAACAAAATTAGTCCACCCTTGTATATATATGTGTGTGTGATGGTATAAAATAACAAAGGTCCTTCAAGTTAATAAACGTGTTGATGCACAAAATCAGTGAGGACTTTGGTACAACAGAAAGTGTCAGGTGTGTGACCTTCGCGAGATTGCTTCGGTCACTAGTGCAGATAAATATGTAAAGATATAGAGGCAGGGAAGCAAACACCAGATATACGTGGTTCACCCAGATTGGCTACGTCCACGGAGTAAAGGAGTGCTCATTAATTGTGAAGGGTTCACACAAGTACTTAGGTTTAAGCTCTCGTTTTATGAGTTCTAGTGAATGATTTAGTACAAATGACATTAGGGATTCATTGTGGAAGAATGATCCCTATTTATAGAAGAGAGTTTCTAGCTTTGTTCTGACATTGACACGTGTCATGTTGTGATTGGCCTCTGATGTTGACACGTGTCATGCTGTGATTGGCCTCTGACGTTGACATGTGTTGCGTTGTGATTGGCCTCCTGATTGGAGGGAAACTCTTATGGGTCCTTGACGGTATAATGTTGACCGGTGCTTAATAGTTTTGGGGCTAGTTAAGTATGGTACAAACAATACTCCCCTAAGTTCCCGAGTGAGGGAAGCTTCTCAGTTGGGGACTTGCAAGATCCAAGCTACTGAGTAATCACGAAACTTCTAAGTGCCAAAGTGTGGTATCATCTTCAGTTGCCTCTGTCCCATAGGTAGGAGTGGTATCTTGAACATATGTTAATGCACAAGGTAATGTATCATTTTCACTTAACGCTTACTTGTAGTTTCAAGCTTGGTCAAGTGTGATGCAAACCATATAATAGGAGTCCCCCAAGTCTCTGACTGAGAAGATCTGCCGAAGGAGGTGACAAACAAGGTAAGCAATTAGAGTCTCAAGCAAGCAGTCGCAAATCGGAGGTTTGACTTCGGACTCCAGCTGCTTGTTCTCTTTCTCATTGTCTTGCAGGTTGCATGAAGGATAAGGAGAATCAAATGGAGAAGAGATGATATGAGATACTTTTTATTTTGAAGAAGTACCGGATGAATCGGTACATGCTTTGTTGTACTTGTTGACTTTCTACAGGCTTATTCTTGAACTGGGCTGGAGAGTTTTTTAGTTTCTTCCAAAAGTGCGAGCCGACTCGAGAATTTGAGGGTCAAAACAACTCCATCAAATCTGAGTACATTTGATCCTAATGATATAGGATACTGTTGCTCTTCGGCGATGGTGCCAGCGAAAGGTTGTTGAGGCTTCTCGAGTTCTTCGGATGAGGCAGTGATGCCTAGCTTGATTTTGACTTAGACTTCTCCTTCTAGATTATGTGGTTCTGTAGGAAGGGCGTCATGTCGTAGTGACCTATTCCAGCTCATCGTTGACCCTTCTGCTTCAATCTTTTGCATAGCTGAAGTGGTGTGTACTATTTACATTTGAATGGTCCTTCAGAACATTACTTCTTAGTGACTCATCCATGCTTGGCAGCTTCAATGTAAAGAGCCAATATTTGATCAATTCTCATGGGGTATTTGCCAGAGGAATTCATGACCTTGAAAACAGTTAAGGATGAGTACTGGAGAGCAATGCTAATGAAGCAATCAATTCCAGATCGAAATTCTGACTTCAGGTTTCAACTGATTGCTCTTTTTCTCCTTGTCATGTAGGTGAGAACAAGGACAAAGACAAGGACAGGGATAAAGTATGATATGGGATACTCTTGCTTTCGACCCTGATGATATGAGGTACTCTTGCTCTAGTGTGGCTTGTTTGCAGAGATATTATCGGGGGGAAAGAAAGCTGAGTATTTCGAGAGGCTTTGTTGGGAGTGCCCTCTCAGATGTGAGGAAGGGTTGAGCATTTCTTGCAGGTCTACCTGGCTGTGGAAGATGGAGGTCGACATATATAGGAATTTCTCCAACAATAAGTGGTAATACTGTTCTTTTACCTTTCTCGGTCATAGCAATGTAGTGGGAGTTGCAAGGTTCACGTGTTGTCGGATATCTTTGGCAAAGTGGTCCGTGGTATCCGTAAAGTTGATGTTGCGTGTGAAGAGTGTCGAGACATTTTATCCAGGAAAACCTGGCTCTTGAAATCTGGAGAATGTTGTCTCTTCAATTTTTGAACAAGCAGATTTGTTGAAGGTCTGGCTCTTCGAAATCAGTGAGAGTGATGTCTCTTCGATTTTTGAACACGTAGATTTTTGTTGAAGATGCATTCTCGGGGATGATGAAAAAGTAGGCCTTTCCCAAGCTTGCTTTGCCATGGAGGATGGAAATCGACATATACAGGGGTTTCCCATTTAACAAGTAGTGGTGTCCTTTGTTTGCCCTTGTGGGTAATAGTATGGTAGCTGGCAGTTCAAAATTTGTGTGTCTTAACTTTGTCAGAGATCTTTGCCCAAGTTATTCGTGGTATCCGAGGAGCTGATTTTGCGTGTGGGGATTGCCAAAATTTTTTATCTATGAGGACCTGGCTCTCGGAATTCAGAGTATGGTGCTTTTTTGATTTTTGAACATGTGGTCCTGTTGCCCTTCCTTTTATAGGGGTCTCAATTGTGTTTAAGAAGTACATTTGGAGAGCTACTTCTTGTAGAAATTCCCCCTCATTTTCGTACTTCTGAGATTTATTGTGCCTTATTTTTCCTTCATCATTTCTGTAAATGGCTTGCCCATTTGACCACCATTTTGATTTGAATGTTGTGGAAGAGGCATCCATGTCTTCTCAAGACAACATATGGCATTCATCCTTCTTATCCCCTACTGGTCCTCTTACCATTGGGGACTCTGTGATGGAGGATTATATGACTGCTACTATAGTGGCCAGGAATCTTCTCACCCTCAAAGATAATAAGATACTCTCCAAACAGTCCGATGAGTTGACTATTTAGGATTCTCTGGCTTTTAGTGTTCAGTGTGTGGCTTCTGTGTCTAATATGTGCCAACGCCTGTTTGCTCGAACCCGTCAAGTTAAGTCATTGATGGCGGAAGTGGCAAGTCTCAAACAAGAGATTAGGGGACTCAGGCATGAAAATAGACAGTTGCACATGCTTACACATAACTACTCCACGGGCATGAAGAGAAAGCTTGACCAGCTGTAGGAATCCGAGAGTCGGATTCTGAGTGATCATCAGAGGCTTGTGGATTTGTTCCAAAGGCATCTACTGCCTTCGTCTTCTGGAGCTTTACTGCGTACCGAAGCTCCAAATGCTCAACCTTCAGTGTCTCCTATTTCTGGTGCTCTGCCGAGTATTGAGGCTTCTCACGAGTAACTTTGTGAAGGCTCTCTCCTCTTTGTTTGTTTTGATTTTTGTGTATGTCCATGTATGTAATTTATCGAAATTTCCAATAAACAAGCTTTACTTTGTTTAGCATATTGTGTTAAATACCCTAAGGCATCATTTGCTAAGTTCTTTGAATCTTTTCTTTTGTTGAAGTTTGCATGTCGAGAGGGAGATAACAACAGAGCGTACAAACCAAAATTAGGGGCGCACAGAGAGAAAGCAGGGAATGTTGGGAAAAAGACGCGTGGAGGGAGAGATAAAGTGGCAGGTGACAAGTCTACCACTTGTCACAATTTATACAGTAACACGTGGTATACTATCTCGTGTTGCGATTACATTGAAAAATTTGTCACATCCCGACCTGGGCTCAACTCAGCCATAGCACAATATTGTTCGCTTTGGGCCCCTACCACACCTTCACGGTTTTGTTTCTGGGAACTCACACGAGAACTTCCCAATGGGTCACCCATCCTGGGATTGCTCTTGCCCAAACTCGCTTAACTTCGGAGTTCCGACGAACTCTGAAGCTAGTGAGCTCCCAAAAGGCCTCGTGCTAATTGGAAGTAGGCATGTACATATAAGGCTTACAGGATCCTCACCTTTGGTGATGTGAGATCTTACAAAATCTCTCGCTAACAACGACCTTCCCTCTCTTTTAGCAAAAAATTGTCGAGATTGACATAACTCTTTACTCTCATTTTTGAGATTCGAAATAGTTAAAAATGTTCTTTGAATTTGTCCACCATCAATCATTTTCATAAAAAATTTACTTAAATAAGAATTAAAATGAAAAAATATTCTCAATTTAATAAACAATGGCGAGACCCCAAAAATATTTGTAGATGCCGAAATGCAGAATAGTTTCTTATAATCCATGTCAAAAAATTTGAAAACAATATACAAATCTAAATTTAAATTTAAAAGTATTTAAATTTAAATAAAGTAACGTATTTAAGTTTTCAAACTATTTTCATTAGTTTTTTTTAAAGAAAAATAGAGAAAAGAATAAAAAAATAGAAAAATATAGGATCGGTACTTTGATAGCGATTCTTCTATTTTAGAGTTGCTAGTAAGCTAGCGACGAATTCCAAAAGAAGTCGCTATATTTCTAGCGACTCTATTATAATTCATATTCATGTTAATTTTTCATTTATTTTTTTAATATTTTAATATTGTTAATTTTTCTTTTATTTCTCTTACCATAACAACAAACTATTATATTCATGTTCTTCAAAATATGTTTTTTCTATAGAAAATCTATTTTAATTTATATTTAAACACTTGAAATCAACGATTTAAAATCTAAATTTAAAGATTTTTTTTTTCAAGTTTTAAAATCAATAAAAAATTATTCCGAGACCTAATAAATAGTAGGATCATATCCAAAGGTTTTGCAAGATCTTAACTCTGACGCAAAATATTTTCTAAAGCTAAAAACACACAAAAACTGTGAGTTACCCACAATTTTCTAATCGATTTTGAGAACTTTTACAACATTCGTTATAAGCTAAAGTTGGAGTCATTCTACTTGCATCACATGTTTTGTAAAGTTAATTTAAGATATTTCCAAGATTTCGTACACCTACACATCTCTTTGGGGGCTCCACTATTAGCATTCATTATTTTTTTTCTATTTTCAACTTTAAAAATTAATGAAAAATAGCTTCGGGACCTAATAAAGGAAAAATCACATCCAAATGTCTTGCAACATTTTCGTTAATTCCCACGTAAGATATTTCCTAAAACTAAAAATTTTAATTTTTTTCACAAAAGCTGTAAGTTATAACTCACGTTTTCCAATTGATTTTAAGAACTTTTACAAGATTCATTATAAGCCAAAACTTGAGTCATTTTAGTTGCACCACATGTTTTTTAAAATTAATTTAGGACATCCCAAATATTTTTCAACACCTACAAATTTCTTTGGTGGCTTCACTATTAGTTTATACTATTTTTCTAACTCATAGTAACAACGAAAAAATTTCCCAGCATAACCAAAATGATTGATGGTGCATAAACTCAGAGATTACTTCTATCGATATCAAATTTGAAGGACTAAAGTAAGGAGTTATGTCAGAAAGTGGCCCTCTACTACAGTGGTGGAGATGAGTATTGCCCTTACACTACGATAGGGATTCGAACCATGTCGGCTCCTTAACTAACATCTAATTAAAAAAAAAATCTATTGTTTGACAAAAAAAAAAAGAGTAAGGAGTTATGTCAATCTCAAAATCCGTTTTGGCCCATTTTTAACATGGATGGAGGGTTTCAAATTCCTTGTTACTACCTTTTAGGGGTTTTATTAAATTTTATGAATTTTTTTGTTGGTATATTTGAACGTGTCTTTAAAATGATTAAAATTGTTTTAATATAATAAAATAAAAAGTGTTTATGACAACATTTTGAACAAAAAAAAAGAGGACTTTATGGAGAGGTCTATGAGCAAAATGCAATTCTTACTACCTATTTGTACTATAATTTGTATCACTAATAAAGATGAGACCCACATGCGTTGGCGAGCCATACCTCTATTAGAGATATAGTACAAAAATATGGTAAATGTAGCATTACTTGTCTATGAGTGTTTTCAACAGAGTACAATTATCTGTCATCCTATTCCTAGTGTGGTTTAGTCCATACTAAGTGTATGGATTCTAACAAACGACCAATTAAAATATGAAATCTAATATGGACATTTAATTAAAGGTTTATTAATATTTAAGGTGCGGTTCGGTTTCGGTGCAGTTTTCAAAAGCCAAAACCAAAACCAAACTGTTTTCTATGTTGCGGTTCGGTTTCAAAACCGCAAAACCAAACCGTTCGGTGCGGTTCAATTTGGTTCGTGTTTTGGTTTCGGTTTTCGGTTCTAAGTGCCCACCCCTAATTGAGAAGGTCATGAATATAAAATGCTGGTATAGTACTGGTTTATCGACACATCTGAGACCGCCAGCCCTTCGGGAGTTCCTCTATTTTCTTCTTGCTTGCATTGCAGATCC
This sequence comes from Crataegus laevigata, assembly GCA_963580275.1. Taxonomy (NCBI): domain Eukaryota; kingdom Viridiplantae; phylum Streptophyta; class Magnoliopsida; order Rosales; family Rosaceae; genus Crataegus; species Crataegus laevigata. The sequence goes on along the minus strand of OY756946.1, from coordinate 37,593,868 downwards.
TACTAAAACTTTTAGTCCCAGTTTTATACTGTGGTTGGAACAGCGAACACAATGCCGGATTTTCTGACTAGGCCTCGCTTCTATCACATTGATCTTGACACCACCTATCGGAAATTATGTTTTCAGTCTTGCTTGAAAATCAATGTATATGGCTCTCATATGCTCACTGAAGCAACATTTTCCGACGTCCATCAAACGAAAGCCGGCCACCATCTCTTCCCCCTTACAAATTACACTTCTGCAAACTTCTCTTATTGTGCTCTTTGATTGTTATGTCAGTTTTTTGCATTATCAAATAACAATATCACAAATAAAAACAAATTTTTGTCACCTTTTTTAGCTTGTTATGTACAAATGCTGTTAAAAATTTACCACATTTTAATTTCCTCCTTCAAACATTGACTCCACTCTTTTTTTTAATGATTATTAAGGAGAGAGAAGACTCGAAATTATTACATTAATTTAAAAAATAAGAAATTTCAAACCCGAAATGCATGTAGGGTTAGAAGCGTCTTGGGTTCAAAACATCGAATCCACTCTGCATTGCCACTTTTACTACGAAAATGGGAACCACTATAATTTTAGGGGTGTGATATCCACACACCCCTTTTACTTCTCCCACACCTTTTTGGATTTCGGTCGTCGGATCGGATGAATTGAAGAATATCTAATGGACAGAAATTAATAAGGGTGTGTGAGAAGTAAAAATGTGTGTGTGGATAGCACACCCCTAATTTTATTTTATTATCATTCTTTGCTGTTCATGATTTCACTTTAACTACATAACATTTAATTGATAATTACTCAAATCATAAAAATATTAGTACAATGTTAGAACATTTATCTTGGTATTCTAATGAAAGAAAAAATAATTGAACTCATACTGCTATCACATTTATGATATGGATAAGGTATTTCACATTAGTTTAAGTCTGTATAAGTATAATTATTCCACCAACACAGATCACAAGCTCTCAAACAATGGCGGATTCCCCAACCCAGACAACCCCACAACCCACAAAGCACCGCCACTCCCCCACGATCCCAAGACCAGAGGCCTCCTCCAAGCCCTCTCTTTCTTCCCCAATCTTCTTCCCCTCCAGAAGAACCGCCGCCTATGGCTTCTCGTTCTTCTGCATCACTTGCACTTTCTTCCTGGTTTTCAACCCATCTGGCTACTTTTTCCCTTTCGGCTTCAAGAACATCTTCAAAACCCCTTTTGAACTTTCCCGGGAAACCCCATTTTCCTGGAAAGCTGAATATTTCCCGCGTTTGGATGAGAGTGGAGGTTTGCAGTCTGATCCTACGATGGCTAGTGCGCAACTGCCGGACCCAATTCTTTTCTTGCCCCAAGAATCTAATCAGACTTCGTCCCAGAATACTACGATTCAAGTAACTGGGAAAATGGGATTTTCCGGGAAACTGGAGGGTTCAAGAAAAAATGAATCTTTTGCTAAAGATTCTGATGGGGTTTTGGGGCAAGCAGTGGCATTGACCTCGAAAAAGACTGATGATGCTAGTGAGGCATTGTCTGAATCTGAGAAGCATAGCAATCAAACTCAGCCCGATTTTGAATTTTCGAGGGATGATTGTGACCTGTTTGATGGAATGTGGGTGAGAGATGATTCGTATCCGCTTTATGCTCCGGGTTCTTGTCCCCTTATTGATGAATCCTTGAATTGTTTTCTTAATAAGAGGCCGGATAATCGCTACGAAAAGTATAGATGGCAACCCAAACATTGCAATCTTCCAAGGTGCAGGGCTTTATTTTACTTCTGATTTAAAAGCATGTTTTGTTTGTACACTGCATTGCATTTGGTATTGCTTCTAAATTAAGGTAATTTTGCAGGACTAGTTCGACAAGCAATTTTAGGAATTTGTGCTTGTTATGGTTGTTTTTCATAAGTGCAAATTTACTTGTTTGCAAATTAATCTTGTGAGGATCAATATAACAATTGCTTGTTATGACAGTTTAAAATTCACACTGAATTTCTGTTTTTAAAAACAACAGGGTTTTGTTGGGTGTACTAATGTGTCTGCGTGTGTATGTTTATGTCTTATGCTTATGCATTCGAAGTATCGTTTTTGTTGAATAAAGCTTGTTGGTTCAGATTTGGTGATGCTGGTTTCTGGTGAACTTTTTGTGCAGGTTGGATGGTAAGAACATGTTGGGACTATTGAGAGGAAAGCGACTGGTTTTTGTTGGGGATTCTCTTAATAGGAATATGTGGGAGTCTTTGCTTTGTCTTCTTCGAAATTCAGTGGATGATAAGAGTGGCGTTGTTGAAGCCTTGGGTAGGAGCGAATTTCGTTCAGAGGGATCTTACTCTTTTGTATTCAAGGTATGCTCACTATCCATTGTCTCTTACTTGGAATTCATAGCCTGATAAATTCTTCCTTCTCTCCATTGGATTTGTTTCGTTGTTGAATTTCATTTTGACCAGAGTGAATTAGATAGTTCGCAACACTAGACCAGATATAATTTGCTAATGACTTGAGATTTCCAATTCAAACAAGTAGAAATATTTACATGTTTGTTTTGCTGGAGTGGATGAATAGGAGTACAATTGCTCAGTGGAGTTCTTTCGATCGCCATTTCTAGTTCAAGAGTGGGAGATGGCAGACGCAAATGGATCAATAAAGGAAACGCTTCGCCTTGATTTGATTGAGAGATCCTCCGATCAGTACAAAACTGCGGATGTTCTCATCTTCAACACAGGTCACTGGTGGACTCATGAGAAAACTTCCAGAGGGTAAAACTCGTTCTCCCTCTCAATCTATGTCATTAATTAATTTTTGGACCTCAGAAATACTAAATGAATATAAGAATCTTGCAGGAAGGGTTACTATCAAGAGGGTAGCTACATCTACGATGTATTGAACGTTAAAGAGGCATTTTGGAAAGCTTTAACGACATGGGCAAGATGGGTGGATGCCAACATAAATCCTGAGAAAACTATTGTTTTCTTCCGAGGCTATTCGCCTAATCACTTTAGGTACATAGACCACATCCAGTACTTTTTAACTTTTAAAACCTCACAGTTCGTTCACAAATATACAACATCTTCATAATCCTTTTACCCTTTGTAGAGGTGGAAGATGGAATTCGGGAGGGCAATGTCACGATCTGGTAGAGCCACTTGCAAAGGAGACAAATAGAGGAAAATATGCATCAAAATTGAGAATATTTGACTCAGTAATGACGGGAATGAAGACGCCAATATTCTATCTAAACATTACAAGAATGACCGATTTCAGGAGGGATGCTCATCCATCGATTTACAGAAAGCAGAATTTTACAGAGGAGGAGAGGAAATCGCCTTTGAGACACCAGGATTGCAGTCACTGGTGCCTCCCTGGTGTTCCTGATACATGGAATGAGCTTCTATATGCTCAGCTCGTTCGACATAACCAGAAGCAACAACAACAGCAGCGTCAAGACCCACAGCGACAGAAACCCTAGATAAATGATTAGACAGATGCCTTGTATAGATGGGATCATGTCAAAATAGTTTTGGAGAAAATGTTTTCTGTTGTATCTTTCTATAGAATTGTAGGAGGAAACAAAATGATATGATATGCTTTGTAAAATTGAGTCTCGGTAATATAAGCTGATAACATCTTTGTGCAAATGGAAGTAAGATGATAATTTTGAGTTCTGTCATATAAGTTCAAAGATGAGATCGTTGCTCGTAGCCATGGTCGTCACAACCATCATACGAAGCAAATGCTTAACTGGGTTTACGATTACACAACCTTAATTATTTCAAATAATGCTAAATACCAGAGTAGCAGATGAAGCAAGTGAATGAGATCAGTCAGTAGACTCAGCACAGCCTTAGGAGAAAGGCTTAATTACCACTGAATAGGCGATCGTGATGGTATTCCAAACTAATTTTGTACCACGTGAGCGATATTTATTTTGAAAATAGTCACAATGGTGTACACGTTATAGCAGAGACAAGAACATGCAGAGACAGGCCTAAGGATACCCGCTCTGATACCATGCAGAAAAATGATAAAAGTAAGTCTCTGTGTGTGTATATTCAATAACATTTCAATTATATGTCACACTGATTGGAGGACGTTTAAGTAGCAGCAAGGAGAAGATAAGCTCGGTACTCGTAGTCATGATCATCACCATCATCACATGAAGCATCAAGCTTAACTAGTTTTACATAACCTTAATTAATTTAATTAATATTCAGCTATCAAAGTAACAGCTGATCCATTAGAATCTCCATTAACCCTACGGCAGTTCAATCGAATCTCTCCATCAGTACCGGTCAAGAGGCTTATATTCCCCATTTTAATCATGGACTCCACGAAACTCTCAAAGAATGCGCTCTGATTAGCGCTGAAGTTGTTAACAATGTCGATGGTATCAGCCCCGCTAGTTGAAAACAGCTCTTGATCGCTTTGGAGCAAGCCTTTGTGGACTTGAAGATTCGAGAAATACTTTGCATCAAAAGTGTCAGGCGTTACAGGATCCAAATTGGTTAGCACACTGCTATTCCCATTCTGCGGGCATATCTCACTCAGCGTTTCTAAGTAGGTTGAGTTCAAGGTTGGATCAGGACCTGTGCCGCTGAAGTTATACAATCGATCGGTGAAAGATTGACATCTAGAACGCCCAAATGTGTGAGCACCTGTCAATTTTGCATGTCAAATTTTGTTAATATAAAGCAAAGCAACATACTGAAGATTTTTTTTTTTTTTTTTGGCAGCCGTGCGATCTGCTTGCTTACCAGATAGTGCAACCAGATCAGTGGTGTTGAGGCCTACAGCTAAGAAGTTGGCCTTGAGTCCATCAAGTGTTAAAGTAGGAGGTGGAAGGGCTTCGTTGGCAGCCGTGCGATTAGCTGTTAAGCTATCCCTTCTTCCTAATAGCACTGTCCATGAAGGACCTCCAGACTGCAACCATAGATTAGTTACTCAAATTCAAAATCTCATGAAACAAAATGCTTTAAATTGTTGTTGAAGCTTGAAATTTATACCAAAGCAACAGATTCTTCGGCAGCAATGGCGAGAATATCAGCACAGGAAACGACGGCGGGACAAGCATTCTCCAATGCAGTCTTGATACTGTCCACAACATCAAATCCTCTGGCTGAGTTGTTATTTCCAAATGCTGTTTTTTCGCTGTCAATGGTACTAGTAGAACTGTTACTATTGTCCAACAGAATCGATCCATCGCAACCCTGAAATAGAATCAACAAGTTCTTTTCATCTCAAAATTGCACGTTTGAAATTTTACTTCTTCTGAAGTTCTATAAACAAAGAAGCAGCTGCTAATAAAAGCACTTTTGAGCTTAGGCATTGTTCCGAAGTTCTGTAACATAGAAGCTGCCATATATACAAAGTAATCTTGGTTGATATTTCAAAGCTGAATATGTTGTTCAACTTAAATCTTTGAAGAACTAAAGCATTGCATCTGATACTATGATATATTTTCAGGGAAATTAATATTAATTCCATATGGATAAAAGAAAAAGAAAACATGGGCAGATCTTTTTGTGCTCCAACTACAAGTTCTATTGCTACATTTTAATTAAAAGGGTTCTTTACAACTAAGCCCGTCTTAAAAGGGTTCTTTACAACTAAACCCGTCAAAAACTGTTGAGACTGAGTCTCACGTAGATGGGATAAAGACCTTGCATGGATTTATACATAAGTTGATTTATTTCTTATATTGTTAATTGATTTTATGGTGAAACTTTATCTTCCTTAAAAAACTATCTTAAATAGTCAAAGCACTTAAATCTTCTCGCACTATATACAATTTTCGGGATGAGATTCTGAATACCGAAACTGAACCGATATTTCGATAATCCTGAATTTTGAGATTCCGAAAAAATTTCGGGATTTAGGTATGGTTCGACATTCGTCGACCTTCCTCAAATTCATCGACATGGCCGCTGTCTCTTGGAGGTTTAAGGCTCAGAACTAGATCGAGATCAGGAACCACCGTCGACCTCAACGAGCTCACGGAGGTGCGATATTCAATGATGGCTGCTTCTAGGTTCTGACAGCGACCATTTCTCACAAATCCAAGGAGAAATGGAGGCTTGGGTCAATGATGGTACGAGAGATAACTCAAGGGCTTGAGTCTAAATTGCAGTGGAGGTGGCTATGGCTGATTGAGTGGTTTATGGGGGATTGAGTTGCAGTGAAGGTGGCTATGGCTGTGTGAATGATTTACGGAGGATTCATTTACAGAGGAAGGCGTGGCTAGGGTTTGGAAGAGGGATGAAGCAAAAAAGGGGGAGGCTAGGTTTTCGTGTTGACAAAAATTGGAGAGAGAGAAAGAAGTCTCTCAAAGGAATTAGAGAGAGAATGGAGGAGCCAAATGGCGCTGATAGGGTTGGATAAAAAAGAGGAAATGCATGACATCTTTTAGCTTTTATACAACCAATAAATCCCAAAAAAAATAGAAGTGTGCTATCCACACACCTCTATTACTTTTTATCCGTTAGATCTTCTTCAATTCATCTGATCCGACGGCCGAAATCTAAAAAAGTGTGAGAGAAGTAAAAAGGGGTGTGTGGATATCACACCCCAAAAAATTACTCAAAAGCATACAAACAAAGGAATCCCATCGGTTTGGTTTGGTTCGGGATTACTGAACTAGTGAATGGGCAGACCGAATTCCATACCAAATGGCTCGGGATCGGGATTTTTTTGGTATAGTTTGAAATTTTTGGGATTTTTTTTTCCAGCCTTAATAATACCATAAATCGTACTGGTGCAATGACTGCCGAGGCCATTCTTAGAACCAAAATGCTAGACTGGAATTGGTGATAAGAACACCGGCCAAAGAAAGATTTGTGACAAACAAAGGGACCAGAAGCAAAGAAATGAATCATACGTTGACGAAGCAATCGTGGAAGTGAAGCCGAGTGAGGCTGGCAGTAATCCGGGGATCAGTCTGCAGAGCCTCTTGAATGACTCCACGCACAATGCTGGTGGCATTCGGGCATACTTCATCATAAAACGTAGGAGTCAATTGAGCATCACCGCATCCTGCACTTGCACACAAGATTAGTAATATTGCCAAAATATATTTGTAACAAAATTGAGCGCTAGAAGAAGGCATTTTCTTAGGAGGTAATCGATTTTTCTAACTTATGTTCATCAATGCATAGGTGAGCCAATTAGTAGGTCTATTTATGGAGTGACAGAAAGTGGATCGGCACCAAACTTACAAGCTTTATTCGATATAAAAATGAAAAGCATGCTTTAGGTAGATAACTCGATCATGGATTTTAAAGTTCAAATTTAAATTTGATAAATAAATATCTGAGCCCCTTTACAACCATGCAGATACGCAGGAATCCATAATGTGGTCCCTGGATGCAATATAATCTGCCATGTGAAGGATAAAATGTTGCGCAGAAAAACTTGAGGCTTCAATTCAAAAAGCACCTAATAATTAGAGGCGTATTGAACTTAAGTGTGTGCAGATAAAAATGGTTTTTTGATCAATATTGTATCTTGATTGAAATTCAAGCTCCACATTAGAAAAACAATGTAATAACTATCACTGCAAGAAAATGAGACAATATTTGTAAATTATCTTTTCTTATTAAAAAAAGAAAATGAGAGTAATTCTAACATTAGTTGAATAAGTGGATATATAAATTAATGAGTTGAAATAAAGAAGTATCACATATATCGTTGCTCTGTTAATTACACAAAGACGTATAATATTTCCAGAATTTAATGTATATATACCGGGGACAAACATTTTTACACTTTTTATAAGCTCTTGGATATTTATTTACATCAAACGCTTCTAGTTAAAGTTAAGATGCTACTAAATGACGGCATTGCTTCAGGTAAAATATTTTGATAAAGGAATTTCGTGAAGTTAAAAATAGATCCAGCCTTCATCTTCCTCCTCTGCCATTTAGGTCAATAACTCTCCAACAAAAAAAAAAAGGTTTGCAATATACCATTGACGAAATTCATCCTTAACTTTAATGCATTGAATATTTATTAACATGGCTATATAATACCATTTGTATGCCAAGAAAAAAAATGCTAAAAGCAAATCCAAACAAGAATATATCTTATATCCCATTCCTAAAATTTATTCTATCTGCCAGGAAAATATGCGTTGCCTTCTTCATCCAATTACAATTTTCCTCCTGAAATAATATGCAATTAACCATCATATATCGTATGGTTATTTATTTTGTAGAATTTTGTTGTAAAAAATCCATGTGAAAACATTTTACATGCATATATGGTTATTTGTTTTGTAGTTTTTGTTGCAAAAAATCCATGTTATAAACATGTTACATGCGTATTGTGATGACTTACCACCAAAAGCATTAATGGAGGGCTTCCTCCCTCCTTGTTGTTCACTTTTGCTTTCCTCCCAATTTTAATTTTTTGCAACAATATATTAAATAGCAAACAATAAACTACTCAACATTGTACCAGTAATCACATAGTTGGAATTTAAGTGAATCTTATTAAGGCTAATATTGTAAAGGATAAAACTTAGAAGATATTTTTCTGTTTTCTTAGTTAGTTTTATTTGGTTAGAAGTTAGTTTAGGTGAGCTGTCATTTTGTTATTGTTTTGGTTGAGTATATAACCATCTGTTGTAATCTTATTCATTAAGAAATATACAATAAGATTTCTATCATGGTATCACTCGCCTTCTGTCCACCGACCCTTCGATCCTTTGCCTAACCTCTTTCTTCCCCAATTTTCTAACCCTAATTCTCATCCATGGCGGCTTCTGCATCTCCTTCCTCTGATAATGTTTCGTTTCATCCTCCATCTCAGGTTCTTTCTTCCCCTGCCTCCTCCATTACTATCCAGAATATCAGTTCCATGGTGCCGCTCAAGCTCACTACCACCAACTATCTCACCTGGAGTGCGTTGTTCGCTCCGATCTTCAGGCGCTACAATCTCACTGGTATTGTTGATGGCTCTCAGGGCGCTCCGCCGAAGTTTCTTTGTGATTCCTCTGGAAATCGTACCTCTACCTTGAATCCTGCGTTTATTTCTTGGTATGAAAATGATCAGAATATTCTGATCTGGATAAATTCTACTCTTTCTGATTCGTTGATTCCTTACACCGTTGGTGTTAATTCTTCTCGGGAACTCTGGTCCAAGCTTGAATCACGCCTTGCCACGGCGTCGCAGTCTCATATCCATGAGCTCCGATCTCGGCTTCGTACGATTTCCAAAGGCGATTCCTCCGCTGCTGCCTATCTTCAACGAATCGAAGAAATTGCTGATGCTTTAGCCAGTGCTGGTGCTCCGGTTGAAGATTCTGAGTTGATTTCTGTCACACTGCATGGTTTACCACCTGAATTTGACTCTTTTGTTGATGCGATTCAGTTTCGTATCGGTTCCACAACTCTTGATGAACTGCATGGTCTCCTGCTGAGTAAAGAAATTCAGATTGAAAATCGGAAGAAATCTGCTTCTGCACCGATTCAGGCTTTCCACAGTTCTGCTGGACTTTTACCTACACCTTCTGATTCTCCTTCTTCTCAGGCCTATGTTGCTCAGGGTTCATCTCATCAAGGTCGTGGCTCCGATCGTTCTTTCCCAAGCCCTAGAAATTTTCAGAATCGCGGCAATTTCAGAGGTCATAATCAGCGGTTCAATAATCACAACCGGTATCAATCTCAGCGCTCTCATCAATATCGTGGTTCTCGATTCAACAATAACACCTTTCATTCCTCTCAGTCTGGCAAAAGACTTGTTTGTCATATTTGCAAGCAGTTTGATCATGAGGCTATTGAGTGTTCTCAGCGTCTCAATCCCAATTTTGGAGCTTCCTCTCAATCTGCTTTCTGTGCTACCCAATCCACACCTCACCAATCTTGGTTGCTTGACTCTGGCGCCTCTTCTCATATGACAAACACCTATGCCAAATTGCAGAATCCTGAACCTTACAATGGTCCCGAGCAGGTCTACATTGGAGATGGCAAAGGTTTGCCTATTCTCCATCTTGGTTCTTCTACTTTACCTACTACTGATCATTCCTTTGCACTTACAAATGTTTTACATGTTCCTGAATTAAAGCAAGACTTGCTTTCTGCCAACAAGTTCATTCTTGATAACAATTGCTCCGTTCATCTCTATCCTTTTCACTTTCTTATGAAGGATCTTTCTTCGGAGAAAGTGCTTTTTAAAGGAGCTGTGCAAGATGGATTCTATCCCTTTCATACTACACCTTCTGCTGCTAGTTCTCATCATGCTTTTGCAGCAGCTTCCAAGGCATCTTAGGATATTTGGCATCACAGATTAGGCCATCCCTCATCTCGGATTCTACATAAAATTGTATCTTCCTCTTGTATTTCCTTCACTGGTAGTTCATCTACTTCTCTGTGTTCCAGTTGTGCAATGGGAAAGTGTTCCAAGTTACCATTCTCTAGTAGTTCTTGTTCTTCAAGCAAGCCTTTGGAACTTTTACATACTGATGTATGGGGCCCCTCACCCACTGTTTCTCTGCAAGGGTTTCGCTATTATATCATTTTCGTTGATGATTTTACTAAATATTGTTGGTTCTTTCCTCTTCGATACAAGTCTGAGGTTTTCACTGTGTTTACTAAATTCAAAGCTATGGTTGAGAATCTTCTGTGTACTAAGATTGTCTGTTTACGTTCTGATGCTGGTGGAGAGTTTTCTAGTACCCAGTTTTCTCATTTTCTGCAGACTAATGGTATTCTACACCAACTTTCCTGTCCTCACACCCCAGAGCAGAACGGTTGTGCTGAAAGGAAGCACAGGCATATTGTTGAGACCGCCCGCACTCTTCTTGCAGCTTCTCATGTTCCTCATGAATTTTGGGTTGAAGCCTTTGCCACAGCAGTTTATCTGATTAATCGTCTTCCCACTGCGTCTCAGTGCTCTCCATGGGAGTCTCTATTTTCTAAACCTCCGGACTATCATACACTCAAGGTTTTTGGTTGTCTGTGCTTTCCTTGGTTGAAGCCATATGTCCATTCCAAACTGGATCCCAAAAGTCAGCCCTGTGTCTTCTTAGGCTACAGTCTGCAGCACAAAGGTTATAAGTGTTTGGACATTGCCACTCACCGGATTTATGTCTCCAGACATGTTCGTTTTGATGAGCTCCATTTCCCTTTTCATCATACACCATCTTCTTCCTCTCTGCCTTCATCTTCCAGTTCTCCATTCTCATCTATTCCTACATCCTTAACCTTCACCACTCCTACTTCCCTTGTTTCTCTTCCTTCAATTTCTGTCTCTTCTTCTTCTCCCTCTTCTTCTCCTCCACCTTCTGCTTCTCTGTCTCCTCCCCTTGCTCCTCTGCCTTCTTTACCTGTTTCTTTTCATCCTATGCAAACTCGGTCTAAATCCGGAATTCATAAACCTAAGGCCTATACTGCCACTAAACATCCTCTTCCTTCTCATTTTTCCCCCGATTATGTCCCTACTACCTACCTACAAGCCTCTAAGCACTCCCATTGGCGTCAAGCAATGCAGGAGGAGTTCGATGCCTTGCTCAAAACTGGAACTTGGTCCCTTGTTCCTTCTCAGTCTTCTCAAAATCTGGTTGGATGCAAGTGGGTTTTTCGCATCAAGCGAAATCCTGATGGCACCATTGCTCGGTACAAAGCCCGACTTGTTGCTAAAGGGTTCCATCAGCAACACGGCCTCGATTATTCAGAGACCTTCAGTCCTGTAGCCAAGCCTGTTACCATTCGTTTGCTTCTCACTCTGGCTGCTCAGTTTGACTGGTTTTTGCACCAATTGGATGTTAGCAATGCTTTTTTGCATGGCGATCTTTCTGAGTCTGTGTTCATGGTTCAGCCACCTGGTTTTGAAGATTCTACTCAGCCCACTTCTGTTTGTCATCTCCACAAATCGCTGTATGGGCTTAAACAAGCCCCTCGGGCTTGGTATGACAAATTATATGCTGCTCTTTCTTCTCTTGGATTCCAAGGTTCTCAGCACGATCATTCTCTCTTTATTAAAACAGATGCTGCCTTGGTCATTATTCTTGTGTATGTCGATGATATCTTGGTTACGGGTCCTAATTCTCAAGTTTGTCAAGCTACTATTTCTCAACTTAGTGATCTGTTTCCCATCAAAGATCTGGGTTCTCTGCACTACTTTCTTGGTCTTGAAGTCCAGCGTTCTTCCTCTGGTATTTTCATTTCTCAGACCAAATATATTTTGGATCTTCTTACCAAATCCAAAATGGATGGTGCCAAACCTTGTGCAACTCCTCTCAGTACCTCTTCTCTGGATCATGAGTCTCCCTTGTTATCTGATCCCACGGAGTATCGCTCGCTTGTTGGTGGGTTGCAGTATCTTACTTGGTCTCGTCCTGATCTTTCCTTTGCTGTCAACTTGGTCTGTCAATTTATGCACCAACCAAGAGCTTCTCACCTTCAGGCTGTCAAGAGAATTTTGCGCTACTTAAAAGGTACTCTTGACATTGGTCTTTGGTTTCCCAAGACCGCTGCATCTCTTAGTATTAATGCCTTCTCTGATGCTGATTGGGCGGGGTGCCCTATTGATCGTCGTTCCACGGGCGGTTTTTGTATTTTTCTTGGCCATTCCCTCATAAGTTGGAGCGCCAAGAAACAGCCTACTGTGGCCCGTTCTTCCACCGAAGCAGAGTATCGATCTCTGGCCAATTCTGCTACTGAGCTTACTTGGATTTGCAATCTGTTATGTGACATTGGTCTACCTCTTTCTTCTCCTCCCAAGCTTTGGTGTGATAATCTTTCGGCCATTCAACTTGCTAAGAATCCTGTTTTCCATGCTCGGACCAAGCATATTGAAATCGATTATCACTTTATTCGGGAGAAAGTTTTGTCCAAAGCTCTTACCGTGCATTTTATTGGCACTCAGGATCAGCTTGCTGACATTTGCACCAAACCCTTATCCAAGGCTCGGTTTCATTTTCTGCGCAACAAACTTGCTCTTCGTCATTCTCCGTTTCGTTTGCGGGGGGATATTAAGGCTAATATTGTAAAGGATAAAACTTAGAAGATATTTTTCTGTTTTCTTAGTTAGTTTTATTTGGTTAGAAGTTAGTTTAGGTGAGCTGTCATTTTGTTATTGTTTTGGTTGAGTATATAACCATCTGTTATAATCTTATTCATTAAGAAATATACAATAAGATTTCTATCAAATCTCCATCCCCCAATCTCCATAGATGTACTAGACTTTTGGCTGCGAATCCACAAGATCAGTCAAATAGGGCCTTCTAGGGTTTTTGTTGTTTGAGCGAAATTCCCAGTTTTTATTCATTTTAAGTTTTAATCTTTATTTGTTTATATATTATATTAGTTATAATCCCCGTTATCATTCATGTTATTTAAGACTTAAAAGCCTCCACATTACTCTTAATCAAAACCCTTGGATGTTATAAAATTTAAAAGTTCAAAAGAAATATTAATGTAAAAAATATTTGTCTCTTGATCGTATCCCATATGTACATGAGTTGTTATTTATAAAAATTTAAACTGAAAAAGCAAAACGTGGCTAACATCTCTAGAAATTTAACCTTTCTACAATAGCAACTACTTACTTTAATTCAGTCCTGCATCATGGTCTGGTTTCGTGACGTTGTAAGGGGTGTAACGTCATTGCAACACATACCATGCCATTATTGAAGATGAAAGGGTTTCTGATGGCCTGCCAAGTCCTCCCCTCCTTCGAGTATTTCAGGGCCTGCCGAGTGGGAGGTTTAAAGCTTGACCATGTTGCTCTTCCCAGCTTTAATTTCCCTCTTGCCCTTGTCCTTGGGAGCTGCTGTCCCTCTATTTTTTTCTCCTTTTTTCACGTTCCGTTTTTGTCGTTAGCTTGGTTTGGTCCATATGTGACCTCTCCTAGTTGTTGTGGGATTTTTTACCATATTTCGAAATACGAGATATCTTGAATGTTTTAGATTTTAGTTTTAAAAAAATATAATTAAGATCTAACTGTTAAAACATTCGGAGTACTATACTCCAAAGCACCCTAAAATTTTTGTTTGTTGTATGACTTGGGATTTTTCCCTTTTTTTTCGGAGATTCATTACGGACTCCATGAACAAACTTTACAATTTTCCCCTTCCATCACAAGAATACTGCAGAAATTAGACAAATAAGGAGAGATATCATGCTAACCAAAGAAAATCATAACTTAATTACAAATACGATTACCTCTAATCCATGTCCAAAGCACACTAATAGGAGCAGTCAAATTACTAAAAATCTGGATAATTGAAATGATATTATACTCTTCTAAAATCCGGTAGATGACTACTGTTCATTAACAGTGCATTGCCGGTTTTGTCCCTCATTTTATTCATGGTTTTTGGGTTTTAGTGGGATTGTACAGTGAAATGACTATTTTGCCCTTTGTCATATATGGTGCGAGTGCGTGAAGACGCTCCACTTTTTCTTTTCCTCTTCTTTATTCCATTTTTTCTTTTCCTCTTTTTTTTTTCTTCCACTTTTTCTTTTGAGTAAATTACATTTTACTCTCTCAGATTTGGGGTCGATTGCAACCTTATATAATATCTTTAAAACATTTTAATTTTGTACATTTACTTATCATTTTATTTCAATTTCATACATGAGTTAGAAAATCTGTTAATTAAGTAAACCGTTAAGTGATGATGTGGCAAATATGAGATCCACATTTGTGCCGATGTGGCTGCCAATTTTGTGCCGTGTGGCAAAAAAAAATTCTATGCATTTAAAAATATAATAATTTACCCTAAAATAATTAATTAAAAAAAGTAATTAAAAAAAATCTGAAACCCATATCTTCCCCGACCCACTTCTCCCTCTCCTCCACTCTCTTCACCTCCTCTCCCTTCTCTCTCTCCAGATCAACGCCGCCCCCTCCCCATCAACATCGCAGAGCTCTCTCTCCGATCTGTCTTCTTCCCATGGAGGTCCTCCGTCACCTTCCGATCTTGCCGTCTACCGGGCCGATTTCCCTTCTCACAACCCACAGTATTTGCGCCACCTCCCTAGGGTTCCACCTCTCCCAGCGCAGCATTTTCCTGATGGGTTTTCCCAATTTCCTGGTAATTTCTAAAATAGCCCAGGGGTATATAGTGTATTCGAAAAAATAAATTCACAAAGCATAGCTTTAAAGTTGCCACGGACTCATCACCACAAATAAATAAATAAAATGATTATATGGATCAAAGTCAATGAACTTAAATTGATAAGTAAGTTTTAAGATTAAACATAATAATTTTCAAAGGAATTGATTCTGTATCGAATTATCACAAAAATATATGCCTTACTTTAAAGTTTAAACTGGTGGGAATTGGTACTATAATAAAATATCTTCGGAATATATACCTCGACTTTAAACTAATGTACTGGCCCTTCCCACGGGTCTCTGGCTGCTTTTAGGTCATGCAACACTCTGGCTGCTTTTAGCTTTACTTAAAGGCGGGACTAAAAGTCTTTCCCCATAAAATGGGGCAGGACTAAAGTAGCGTCACGTTTTGCTTATCGAGTAAGAATCATGCTCCAGGTGTCTGTTGAATAAATATCAATAATTAATAATAAATTTATGTACGTTAATAAATACTAAATATGAATAAATAATTTAAGAGAATATGAACAAAACGAAATAATATTAGTAGATAAATTGAAGATCAAGGCTTCTGTACTGTAATGATTTTGAAACAAAATTTTTGTCCCTATTTAGACCATCTCCAACCCTGGGCTAAAAACCAAATTACTCCCCAAAATTTCCCCCCAAACTCACTCCAACCCAAGGGGAAAATTCGGGCTAAATGCTAAATGCTAAACCAAGGCCAGATTCCCCCCAGAATTTAGCCCAGAAATCGGTGTGGGCTCCACCAAACTGAATGAAAATATTTATCGAAATTTAAATTTTTTTTATTAAAATGTTCATAAAATTAATTTACGATAGTCTACATATTTATTTTTAAAAAAAAATTAATTTAAGAAAAAAAATAGCCTAAGTTTATTCTTTAATAATTCCGGGCTAAAATTTTAGGCTAGAAAGGGTTGGAGCAGAAAAACTGTTTCTGGGCTAAAAACTAAATTTTTCGGGCTAAAAATTTTGACTTTTAGCCTAAGGGTTGGAGATGGTCTTAGTGCTTGTAGTTATACAGACGTCTGCTGCTTTATCAAAATTCAACGATTTAAGTTAGAATTCTAGCACCAGAAAACTTGACTTCTGACGAATTTTTTTGTGGTTCTCTTAGTAAGAATATTTGGGATTGTAGAAGAATTTTATTTTTCTGTGTTCTAAATGTCATGCAGATGAATGTATATATAATAAGCTTCACTAAGATTCAACATCTAAGATGTATATATAATGGACGGGCCTATGAAGAGTTGGTTGCCAGCCCACGAGCCCGAAGTAGACCTGACGCAGGGCTGACGTCAGCCCAATTTTTTATTTTTTTCTGTTAGGTGTGTGCACCTCACCTGCGCGTGGGGCGCGTTACCTGACACGGTTTCAGACCTTGGGGCCCACATCGCACTTTCAGAAAGTTACCGTTAGGAAGCCACGTGGCTTCCCACGGTGCGTTGGATCTCAACGGCTAAATAATTTGGAACGTCCGATTTGCAACGGTAAAAAAAAATAAAAAAATCTTATTTAATATCAACCGTTGGATCTGAGATCAACGGTTGATATTATTCTCCTTTATAAATTAAAAAAAATAGTTTTAAAATTTATAAATGTTACCGTTGTGCCACACGACACAATCTGGAGTGTTGGAATTCAATTTTTTTTAATCCAACGGCAGAGATTAATTAGTTGAATAAAAAAATTTAAAATTGTAAAAAATGAATAAAAATTTATAAATGCTAAACCAAGGCCAGATTCCCCCCAGAATTTAGCCCAGAAATCGGTGTGGGCTCCACCAAACTGAATGAAAATATTTATCGAAATTTAAATTTTTTTTATTAAAATGTTCATAAAATTAATTTACGATAGTCTACATATTTATTTTTAAAAAAAAATTAATTTAAGAAAAAAAATAGCCTAAGTTTATTCTTTAATAATTCCGGGCTAAAATTTTAGGCTAGAAAGGGTTGGAGCAGAAAAACTGTTTCTGGGCTAAAAACTAAATTTTTCGGGCTAAAAATTTTGACTTTTAGCTTAAGGGTTGGAGATGGTCTTAGTGCTTGTAGTTATACAGACGTCTGCTGCTTTATCAAAATTCAACGATTTAAGTTAGAATTCTAGCACCAGAAAACTTGACTTCTGACGAATTTTTTTGTGGTTCTCTTAGTAAGAATATTTGGGATTGTAGAAGAATTTTATTTTTCTGTGTTCTAAATGTCATGCAGATGAATGTATATATAATAAGCTTCACTAAGATTCAACATCTAAGATGTATATATAATGGACGGGCCTATGAAGAGTTGGTTGCCAGCCCACGAGCCCGAAGTAGACCTGACGCAGGGCTGACGTCAGCCCAATTTTTTATTTTTTTCTGTTAGGTGTGTGCACCTCACCTGCGCGTGGGGCGCGTTACCTGACACGGTTTCAGACCTTGGGGCCCACATCGCACTTTCAGAAAGTTACCGTTGGGAAGCCACGTGGCTTCCCACGGTGCGTTGGATCTCAACGGCTAAATAATTTGGAACGTCCGATTTGCAACGGTAAAAAAAAATAAAAAAATCTTATTTAATATCAACCGTTGGATCTGAGATCAACGGTTGATATTATTCTCCTTTATAAATTAAAAAAAATAGTTTTAAAATTTATAAATGTTACCGTTGTGCCACACGACACAATCTGGAGTGTTGGAATTCAATTTTTTTTAATCCAACGGCAGAGATTAATTAGTTGAATAAAAAAATTTAAAATTGTAAAAAATGAATAAAAATCCGAATTTTTTTAAAAAAATTATTTTTTTTTTTTACTTTTCTATAAACACCATTCAGTATCATCTACCTTACACCATAATTTCATATTTTCTCGACTACTTTCAACCACATTCCTATCTTTCTCTCAAAGTTTCAATCCAAAATTTTTCAAACAAAATGACTACTACTGCAGGTACAAATTGGACGCTTCTTGAAGATGTTGCGTTGTGTGCTAGCTGGGTTCAAGTTACTCATGATTCGTTTACATGTAATGAGATGCAGTTGCGAGAAATGTGGAGTCTTATTCATACCAATTATCTTGAGAAAATGGGTGAGCAAAGAACCAAAGAATCGATGTCCAGTCGTTGGAAATTACAAATAAAAAAAATACAAATATTTTATTGCTATTGGCTTTTCGGATAATGACACGTGGCGCAATGAGAATGATTAAAAATCTTATCCAAAATTACAAATAAAATTATTATTTATTATTTTATAAATAAAAAAATACTAATATTTTATTGCCAATTGCCATGGCTATTCAGTGCAGGGTGGAGATGCAAAAGGCAATTGCCAGGGAAATGCACTGTTCATTAAGGGCAGTTACTGTTCACTGAGTGGATTAAATAGTGAATAGCCTGGGGGGAGGGCTCATACACTTGGAGTTGCTCTCAACTCATTCCATGGAAACTTGCCGTACTAGATGAGCTATAGCAAGTTTTCTCCTCTTAGATTTAACAAGCAGTGAAGCCCGCGCGATGCTGCGGGTTTCAAAACTGTCTTACACGTGTAAAAAGTAGGGCATATATACGTGAAAAAATATGTGCCAGAGAGTAAGCCATGGTCATAGCTAGAGAGTACTATTTACGTTCATATATTACATGACCAAAATTGGGATGATAGTACATCATAACCAGAGAGTACTATTTACATTCATATATTACATGCCAAAAAGATTGTTCTTCAAAAGCTATGATCCTATCCCAGTGAGAGTTTAACGTTTAAAATTGTACAAAGCTCAAAAAGTAAGATTTGTTTCACTAAAGACACCCATATGCGTAACTCCTTACGTTAATGGTGTCTTCTTTGCCTTGTCCGACAACGATGAACTGAAAAAAAAATTCAAAAAAAATTAAAAATAGAACTCAATCACTTAAGAATTGACTGAATATAAATTGCATATGATTTGCTAGCACACAAAAATTAAAAAGTAAGATTTGCTAGCAAGGGTGCTCGCGGTGCTTTTTGTTTCAAACCACATAAAATATGTAGAACTCTATTTACATACATGTAGAAATATCCAAACCATTCATACTAATCATCTAACATTAAGAAAGTTTGACATTAAGGAACAAAATAAGGAGCAAAATAGCTCTCTAATCTCAACAACTACAGAGTCTAACATTAAAAAGGTTTTTGTAACAGATGATGCCTGCTATAGGCAACATCTCACCACCTGAACGATAAAAGGTATCTACCCAATTAATGAAATCACAAAAGAAGAACAACCCAATTGATAAATTGATGAATTCGTAGTTATACAGACAACAAACAGAGGAACATGGGAAATATATTCATACAAACCGAAATAAAATGCTTTAATGGACCTCTATGTAAAAGAAGAAGAAAAAAATTAACTTATTATTCTTTTATACTCTCATTTTTCCTAGGATTCAGATATTGGAAGTATGGAATTAAAGTCGGCAGTTAGTGAGACAACCGAGTTTGTTTTTGTATACTATTCAGGAAACTGCTATGAGAAAGGACATAATATATGGAGGATCAGTATATTTGCGTAGATAATCTTTGTGATCGTATTGGTGAAATTGAAAACTTGCCTTTCCTTGGAGCATTTCATGGGGGACAACCATACTCATACAAACGAAATTTCCCCAGTTTCTTTTTGACAAAATGCATCTTATTAAATATACTCTTACTAACTATCCGTCTATGATAATCAACATTATGATCTGTAAATATGATTGTTGGGGCTGATTAATCATCAAAAAAGTTGAAACAGTAATGATTAAATCTGCGTCTACAATGTTTACTTTATTGTGAATGCTGCTGTACTCTTTTAGAACCATGCTAATCTTAAGTTAGTAAGAGGGATCTTGAACCCAAACCCTTTACCTCAAGATGCTGAGTCGCTTCACTGGTCAACCCAACTATTGCAGCAGCTAATCCTATCAATCCTCCATATATAAAATTCAACAAATATATTCAAAATCCGTGCATTTGAAACTTTAACAACATGAAAAAGGATAAACACACAAATTGAACTTCAAATTAGTCTATAAAACAACCAACTGGAAAATTGACATTGACACCATCACCAATACCTTCTGGTGATTCGTTTGCAGCGAGTAAGTGAATTCCATAGTGAGCAAATTGATCACAGCCGTAATCTTATCGTGATCCCCAACCGTCGTGAGCTGTTTCACTATACCCTCAACCTGCACACGAAACAAATTAAAATACAAAGCACAACAAACAAAAAAAAATCTAATATTTGGCTTTTGGGTAGTTGAGAAGAAGTGAGATTTAATTACCTGTCAAAGGCTAAATTGGGAGCACGAAGGCGCGGCGAGGAGATTGAACAGATAAGGAAGCAAAGATCGTACATGCAGGGCTTGCCGTCACCGGAAGACGTCGGAAAGTCACCAGGAGAAATAAGGAGAGCCATTCGGATGCTCAAAAAAAGAAATGATTTCTAGGGTTTGAAGGGGTGTGCTGCAGTAACACTGATTGCGGTGGCCACTTCTCTGTGCCTGATCGACGCCAAGCAATGGATTAATGAGAATCGCATAATTAAAAAGCATGATCCGAATCAGAGAATTTCAACTCAGTTTATTACTTTACTTCCCAAAAGAAAGAAAGTTAATGTGTACCGAAATTGTAGACCTGGACTGAAAGACAGCTGATTGGCAGAGAGAAATCGCGAGGGAAGAGAGAAAACGGGGAAGGAAGAAAATATAAAAAAATAAAGAGAAACAAATCCAATATCTGCAACTTAAAAATAAAAAGAGAGATAGAAACTTGCCGGAAAAACGAAAACCCTCGCCGGAACCGAAACTAATCGAGGCATGCAATGGGTTTTTTTTACTTCTGAGATGAAGGGAAGACGATTGGTGGCAAAGGGGAGGTCTGATTCGCCGGCGTTCGGTTAGAAACAACTCGCCGGACTTGGGGCACCAAAACCCCAATTGCTTAATAATATAAAATGGCCTGATAGTTTGTAGAAATCGATTTAAGAGTCAAATTAGGTGTGAGGAGAGGGTTTGTTTTAGGTTGGTTTGGCCATCCGTTCTAGCCGCTGACTGGCGGAGAGAAATCGCGAGGGAAGAGAGAAAACAGGGAAGGAAGAAAATACAAAAAAACAAAGAGAAACAAATCCAATATTTATAATTTGCAAAATAGTGGCAGACCTGTAATAAAACAAATTGAGCAAGGGTAAAAAAGAGCGTACACTGTGCTTATGAACAGTGTTCAAGCCAAAATGGGTTTTAGTATATATTGAATTTTTACTGGATTTCTACCATCCAAATAGATTTGTTGACAGTTTTAGCTTTCTCTATGACTTCCTTTTTAGCCTATGTATCATGGGGTGGCATGAATTCAACATTTTACAAACTATGCCTACTTATCACAAAAATGTTCTTTCGTAATGCTCATATTTCGTCGACCCTTCAGACATGGGAGTTTCTTAGGTTTTAAACCTTGCAATATATTTAGATATGTTAAAGTCGCCATCTTGTTCATGGCTGGTCAAGTTTTAGAACCATAACATCCTTCCATTATGTCGTCATGAATCCAGGTTAGGTGATTCATTTATGTATTCTTTCTAAATTGCTTGATACGATACTATTTACAATAACATAAGCTAACTTGGATAGTTATTGAATATTTGTTTTTGGTTTCCTTATCGGTGCTGAAGATCTTCATTTGCAAAACAAGTGAGCTATGGAAGAGCTCATGATAGACTGCTGCAAAGGATTAGACATATACATATATTTATATTCTTTTTGGACATTCCATATTTAAAGTTACCTGATGCACGGACCATAAGACCCTGTTTTATTTTTTTATTTTTTTATTTTTTTTATTTTTTGCAATTTCTAGAATGACAAAAAAGCTTGTAGGACATGTATTTTGTCATGTTGCATGCACAAACAAAATTTATGTGAACTGCGTGCTACTTATGTTTCTGATGCAAAGAAACTATATTTTGTCATTGCAACTTTTGTTAATAGAAACTTTCGAATTTGCTATTTTGATTGTATATTGGCTCTTGATGTCAACTTAATAAAATGTAAATGCAAACTGAACTGCTTATTTTACCGTATTGATTCACCTATCTCTTGGTTTTTCAGTTATTTGGAAATGACCATGTTAATTTGTGGTTTTATGGTAATTACTCAAGTAAAATGTGTGTTGTCTAGATTGATGCATTTGAAAATGCGAGTATGTTGCTACTGCAATTTGAGTGATTTTTTTTGCAGATATTATTCATTGTTGTTGTTATTATAGTTTGAAAAAAACGCAGCAGAGCGCTGATAGTTTTCTAGTAAGTACTAAAGTTGTAATTAGGGATGGGGTGGGGTGATTGCCTCAGGATTGTTGCTAGGGATGGGCAAATACCCATTGGTTATGGACAACCGTGGTTATCTGCCTATTTAAATTAAACGGTTACGGTTATGGATAACTGTTTAGATAAATAAACGGTTATGGATATCTGCTAAATTTAAATGGGCGGTTATGGGTATTAATCACTGTTATAAACGGGTAACCATTTACCCATTTATTTTATATATGTAAAATTAACACAAACCATGTTCCTTATCAGACAAAACTTAGATCAATGCTATTGACTATAGTGCATGATTTATGTAGCTAATATAATATAGTTTTCCTTAACCACTTTAAATTTCATGGTCCATTATATATATTATGTTAATACTTTACATTCTGAGTTAAATAACCCAAAAATACTGTCTTTTAACAGTTTTTGTAACCTAAGAATATATACTTATCAAATTTTATATTACCTTTATTGTTAACAGTTAAAAATATTGTCTGTAAACTATTATTTCAATTATTGGAATGATACAAGGACTTAAAAAATTAAAATGCGAAAATATATGATGAATGTACCTATAACGGTGTTTAATTGTTAGAAAAAAGAAAATTATGACAAATTTTTCTTTTTTAATTTTCAAGTTGTTAAAAAAACACGTAGACGGCTGAAAAAGTAGTAAATGATAAAAAAGAAAGGATAAATGAGTAAACGGGTATTAAACGGTTACGGTTAAATGGGTTTACGGTTATGAGTATGGTTAACCGTTTATAAACGGTTATGGGTATGAGTATAACCGTTTAGGTAATTACCTAACGGATAAATGGTTATTCGGGTATGAGAATAAATGGTTATAGATAAATAACCATGGTTATCCGCCCGCTATAACCGTTGGACGTTCCCTAATTGTTTCATTGTAAAATTCACATTCAGTCTCAAGTTAAAATAACACAATACTTCGAAAACCCTGAGATCCTGTGTTATAAGCTGATAGTATATATCTTCTTTAAATGGATGTGAAGTCGATCTGTCTTTTATTTAAGTTTACTGAGAAAAAGGGACTAGCCATATAAGCTCGAAGGTGAGCTCGGTACTCGTAGTCATGATCATCACAATCATCATACGAAGCATAAAACTTAACTACTTTTCCATAACATTAATTTATTTAACTAATTAATACTCAGCTACCAAAGTAGCAGTTAATCCATATGAATCTCCATTAACTCTACGGCAGCTCAATCGAATCTCCCCCTCGGTTCCGGTCAACGGGCTTATATTACCCATTTTAATCATGGATTCCCCGAAACTCTCAAAGAATGCGCTCTGATTAGCGCTGAAGTTGTCAACAATGTCGATGGTATCAGCCCCGCTAGTTGAAAACAGTTCTTGATCGCTTTGGAGCAAGCCTTCCTCAACTTGAAGATTCGAGTAATACTTTGCATCAAAAGTGTCAGGCGTTACAGGATCCAAATTGGTCAGTACACTGCCATTCCCATTCAGTGGGCATATCTCACTCAATATTTCTAAGTAGGTTGAGTTCAAGGTCGGATCAGGACTGCCTGTGTCGTTGAAGTTATACAATCGATCGATGAAAGTTAGACATCTAGCACGCCCAAATGTGTGAGCACCTGTCAATTTTGCATGTCAAATTTTGTTACTATAAAGAAAGGGAACATAGTTAGATATATTTTTTTGCAGCCGTACGATTTGCTTGCTTACCAGATAGTGCAACCAGATCCGTAGTGTTGAGGCCTACAGCTAAGAAGTTGGCCTTGAGTTCGTCAAGTGTAGAAGTAGGAGGTGGAAGGGCTTCGTTGGCAGCCGTGCGATTGGCTGTTAAGCTATCCCTTCTTCCTAATAGCACTGTCCATGAAGGACCTCCAGACTGCAACCATAGATTAGTTACTCAAATTCCAAATCCCATGAAACAAAATGCTTTAAATTGTTGTTGAAGCTTGAAATGTATACCAAAACAATAGATTCTTCGGCAGCAATGGCAAGAATATCAGCACAGGAAACGACGGCGGGACAAGCATTTTCCAATGCAGTCTTGATATCGTCCACAACATCAAATCCTCTGGCCGAGTTTACATTTGCCAATGCTGCTTTTTCGCTGTCAATGGTACTGTTAGGATTGGTACTGTTGTCCAGCAGAATTGATCCATCGCAACCCTGAAATATAATCAACAAGTGCTTTCATCTAAAAATTGCACGTTTTTGAATTTTGTTTACGTCTTCTGAAGTTTTATTAACAGAGAAGCAGCTGATAATAAAATCACTTTTGTGCTCAGGCATTGTTCCGAAGTCCTGTAACTTAGAAGCTGATAATATATAAAGTAATCTTGGTTGGTATGTTTTCAAAGTTGAATAAGTTGTTCAGCTTAAATCTTTGAAGAACTAATTAAACCTCGCATCTGATACTATGGAGATATTTTCAGGGAAACTAATATTAATTCCATTTGGATAAAAAGAAAAGAAAATATGGACAGATCTTTTTGTGCTCCAACCAAAGTTCTAAAAGACGTTAGGTGAAAGACGTTAGGTGATAATCGGGCGGCGGGCTAGAGCCAAACAGCTAGACGGGACCCTAGGAAGACTAGACCAATTTAAGCAATTTATTGTATATTTTATAAATAAGTGTATTTATACTTCAAAAAATACATAATTGTATTGGATATGTAAATTGCAAGATAAAATAACATAAAGATTATAAAGTATGAGGACATATTGTAAGTATAGGAAACAAGCATATAATGAGTATTTATCCAAGTATTTAACGAGTCTCTTATATTTTATTGACAAAAATAAAATATAAAGTGAAAGTTATCAATTTTATATCTAGGTGGGAGTCGCGACTCAGGCATATGTGGGTTTAGGTAGGCTAAGTGGGTGCCTAGGCGGACACCTAAACGGGTTTATGCGCACTTTCTTAATTTTCAAATGCATATGAATTAATTGGGATGGTGACCAGCTTCTTAGTGTCTAAATGAGAATTTTCAGAATACTGGCTCCAACTACAAGTTCTACTTATTTTAATTAAAAGGGTTCTTCACAAATACGCCCCCTCAAAACTATGTTAAATGGTCAAAGACACTAAAATCTCCTTGCACTATACACTAAATAAGCATAATACCATAAATCGAGCTGGTGCACTACTACTGAGGCCATACTTAAAACCAAAATCCCGGACTGGAAGTTTCCAAATAAAAATAAATAAATAAAATCCCGGACTGGAATTCGTGATAAGAACACCGGCCAAAGAAAGATTTTTTTACAAACAAAGGGTATCAGAAGCAAAGAAATGAATTATACGTTGACGAAGCAATCGTGAAAGAAAAGCCGAGTGAGGCTGGCAGTAATTCGGGGATCAATCTGCAAAGCCTCTTGAATGACTCCAAGCACAATGCTGGTGGCATTCGGGCATGATTCATCATAAAACGTAGAAGTCAACTGAGCATCACTACATCCTGCACTTGCACACAAGATAAGTAACATTGCCAAAACATATTTGTAATACAATTGAGCACTATAAGAAGGAGGCATTTTTCTCAGGTGGTGTTCGATTTTTCTAACATATGTTGATCAATGCATATGTGAGCCAATCGGTATAGGTCTATTTATTGAGTGACGGAGTGAACTGGTAGATGAGAAACACGCGTTAGGTAGATGTCAAATTAACTTTATATTTTTGGTAAAAAGTTCAAATTAACTTAAATAAATAAAAATCTAAGCCCTTTTGTCCCTTTACGTGAACCGTGTTGATTTAATGGAATCCAGAATGTGGGTCCCTGGATGCAATATATTCTACCATATGGAGAATAAATGGTGCTACCCTTCCCGAAAAAAGGTTAGTTTTCAATCCGAAAGTTAGTTAATAATTAGAAGTCTCCTAAACTTGAAGTGTGGTTAGATAATAAGTTTTTTAATTCGATCAGTATGGTATCTTGATTAAAATTCAAAGTCCAAATTAGAAAACAATGTATAATTATCACCGCAAGAAAACGAGACAATAATTGTAAATTCTCTTTTCTTATGAAATAAAGGAAAAATAGAGAAGAATAACATTAGTTGAATGAGTGGATGCATAATCTAACGAGTTGAATAAAAAAAGAATAGTGCTATTCACTCTTGTTTTTATTTCTCACACATTCTTCATAATTTTTGATCGTTTTATCAAATAAATTGAAAAAGAACATTGACAAAAAACTAACACGGGTGTGGGAATGTAAAAATGAGTGTGAATAGTTCTTTCCTAAAAGAAGTATCAGATATATTGTGGCTCAGTTAATTACACAAAGACATACCTAGTTGTAACATCTCTAGAAATTTAAGATTTATTTGGAAGTTCATTTAAAAATGACTGAAAACAATTTTAGAAAAAATATTTTTAAGTTTCAAAACAACTTGAAGAGTTGTTCTTGGGTTATTATTTATAAAAATTATACCTATACAAAAATTGGGTTAAAAAACGCAATTCACTAACAGTGTTTTGACAAAAATACCCTTTGTTTTTCTTTCCATTCCTGCTTTGTTTTTAGGAAACTTTAATGAAAAGCTTCCGGTACTGTTCACTTTAACGAAAAACCATATTTTTACACTAAAAAGTCAATACTGATACTATTCACTTTACCATTTATTTTGTCTTTATCATTAAAATACAAAGTTTTTAAGCCATTTTCATTAGTTTTTCTTTGTTTTTATAATGTGGAACAGGGTATTTAGAAAATTTCCCTTTGATACCTGTTGGCTACGTGTGCCAACGTGGGACTTTCAAACGGACTTGGATCCTCTCCTGAGCCCAAGGAGAGGATCCTACTGACCAAGGATCCAAGGCCGTTGGATGAAAATCCAACAGCTATAATTATTATAACTTTAAATGGACCCCCTGTTTATAGCCGTTAGATTTTCATCCAACGGCAAAATCCAACCGCCATTGATCCTTGGTCAGTAGGATCCTCTCCTTGGGCTCAGGAGAGGATCCAAGTCCCTTCCAGACATCATTGATGAACTCCCCACCCAACACAACAACCTTCCAACGTGGGACTTCCAGACATCAATGCACAACAACCTTCCTTTTCTCTCGAATTCTCTCTATAAAAAACTAAACCACGGACGCCACTATTCTTATCCCCCAACCCGAGAGATTAAATTTTCTGCACTTAAAATGAGTGTAGCTTTTCTATAGTCTCAATAAGTGTTTGATACATTAAATTTATGACAACAAAATTAAAAAAAGTTAAATATATTGAATACGTGTCAAACACTTATTGAGGTCACAGAAAAAACACTCATTTTAAGTGCAGAAGATTTGATCTCCAACTGCCGATCTCGTCACAATTTGGTATGAACCGGATTTCTTTTTAAACAGGTGGACATGACTATGAATATATCAGCCGATTTGCAGTCATTGTTGCATGGACACACAAATCAAGTTTGCAATTTATACTGTAAATGTGTTTAGAAGGATATGATGGTCACATACATTATTTGAGTATATCATGTGTATGCTTTTTTTTTTTGGTGAATTATCATGCGTGCGCTTTAAGTAGTAGTTGGATCACTGCAAAGAACTCTATGATATCATTTCTAGAAAGGAGTGACAACTATCATGCATAAGACTAAAAGCAAACCACCCAAAAGTCTTCTTTTTTTACCAACCACAAGTCAAAAACTACTATTGTGCATGTCACATAAGCAAAATTTTCACTCTTCCTACTTTCCAGCCAGTCGTGCAAATATTATTGGTAAACTTGACGGTGATCGCATTACCCTTCTCTTCAATGCATGACATGTGGAAAAAAATAATCATCAAACAGAAGTTTGATATTATGCATGTGTCCCATCTTTATTTGCGTGTTTGTGTTGGTTTTTTTATTTTGATAGGTTGAAGAACAAAAGCACTGGCTCGAGCAAGAAGGCTGCAAGGGTCCGAACAAGCCTAAGAGGCTTGCAAGTACCTTCTTCGTTTTCATTTATGTTTCGCTTTTACTATAATTTAGTTTTTCTAATTATAATTGTATAAATTTTTCGTTCAATTTAATATAAAGGTTCAGCTCAAAAGTTTAAGATTTTTATTTTATTTTGTTTCGATTTTTTATCTTTGTTTTGATTTTTGATCTCTTGGTGTTTCAAAGACAAAAAACAACACACAATCCACATATCAATAAAAGGCTTTTAATCCATTTCCATTTATAGAATTTTGCCGACTCTACTGCTGTAAATAAAAACCAAGGGGTTTTTTAGTGTAAATAAAAACCAAGGAGTTTAGTAGTGCAGCTGCATACAAAAGTACGAAACGAAACAGAAAGAGGAAGGGCGAGAGAGAGATGCAATTGGGTATTTTTCGGATTGAAGCTCTTCCATACCCTTCCATTATTACCACCTACTCCTTTACTAAAAGAGAGTGTTGTCTCATTTTCTCGTCATAGCAAAAGCTAGAAAGTATGTATCATGTTTTCCCTGTCCGCAACTAGGATTAGGAGAAAGAGACCGAGAGAACAGAGGTTGATCCAAATCATCAAACACAAGCACATGCCCGATTCCATTTGTCAACTTACAATTTGAATAACTTGAGTAACGATTCACAGGCCTCTACTGTTTTGATAATTATTTATGTCCTGTCCTGATTGTTGAAGTTATGTTGTAGTATAATTTATCTATGTTGTAGATTACCTACTGTCAGCATATATATATATGGCTATTTTGGTAATATATGGAAAAAGGGGTACAAGATATCAGTTTGATTTCTAATTGATTAGTTTCAAAGGAAAGTCCATTTTTAAGAAACTACTTAAGTGGAATGTGTTGATCTAATCCCTTTTGTACATAGATAGGTTATAGAATTTTTATGTGGACTGTATCGATTAATTTGTTTGCATATGTACAAATCTTCCTAATTTTTTCAATGTACATATCCTAGAAGGATTAGGAATATAGG
Organism: Crataegus laevigata; assembly: GCA_963580275.1. NCBI lineage: Eukaryota > Viridiplantae > Streptophyta > Magnoliopsida > Rosales > Rosaceae > Crataegus > Crataegus laevigata. The sequence continues at coordinate 37,564,545 of OY756946.1, read as the reverse complement.
CAATATCCTAGGAGGATTAGGAATATAGGTGTGTTTCCTACTTTGATTGTAAATCATTTAATATTCTTTGTATCACAAGGATTGGAGTTGTATAAATATTACCTCCCAACGGGAGAAGAATAACAAGAATTGTTAGAACTCTAAACTACAATTTTATCTTTAATCTTTTATGACATAATCTTTTATATCTTTCAAACGTATTGTTCTATACAATTTCTGTTTCCGTAGCAATGCGAGCAACATTTTTATTAACATTTCTAATAATTTATACCGTAGCCTGGCTACTTTATTAATATCTCGAGAAATTGAACCTGATTATAAATTATTACCGTAACATGACTACCTTATTAATATCTCGAGAAATTTAATATGGCTACAGTAGTCACTACTTGCTTTTGACCTTTGTCCTGCATCATGGTCTGGTTTCATGGTCTTATGATAAGTGGTGTAACATCTTCAGGGCTTAGCTAGGTGGGAGGTTTAAAGCTTCACCATGGTGCTCTTATGGGTCTTCCCCCAGCTTTTCCCTCTTGCCTTTATCCTTGGGAGATGCTGTCTTTCCATCTTTTGCTCATTTTTTCATGTTATGTTTTTGTCGTTGGGTTGGTTTGGTCCGTATGTGATCTCCCCTATTTTTTGTTGGGATTTTTACCGTATTTCGAAGTATGAGATGCTCTAAATGTTTTACTTGTTAAATTTTGTTTAAAATTATATATAAAAAAAATAATCTAAATCTAATGATTAAAATATCGAAATATTTATTCTATACTTCATAGCACCCTAAAATTTTGGTTTGTGGTATGGCTTGGGGTTTTTGCCTTTTAGTAATGGAATCTCTTTTTCGGACTCCAATAGAAAAGGGGTTTCTGATGAACAAACTTACATTTTCTTCCTTCCATCATAAGAATAGTATGGAAATTAAACAAATAAGGAGAGAATATCATGCTAACAAAAGAAAAAGCATAATTTAATTACATATATGATTACCTCTAATCCATGTCCAAAGCACACAAATAGAAGCAATCAAATTACCTAAACTCAGGATAATTAAAATCATATGATCATTTAATACACTAACATCAGTGTGACATCCCACATCGCCCAGGGGAGTGATCCTTAAATGTATATTCTCATCACTACCTAGCACGAGGCCTTTTGGGAGCTCACTGGCTTCGGGTTCCGTTGGAACTCCGAAGTTAAGCGAGAAGGAGGCTAGAGCACTCCCATGATGGGTGACCCATGGGAAGTTGCTCGTGAGTTCCCAGAAACAAAACCGTGAGGGCGTGGTCGGGACCCAAAGCGGACAATATCGTGCTACGGTGGTGGAGCAGGTCTAGGAAGTGGTCCACCCGGGCCGGGATGTGTCAATCAGCCAAAGGTAATAGCGTATTAAAAAAATAATAATCCATAAAGCAAAGCTTTAAAGTTAGGTACGGACTCACCATTACATATGATTTTAATTAGTGTATTAAATGATTATATGATTTTAATTATCATGAGTTTAGGTAATTTGATTGCTCCTAAACTCACTATCACGCAAAAAAAGGGATTTGCTTAGTTGAATCAAAGTCAAGGAACTTAAATTGATACGTAAATTTTTTAAGATTAAATTAATAATTCTCAAGGGAATTGGTTCTATATGGAATTATCTTTTGGAATATGCCTCGACTTTAACCTAGTGGGGCATTGGTTCTATATCGAATTATCTTAGTAATTTGTTAATCATTAATGTTTTGATAGGATATTTCGGAATCTTGAAATGCATGCATGGGCAAAAAGAAGTTTGTTATTATGCACGTGTCCCATCTTTATTTGCGTGTTTGTGTTGGTTTCTTATTTTGATTGGTTGAAGAACAAAAGCACAGGCTCGAGCAAGAAGGCTGCCAGGGTCCGAACAAGCCTAAGAGGTTTGCAAGTACCTTCTTAGTTTTCACGTATGTTTCGCTTTTACTATAATTTAGTTTTTCTAATTATAATTGTATAAATTTTTCGTTCAATTTAATATAAAATTCAGCTCAAAAGTTTTAGATTTATATTCCACTTTGTTTCGATTTTTGATCTCTTGGTGTTTCAAAGACAAAAAACAGCACACAATCCACATATCAATAAAAGGCTTTTAGTCCATTCCCATGTATAGAATTTTGCCGACTCCACTGTTGTAAATAAAAATCAAGGGGCATACAAAAGTACGAAACGAAGCAGAAAGAAGAAGGGCGAGAGAGAGATGCAATTGGGTATTTGTCGGATCGAAGCTCTTCCATGCCCTTCCATTATCTTCCCCTGCTCCTTAAGTAAAAGAGAGTGTTATTTGTCTCATTTTCTCATCGTAGCAAAAGCTAGAAAGTATGTATCATGTTTTCCCAGTCCGCAACTAGGATTAGGAGAAAGAGACTGAGAGAACAGAGGTTGATCCAAATCATCAAACACAAGCATATGCCCGATTCTATTTGTCAACTTATAATTTGAATAGCTTGGGTAACGATTCACAGACCTCTACTGTTTTGATAGTTATTTATGTCCTGTCCTGATTGTTGAAGTTATGTTGTAGTATAATTTATCTATGTCGTAGATTACCTACTGTCAGCATAAATATATGGCTATTTTGGTAATATATGAAAAAAGGGGTACATGATATCAGTTTGATTTTAATTGATTAGTTCCAAAGGAAAGTCCATTTTGAAGAAACTACTTAAGTGGAATGTGTTGATCTAATCCCTTTTGTACATAGATAGGTTATACAATTTTTATGTGGACTGTATTGATTAATTTTTTTTTTTTTGCATATGTACAAATCTTCCTAATTTTTTCAATATAAATAGTATTAATCTTCTATGACATAATCTTTTATATTTTTCAAACGTTATGTTCCGTACAATTTATGTTTCCGCAGCAACGCACGAGCAATATTTTTATTACCATCTCTAGATATTTATACTGTAGCATGTCTACTTTATTAATATCTCGAGAAATTTAACCTGGCTAGAAATTTATACTGTAGTTTGGCTACTTTATTAATATATCGTGAAATTTAACCTAGCTACAATAGTCACTACTTACTTTAGACTTTTATCCTGCATCATGGACTGGTTTCGTAGTCTTATAATAAGTGCTGTAACACCTTCAGGGCTCAGCTAGGTGGGAGGTTTAAAGCTTCTCTTGCCTTCAATGTTTTTGTCGTTGGCTTGGTTTGGTCCGTATGTGACCTCCCCTATTTGTTGTAGGATTTTTTACAGTATTTTGAAGTATAAAATGTTCTGAATGTTTTAATTGTTAAATGTTTGTTTTAAAAAAAAAAAGTTCTAACAGTTAAAATACCAGAATATTTATTCTATACGTAAATTTTTTAAGATTAAATTTAATAATTCTCAAGGGAATTGGTTCTATATGGAATTATCTTAGGAATGGACATTTAGAATTAGATGCCTCATTGTGTTATTTGTTAGATTATTATTTGTTAGATTAAACATCAATAGCTATTATATTTTTTCTTAAATATTTTTCTACATTTTAGGTGCCACATGTATTATAAGTAGCATTTTATTAATTTAAAATTACACAATTTTTCATTATATATAATGTACTGTTGTAGGCCTATTTGATTGAGCGATCTAGGGTTAGAGAGGGAGAGGGAGGCCGGCCACTTTAGAGAAGAAGAGAGAGATGTGTAATTGTGAGGTGTGATTTATTCACCCCATTGTGCCTCTATTTATAGTGGTAGAAAGGGCAAACCCTTTCCCATAAGGATTACAATACTTAATAAGTAATCTACTCCTAATAGGAATATAAGATACATTCCTAATCTACTAGGATTTACACAATCACATTCCTATTCTAAATAGGACTGCAACACTCCCCCTTGAGTGTGTAAATACTCAAGTAAATGGCGCATCAAGTCTTCAGTGATGAAGCAGGTACAGTTGATGAAGTCGTCGGCACAATGGGCGAATGCGAGTCTCAAATCAACGGAAGAATGCATAAAAAGTAAAACTCACAAAACCTCGCTATGGTAAAACCCAAGGTGGGGAAAACCCATAGTCTAAGGAGAAAAGTGAGAAGTTGCATTAAGTCAAAACTATACGTCTTTTGGACGCAAGTAGAAAAGCTCTCAAGGGTATGATCAGCCCAGGATGGGTGCCTCGTTAAAACCTAGTTAGGTAGCAAAAATCCAGTGGGAAAAATGCTCCTAATCGTAGGGAAAAAGAGTACATTAAGATCAAGTGAGTATACTTCTGGATACTCCCCCTGAGTTTGACATAACTTCCAAATGAGAACTACAAGCATTGCATATAATAGTTAGGCATACCAATTCCTCGGACAAGCTTCTGGAAGGTTGACTTCGGCAGTGACGTCGTGTAGAGGTCGGCAAGGTTGTCTGGGATCGGCTTGCATGACTTCAATCTCCTGATGCTTTGCTGATGTAGATGTAGTCGCAATATGTCTTGGCGTTGACTTTGTTGATGTATCATGGCTTGGTCGGGTTGATACATGCGGCATAGTCTTCATGGATCGTTGTCGGGACTCAACGATAGATGAAAACACAGTAAGTACTACGAACATGCTCAACAAGAATTCCTAACCATGTCTCACTTGTGGCATAGTGAAGTGAGGTGAGTCTTGGAACGATTCGAAGATTTCGCAACTAAGGTCATATCATGGACCTCCAAGATATTGCGATGTCCCTAATGGTAAAGACATAACCATTTGGGGATTTTGCCTTGTGCGGGTTTGATAAGTAACTTGCGTCAGCATAACAACAAGGCAAGCATCATTTCGAGGATCAGGGGGGTCGGATCCGCTAAGATGCGTTGGGATTTGCCCTCGTAATACCTTCAGGGTACGTCTTTAATACCAATTCAGTGGTTGCGTGTAGGCGCGGTGCTGCATCTTTACCAAGATCAACAGCGAAGGAGATGTCCTGTCTAAATACAATGAGCTAAGTACAACGAAGCGCAAAGTTGAACTTCGATATGGAATTTCAGATTCCATAACCTCTTCAAGGGTCTCATTTGCATATAACGTATGGACGATCAAAGGTATACTCAAAAGTAACACCTTCGGGGTGTAGTTCGACTGGTAGACCAAAATACCGTCAGAACAATGCTTTGAACTTCAGGTCAAGACATAAACGAGTTTTCCTAAGATCATTCATCTCAAATTCCATCTTCAGGTGCGAGGCAGTTTTCTCAAGCTCTTCTAGAGTCTTAGTGAGATTCGTGTTAACGACATAAACTGTAACTCTAGCAATTTGGAATAAGACTTCATAGTTTAACACGCAAGGGCATAATTCATATCCCTGACTGATCAAATAATCACTTAAACGGGTATACCACATCCGTCAAATTTAAGTGAACGCCTCAAAACAAGTTAAGAGGGTGTTCCGTGCTTTTGGAACTTTTTGAACCAGTCCATGTAATTCTTCGGGAACTTACATGTCAATCTCCATATTTATATCCCCATGGAGAAAACACTAACCATATTTCATAATGCTGCTATCAATCACAGGACGTTTGAGAGAAACCTTGCGCCGTAAGGCGTGCATCACGTCGCACTATTTCATTCATCTCATAACGCTTCCTTTCCCACTTGTAACACAATAGGATTACCTTGGGCAGTGTAGGAACGACAGGTCCAATACACACTTTGGTAAGGAATTTGACCTAGATTGTAATCTCAGTTGTCCAATCAGTTCTACGTTGTCACTTAATCAACGGAACACGGTTTGATATCGTCGCTTTTCATTTATGTCGGTAGCTACCATATAAGTGAAAACATCATCGATGATAATCTCATTTAAATTCCATTTTTCTCATCCAAACTAGTATACTGGACCAAGAACTTCATGTCTCGGGAGTAATCCGGATTAATCTCATGAGATGGAAATGATTTGAGACAGCGATCGAGTTTAGATTCATAGTTGTGCCGTGTCTTCCTCTTCTAGGGAAGTGAATCCTACGAACCGAATGATCTGTCGTGCTCCAGGCCAAGACGGATTGATTGGCTATCCGCCGTTGTACCGGACCGTCCAACAAGGGCGTCCAAACCGTCCAACGGGGGTGGCACACCCTCCAGGGATGTTGACTCGACGTCCGTTAAGTACGTCTATCCTTGCAGGCATATTTGCAGCTGGTATATGATCTCGTCACTTTTAGCTAGATCAGAGGAATGCGTCTGGAGCAACATTCTGAAATCTAAAATTCATCGCACTTGCTTATCACACTTGTGCGGTATAGGGATCGAGATGAGACATAGTGGGCAACGTCCACGCAACTTCGCGACGTTCTACAGGAACGTTGACGTTCTTATCTCCCCCTAACGGCGGGAAGATTGTCTCATTAAAGTGACAACCCGCAAATAAGCGGTAAAGAGATCGCATGCAAGGGCTCGAAGAGAGCTAGTGTGAAGGAGAATCATGATCGACAAAAGATACACATCCTTCTTTGAGGACCCATGGTGGTACGTTGCGGCGGCGCAACTTGGCACATGGAATGCACACCCAAATGCGTAAATACGAAAATCGTCAGGTTCGTACCCAGTAACCAACTGTAACGTCATATAGGTTGAGTGGCAATGGGCCTCAAGGCGGACCAACATAACTGCGTACAAGGATTGCATAGCCCTAGGCAGAAACCGAAAACTTGGTATGTTCACCAAAATTCGGGCGATCATTTAAATTGCGCTTTATGATCACTAAGCGAGGCTATTTGGGGTGAACGTGGGAATTCAATGTTCAATTAGAAACCCAAAACAACATGCAATACTTTATCGAAAACCGTCGATATAAACTCTCCGGCATTATCCAGTCTCCAGGACCTTAAGGGATAAGTAGGGTGGTGAACCCATAATCGGCCATGAGGTTTAGCAGTAATGTGTGTGGATAAACATGTGACCAGTTTGTCGATTCATCAATCAAAACCATAAGTCTTTATATGGTCCGCATTTTGATTGGATTAGTCCACATTATTCCCTTGAATCCACTATGGAAAATAGGTAATTTCGTATCTTTGCGAGGAATGATATAAAAAATCAATTTCCTTAATGAGCAGGCTTGGCAAAGTATGTTTGTAGGCACAAGATCCTTACTTCGGGTAAGGAGATGCGTCGTAGCATCATTGTTCGACCTAAGTGTCCCAAATGGTCGTGCCAAAGCAAGTAAACTGCTCAATCACCCAGTTCTAGGCCGGCCACCTGTGGCGTGTTCCCAGTTGGGAGACAACCCATTGGCCCCAAATCAAAGCTTCAGGCTCATTTTTGGAGGTGGTGCAAAGATATTTCACTCTATTTTCTTCAGTGGTTTCATTTATGATCATTGTCATCTCGAATATCCTTAAAAACTCAACGTTAGGGAGAATTTAAGGTCCCTTAAATGGTGATGCAGTACCATTCATACAACGAGGAGCGTGCCAATGCTCTTAATCAGGTTGGATAGACCTGAAGTCGTTGTTAGAGATGTGATTTAGGCGTAAAGTTAGTGTGCGTAGTACGCATTCGTCCAGACAACTAACTTTCCCACATTCCTACCTAATCACGTGTTTAATTGAATCGGTCACATGTACTAAGAAACATGATTCAATTAATTCATATTCGAGGACAATATCAATAAGATTATCCATAAGTAAAACATACACCAAACTTGAATCCAAGAACATGAAAAAATGTTCACAAAGTAAATGGTTTACTAAGGGGATTCGGCCAATAAGGCCATCCATGTCAAAATTATGCTCTTCCAACGGTGTTCGGTGGAGCAAAATTAATCTCACATATTGACTACGAGAATGGTACTCCTTAACAACATTGGTAGGGGCACGAATAGGTGCATAATCAATGATCTATTCCATCGAGATGGAAGTAGATTCTGCAGGGTTAAGGTTCGGGAATACTATCCCTTATTCTTGAAGTTTTAGGTCTTAGGTGCCAAGGATCATGCTTCGGGCATGATGCCACACCTTGGCATGCCCTGATTCTACCATATGATTGTGGTAGTAATCAGATCCGAGAATTTGGTAGACTTCCACTTTCTGCACTGCTGCTTCAAGAGCAAGTTAGAAACAAGGAATGACGAGAAAAGTATTCTCTAGTCAAAATTCAATCGGATGTATAAACTTCAAAATTGTACTCATTCATGGACGTAATCATGGTATGCTTCGGGCAATATCTTACATGATTAAACAGTCCGTAGAAGCGAGCCAAAGAGCCATGGAATCCTCGTTTTGGAGGTATTTCCATTTGTAATGCTTTAGGCATAAGTCTTCGAATGAAGATCATGGCGGAGGCTTATGCAGCTCTTCCATGCCATTGTTGGCTTCAATGGTTGCTCAACTTCATGATAGTCAAGTGTAGATTCACATCTTGTACCCCACATAAAGTGGTTTCTATTAGAAACGTCCAAATCAGGAAAATCAAACTTGTGACGGTTCGACAATCCACTGAATTTGGAGGGAACAAGATTGTGATTTGTGCTATGGGGAGGAATCATCCATAAGCATCAAAGTTAGAACATTCGAGTTCTAAGACATGGTTTCATGAAAAACGTCGGGTTTTCATGGGTGTATTGTTTTATGAAAACTTCAGGTTTCAAAGGCACTAAATTCGAAACTACAGGTTCGATTTAGTTTATGAACGTTTAGTTCATAAAAGAGAGGTTCCTGCAAGAACACAGAATGCAATATACAACTAAGTGTAGTGGATTTTGAGGTTCTTCGGGAACTCAAGTGTGAGTGCTTCGGGACTACGAAAGTGAGTCAATGGTTCAAAGAAGAGAAATAAATTATTGAATCGTTAATGTTCAAAAGTGATCTTCAGGTCAATAATTTTGGATTCATTATCAGATTAATGGACTACAGGTCACTTTTAATTAATTCAATAAATCGGGACCATTCGGGGTTGATTGTAGAAGCAAAGTAATATATAGATTCAGGCTTATGCACAGAAATCATGTTGGCTGCAGGCCAATTAGGAGGTAGCCCAAAAAATGGGCTTAGATCTGCTGTGGGCAACCCCAGTCCAATCTGGGTTGCGGGCCAAATCAATTTGGGAAGCCCAATTGGGCTAAGTCTGTGAAAAAGGAGGGCATCCATGCTGCTGGTTGTGAAACCCAGCGTGAGCTGGTGTGGGCTGCAATTGATGTAAGCCCAACAGCAACAGCTGATTGGAAGAGACGGGCCAATGGGTAACAAGCCCAAAAACCTAAATGCCCAATCTGGGCTTTGGAAACCAACGGGTCTGGTTTGTGCTCCGGGCACCCCAGCTTCGCTAGGTGCATGCAACCGCCGGTAAATCTGAACAGCGCCACCACGATTAGTGGTGTTCTCAGATGAGGACAACTCGATGGTCAACTAGAGCCCTTAAATTCACGACGGAGACTCGCTCAACGTCCGAATCAAAAATGGCTAGTTGGTTGTCAAAATCCCGGTGAGATTCAATCTGGAATCTAAGTCGAATTGGTCGTCGGGGACGAAGAGACTGTCAACTTGACAACTGCAGGTTGTCGGTTTCACCAAAATTGGTGGAAGAATGTCGTAGAGGATCGACTTCAGGCGATCACAAGTCCAACCGAGGAGACAACGTGCAAAACGGTGTCGTTTTGCAATTTGGGATTTTCTGGGCAACGATTCAACAATAGCGCGACTTGGCTGAGTCGTGGTTTCCAGCCACGGCTTGGTTGCGATTTTAGGTTTCTTTTTCGATTTCTAGGGTTTTCAGAACCCAAAAAAAAAATCATGCTTCTAATTTATGTTCGATTCTTTGACTCACAAATTCCACATAGCGATGTATAATTGCGTAATGCAGGAAACAAATATATATATTGACAAATATATGAATGTATACAATATATATATCGGAAGGAAAATATAAACATAGGGGGGGTTCATGCATCATGGGGAATGTTTTCATGCTTCAAGATCGTTTCAAATATCTTACTTTATTTTAAGCGTACCTGATTGGCAGAAAACAAATAAAAGCCTTTGAATTTGTAGAAGATCCTTCTCAGAAAGCCGAAATTGCGTCTCCAATGCGTTGTATCACGTTCAACAAAGAAAAATTAAATTGAATCAATAACAGGTAGATTAATTCAAAATAATAATAAATTAATCTCAAAAGAATAATTAAAACGTAATACTCCCCTAATTGAAGAATAAACTCTCTTTTTAGCGGAGTGTCAAGAGCGTGCTGATAACGTGTTGTAGGCCTATTTGATTGAGCGATCTAGGGTTAGAGAGGGAGAGGGAGGCCGGCCACTTTAGAGAAGAAGAGAGAGATGTGTAATTGTGAGGTGTGATTTATTCACCCCATTGTGCCTCTATTTATAGTGGTAGAAAGGGCAAACCCTTTCCCATAAGGATTACAATACTTAATAAGTAATCTACTCCTAATAGGAATATAAGATACATTCCTAATCTACTAGGATTTACACAATCACATTCCTATTCTAAATAGGACTGCAACATGTACCAATTAATTAATAATTATTATATTAGTATTTCAAATCTCCTAGAATCTAGTAGACGTTTTTAAAAATCTAAGAACTATTCAAATTTGATCTATTTCTACTTCTAACGTGACATATACTTCTGCCATTTTCTTCCACGATCGTTCAACAATCTTTTCGTGCCATTTCCTTGCTCAAGTCAGTTGCCCTCTTCTGTTCTCCCTTGTCAGTTATATTCATTTCCTTTGTATTTTCATTTTATGTACCTCTTGATTTGAGTATTCGTACCATGGTACATTTCGAAAATAGATTATAGTGGTAGATGGTATTAGTTAAGTTTCAATTTAGCATTTTTCATTTGAGGATCCTTACCATGGTACATTTGGAAAATAGAGTCTAGTGGTAGATGTTAAAAGCAAGGTTCTAAAAAACGCTAGGCACTAGTCGGCCGGCGGACTGGCGCCTAGCGCCTAGGCGGATTTAGGTAAATTTTTTGTATATCTTGTAAATAAGTGCATAATGACACTTACAAAAAATTATACTTGTATGAAATACATGGATAAGAGATAATAAAAGAATGATAAAATACAAAAAAAAGTATCCAACAAGTCTAAAATATGGATAAAAGATAATAAAAGAATGATAAAATATAAAAAAAAATTATCCAACAAGTCTAAAATTTAAAAACATATTAAGCATATATACCATATTGAGGAGTATTGTAGAATAACACGCGAGAAAAATGTACTTGGGAAAAAAATGAAAAAAAAACACAAAACAGCCACCGTGAGGAATTGAACTCGTGACCTGAAACTTAATAAAGACATGCTGACCAACACGTACAAGGCCACAACCTTGTTAACCCTTTGCAACAACTGTAATATAAGCTAGTGTAGCAGCATCATTTGACATTTGAAAAACCCTAGCAGCTACTGTTGGAAATGTGCCCTAAACCAATCATATGATGATACTTTACGGACATTTCACAAAGTTAAACTAATGTAGTTTATATATAAAGGGCAAATGTTATTGTTTGAGCCGTCTCATATAAATGTTATATGCTTAAACGATAAGTCCAAGGAATATGTAATTGGGAGAATGTAATCTAAAGAAGTTAGATTCAAGAGACCATTCTCTTTCGTATACATATCCTAAATGTTCCTGATCATAGGATTGCCAATTGAGCATTGATAGTCCGTTAAGATCAGTACGTGCTATGTCTTCTCTTAGGGAGAGTGACTAGTCTCGAGTCATTGGTGTGCCTGACACCAAGACAAGTATGTAGGTGCTCAATAGAGAATGAGTCCACTGAACACGATCAACGAGGAGTTCTCATACTCATGTCACATGAGAACTCATGGTTGGGATAATGCAAAGTAGTCATTTGACCTGAGGCATCATAGTTGTCTTGTGGTTAGGTCCTTGATCTTTGATTATGTCAAAGTCACCCCATCCGCGGGTGTCCACGGCATCGTTGGGGTTAAGCCACTTAGCTATGGAGGCAAGTAAATGCGCAACAAGGGATCTCTAACCTTCAAACCATTTGAGGGAGAATACTCTATGATATGATTTAGAATCTCTGGCCAGAGTATGAATGAGATTTAGGAAGGTGTTCCAAATCACATTCAAGGTAATCATATAAGTAAATGAATCACATTGGATAGTAGACATGAATAAACTATTAAACCAAACAATATGGTCAAGAGTATTGTATTAGAGAAAGACCGTATTGCATTGTAATCCTAAACTGAATAGGTTCTTCACCATTTCTGATTAGCTTGGATAACCATGATATGCTGCTAGGTGTCACTCATGGTTTGTGGAAGCCCTAAACGTGTATAAACACTAAAGGGAGAATTGAAAGTAAGTTTCAATTCACAATCGATTGGAAAGAGTTTTAATCGCCCACTGCCTCACTAAAAGGAACCTAATGGATCGTACACCGTGTAAGGTAGAGATTGAAGAATCAACGGAGATGAGTAAGAATAATTAAATGGTTTAATTATTTATGGCAAGGATTAATTAATATGTTAATTAATCAAACGAATAAGTTCGTTAAAGACCTCGGGTTAATTTTGGGCCGCAAGGCCCAATGGGATTTGAATGTCAAGCCCATTAACTCAAGTTGTATGACAACTTGAATAAACAAAGGGCTTGAAAACCCAATGAATCCCTATGGCCGGCCATGTTAGAGATGGAGTGGGTTTTGGACTTATTACAAGTTTGCCACTCCAATGAATTAAGGTATAAATATGACTTTATAGCCAAAATTCATTTAGGGTTCTTTTTGGGGAAATTGGAGAGAACACAAGCTCTCTTTTCTCTCTAAAAAGGCCGGCCATCTAGAGGGGAATATCTAGCAATCTCTCTTCCTCTAGGTCACTCATTTCTTCTTAAATCTAACCTTGGTGTGGAGACTTAGAGGTTCTCAATTTTGGGAACTTAGAGAAACCTTTTCATCCATCCAAATCCATGGATCTAAGATGCAAGGAATGAAGGCCCTCTCTTTGGGTAATTAGCCTTTGCTTATGCAAAGAGGAATCTACAAAGGTATTAATTTCTCAACTCACTTTGTTTTGAGTTGAGTCTTGGTTCACCAATCTACTAGGCTTTGAATTTCATGGGTAATGTTTTGTTTTTAAGTGCATGCTTGCATGATTCCGCCTTTAATTGTTAATTGCATGCTATTGATGTTGCTTAAATGAACATGTTTTTCTCAAAATAATCATTCAAGCCCACAACCGTGTTAACCGTTTGCAACAACTGTAATATAAGCTAGTGTAGCAGCATCATTTAACATTTGAAAAACCCTAGCAACTACACCCACCCACATTTCAGCTTTTGATGCCTCGAGCCCAGAGCCCAAAAATCTCCCTAATTGACCATTGCTTCTCGGGTAGCACAAAGGCTTAGGATGCACACATGTGTCATGCATCAAGACCAAAAATCTTACATTTCTCTTCTTCCTATGCTCTCTCCCTCACCTCACTTCTCTACAAGTTTCTCTCTCTCTGTCTTTCTCTCATTCTCCTCATTACACTCTCCTCACCTCTCCCGAGCTACGCACACACCACACCACCACGCACACCACCCCACCGTATCTGGTGAGCCCTCAAACCACACCCTCCAGACCCTCACCATCTCTGCAACCTCTCACTTTCTCTCCTCGTACCTCTCGCACCATCACCTCAAACTCCCCCGAAAACCAACCACCGAAACACCACCGCCTAGACACCGCCTAGGAGCGCCCAGGCGGGCGCCTAACACATCCCCGCTTTTCACCCCGATTAGCACCTAATTGGAGCGGTACCTCACCGACCAGCGCCTAGGCGCTGCCTAGGCCGTTTTTTAGAATACTAGTGTAAACATGAAAATTTCCTGAATACAAAAGAACACGTGTACAAAATATATTTGTATTTGATGAATTTTGGGTTACAATCTCTATTTGTTCCTCTGATTCGATATCCGTAAGACTTCGGTTTGTGGGCTTGATCCAAGGGCCGTCGAGGCTTTGATCTTGGATGAACAGGGGGAAGTTTCTTCAAGGGCCGTTGGGCTTGATCTTGAAGTTTGGCGGATGAACGTTTCTTCAGGGGCCTTTGGGCTTGATCTTGAAGTTGGGTGAGGTTTCTTCAAGGGGCCGTTGGTGGCTTGATCTTGAAGTTGGATGAACGGATCTTTAGGAGCCGTTAAGGCTTGATTCTGAAGTTTGATGAACGTTGAATGACGAACGGATCTTCAAGGGCTTTTGGGCTTGTTCTTGAAGATGGATGAACGACGAACGAAGAACGATGAACGATGGATGAACTTCAATGGGCTTTTGGGCTTGATTCTTGAAGAACAGATGTGTGGATCCAAGGGCCGTCGGGGCTTGATCTTGGAAGGTGGGTGAACGTTGCTTCAAAGGCCATCGAGGCTTGATCTTGAAGAACGGATGAACGGATCTTCAAGGGCCTTTCGGGCTTGATCTTGAAGGTGGATGAACAGATGAACGATGAATGGATCTTCAAGGGCTTTTGGGCTTGATCTTGAAGAACAGTTGTGTTGATCCAAGGGCCGTTGGGGCTTGATCTTGGATGAAGAATCGACACGTGACCAAAGTGCTTGTTGATTCTTCAAAGGCTTTGGCGAAGTTTCTTCAAGGGCCGTTGGGCTTGATCTCGAAGGTGGATGAGCGTTTCTTCAAGGGCCGTTGGGGCTTGATCTCAAAGAATGATGAACGAAGAACGAAGAACGAACTTCAAGAGAATTCTCTTTCAATTTGGGAGTAGAGAAATGCATTTGTGAATTGGTTGTGAATTGGTGAATGAAATGAATGGAATGGCTTCCTATTTATAGAATTCCAAAACTTGATTTTTGGATTTAAATAATCAGATGAAATAAGTCGTTTCTGCCAGGTGTTGACACGTGTCCTATTTGATGGCTTTTCTGACTCTTTTTGATTTTTCGTCGAGTTATACACTACGTGTAAAATTTATGTGACACGTGAGCGTTGAAATTTTAATTATTGGTCAGCATTTATTTTACCGAAATTTTAATGTCTACAACTGGTTAAAAGGTATGTTTCAATTTAGCATTGGTACATTTCTAGCCAATATATTGGTACGTTTCAATTTGGCATGGGTACATTTTTATAAGTAGCCGTACATTTCAATATGGCATTGGTATGTTTTAAGCCAATATTGGTACGTTTCAAATTGGCACAGGTACATTTCTATCAGTATCGGTACGTTTCAATTTGGCATTGGTATGTCTCAAGCCAATATTAGTACGTTTCAACATGACATGGGTACAAATCAAATTAGGCATATGGATAGACGGAGAAACACACATTAACCATATATGCAATCATCTTCTTTAATGGAACCTCCTCTTTACTCTTCATAGATCTGTTTTGAGAGACACCTTTTTTGGGAAAGAAATCAAGATGTTTTTTTTCTTCTTCCAAAGAATCAAGATGTTTGTAGTAGGGGTGGGCACTTGAAACCGAAAATCGCAACCGAAACCCGAACCAAATCGAACCGCACCGAACGGTTTGGTTTTGCGGTTTCAAAACGGGTTCGGTTTGAAACCGAACCGCATAGGGAAAAACGGTTTGGTTTCGGTTTCGGCCCTCCGAAACCGCAAACCTTTATTAAATATTAAATTATTCTAATTATTCCTTTAGCCTTTATTTCTCTCATTTTTTTAGTCCATGCCTTTATTCCCTTATTAGGTGAATCTAATCTAATTGTCAATTTTCCGTGCCTTTGTTTCATTTCATTCTTCCAGTCCTTTCCCCTTCGACGACGGCTCGGCCTCCTTTCCTCTTCATTCCAAATCCAGGCTTTCCAGCTCCTAACTTCTAAATTTCAGAGTGCTAATATGGTAAGAACTATGGTTTATAACTTGTAGTTAAATTTACTTATAGATTTGAGATTAATTTTAGGGTTAGGTTTAGGGTTGGGTTTTGAATCAAAAGGGGATTTGGACTTGATTTTGCATGTTTATGATTTTGAGTTCTGGGATGCAGATTCTGTAAAATTTATTGAAGTTTCCTATTCTTTTTAACATGGTTTCAATTTCCCTTCATATATTCATTCACCTACACACAAACTTTCGTTAGTTTTTCCTTTTGCTATAAGGAAACTTTGAATTGTGTGCACTCATGTATTAAGTGGATATATGGCGATATCTTTTGGTACCAAATCAATACATAAAGTGGTTGCCAAACTACTACTTAAGTCATCTTTAATAATCATATCCTTAGATCATTAAGCACACCATATCAATCTACTCCAGGGAAGGCAGTCTTCAATATCTCGATTAGACCAGATGCTGTGCACAATTACACAATGACTGAACTGCTGCTTCCTTTCTCTACCATTTGGCACACACAATAAGAAAGAGAGGGAAAGGAGGAGGGGAGGGAGACCTTTTGATAAATAAGAAAATAGTTGCCTGTTTGCTGCTGTATGTCTAAAAACTAAAAGAACGGATAAAGGTGTTGTGGCTGCAGCAGTTCTTAGTATTATTCTTTTTTGACTGTGCTGTTTTTGTGATATAAAAATGAGATGCTTATCAGATGATTTTTTTTAACTGTTGTTAATCGTTGTTGTTGCTTACTTTTCTTTTATGTTTCAGTCAAAATTTGAAGAATCTAGCAAACATAGTTGGGTTGCTCTCTCTTCGACAGGTGACTCCCCTGAGAAGCCGGAGGATGAGGCAATATAAATTGATCCAGAAAATGAAGAAAATGTTGATGTTGAAGGTGACTAATCCCTACCGTACATGTTCAGTCTTCCGCTAGATCTCTTTCTTTCTTTTTTATGTTTGCTTCTACGTACACCACTACTACTACTTGAATCATTTAGTTTCTTTCTCTCTATATCTTTTTCAATAATATATATATATATGTACTTAGGTGATTTCTGTTCAACCACAAGTTTGTTTTTCTTTCCCATTTTATCTTATATATAATAATATAATAGCTGGACGACTAGTGTCTCTATATATAAGGGAGGGATTGTATTCTTGTCCATATGCTTTTATTATACATGTTCACCTGATGGCTAACCTTAAGTATAGTCTTTTCTTTCATATTCCAAGAGAGATGCCGTCAACTTATTGCTCAAGGTTTTTCAAACAATAAAACCAAACCAAAACCGTTTGAAACCAAACCGAACCGAACCAAATGGTTTGGTTTCATTTTGGTTTTAGCTTCAAAACCGCACCGAACCAAACCGCAAAAACTTGCGGTTTTGGTTTTGGTTTCACTCAAAACCGCACCAAACCAAACCGTGCCCACCCCTTTGTAGTGGTCAAATGGCATAGTAATCAGAAAGATCACAACATACAAAGCAAGAGTTCTTCTTTCAGCACTAAATGAAACAATGATGGATTCTTCTCCATCAGAAAATCCTTAATGCTCCACTTGAACCAATATTTTTATGGTTACAACATTCCTTAAAGTAGCATAACCAATTATTAGGTATACTTGTTGAACCATGAAATGTACCTCAAATTCTACAAATCTCTGCCGGAGATAAACAACATGAGGTATAGATAATATACAAGTGAAAGTGAGCTGCAACAAAAAAAAAATTAAAAAAAATGTTCAAAATTCAAAATTTAGGAGATAATATTGATGATTTAATAGTTAATATCTATTAATAATCCCTTAAAAATGGACAGATAATTTTGATGATTTAATAGTTAATATATCCCTTAAAAAGGGGCATAAATTCTGACACGTAAAAAATCCTCCATCTACTAAAAGATAAAGTGGGAAATCAACATATAATATTTTTCATTTAAAAGAAATAAACTAATGATATGTAAATAAAAAATTTAAAAATGCTTAGGTGGCCTTTTGTCCAAGCGTTTTGATCAAATTTTTGAAAGACACAAAAGTTTAATTAAAAAAATGTAAAAAAAGAGTGGGGCATTCTAATTTCCCCAATTTGTTAATCATTAATGTGTTGAAAGGATATTTCGGAATCTTGAAACGCATGCGCGGGCAAGATGCAGGAGTACTAAAATTATAATTGTATTGAATTTATTTCGTAGAAAAGTCAGCAAAGGCATGCATGAGAGCATATTGAAATGGCTTAAATGTTGAAATGGTCTTATTCGGTTAATTTGGTTATCGTGTTTTTAATTTGATTGATTTAATTCTTGTGTTTTACTCTTTCAGTTAATTTAGTATTTTCCATACAGTTACTGTTAAAAGAATATATAAATATGTTTCGAATTGATTAACAAATAAGAATAAAAGATAAGAAAATGAGAGAATTAAAAAATAAAAGCAAAATGCATCAATCTGCACCACTTCCCAGACCTCCCTTTCCCCGTACCCCTCACGGCACGCACATAGCCACAGTAGGCCTAGAAGGGCGGGATGCCCCCACTCAAATTTGTGTGTGTGGATCTCAATAACCAATGCTAATTAAAATAAAAATTGAACCCTACATGTTAATTGGTATCAAGAGAAATGTTAAGAAAACTCTTCCAAAAATAGAACTCTCCATGGATTTTTCCGTCACCTCATGTTTTTAGCACAATCCATGTACCAACATTATTAAACATTGTGCTAAAAACATGAAGTGGCGGAGAGTCCATGAAAAGTCTCACTTTGAGAGAGTCTTTTTAGCATTTCTCTTAGTATCAATATGACTGACTTTGCCAACAATGATTTTAAGTGTTTTGTATGAAAAACTTTATAGATTAATATATAAGTGTTTGTTTAGTAATTTTTTTAGCTTTTTAATTGTAATTTTGTTGTTTGAGGATGCCCACATTGATATAAATCTCTGACTTCGTCCCTGCCTCAGGGTATGATGAGTTTGGATTGTTTTATATCTAAACTTTTATTTATTTTTGGCAAGAATCTTATCATTTCTTTAATTGGAGTCTATTTCTTTAAATAAATAGATTTTTTAATGTTTTAAAATGGATTTTTTAAGAAAAAAAATGAATTATATTGGCCAACGGTGTAAACACAAATATATACTAAATAGTTAAATTTAACATATGAAAGTTAAATTAACTATAGAATTAAAACACATTGTGACATTTAAGCCTAGTAAAATTGTTGCTACATAGGTTTTAAAATTGTCTTCGGTAACTGGTACTAGCTCTTGGTTAAATTTTGCCGCTCTCTCATCTCAGTGAGGGAGAATATTGTCTTTGGGTCTAAAATATACATCATATATTCATATAGGTGTGTTTTTATTTTTTTGAGTAAAAATACGATATTCATTGATAAGAAAATAAACGTATAATAGGAGGATAGTGGTGTATGCATGGGTCTCGATAAAAATTTTGTCAAGACTTTCAACCTGGCCAGAGAGAAAAAAAAAATGCCTTGCACCCAACAAACAGCTCAAGGTTAGCTATTCTCACATAGCAAAAAATCATTACAATTTAGTTGGAAGTGTTAGAATAAATGATGTATTGTTAGTTAATAGTGTTGTTAGGTATTGCCATATGTCTCATTTGTATTGGTAACTCTAGAAGTTGGTTATGTGTGGTTGTATTTATAAAAGGCAGTGTGTGTAATATTGTAGCTCTGCGAGGCTTACCTACAAAATATAATGTCATTAAGTCTGTTATTCGAGGGAGAGAAAATATGGTTTCACTGACAAAGCTTAGGTCTCAGTTAAAGGCAGAGGAGTCTACACTGGAGGAAGTCATCAAGTCACCATCCTTAATGGCAGCTATGCTTGCCAATACTTCTCGTTCAGTTTGTGACACTGGTAGTTCTTCTAATGTTATGGCTCACATTGGTAACTTTGGTTTTGGGGCATATGTTCCTACTACTACTGGTCTTGTTGCTTTTGTTTCTCAGACTAGCTCTGGCACTTACAATAACTTCAGGGGGAATAACTACAGATTTAAGGGGAAAGGCAAGAAGTTCAACCCTGGGTTTCAGCAACAGTCTGGGTATCACAGCTATGTGTAACCTAATTTCCAACCTCAGCCTCAATTTCAGAATTATGGCTCTCCAATTGATTCAGGCCAATCATTTCAACCTTTACTAATCTGTCAGATATGTGATAAAAAGGGCCATGTCGCTTTAAACTGTTTTCAAAATGGCTGCCAAATATGTCACAGGAAAGGGCATATTGCTGCCACTTGTTTTGATCGACTCAATTCTGCAACTGTTTCAGTGTCTCCATCTCAGAATTTATCTCACTCTCCCAATATGACTCCACAACATCAATTTCACTCTACTCCACATTTGTCCCAACAACAGTATCAATCTCCAAATCCATTACAGAATCTTCATATGATGTCTCAGTCTCCTTATTCAAATGGGATGTTTTCTTCTCGGCCTGGTCCACCTGGTGCTTTTGCAGCACGTACCACTTTCTCTCCAACAGCACCACAACAAGAGTATTGGTTACTGGATTCTGGAGCAACCAACCATATGACCTCTGATCTGTCACATTTGCAAGCTGTCACTCCTTATTCTTCATCAGAGATTGTTACTAGCGCCAGTGGTGATGATTTACAAATTTCACATATTGGTCAAGCTACTTTATTTACTCCATCTCATAAACTTGAGTTAAATTTTGTGTTACATGTTCCACATCTCTCCCAACACTTATTGTCTATGTATTAATTGTGCAAAGATAATAATTGTAGGTGTATTGTTGATGAATTTTCTGTGTGTATACATGACAAGGTCACCAACAAGGTGCTTTATCAAGGACTGAGTAATCAAGTTGTTTATCCCCTACCTATTCTCAAACAACCTAAGTCCACTATGCAGCTTTTCTAGGACAGAAAATTAATTCATCTCTTTGGCATTCCAGATTGGGTCATCCAACCAACTCTGTTATTCAAGTAGCTCTTTGTAAGTCAGATATTCCTTTTTCATGTAATTCTCCACCTCACACGTGTATTGATTGCTTGCACGACAAGTTTACCAAATTACTTTTTCCATTAGTGGCTTCCAAGTCTCTTGTTCCTTTTGAAGTCATCCACACTGATGTATGGGGTCCTTCTCCTACTAAATCTTTAGAGAGGTATAGCTATTATATGTCGTTTATTGATGAATGTACACGATATACATGGATTTTTCCCATGACTAATAAAGCTGCTGTTCTTGAGATATTTGTGCACTTTCATGCTTATATTCATACCTATTTTTTTGCTTTTTATTAAAGTACTACAGAGTGATGGTGGAGGGGACTACACTAGTGTTGTATTTCAAAAAAAATTACAATCTAAAGGCATTGTACATCAAAAGTTTTGTCCTTACACTCCTGAGCAGAATGGTCTAGCCGAGAGAAAGAATAGGCATATTGTTGAAACTGCCGTTACTTTGCTTCAAAAAGCCTTTCTTTCCCCTCAGTTTTGGTTTCATGCCTGTGCTACAGCTACCTACCTTATTAATAGAATGCCTACCTCTGTGTTAAAGATGCAGTCTCTCTTTGAAATGTTGTTTAAATTCCCCCCTCGCCTTGAGCATTTGAGAATTTTTGGCTGTGCTTGTTATCCTTCTTTGAAACCTTATAGACATCATAAACTAGATCCTAAAACAACACAATGCATCTTCTTGGGGTATGCTGCTCAGTATAAGGGCTATATTTGCTATGCTGTTCGGGATAATAACCTTTTTGTATCCCGACATGTCTTGTTTGATGAAAATGTTTTTCCTAGTGCACATAGGGTGTCCACCTCTTCTCTTTAGTCTCCTCAATCACTCTCAGTCTCGGTTAGTCATTCTAATACTTTTCATTATCGTCCTATCATTCCAATTCCATTTCCACATGTTTCCTCCTCCTCTTCACTTCCTGTTACTTAGTCCTCATCTCAGCCACCTGGTGATCTTGTCTCTACTAGAGGTTCTATTGCTTCTGATTCTTCAACTTCATTGGTGTCATCTGACAACTATCCTGATGTGACTACCTCTCAAGTTCAAGATCTGTAACAATTTCCTCTGATCACTGTTAACACTCATCCTATGCAAACGAGGTCTAAGTCTGGGATCTCTAAAAAAAAGGCTTTTTCTGCTACCTTTCCTATTGATTCATCTCTAGAGAAGGAACCTCAATCTTTTAAAGTTGTTTCCAAAAGTTCTCAGTGGCAACAAGCAATGAATGAGGAGATGGATGCTCTTTTTAAACAGAAAACATGGACATTGGTTCCCTTTCCATCTCATAGGAACTTGGTAGGTTGTAAGTGGATTTAAGTGAAACGACATCCTGATGGTTCGGTTGCAAGGTATAAGGCTCTTTTGGCGGCCAAGGGGTTCTCTCAGGAAGCTGGTCTTGACTATTATGAGACCTTTAGTCCCGTTGTTAAACCTACTACAGTTAGATTGCTATTATCATTGGCTGATACAAAGAGGTGGAAACTTAAACAATTAGACGTCAAAAATGCATT
The DNA here is from genome assembly GCA_963580275.1 of Crataegus laevigata. Classification (NCBI taxonomy): domain Eukaryota; kingdom Viridiplantae; phylum Streptophyta; class Magnoliopsida; order Rosales; family Rosaceae; genus Crataegus; species Crataegus laevigata. The sequence continues at coordinate 37,542,245 of OY756946.1, read as the reverse complement.
TCTGCATAGATTTCTAGATGAAGAGGTTTATATGTCTCAACCTCAAGGGTTTATTGACAAGGATAATCCTAATTTTGTATGCAAACTAGAAAGGTCTTTGTATGGCCTCAAATAGGCTCCTCGATCCTAGAATGAGCAGTTTTCCAGATTTTTTTCTTAGTTTAGGTTTCCAGGCCTCATATGCTGATCCCTCTTTATATGTCAAACATACTGGTCATTCCCTTGTTGTATTGCTCTTATATGTTGATGACATTATCCTCATTGGAGATGATGATTCTACTGTTCAATCTGTGATCACCCAATTAACCAGGGAGTTTGATATGAAGGATTTGGGCATTCTGCACTATTTCCTTAGTTTGGAAATTGAGTATCAATCTCAGGGCTTACTTATTCATTAGACCAAATATGTCAAGGATTTGCTACACAAGACCAATATGCTTGACTGTAAGCCTTGTACAACTCATTGTCATCCTCATCAAAAACTCTTAACTACTGGTAGCCCTCTGGTTCCTGATCTAGGTATCTATCGCAGTGTAGTTGATGCCTTATAGTATTTGACATTTACTAGGCCTGATATAGCCTATTCGGTTAATCAAGTTTGTCAATTCATGCATTCTCCCCTTGAAAGTCATTTTGTTGTTGTTAAGAGGATCTTACGGTATCTGAAGGGAACTATGTCTCTGGGATTGTGTTTTAAACCTGGTAATCTGGACATTAGAGCTTACACAGATGCTAATTGGGTTGGGGATCCCAACGACAGAAGGCCAACAACTGGTTTTGTTGTGTTTTTAGGTCATAATCCTATTTCTTGAAGTTCGAAGAAACAACATACTGTTAGTCGGTCCTCTACTGAGGCAGAATATAAAGCAATGGCAGCTACCACTGCTGAGGGGGTCTGGCTTCAACAATTACTCAAGGATCTGTCACTTTGTTCTTTGGTTACACCATTGCTTCACTGTGACAATATATTTGCCATGGCTCTAGCAACTAATCCCATTTTGCATTCTAAAGCTAAACACATCGAAATAGATTGTCATTTTGTGCGTGAAAGGGTTCAGCAAGGAGCAATTCTGTTGCAGTTTGTTGCTTCCTCAGACCAGTTTGCTGATATTCTTACAAAAGGTTTGTGTTTTCCTGCGTTTAGTTCTCACTTTTCCAATCTTATGCTCGGGGATGTCTAACATAAAATTGAGGGAGAATGTTAGAACAAATGATGTATTGTTAGTTAATAGTGTTGTTAGGTATTGCCATGTGTCTCATTTGTATTGGTAACTCTAGAAGTTGGTTATGTGTGGTTGTATTTATAAAAGGCAGTGTGTGTAATATTGTGTATATATGAAAAGACACAGTTTCTCTCACTACTCTCTCTCTCTCTCTTCGAATTCTCTTCTGCTTCTTCTGCATTTCTCTACATTTCTTCATAGCTTAATCATAGAATTATTAGGAATCATCCTTAAACAGAGCATCAATTACTTTATACTCAAGAAATGAGAGGGTTTGATCTCAAAACATAATGAATAAAAAATGAAGATTCTAACCACTAGAACAAAACACAGATAGCCTAATTGAAAAATAAATAACCTATATCTATATAATATATATATATATATATATATAAACACACATATATAGAGTTAAGGTAATTCACCCGAATTATCATATTGTTCTATTCAAATTTAACCCAAGAATCCATTCTTCACTAAAAACTTGTAGCCATTATGCATCTTAGACTTGTACTTAATTGTAGCAATATGATTTCTCGCCATTTGTAATTCTCTGTACAACACACACACACACACACACACACACGTATCTATGAGATATCCATATAGCAAGGACTGATCAAGATCATGCCACTTAGTAATATGGTCTAGTAATATTCTTTTTCATTTGTAAGTGAGAGATCTTAGGTTCTATTCTCGCTAATGGCAAAGTTTAACCACATATTATGGCTAACTTAGTGTGAGGCTTAGCTCATTCTCACACTCTCCTTAGTATAGATACTATCGTTTGTTTTTATAAAAAAAAAATAGAAAACTTCATTTTAATCCTTGATAAAGATTATTTTTTTATTAAAACCATGAGTAAGATCAAAATCTAATTTTAGTCCATTGATACATTAATAACCTCATTTATTAATTATATTTTTTTTTAATTATTTATCTTTTTTTTCATTCATTGTAATATATTTTTGTTGTGAACATTTAAATAAACTAATTTTTTTATACAATATATTTCGATGTACTGTAACTTCTTCATTTAGGTATATTAAATTCATTATAATACATTTTGGTGCATACATTTAGGTACACACATTTTGGTACTAACATTGCGGTGCATACATTTCGGTGCTCACATTTCGGTACACACATTTCGGTGCATACATTTAGGTACATACATTTCAGTACTAACATTTTGGTGCATACATTTCGGTGCATATATTTCGGTACACACATTTAGGTACATTAATTTAATATTAATACATTTCAGTGTATATATTTAAATACATACATTTCAGTGCATATATTTAGATACATACATTTCGGTGCATATATTTATGTACACACATTTCGGTGCATATATTTAGGTACACATATTTCGGTGCATACATTTCAATGCACACATTTAGGTATATTAATTTAATATTAATACATTTCGGTGCATATATTTAGGTACATACATTTCGGTACTAACATTTAAATATATTAGTTCAATATAATATATTTCGGTACACACATTTCGGTACTAACATTTAGGTACATTAATTGAGTCTTTCAAGTTTGAAGAATGTTAAATAAAATTAATAAATTAAAAAACTCTTTTTTGGTCAAAAAATAAATTAAAATTTGTGTATTAATAAATTTAATTATTTAATGGAAGATATTAAATAAAATGCAGATTAATTATTTTGAATTAAGGACACATTAGGGACTAAAAATCAATATTCAATCTAATACTAGGTTTTTTTTTTTAATTTTAATCTTATTGAAGGATTAAAGTTAAAAAACCCAAAAAAAAAAAATGACTCATCTAGTCATATACTACAAACTCTCTACCCTAACCTGCTTCCCCGGTCCTAATCTAATAGAGCAAACCTTGTGTGATATGCGCGTCGAAGGCGTTGTCCTAAAGTCGTTGCAGCCTCCCTATGTGCAAATACGTACACCGACAACTTACAAGACCTGAACATACGACTCCACAAACAAGCTCAAAGTCCGTTGCGAAGGAGTGTCTTCTTAATCAACCAAGAATTCTAGTGACCTCCTCTCATAAAGTATTTTAGTAAGTTACTAGCCTTCGTTCAGAAAAGAAAAGGAAGTTAGTAACCCCCACAGACTAAATGTAGAAATTAAAATATTAATTATGTAAATTGAAACTCTCATAATCCTCAAAATATTATGTGTAAATAAATTATATCAGTTAAACATCAAATTAAAAGAATTATATACCTTTCAAATTACAACAATTATATATAGCAACCTCCCAGTTTCATTATTCTAAAACCTTTCTGGAGCTAAAGGGAGCTTAATTAGTCTCCTTTTCTCTGCCTGATTTTGCTTTCTTCTTGTGTGTTATTTATAAGATTTGAAGTGCATGAGGAGGAACAAGTCTTAAGAGATTGGAAATGAATACGAATAGAAATTAAAAATCAATACGATTCTACGAATGTATGGTGGAGATTAGTTTATAATTGGAGCATATTCTAATTGCTGCTATTCGATTACTTTACTAACCACCTCTTTAATACAAGTGGTTTCATGACACACACATACGGGAACAGATATGTGACACTACTTTTTGTACACAACTTTTAACATAAGTTTTTATGGACCAACTTCATAAAGTCTTTCTTAAAAAACAGTGCCACCAATCTGCCATTTATAAATATCAGAGCGAGGGATTTCTATTTTTTTTTTTTTAAATGTGAATACGCTCTCCACCGTTAGATTGGCTTTAATGAAATTGTGTGGTTGAGATTAAAACACAGGCCATACAATCTCAACCACATAATTTCATTAAAGTTAAATCTAACGGTAGGAGCGTGTCCCCATTTTTTTGAAAAAATAGGGATCCCTCCCCTTAAGCAATTCCTTATATATGTGTGTGTGTGTGTGTGTGTGTGTGTGTCATAGAAGAGATCTAATGATTCAAATAACATTATTCTAATGCTTTTATTAAAGAAAATTTTAACGAAAAACTCTCGGTACGGTTCACTTTAATGAAAAACTACATTTTATCTGTCATAGAAGAGATCTAATGGTTCAAATAACATTATTCCAATGCTTTTATTAAATAGAATTTTAACGAAAAACTCTCGGTACTATTTACTTTAACGAAAAACTACATTTAACACTAAAAAATCGATTCTGGTACTATTCACTTTACTCTTTATTTTGTCCTTATCGTTAAAACTCAAAGTTTTCAAACTATTTTTATTAGTTTTCCTTTTATTGAATATTGTTATAGAATGGAGGACCAACGTGGGAAGTTCAATTGGGAAGGAGAGACAGTAGGACAGCAAACCGAACTGGTGCCGATCATGACATTCCAACCCCTCAGGATAACCTTAAGCTAATTACTGAAAAATTCCGCAACAAAGGATTAGACTCAACTGATCTGGTTGCGTTATCAGGTACATGAATTTGACCACAATGACATTATTACAATTTTTGTTGGACAATACAACACAAAAACACCAAATGAAGAACCTAGCAATTTCGTATAAGGATCTGTACTATTTCAAGCATATGCTGCTATATTTAGACCATATTATTTACTACCCTTATTGCTGATCACATGTACATATAAGTGAGTTCCGTATTTATTAGAGAGATAGTAAGTAAATATTGTACAATGTGTTCGGGATATAGGACAGTGCATTATATATATGTTATTATATAAGTGATGGAAATTTTTTTCTAGTGTATGGTGTATTGTCTCGTATTTCGGACAGATGGACAAATGTATTGTGGTGTGGGTGGGTTAACAAGAGGGGTGCATTTTTACTTATTACTCTCAAATAGTGGTAATGCTCATCACTCTATTTATATTCATCTAACAATAATAAATAGAATGATGAGTATATTACTAGAATGATGTAGAAAAGTATAATAATAATAATAAAACTTGAGTACCATTTTCCATTTTTTGGGCTGATATGGGAAGTGCCAACTTATTTACTTGGAAGTTGGTACCCTTAATTAACAGACTGTGGGTCATGTTGAGCAAAGGGCACCAGATGCAACTGTGCCGAGAAAAAGGGGTTTGGCTCCCATCTGGATCCAGAAATTTTAGGGATTCTCACATTTTATTCATTCATTATATATCGTATGGTTAGAAATTATTTGAATTTTTTTATTTAAAATTAAACACAAATAGTACCTGACAAAAATTAGTTCTACGATATACAATGAACGATTAGGATGTAAGGATTCTTGGAATCCCTACAAAGAGGATCCGGGTAGGATCATCTTCCGAGAAAAAGAGTGCCTGATGCCCAGAGTTCTAGTAGCGTCTCTCTCAGTTTTCCTCATGTCAATAATAGGTTAATTATTTTCAAAGATATAAATTTGGTTGTTTGCTTTCTTAGGTGCTCATACATTTGGCCGGGCAAAATGTAGATTTTTCGTCCATCGCCTCTACAATTTCAGTGGCACCAGCAAACCGGACCCGACCATTGATGTCGAGTACATGAAAACCCTACGGCAAACATGTAGTCAAGGTGGCAAACCAAGTACCTTGACCAAGCAAGTCCTGATGCCTTCGACAACTACTGCTACAAAAATCTCTAAAACAACCGCGGGCTCCTCCAGACCGATCAGGAGTTGTTCTCAACAAGTAGCATAGACACTGTTTCCATTTGTGAACCGCTTTGCTAATAACCAAAGCGATTTCTTTGATACTTTTGCTCAGTCCATGATCAAATTGGGGAATATAAGACCTTTGACCGGAAGCACCGGAGAGATTAGGGCTGATTGCAAAAGAGTCAACTAATCCAATCAGTCTACTAATAGGTTACCAATTGCCCTCAATAAGGGTACTGTGTTAGCATGAGGTTTAGGTACCTTGTCATTTTGGTCTATTTTTCTTTACTCACTAATTATATATAGCTCACTAAGTTTTTTTTTTCTTCACTGTAGTCATTTTAGTCCATTTGAGGAGGGTTTCTAAGTATATCCAAATTTAATGGTCAAACCGTGCTGCGACTTATTTAAATAGGTTGTGCTTGTGTCGTGCTAGATCAGTCTGATCTCTGACAAATCTAACTTAAATGTGCTTACCTTGTTGGAAAAGTTAGCAAATTAAGAATTTAGATTGTCAGTCATTCAATGAGTAAGGCCAACTGATAGACAAATCAATTTCAAACCATTTCTGAACAATTTCACGTATTATACACTCAACTGGGGGCATTTAGAATTATTGCAGCTAACCCTAAGATCAATAAATGCAAAATGGAAAAGAAAGAAAAAAGCTACGATGGAAGTAATCTTCATCTAATCAAAATTTTGTCTTAGACTTCTATGTTTTGGACTAAACTTTAGAGTAGTATTTATAGACTTGTAACATATTTGAGCATGCAAGTATATCCAATTGATGGTCGAACCATGTTACGACTTATTTAAATAGGATGTGCTCGTGTCGTGTTAGGCTAGCCTACCTTTGATCACTCTAACTTAAATGATTAAAATTTGTGCTTGCCTTGTTGGGAAAGTTAGCTAATTAAGAATTTGGTTTGTCAGATATTTAGTGAGAAAGGCCCAAGTGATAGACAGATCGATTTCAAACCATTTCCAAACAATGTCACATATTATGGACTCAACTTAGGGTTAGGTAGAATTATAGAAGCTAACCCTAAGATCAATCGCTACAAAAGGGAAAACAAAGAAAAATGTTGCGATTGAAGTAATCTTTACCTAATCAAAATTTTGTCTGACTTTTATGTTTTGGACTAAACTTTAGAGCAGTATTCATAGACTCGTAATGTTATTTCGAAGAGTTTCCAAGTATATCCAACGTTGATGGTCGAACCGTGCTACGACTTATTTTAATAGGTTGTGTTGTTGTCGTGCTAGGCCAGCCTGACCCCTTGACAACTCTTAACTTAAAGGATTAAAATTTGTGCTTAACTGGTTGAAAAAGTTAGCAAATTAATGATTTGGTTTGCCAAATATTCAGTCAGCAAGGCCCCACTGATAGGCAAATCAATTTCAAATCGTATATGAACAATTTCATCTACGATGGACTCAGCATGGGGGCTAGAATTGTAAAACCCAACCCTAAGATCAGCCGCTACAAAAGGGAAAAGATAGAAAAATACTATAATCGAAGTGATCTTCATCTGATCAAATTTTTATCTCAGACTTTTATGTTTATGACTAAACTTCAGAGTCTATTTATAGATCCTAATATTATTTAGGGTTATCTCGACTTTCTGAGCTAGCTGTCTTTGGGTGAAGAATGATGAGGTATGAGTGTGACTAGCCCTAGATGAAAATTAGGACATTAAATGGTGATATATCTCTTAACTTTGACATTACTTTCTTCTCAAACGTTGCAAGGGTGCGCGGAGTAGGTTTATTAATCATGCAAAATAGGTTATGTTCACGTTTAATTAATCATGCACAATAGTTGTGAATAACTTATACACTTGAAAAATGGTTGAAAGCCAGCTAATAAATAGCAACCAACAGATCTTGTAAATCAACCTTCAAAATACTAATGTAATTTTCATTTAATAACCCCCTGAAATCAGTCCTAATATTTTTAACACATCTTCAATGCATATGAAACTTAAACGAAATCACTTGGAAAAAAATAAAGCTAATTATCATTTGTTTGATATTTTTTATTTAGTTGGATATTTAATCAAAGGTTTCTATATTTTAGTAGCAACAGGCCATTATGTTTTCTTTTTTAACGTGTTTCTTTCTTATTGATGATATATAATTTAGTTTGCAAATTTGGTTTAAAAATTTAGTCTCTCTAACTGTCACATCTTGGCTCGGGGCAGATCACTTCCCGGACCTGCTCCACCACCGTAGCACGATATTGTCCGCTTTGGGCCCCCACCATGCCCTCACGGTTTTGTTTCTGGGAACTCACGAGCAACTTCGCTGTGGGTCACCCATCATGGGAGTGCTCTAGCCTCTTTCTCGCTTAACTTCAGAGTTCCTAAGGAACCCGAAGCCAATGAGCTCTCAAAATGCCTCGTGCTAGATAGAGATGGGAATTATACATATAAGGCTTACAAGATCCTCTCCCCTGGGCGATGTGGGATGTTACAATCCACTCCCCTTGGGGGCCCGACGTCCTTGTCGGTACACCACGACCAGAGTTTGGCTCTAATACCAATTGTCACATCCCGGCTCGGAGCAGATCACTTCCCAGGCCCGCTTCACAACCGTAGCACGATATTGTCCTCTTTGGGCCCCGACCACGCCCTCACGATTTTGTTTCTGGGAACTCACGAGCAACTTCCCAGTGGGTCACCCATAATGGGAGTGCTCTAGCCCCCTTCTCGCTTAACTTCGGAGTTCTTACAGAACCCGAAGCTAGTGAGCTTCCAAAAAGCCTCGTGCTAGATAGAGATGAGAATATACATATAAGGCTTACAAGATCCTCTCCCCTAGGCGATGTGGGATGTTACACTAACATTACTTATTAAATAACGTATTGCCACTGTAATTTAGTATTATTGATTGTAACCACTTTGAAAAGTAAACCAAAATAACACACACTATTTTTGTAATAGAACAAAATAAACACTATTTTTTGAATTATAGCAAAATCGCCACATTATTTATGTAACTGAACCAATATAACCCACACTATTTCTAAAACTATAGCCACGCAACCACACTATTTTTGAAACTAAATCAAAACAGCTACACTATTTCTGAAACTGAACCACAATAACTACACTATTTCTAGAACTACTGCAAAATAACTCACACTATTTCTGAAACTGAACAAAAATAATCCACACTATTTATGAAACTACAAAAAAGTTACTCACACAATTTTTCAGAATCAAAATAACTCATACTATTTTTGAAACTATAGCAAAATAACCACATTATTTATGAAACTAAACCAAAATAACCCACACTATTTCTGAAACTATAACAAAATAACCACACTATTTTTGGAACAACAGCAAAATAACCTACACTATTTCTAGAATTACAACAAAATAACTCCCACTATTTCTGAAACTGAATCCAAATAGCCCACATTATTTCAGGAACTACAACAAAATAGCCCACACTATTTTTTTAAATTAAACCAAAATAATCTACACTATTTCTGAAAGGAAACAAAATAAACATTAGTTTTGCAATTACAGCAAAATAACCTATGTCACATCCCGACTCGGGCGCAGCCACCTCCCAGGCCCGCTCCACCACCATAGCACGATATTGTCTGCTTTGGGCCCCGACCACACCCTCACGGTTTTGTTTTTGGGGACTCATGAGCAACTTCCCAGTGGGTCACCCATCATGGGAGTGCTCTAACCCCCTTCTCGCTTAACTTCGGAGTTCCAACGGAACCCGAAGCCAGTGAGCTCCCAAAAGGCCTCGTGCTAGGTAGGGATGAGAATATACATTTAAGGATCACTCCCCTGGGCAATGTGGGATGTCACAATCCACCCCCCCTTAGGGGCCCGACGTCCTCGTCGGCACACCACGGCCAGGGTTAGGCTCTGATACCAATTGTCACATCCCGGCCCAGGCGCAGCCACCTCCAGGGCCCGCTCCACCACCATAGCACAATATTGTCCGCTTTGGGCCCCGACCACGCCCTCACGGTTTTGTTTCTGGGGACTCACGAGCAACTTCCCAATGGGTCACCCATCATGGGAGTGCTCTAGCCCCCTTCTCGCTTAACTTCGGAGTTCCAACGAAACCCGAAGCCAGTGAGCTCCCAAAAGGCCTCGTGCTAGGTAGGGATGTGAATAGATATTTAAGGATCACTCCCCTAGGCAATGTGGGATGTCACAACCTACATTATTTTGAAACGAAACCAAAATAACCAACACTATTTCTTAAACTGAACAATATAACCCACACTATTTTTGAGGCTGCAACAAAATTATACCTATTTTGAAACTAAACCAAAATAATGAGTTTTAAAACTAGGATATTTTCAGTCTTATGAACAATGATTTTCACTACGTTGTGTTTAGATAAGGGTTTTGAAGAGCATTAACGAGTTTTAAATTATTTCTTTACTCTTCACAACTACTTAACTTATTTCCATGATTAACTTATTTCCATGATAATATCATCTCGTTGGCAAATAATTCGCATTCTTGTGATAGGTTGAGCTAGGGCTGGGCACGGGCCGGGCCGGGCCAAATTTTGAAGGGACCGGATCAGACCTAGGTTCAAAGGAACGGGCCGAGCCGGGTCGGGAATTGCATTTTCTAATATAAGAACCGGACCTTACCCAGCTCGATTGAAACGGGCCGGTTCAGGCCGGTCCATGGGTCCCCTTTTTTTTTGGAAAAAAAAATATTCACATTTGTACAGATCACAAACTGCACAGATTGCAAATTGCACTACACAGATTGCAAACTGCATAGATTTGCACAGATTGCAAACTGTGCAGAAACGATCGAACACACAAACCACCAAGACTGAAAAAGGAAACAAATCACACACACACACACACAAACAGGACCAAAGAACAAAACCATAAAACCTTAAACTTTCTAAGCATATACCAGAAAAACAAAATTAAAGAACAAAACCAGATAACAACAACAAAATCCAAATATAGCAGTGATGTTGAAACTGATCCCAAGTGAGAACCATCTGCAACGGAGCATTCGAAACCTCCTCCCTCAGCACATACATGATTATTTTTACAAATTTAATTGTCGTAACAAATACAAACTTCACATATAGAAATAAAAAATATCCAAAAGCAACAACCACATCAATAAACAACATAATATCAATCATCAAAGCCTATCGAGAACGATCGCAAGACGAAGTCTTTGAGCAATTGGGTATCTTTCTTATTCCTTGAACATGGTTGGTTTGCCTAGATTTGGCACTTGGGTCGGTTAGACTCATTGAATCCGCCATGGGAGTGTTTGGTTGGTCAATGGAGTTGCAGACCAAGATTGAGCTACGGATATATACCATTTCAAATCGAACCCAAAATTTTGATTTCCAATCTAATTAGCAAAATTGGATAAAATTCAAAACCCACCAATTTATGCCGAAAAATCAGATCAACCCACATCGCAAAAAAAAAATCAAAACAAAGAACAAGAATCCAATTTGCACCTGATGATCCAATAGAACCAACCACTTGTCGGTGCCCCGAATTGAATCTGAATCAAAACCAATCAATCCTGTTTCGACATCTCAAATTCTTGAATCCGATTCAAACAGCTAAGCACTTGAGATATCAATACAGAGAAACAGAAAACGAATTTAGAGAATTGGAAAATCCACCAAATTAGCAAGAATAAACATGAACATCCCAATAGATTGAGCACATATTACATACATGATACATCCCAATAGATCAAAGTTCAGACTACAAAGTTACAAACATCAGAGGTTAAAGAACCTATAAAAAATAAAATAAAAAATAAAATAAAAGAGGTTAAAGAATTCACCTAAACTGGCGATGACGATGGAGTGTTGGTGATCACGACGAAGGTGATGTCGTCGAGAAGGAGAGAGGAGAATCGAGAAGATGGGTGGTGCGAGTGTTTGGGTTCTCTAGGTCTGGGGTAAGATGTCGTCGAGGAGAACAATTGAGAAGAAGATCAGCCGTGGTGGTAGTCAAGGCCCAAACTCACGATGGCGGTGATGTCAGGGGTGGGCAAGGAGATGATTGACAGGGAGTGACAGAGTGTGGGTGGTGGAACTGTGGAAGGGAGGGGCTCAGGGTAGGGAAGAGGACGAGGTCAGAGACGGAGAGGTCGAGAGAGAGATACTTGATCAGATTCAGAGATACTAGGGTAAAAACCAACGATCATGATTGGAAGGTATGCTTATTTTCAATCTGGGCCGTCAATTTCAATTACAAACGAGCCGGTCCGGGGCCCTGTTTTTCTATACATCTAGAATTGACCTGACCCTGAATTGCCATTGCCCCCACCTGCCCCACCCCGTTTCCCTATTAAAAAACAGGACCCGCACTATACCCGCCTTGAACCTCCAATACCCGCCCTTACCCTCAAGCCCAGGGCCCGTTTGCCCACTCCTAGGTTGAGCATGCCTCGATTTCACAAGTCAAGTCATGCATCTCATTAACATGTCTTTTTTGAATAATATATTATGGGGTTTATGCATTAATCTCAATATTGTTCCCTAGATATAGTTTTTTTTTTGTCAGGAATAACAATTGCATTGATAAGGGAAATACAAAAGGAGACAAAAGGGTGAGGGCATAGATGCCTAAACCTAGATAAAAGATTAAAAAAAAATAAAAGTGATTTGAAGCAAAAAAAAAAAAAAAAACAAAACAAAAACAAAAAAAAAAAAAAACAAAAAATAAATAAAAAACAAAAACAAAGGTGATTTGACTCACGTGAAAAAGAAAACAAATGTGACAGGCATATACATGGAGACAACAATGGGAGTGTGGCCCCAACAAACTTCACGCAGTTCAAAGCCTAATGGAAAAACTCAACTTTTTGATGGAATAGACTGATGGAATGAGACTTATGTCAGGGGCATTGGCTAAAAAAAGAAAAATTAGTGTTGCACGTGGGCTTCTTTATTATTGATGAGGCTTTAGCTTTTATCCATTTATATTGTATTTTGTCCTTTTTTTTATTAAATTTTAAGTCCTTTATATTAAATAAAGTTATAGGGTGGTTTTTGTTAAAATAGATACACCTATTCTGGAACTGCCGTGGTCTAGGGTCTGACATGGTAGTTCGAGCCCTATATGGGCAAATTAGGGAACACAGACCCTATATGATTTTTCTCTCTAAAACAAAAATGAAAAATCATAGAATAGTAGGGGTGAGAAGGCGGATGGATTATTCTAATAGTTTTGATGTTGCACCGATTGGTAGAGCTAGTGGCTTTAGTCTCTAGTGGGATGACTTGGTTTAGGTGGAGGTAAATGAATCATCTAAGTACTTCATTGATGCTCGATGCTTTCTTCTTAACTCAGATGGAGTGTTTTGGTTTACCGAAATTTACGGCACGTCTTACAGGACGGAGAAAGAGGTTTTCTAGAGGGGAATGATACAGAAATTTAGGTCGGACTGCATTCGATAGATTTGTGGTGGCGACTTCAATGAATTCATGTGGGATCATGAGAAATTGGGGGGAGGTGAGTGTAACGAGAAGATGTTCCGCTTCGAGGCTTTTTGGGCAAAGGATGGTGAGTGTAACGAGATTGTGAAAGGTTATTGGGAGAATAACAGTGCAAGAAATCCGTTACAATGATGGAATGCAAAAATTAATGAATGTCGTAATACCCTTTCAAGATGAAGTATAGTTAAGTTCAAACAGAGGGGATAACAGATCAAGGATATGATGGGTCAGTTGGGTCAGCTTCAACAAAACTAGGGAAGGAACTCTAACGAGATAGAATCTTTATCTAGAAAAGTTGATCTTTTTTGAAGTCAGGAAGAGTGCTACTGGCAGCAGAGATCGGGAGTTCAGTGGCTTAAGGATGAAGATGCCAATACGAAATTCTTTCATCAATCCACTCTGCACAGACGAAGAAGAAATAAGGTGGTCTTCTTAAAAAATAGTAGTGGGAATTGGGTTAAGAATCCAAGTCAGGTTCGACGCATGTTTGATGAGTATTTCATGGATTTGTTCACTTCGTCAATACATCGGGAGTGGAGGGAGATTTTAGACTGCGTTATCCCAAAGGTATCTAATGAGATGAATGCATCACTCTCGAAATTGGTTTTAAGTTAGGAGGTCAAGACTGCCGTTATGCAGATGGGGAGTTTGAAGGCTCTAGGCCCTGATGGTTTTCCTGGCATTTTCTACCAGGTTCATTGGGATATTATAGCAACGGATGAGAATGAAATAATTGGGAAATTGATGTATGGAATTGAAAACCCTTGGCGAATCAATGCTACTCATTTGGTGTTGATTCCCAAAGTTCAAAACCCAGATACAATTTTGCCCCATCAGTTTATGCAATTACTCCTATTAAGTGCTTTCTAAGGTGTTGGCTAACCATCTCAAACAGATTTTGCCGGACTTGATTTCCCCTACCCAAAATGCTTTCGTGGCAAGAAGGCAAATTCAAGATAATATTGGCATTGTGCATGAGCTTTTCCACTTCCTAGAAACAAGAAAAGTGAAATGAAAATTTGAGTTGGGAATTAAGTTGGATATGTATAAGGTCTACGATAGAGTGGAATGGGATTTTTTTTAACGGTGGTAATGGAGAAAATGGGCTTCAATGACAGATAGAGAAAGTTGATTTGGGCTGTATTTCATGGGTGAACTTTGCCATCTTGCTCAATAGACATCCTGGATCAAAGTTCGTGCCATCTCGTGGTCTTAAGCAAGGTGATCCATTATCCACTTACCTATTCCTCCTAGTCAGCGAAATCTTTTTACTCTTTATTCAACAAGCTTGTGATAAGAAGTGGATACAAATGGGTAAGAATGAATCCGTCGGGTTCGACTATCTCCCACATTCTATTTGTAGATGATACTTTCATATTTCTCGAGGCGGAAAAAGTGAACTGTCAGCACCTTATTCAGTTGATTGATGACTTTGGTGCAGCTTCTGCACAACAAGTCAATAAGTTGAAATCTAGTGTATGCTTTAGTTCCAATGTGTCTGTGTCTGTCACACAACATCTAGCGAGCATTATTGGTATGGAAAGAGTCAGGGATTTAGGAATTTATCTCAGTGTTTTGGCTATGTGGGGCCGATCAAAGAAAGCAGGTCTTGTCTATGTTAAGGGTAGGTTATTAGAAAAGCTTAAAGGTTGGAAAAAAAATCAACTATATCACAGGCATGGCGGGAAATCCTTATAAATGCGATGGCACAAGCGATCCCGGCTTACCCAATGAATTTGGTTAAGTTTCCCACATCGTTTTGTAATGAACTGGATGCCATGATTTCGATGTTTTGGTGGGGACAAAAACAGGGTGAAAATCGGATCCACTGGGTTTCTCGGGAGAAGTTGGGACGGTCAAAGGAAGATGGAGGTCTTTGTTTAAGAAAATTTGTGATGTTCAATGATTCCTTCTTGGCCAAGCAGTGTTGGAGGTTGATTGTGGAGCCTAACTTTTTGTGAGCGTCAATGCTTAAGGCTCGATACTTTCCTAATTGTTCTTTCCTCGAGGCAAAACGAGGTGAGAGAGCATCTTGGATTTGGTCTAGCCTCCTAGTTGGAAGGGAGATCCTACGTGATGGTGCTCACTAGTAGATTATGAACGGTAATAATAGTAGGGTCTGGGTGGACAGAGAGTTCCCTTCTATTCCCTTGGGTAGACCTTCCCTTTTGGGTGCGGTGCAGGTTTCAAAAAATCTAATGGTGAATTATTTAAGTTACCATGACAGTGAGAAGTAGGACATTAATTTTTTAAAACCTTTCTTGGAGGAGATGGAGTTTGAGGCAATCCTGGAAACGCAAACTGGTAACCCATCGCTTAGGGATAAGCTGGTACGGCCCTATGAGAAGGGGGTCATATTTCGTTAAATATGGTTACTACTAGAGTGTGACTCGTAATATATGAAGGCTCATTTACCCTATCATGTCGACCAACAGTCCCTTGATTGGAAGACTCCGTACGGAGCTATTGCTACAATGGCGAACTTATATCAACGTCATTCTTCTCCTTTTCCTGATGAGTCAATCAAACACATGTTTCTTAAATGTTCATGGGTGGAAGTGGTTTGGTTCGGGGGAGCGTTGAATATTAGAACGCATCGGCTGCAGGCATCAAACTGAGCAAATTGGCTATTTAAGATGTATGAATCAGCTATGGGGTCGAAGGAGGTTTGGATTATGCAATTATCTTATATTGCCTTTACATGCTGGCATATTTAGAAATCATGGTGTGATTTCCAGTTCAACAATTAGATTATCAACCCAATGAGGGTTTTGGCTGTTATTTCCCTTTCTGTCTCGGCTTTTAAAGAAACAATACCAACACCAAACACTAGGTCTTTGTCCAGTCCAAGGAGTGAAGATGAGGTAGTCCATTGGTCTTCACCAAATTTGGGTGTTGTTAAGATTAATGTGGACGCAAGTTGGGTAGCAAGCGATGGGGTGAGATTCACGGGGGTGGTGGCGAGGGATGAGGAGGGTCGGTTCTTGGCAGCTTGTCGACATTGTGTAAAGGCTAATGGTGTTGCAATGGCGGAGGCTATAGCTATTTTGCATGGGTGCAAGCTGGGGGCAAGTAGAAGGTGGAATTCGATAATCGTGGAATTTGACTCGCTCAAATCAATTTCTTGCTTTGGGGATTTGGCAAGGAAGGGCAGTTGGGATGTTTTTCCCATTTTTAGGAAGTGTTCTAGATTGGGAACGGTCTTCCAAGATTGCCGCTGGTCTTGGATACCAAGACTGGCCAACTCGGTTGCAGACTTCTTGGCATCGCGGCAATGTAGGGAAGTATGTGATTTAATCTGGGTCGATGGACCCCCATCTTCCCTGGTTCATGTTTTATGTAATGATGGGCTTCCTTGCCCCCCTTAATTGTATTTGGTAGATGCGGCGTCATGTTTCCTTCTGCCTTCTTGCACTACTTTTTGTAGTTTTTGCTTATACTTGTTTGCCTCGTTGTAGGCCTTCTTGTAGTCTTTTGACTTCTTTGCCCGGATAATACATTTTCAGTTACTAAAAAAAAAAAAAAAAAAAAAATTATCTCAAGCCCTTTTTGCTCCCTTTTTAATAATGAGAGTGCATTTCATTTAACAATCAAAAAAGCCCCATGAATAGCAAAAAAAAAAAAACAACCATCAGCCCAAAACCTAATCTGAAGCCCAAAAAGTAGAAGCAATCCATAATACATCAAACCCTAGCATCAAACTCTACCCATAGAGCTGGCACCACTTTTGTTGGTGCAGAAAACGTCACCATCGTAGACACAAGCCAAAATACAATGAAAAGAGAGCTCATACGAAAATGGGACATTTATCACGCACATATTCATTTGACCAAGTGAGTATAATACGATCTTGAGATCCTAATTTCGTCAATCCATGAATCTGCACCGTGCGTAACAAAGTGCGGCTGAGAGAGCTAATAACGATGGGGCAAATTGCGGAGAAATCTGCACCAAAGGGAAGTTTTGGCATACGGATAAGCGTTTGAGCATATGACTGGACAAAACAGGAGTATAATTTCAGATTTAGTGGCGATGGCGAGTATGAGTGAGCGGAAGGCGAGCAAGTGGGGGATGGAGGGGAAGAGCAATGGACATCAAAACTTAGCTGACGGAGTGGAGAGTTTTGATGGAGGAGGAAGAGAAGTGGGAGAGATGAAAGCGCCACTAGGGGCGGGGGAATTTAGCTTGATATATAGTAATTTCTCCATTAATTGAGAAATAGTACTAGTTGGTCCATATAATTGCAGTTGCAAAAGTTATTGCATGGTATTGATACAATCATTTACTATAATCATTCCGCATATTGTAACATAGTTTTATAATCATTGTGGGATTGTAAGTTTTTTTAGTTAAGATTTAGGGATTCAATTAAGCTAAGGCCGGTCGCTTCCAAGCTAGTTAATTAATATTAGATTAACTAGGGATAAAGGAATCCTAATGGATTAACCCTAAATATGGATATGGTAAGTGGCATGGTAAAAAAAAAAAAGGAGTAACAGACAGAGCCGGTCCTGGGAGTAGCCCGAGTAGGCGGGCGCCTAGAGCCCCCACTTCGGGGGGGGGGGCCCAATTTTTATTATTATATATATATATATATATATATGTTATTGAAATTTAAAAAATCTCGTCTTACACTTTTACAAGTATATTTTTCTTTTCAAATATAAAAAATTTAGAACGTACTCTACATAAATTTTGGAATGTCAATAACAATTTCATATATATATAATTTTGTAGTTTTAGTAAAATAGCGATTCTGAAGAGGCAATGAATGAAGCTAAGAAAATAGCAAGTGAGATGGAGATTGAGCCTGTTTTTCGTAAGAAACGCATCATTCGAAGAAAGAAACAATTTGATGAGAGTGCTAGTGAAGTGGCAACACAATCAGCAATTGAAGCTTTTAGAGTTGATTACTTCATTTATATAGTTGATCAAGCTCGGACTTCACTTCATATCAGGTTTGAACAATTTCAGAAATACGAAGAAACTTTTGGGCTTTTGTTTAATTTGAAGAAGTTAAAAGATGTAGACAATGATAGCTTGAAGAGTTTTTGTATCAATCTTGAAGGATTTCTGAAACATGGTGAGCATTCTGATATTGATGGAAAGAACTTATTTATAGAGCTAAGAATCTTGAGAGAAACTTTGCCGAAGGAAATAAATCGGGCAATGGAAGTGCTGAAATATATAAGACAAATGGATGGTTGTTTCCCGAATGCATGGGTTGCTTATCGTATTTTGTTAACCATACCAGTTACAGTTGCCTCTGCAGAAAGAAGTTTCTCAAAATTAAAGTTGATCAAATCGTATCTTCGATCAACTATGTCACAAGAAAGATTGAATGGGTTAGCTATTTTGTCAATTGAAAAATAATTGGTTGAAAAGTTAGATTATGTAAACTTAATTAGTACATTTGCGTCTAAAAACGCAAGACGTGTAATATTTAAGTAATGTTTGCATATCTTTCTTCTTTGGATATGAATTCTAATGAATTTTGATGTAGAAATGAACTTTTTCATGTATTTAGTGAAACCTTTTCTTATACATATAAATGTACGAGTCGGGTGTCAAAGAACTTTAGGGCCTCCATTCGAAGGCTCGCCTAGGGCCCCCAATTTCTCAGGGCCGGCCCTGGTAACTGACAGATTGAGGTTGTGGACAGATGGAAAAACCAGAAGCAGGGTGTTTCAAATGTAACTTTGACGGGGCTTGGAAGGAACAGGGAAAAAAGGGGGGAATTGGAGTGGTGTTCAGAGATGACATGGGGCTGTTTGCGGCGGCGATGGCAATGAAAATGGAAGGCATATCATCTCCGATGTTAGCAGAACTGGAGGCAGCCCAAGCGTTAAGCACGGAACAGCTGGAACTGAAGGGAGGCGCAGCTTTGGTCCATGCTGCTATAACTCCTCACACGGAAGATGATTTGTCTTTGTGGGGAAATAGAGTAAATGAGGCATGCTATTTCCTACGCTCCATTCCGCAAACCAAAATCAATCATACTCATAAAGAGACAAACAAGGTTACTCACAGATTGGCGCAGGTGGGTCTTACTTTAAATCAACGACGAGTTTGGTTCGAGTCACTGATCTCCTGACAGATGATAGTTAATTTGGTAATTTTCTTGGTCACCTAACGATTAAATAACCAACAAATTGTTCTCTCTCGTTTCTATCTTCTTCTTCTTCTTCAGCCATCTTAACAAATATAAGAGGTCTTACATTTCTCTACTTCTCATTAAGTCGTGGCATTAGGAATATATGGCAGTGCAGAGGTTTTCTTGAGGATTAAGTAATCGTGCTTAAGATTAATGGCTACTCTCCGAGTATTCTGTAGGTTACGCTTTATTTGATTTAATTATATACAAGTTTAACATATAGATGAACAACAAATAGACGTTCTAGAAAATATTATTTTACCGACAATATTAAAGCCGATAAAGTAAAATTTTGTCGACACAAGAGTCTTTTCGTAACAAATTTTTTAATTCGTCGGCTCAAAACATCAAGACCTATGCCGATGAAAAGTTTGTTGGCAAAGAACATTCAAGCCGACGAATAAACTAATAGTCAGCAAAAACATGTCCGTTCGTCGTCAAGAGAGGGGCGAGGATTAATTCCTTCCCGCTTATTTATTTTTTTTGTCTTTTCGATTCCCCGCTCAATTTTTCAGTTTAAAGAATTTTCCCCTTAAATCTAAATTCAATGTATTTTCTACAAACCTTGTTATATGCGGATAGCGCAGTCCCCTCTCTCTCTCTCTATCTCTCTCTCTCTCTCTCTCTCTCTCTCTCTCTCTCTCTCTCTCTCACTGCGCCACTGTTCGCTTTCCGTCAACATTGTTTTTCGGCTCGCCATCGTCGTCGCTTCATCTACTCTCTGTTGCCGTTGCCGTCGAAGTGCCCCTGTTACTCTAGCTTCGTAATCGCTAATACAGGGTGCTTCGTTTCTCTAAAACGCTTTGGGTATATCCTCAAACCCTATCTACTCTAATCCTTCTCCTCAGCTCTCTGTTAGTCTCAATTTTATGGTTCCTTTCTTAGATTTGTTTTTCCAAAGTAATTTTGAGGGGATTTTAGGTAATGATTTGATGAAGGATCCTTAGTTAGGGCTGAGGATGCCTAATCCATGTTCTAGATTTGAATTGCTTTTAACTTCAATTTCTACGAGATTTCAATTAAGCTGCAGTAATGGTTGTATAGTTAAAATTGATTGTGAGTCTTTGCACCACAAAAATCAATCCCTCTGTGTAATGAATTGAAATTAGGCTCATGGTACTTGACATTGAAATTGAAGTAGCATGAAAAATGGTCTCAAAATGTTTAAGAGCAATGAAATAGGCTTGAAGGTTTGATGCCCTCAAAGATGGTGTGCTTAATTGCAACTCTATGCTTGATAACAGAAGTCGCTCCATGTAACTTCTTATGCTTACAAGTGCCTTGTGATGGTGGATTCTTATTTATAGTATGTTGTAGTTTGTGCTAAATGTAATATAATCTTTTTAAATGTTAGAGTTTGCATATGTGGGGTTATTGAACTTTGGGTTGGTTTCAGTGAAGGCCGTTTGGTCTAAAACTGGGAATGCTCCTTTTCTAGTTTCTGAATTCATGATCAGTTTAAGCAGCTTTCCCTTTTTGCTAGGTTATGATGACATGCCTATTCACGTGTGAACAAAGGTAAGGTTGTAATTGATTTTTGAAATTATTTCCTTCAGCATATTGTGGCAAACCTCTACTTGCATTAGTACTTTGGATTTGTGTGTAGGGAATCATGTAGGTTCTGTAGATTCTAGGTTTATATGTTGCTTAGATTCTGGTTTAAAAAGTGCTATGACCCTAGCTTATCATACTGATTCTATCATATGTGGTTTGTTACAGGTTCTTTGCTCTCAATTATGCTGCAGATGCTGCTTGCACTGTTCTACGGGTTGATCAGGTAATGGATATTAAGTTATTAACTAATTATTTGTCAATACTTTTCCTAGTTTTTCAGTACCCAAATTTGGCAAGCACTTAACTTTTAAATGTCAACATTCAATATAATGTCGATTTGGACTATATAACAGTGCAATATAATGTCTCAAGTATATTGGGATTGGAGGAATATGAACTTAGAAAGGGATAAGGCTCTTTGTAATGGGAAAGTATTAAATATAACTACATGCTTTCTTGTTGACAAATTGGTTAAGTTTTCATTGTTTATTGTAATACTATGGTGTTATTGTAGCCCTTCCCCATTTCCTACTATGGTGCTATATCATCCAAGGTTTGAGGTTGCAACTGATGGTCTTCAGTAAGCCACTAAATTCTTCTCCTCTTGCCCCATGACACAAGCTCTTGCATATTTGGTGCTATTGGATTTTTGAAGGCCGTTTGATATAAATCTGGGAATGCTCATTTTCTTGTGTGGAAATAAAGTTGGGAATGCCCCTTTCCTCATGACACGAGCTCTTGCATAATGCTACATGGTAGACGACTTTAAGGAATGGCAGTAGGATAATTTTATTGTGCGACATGCTTTTGTAGATGTACATTTGAAATTTATAAATCAATAAAGTATTATTTCGTAACAATTTTTTTATATTGTATTTGGATTTGCATATATAATAGTTGAGCATTAAAGCATTATTTTTTTATATAAATTAAATGTCTTTTCCGACGACAGTAATTTTGTTGGGAGATAAGACTGTGCCGACGAAATTTTCATAACGACAAACATCATTTGTTGGCTAAAAAGTATTATTTGTCGCCATAAAAGCTCTATACCGATGAAATATTTGTCAGGAAAGATGTAAATGCCGACAAAAAAATACTTTGTCGGGAAAATTGAACCTTAGCTGACGAAACACAAAAATTTGTCGGAAAAACTCTTACCCAACATGCTTTGCGCGACAAAATGGCCGACAAAATTTTTTGTCGAGGAAGACTCTTTGTCCACAAATTTTGGCTTTTGCCGACAAAGTAATTTTGTCGGTAAAGTCAAAATTTCTAATAGTAAAGTGTCACATGTATAGCATGAGAAACTTGACCACGATGTAAAATAAGGCTGGTGCTAGAAAATAATATAGGTATAACTTGTTTTTTTAATTGTATATCAACATTTGACAACATGGACCAACAGAAGTAAGAGAAATGCGAGGAAAAGAAATAGGCTGCCTATAAAATGACAAAATACTTAAGCCTCAAGCTAACGGAGTGCCCTTATATATTTAGGGCACTTACATAATCTTAATCATCTTTTTCAAAATACTAATGACAAATTTTCAATTAATTAACCCTTCTGCAATCAGTCCTAATCTCTCCATTGGTGCCTGTCAAAACTCCTATATTCCCCATATTGATCATGGACTGACCAAAGCTATCAAAGAAGTCACTTTGGCTATTTGCAAAGCGGTCCACAATGGCAACGGTGTCTCCGCTAGTTGAGAACAGCACCTGATCGGTCTGGAGAAGCCCGCGGTTGTTTTGGAGATTTGTAAAGTAGTGGTTGTCGAAGGCATCGCGGGTGGACTGGTCAAGGTCATTCAACGTATCTCCGCTGCCGTTTTGAGGACAGGCTTGGCGGAGGGTTTCCAAGTATCCGGCTTCAATGGTCGGGTCCGGGTTGCCAGTGCCGCTGAAATTGTATAGGCGGTGAACGAAAGTTGAACATCTTGCCCGGCCAAATGTATGAGCACCTAATAAAGGAAACAACCACATTTAAATCTTTCAAAATAATTAGAGGTCGACTTATTAATTGGTGTATACTACTAGGTTAATCTGGTAATTAGTTATACTATTATTCTGGTCAATTGTGTCTATTACTAGGGTTACCTGATAAAGCAACCAGATCAGTGGAATCTAATCCTGCATCGCGAAATTTTTGTGAAATTTGCTCAAGGTTTTCGAGAAATCTTGGAATGGCACTGGTACCAGCTCGGTTGGCGGTCCTACTGTCTCTTCTTCCCAATTGAGCTTCCCACGTTGGCCCTCCATTCTGCAACAGTACCAATAGAAGTATTATTTGAGGAACTATTTGGACAATAATATATCAGGAACTGCTTAAATATATATGCTCCAAATTTCCAAGAATTGTTCATTAATTAGATTATCTCTTCACCGCCATTCGCTTTCTTTTTTATTTTCTTTGGGGCTGGTTCTCAGATGGATTGACCATTTCCCAATTTCTTTCGGGGCTTGGTCATCCTCTTGGATATCAGGTTTTTTTTTTTTAAATTAAATAACGTAATTCGAATTAATTAATTAAACTAATTAGAACTTTTAATATGTACGTACCGCAGAAACAAGAATTTGAGAAGCAATTGCTAAAATGTCAGAACAGGAGACAACACCAGGGCAAACGTTCTCGAGCGCAGTTTTGATATCATCTACAACGTCGTATCCGTCTGTCGATTGATTGGGAGGTGCATCTTTCTCGCTCTCTATCCCATCTGTGTTGTCCAGCATAATCGATCCATCACAACCCTGCATGCATGCACCGTTACCGTTACCATTATATTAAATTTAATTATTATAGCACATAAAAACACAATTCTTGTTTTGGCAGAGAGTCCGTTATTAATAGCCGGGTTGTCAATATATTGGTTAACGACATATCAATAGAAAAACTTTTTGACGTCTTAGCAATCCATTATTAAAATTCTCGATACAAAAATTCATCATTTATAAAAAGCGGATGCTCATGCACATAGAACTTTCTGTAAAATATGTATCACATTATATGATACCACATGATATTTTTTTACACTATATAACATATTTTTTAATGAATTACATACGTTGACAAAGCAGTCGTGGAAATGGACTCGGATGAGTTTGGCACCAATTCGGATGTCATTCTGTTGAGCTTGCTCGACCACACCACGAACAATGCTGGTCACATTCGGGCATGTGGTACTGTAGAAAGTTGAGCTCAGTTGAGCGTTGGAATTTCCCAACATACTAGCAGTAACAAGAACAAATATTGCTGCTGCAATTGAAAATGAAGACATGATGATTAATTAGGAAACTCAAAATTGCGAGGTTGCTATCTATAGTTTTAGTAGCTCTTATGTTGGGAGATGAGATGGCTTCTATGAGGCTAATACTCTACCCTTTTATAGGGAGAGTAGTAGGTGAGATTTCAGTGATCTAAGAGCTATGTATTTTGTGCATGCTATAAGCAAATGACCAGAATGATCGTTCTTTGAATATTCATATGTTGAAATTTTCAAATTATTAAGCCGATGTGGACCTATTAGCAATCAGGAATTTTTCTACGTAATGCTTGTAAGTTGAAGAATTTTCAAACTTTCCCGTGGGGGGCGCGCGCAATTATTTTAATCAAAGTTTTGTGTATATTTCAAAGAGTAATGTTAGGTCAATTCGTGGATTAAATTAACAAATTAAGTGATGTATCGTTAATAAGAAATAAACACGTTAATTATAAATTTTCTTATTATTTAGTTTACAAAATTTTGTCTACAAATTTAATTTCTCTAGCATTATCCTATTTCAAAAGTCCAAGGGCCATATATGGGTAATGTTAAAGAAACTAAATTTATAAACAAAGTTTACAAACTAAATGATGTGTCACCAATAGGAATGAACACGTTTATTAACGCTTAAGTATTATTTCAATTTCAGTTTCTATGTTAATTAGTTTACAAAATTTGTCTAAAAATTTAGTCTCCCTAGTAGTACCGTTTTATATGGTAACTCTATTGATGACTTAATACAACAATAAATTCAGCAGGAAAAGAATTGGTCTAGAGAAGAAAACTGGAATCATGAAGCAATGATTGTCAATTCGATCAGCGAATAAGCCATCTGCTAGAAGAAACCCCTCATAAACTAATTAAAGCAGTTGAATTCACATAATAAAATCAGTCTCTATAGAATTTATATTAAGAATAGAGAAAATAATATTTAATAAGCAATTGATTGAATCACATTATTGCTAACTCATTATGAGGCTAAGCCAACCCTCTTTTTCCTTAGTGTAGATAATATCATTTGTTAAAAAAAAAAAACAATCATTTGACAACTAATTTAATCACATCATTATCCCCGTGCGAAAGACATATTTTATAACCGGCAGTACACGCCTCTTAAGATGTTTTGAACGTGTTTAAAAATAGAGAAAATAATATTTAATAAACAACTGATTAAATCACATTATTGCTAACTTATTATGAGGCTAAGCCCACTCCCTCTCCCTTAATGTAGATAATATCGTATATTAAAAAAACAATAATTTGACAACTAATTTAATCACATTATTATTTACATGTGAAAGACCTTTTGTATAACTGGCATTACATGTATCTTAAGATATTTTGAATATGTTTAAAAATAGAGAAATTGAATCACATTATTGCTAGCCTATCATGAGGTACTAATTTATTTAAAAAAGCACAAAAAAATAATTATATATATAAAAATAAAAAAGCATTGTTAAAATGATGAAAATGCCCCTACTTATTTGATGCATTATTTTGGGATGTTTTTAAAGTTTTTTGTCTTAAGTGCATTTTTGTCCAATTATTTTTATTGAAGCTTGATGACATTAAAATCACTATTCACCTTTTCCATTAACTATATATAGATGCTTGTCTTTGAACAGAGGTTATCACAGTTTGATTAAGACACTTTTCCAAAGTTAAAAAATGCCCAACTTTATTTGACTGTCCCACTGATTATTTGCCCAAATCTATAATTTGCAGATATTTGTATCCATACAATTAGGGTATGCATGCTTATGGATAACATACAGTAATGAGGTTTGCCAATTTCTTCCATGCATAATAAACAACATAGGGATTTTGGTATACTTTTCTTTGTGTAAAGGTTATCACAATTTTATTAAGACACTTTTCCAAAATTCAAAATGCCTTACTTTATTTGACTTTCCCACCGGTTATTTTCTCAAATTTATAATTTGCATAAATTTTTTATCCATACAATATTAATTACAGAACTTTAACGAAAAACTCTTGGTACTGTTCATTTTAATGAAAAACCACATTTTTATACTAAAAAATCAATCCTGATACTATTCACTTTATCCTTTATTTTGTTCTTATTGTTAAAACTCAAAGTTTTCAAGTAATTTTTATTAATTTTCCTTATCAATTAAGCTTATGGTGTATTCACTGATCTGGATGATAATATTGATTAAGTAGGCGGTGTATTCACTGATCTAACTGTAACTAAGACATATGGAACTAATTAGAGGTAAATCAACATTGATGAGAAGAGAAATTCATTAGACCAAAACTAGCTTATTCGTTAGATAAAATGAAACTAAGGTTTTGGTTGGTATCTAGAATTGAATTAGAATGAATAACTTTCATATTTAAAATATCTTGAAGGAGTAAATGAAAAAATTGCATCTTAAATGAATGCAGACGGAGAATTACTCTTTAAGAAAACTTATGCATGCCAATGCCCTCCAAAATTGGAGGATTAATTAGATAAGTTCTCTCCATATCTAATCCCTTCAAATGTAAAAAATAAAAATAAAAAAATAAAAAATCTTTTATGTCTATCTTAAAATATGCCATGAATTCCATGAGGTACCAAATCCAGTAACCATCTGTTCCAATTCTAGTCATCAAACGACACCTAAGGGTAATATTTAGACCCTGAAATCAATATTGTTGATATATTTCATCCAACATGAAGTAGTCTAGCAGAGTCCATTGTTGATATATTTCATACAACGCATCGTCTTGCAAAATTCAGCCCTTCTCTAAAGCAAAAGTGTGAATGGACTGATGCCCTGCCTCGTATTGTCACTTACATACTTATTGAGGAGAGTGTATGCATGTATGCTTAGAGATGGATTGGTTTTTGTAATGCTTTTGATAAAATGAAATCTACTATTGTATCTTAAAAAAAAAAGAACAAAAAAGAAAAGAAAAAAGAGACTTCTTCAATTTGGATATTGTAGGGAGTTGAAAACATATGTATGATGAAGTCCCAGCAATCTAGAAATTTTGTATATGTATTGGAGGCTTTGGAGCCAATCGAAGAACTTCTGTCAGTTTGTCAAACCGTGTGGGTACGAACGAACGTAGCTATATGGACGCGCTCATTAAATAAGTAGGTGTACATATTGTCAATAGATTAATGTTAGCATCCTATTACAGAATTACACATATCTCAGTTTCGAATAACATATGTTTATCATATAAAATCTAACCGAAACCGTTTAATTTATTAGTTTTTATTTGAAGATCATTCTACTAAAAAAATTTGAATTGGAGATTGTTTTAGTCATCCAAATTTATGGAACTAATCAATAATGTGAGTACTTAACAATATATTCATAATGAATAGTTTATTTATCTGATATATTTGAATGACTAAAAAAATCTCATATTCAACAGAATTTTTTTTTTGTAATAATCACCTTCAGATGAAGATTAAGAATTGAATGATTCTGACTATGAAATTTATTACAAGGAGTGGTATATGTGCATCTCTCCATGGGATGCAAGTACTATAAGGGAGAATTTTTAGTTTTCTCAAAATACAAGCCGGTACACCACATGTTATAATATAAGTATAAGGAGACTGAAAAATATATCATCTCCACTTATGTTATGATACATGGTTTACTGGTTATTTTTCAGGTACATAAAAAATCTCTCCTAATCTATAATAGTAAAGATGCCCTCGTCCACTTATATTAACACGTGGTGTACTATTTTGTGTTCCGACTGTACATATAAAAATTTCTCAACGCTTGCCTACATTTTGACCTCCAATATATTAACTTATGGCTCATTTGAAAGTATTTTTAAAATGCCTAAAACCTCATTTGGTGAAAATATTTTTGAAACCAATCCTTAATAAAAAGAGTGATGCTACATTTTTACCACATATTTATACTATCATTTGTATAATCTCTCTAATATAGGTAATGCCCACCAACATATGTGGGTCATATCTCTATTAAAAAAATGAAACAAATATATCGCAAGATTAATATTTTTGTAGTAAAAATTCAAGTGAATTATGAAAAATCACTTAAAGTGCTTCTTGTGATTCTTGCAAGAAGCACATACATAATATATGATGCTTCTTCCAAAAAGCATTTAAAATACTTTTGGAACCCAAAATTAATTTCAATAAAAGCTCTTTAAATTATTTTAAAAACATTTCCAAACTAGCTCTTATTAAAAAAAATGCCAATATTTAATCTGCTCAACAATCAAGTAAGAAACTCTGAAGTTAATTTACTGCTAGGTATATGTATTGTGAATTGCAGAAAGAAAAAAAAACCACTAATTGAGCTTGAAAATAAACAAAAACAACAAGAGTCAGCAATGTGTGCTCTCCAATCAGCTCCTTTATTTATTTATAAATGTCTCCTTTATTTATTTGTTGGAAAATTGCTCTTTTTTGTACTAGAAATATTTAGTTGTGACTAGAATACAAATGGTATATTACATATTTTTATGTAAGTGGTGAAAAATTTAAATTTTAAGTTATCAACATTTTAACACACATATTTTAATATTTATATAAAGACACGTGGTGTATTACCTCGTGTGATGGTCACACTGAAAAATTTGTCCTTTTTTTACTATCACGTCAGTAATATCTAACGTCACACTCACTGTCTGACAGATAGATAGAGAGAGTTAAATAAAAAATAATACAAAACCTTCATGGTTGTGGATTAATTTGATAACTAAGATTTGGTTTCTAGAGGGCCGACTGCTCCGTTCACTAGCTGTATCCACGTGTAATTAACCAGAAAAACTTTGATTAGTTGCCTAGTTGAATATTCTGAGCATATTGATAAGGGTTTCAGCTGAATTTTAATCTAAGCTAACCAATAGCAATTCATGACACATGATGAAATACTAGCATGCATGCAAGTTGCAACCAAATTTTAAAGAAAATGACAAAAATAATTTCTTTTTTTACGGCGTGTAAAACTGTTATGATCATATTATATATAGAAAATTATTTCATTTCTGCTGAATTTTCATGCAAGGAGCCAATGATCATTAATGCATATATGGATTGCCTCCCAATTTTCGAAAACGAAGGATAAGATTTGGTCGTTCTTGACAGCATAATAATCCCATGAAAGGAAAAACATAAAGTTGTGGAGGTATGAATCCAAATGTTTTCACACTTTCGAGTTAGCTGAGAGATATTTTCAGCTGTGTTTTTTTTAATTGTAGTAGAATGTGAGCATGCTCAATGAAAATAAAAATATCTTAGACAGAAAAATGAGAGGAAAAGAGAGAATAAAAACAAGAAAATTAATTCTAAGTTGAAAAGCAAATTAACATCTTTGGTGTCAAAATTGTTATAGTTGACATAGTTAACACCAATGAACGTAGTCATCAAATTTAAACAATGGTGACACACGGGTTTACAAGGCCACTGATAAGAATGGTGCTCTCAAATTAGTGCCTTATATAGCACATTTTGTTGTAGCGGATCAACTTTTCAACACACCCACTTATGCACGGGTTGTTTGACAAAACATGTTATATTGGTATAAAGAGGCATAGGATATCTACCGTTTTAAAGTTATCGTAGATGTAGATTAGGTCAATTGGTGACGATATTGTGTTCACCTCTCTTGCACTTAAGTTCGAATCTCTCTTTATGTTGATTAGAGTAATGTAGAATATCTAATGGAATTTGAGCATCCTGCAGGGATGCGAGATGGGTGACGATGCAAAACACTATATTATCAGTGTATCAACCTTCACACTTAGCCAACCTTGTGCCCACAATGCAGTCATTTGTTGAATGTGCAACTGAAAAACTTGACTCCATGGCGAAAGTAGAAGAAGACATTACCTTTCCCGACATCTCCCTTCGATTGGCCACAGATGTAATAGGACAAGCTGCATTTGGTGTCAACTTTGGCCTTTCTAAACCACAATCCGTCGGCGAATCAGTCGAAAAGATTGATGGCAAAGACAATAATGACGATGATGACACGCCCCGACCCCGATGTCCTGTAGACATTGGGGTGGTCACGTGCTGGCCGATACCCGAAGGGTGACGTAAGCCATTTAATTGAACGATAAACCCCGAAAATGGTCACAAACATGCATAATATATTTCAAACAATAGTAATTAACATAAAGCAGCAGAAACATAATTACTCTAAAATAATATTCAACTGCCAACACTAAAATTATCAGGATACAACAGACCCTGTCCAGAGCATATGTCTATTAGAGATTACAAAGGAAGGAATACAAAAATGAATAAACATAAGGAGTAGGTCCTACACCGAGAGGACACGAAGATGCCGAAATGTAAGTGCCTTGATGCCGTGATTGTACGCCTCGAATCTAAGCCCTGAAGGGGGCGCAAAACAAAGGTGAGTGGACCAATTTGATAGACATATAAGAAAATAGCTATCAAGATACTAACCCCCAATTTTGAAAACAAAAACATGATATATAGATAGGTTTTCCTACGCCTATCATACATTTGCAATATCTCAATCACAGCCATAACAATAATCATATCTCAACTCATAACTCATATATTATAACCATATTCATACAAGAATAATCGCTAGTGAATGTCCAATATAACGCTTCAGGCCCCATGCCAATTCCCCGTCCCTGAACAAACAATCAAAGGAAACCACACTGCAGGCCCAATGCCAGCTCCCCGTCCCTGTACTCAAAGTCAGAGGAAACACACTCCAGGCCCTATGCCAACACCATAACCGTCGCCCGGGATGGACCGGAGCCTTATCCCTACATCCCGTAGTGGAATCGTGGACCACTAGGTAATATCAGATCAATGCCACATATATTTATATAAACGTTACATCATATCACAATATTCAAGACTCAAACATCATATCACAATATTCAATACTCAAACATCATATCACAATATTCAATACT
This sequence comes from Crataegus laevigata, assembly GCA_963580275.1. Classification (NCBI taxonomy): domain Eukaryota; kingdom Viridiplantae; phylum Streptophyta; class Magnoliopsida; order Rosales; family Rosaceae; genus Crataegus; species Crataegus laevigata. The sequence continues at coordinate 37,511,067 of OY756946.1, read as the reverse complement.
CAAACATCATATCACAATATTCAATACTCAAGCTCCTCAGTCATGTAATTCTTTAAATAAAATAAGTATTTTAGAAGGGGTCCACTCACAGTACTTAGTCATCCAACGCTGCGCTGCTAGCGAATCTAGTAAAGCCACAATATATGCACCTAGCACATAAAGGGTTCAATATAGTCAAACTCTATTCAAACGAATTTATTTGGGAAAACGAGTCCAGGACGTTGAAATTAGCCTACGAGGGGTCCTAGATGGAATCCAAAAAAGTCAACCGAAAAGTCAACGTTGACCGTTGACTGGTCAAAGTCAAAGTCAACGGGTCAGCGGGTCAGAGTCAACCCGGGTCGGGTCAACCCAGATTTGGGTTGGATCCGGACCTGGGTTAGGGTTTGGGTTTGGTCTACACGGGTTTGGGCTTTAGGGTTTTAACCCAAAAAGGGTTATTGGGTTTAGGGGACACGGGCCAAGGCCCTGGTGGTTTAAACAACAGCCCAAGGCTTATAAGCCTTGGGTTTGGGCTTGGTTTAAACGGGCCGAGGGCCCCAACATTTTCTAAGGTCTGGGGCCTTAATTAATATAAGGTACTTAAAACAAAAAATACTACGGGCTAGGGTACTGGGCTAGGTCCTAACGGGCTTAAGGCCCGTGAATTTCCTAACAAGGCCCGAAGGCCCTAAATCCTAATTAACTAACAAAAATATAAAATAAATAACTAATTAATTAAAAGAACGGGTTGGGCTAGGTTACGGGCCTAAGGCCCGAGAGGGTTTGGTCTGAGTTCTGGCCCAAAGGGCCTGACTTACACCGGAGCAAGCAAAGACGAACGCCGGAGCTTCTACAGCTCCGACCGACTACCAACGGAAGCCTAGAGCTCCGATCCAACTACGAAAATGAAGTGCAAAGAGAGGTAAACAAGATGGTACCTTCGATTCAACGAGAAACACCGGAGTAACTCAGAAAACGCCTCGAGCCTCCCGGATTTCGCCGGAGAAAAAGGGTGTGTGCACCCCGTAATAACTCGACCTCGACGGAAAACGCAGAGAACTCGCCGGGAGAAATTCTGGGTTTTCTCCTTTTGTCGTGATGTCATTGAGAGGGATAGAGGGAGACGAGAGAAGAAGGGATGTGATGAGGTGCGTGCGTGGGTTCGTGATGGTGAGATTGAGCGAGAGAGATAGGGAGAGTGAGAGGGTTTCGGTGAGGAGAGAGTTCGAGAGGGTTTGAGAGTGACAGAAAGGGAAAGGGAAAGGAAGAGAGAGAGAGACTCGGGGTGGGGGGACAGAAACCGGGTGGGCCCATTGGGCTCACCATTTAAGAACAAAACAATTTATAAAATTAAAACAGAGAGGGATGGGGTTTAGGGACCAAAATGAAAGTTTGCAAAACTTTAGGGATTAAATTGCATAATTGAAAATGGTTTGGAGGTCAATATCTAAAATTTAAATATAATTGAGGGGCGGGTGTGACAGATGAAGTCTCAGACTTTATCAACCAACACATATATTCCACAATACAGGTTAAGATGGACTTTTCGGGTTCCTTATCGATCATACTAGGACTACTTGTCCCCGTATGAATAGAATGAATTCGCTGAAAGAAAAAATAGACATGTTAAAACAAATATTACCCTTCTTCAACAAGTTTCTTTATCAACTCAGTTTTGGTCCCATGCTTGTGCAACTGCCACTTCTCTTATCAATAGGATGCCTACACTAGTCCTTAGTATAAAATCACTTTTTGAAGTCTTATATATAACTCTCCACCTAGGCTTGATCACTTAAAAGTGTTTGGTTGTGCATGTTATCCTTCCATGAAACCTTATAGGTCTAATAAGCTTGAACCTAATGATCGGATCATATTTATATACATTTTTACATCAAATTCTCTCGTCTTTTCTTAGTTAGTTCGTTATATTTTGAGCTATTTACGTTATTTTTATGTTTTTATAAGATCTATCTAGTTAAGAAAAATATATATATTTATATATTATTTTATATATATATTTTATATATATTTATATATTTATATTATTTATATATTTATATGTTTATTTTTATATATATTTATTTATATATATTTATATATATTAAATTATGTGTGTGTGATTATTAGGTGGAATGCACAAAGTGACCACGAAAAGAAAAATGATGGCTGGCCCTTTTGTTTTATGAAGGCAGATAGACACAAGGCATAAAACAATAAGGAAAAGATGCATTGGGTGGATGCATTGGGTGGATATTTTTAATTGGGAAAACTCTCGGTGGAGAGCTCCAACGGGAATAATAAAAAGCCAAAGAAGAAAACAAAGAAAGGCGCGGAGCACCGAAGGAGAAAAGATAAAAAAAAAGAGCCATTTTTAAAAGAGAAAAAGAAGAAGCTGCGAGGGATAAGAAGGCAGCGAACCAGCTGCCAAGGGTGGAGGAAGTTTTCAAAGCTGCTTTGCAGCTGCGAGGGGAATAAACAGAAAAAAAGGGATCTCACGGAGCTGCCAGAGAGAGAATAATAAGGAGCTCCTCGGGGCACTTGTGGGGAGGTCCAGCGGAAATAAGAGAGCCTCGAGGGCCATTTTCAGAAATAAGGAGGAAGTGGCATCGGAGTTGAGTGCCAAGGGCGCTAAAAACAGAAGGCTGCGTGGGCAGCTGGGAGAAAGTCAAAGCTGCCTTGAAGGAGAGAAAAGCTGCGGAGAGAATGAAGGAGAGAGCCTCGGGACTGGGGTTTTTCAGGTTGGCAGCTCAAGTGGGTAGCTGCGAGAGGAGTCAAACCAAGCTGCCAGCAAGGCAGCTGGCGCACGGACAGATTTGGAATTGTGAGGGCAGTGCCCATTTACCGCAGAGACAGCCTAGCACAGATCCTTGCACACTCTTTTGGTTTAATCCTCCAACTCTGTTTTATTTATGTTTTTAATTTATGAATAATGTGTAATTAATTTTATATTGGCTAGAGGTTAATTCGAAACTATGATTATATTTGTAATTTGAATTGGTAACTTCAGTTGTGATTTCTGAGTTGTGATTTAATTTGCTTAACTGCTTGATTAATAACTTATTTATGTTTGTCGATTAAGAATGCATACTTAATTTACATGCATGAATTTGATGCTAGAATATGAGTGAATTTCACCTAATCGTTATGAACTTATATTCATGAGTAGTGAAGGTTGCTAGTCACAATCGCGTTAAGTAAATTCCTGGCAAACGTATCATGCTGTTCATAGTTACGAATGTCTTGTCAACACTTATGATTTTCATAGAACTTAATGATTCTCGCTTGTATCTCTATTATGCAATTCATGTAGGGAACTTGTGGGGAATGTTTTGGGTTGTCGTATGCAATCATCCAATCCATTAACTTAAGGAAAATCTGAGAATTAATCTATGCAATTCATGGTTAATTTGGGGCGTTGAAATTTACAATTTATTGAAAGAACAACTGAAAATCAATTTAGGTTGCATTTGTGTCATGTGTGGAGAAAAACCCTCTAGCCAATCCGTCGTCCATCCTTTCACTTTTATTTTATGTTTTTGTCAAAGTTGTAATTTAGTTAAGTTTAATTTACGTTTTATCCAAACCAAACCCCCCATTATTATAATATTATTATTTAGTTAACTTTTATTATTTTTAATCTTTTAATTTAAATTCCGTCTAATTAATTTCCTAGTTTTTATTTTTAAATTGTTTTCATTATTTTGAGTTATTTTAGTTAAGTGTTTTTATTTTAGTTTAGTGTTTTTAAACTTTGTTTTTACGTTTTTAAATTATTTTAGAGGTTTTAGCAAGCCCTCCTAATCCCCGGCCTAGAACGATACCCTACTTACATCTATACTACAACTGTCAAAAAGAGGGTTAAATTTGTGCGGTTTAAATTCCCGTCAAATTTTTGGCGCCGTTGCCGGGGATTAGTAAATTTGCTAATCCCTTTATATTTTTGTTTGTGTTTATTTTATTTTATTTTATTTTTTGTTTTGTTTGTTTGTGTTTATGTTTATATTTGTGTTTGTGTATTTTATTTTTGATATTTGATTTAGTTTTCGTTCTTTAATTTTAGGTAAAAATGGATGAAGACATGGATAGCATTCAAGCTCAATTGGCGCAACTTACTGCTCAATTGACTAATAATGCCGAACGAACCTCAATGCCAAGTGTCCCTACACTTGATGTGCCCTATGGGCAAGGATATCAAACTCAGCAATATCCTCAATTTTCGGCATATGACGATGATTGGGGATATCAAAGCCACAGCCAATCAAGGGGCAACATGTATTCCAACGCTTGCAATTCAAATTGGAGGGATTATTCAAATCAAATGTGGGATGAACCTCAGCAATTTCAACAAAGTGGATATTGGCAGCAAGACGAGTTCTATTCCAGACCTATGCAGCCACCACAGCATCCCCCACAACAATTCCAATCAAATTCAAGTATGCCCGTTAATTATAATGAAATTCTTGAAGGACTAATTTCTTTAACGCAGGGCTCACAAAGAGAAAAACAATTGCAGCCTTCAGAAGAGTCCTATCAATGGCCATGTCAACTGTCACAGCCACCACAAGAATATGCCCAATTCGATTCAGGTACATCTATGGATAATGATACGTTTAATAAGTTACTCTCCTCTTTGAATCAGGGAGTGGAAAATCGAATCCAGGAGATGCAAGACCGGACCAATAAGGTGGATGAATTGGAAAGGCAAGTTGGGGAGATTATGGAGATCATGGCACAGATTCAAGATCAAAGTGAATTCTCCAACTCCACCATTGCAAATTCAAAGGCAGAAGTTGAAAATGAAGAAGCCATCACTTTGGAAGGTGATATGGAGAATGAGGCTGTCCTAGAACCGTTCAAACTCAGCCCGAACTTGGATGAATTGCCGCTGCAAGCAGAATATGAGGAGGACGACTTGGGCAGTTTAGACGAATTCTTGTCTCAAACCCCTCAAGTCCCTATGTCGTCCAACTATGGTGAGGTTGTTCCAAGTTCAATTCATTCTGATATTTTTCCACCAAATGTTCTTTTTCCTTGCAGAATTTTAATTCCAAATTTCGAAGATAGTGAAAAAGACATTGTGGACGCTCTTCCAATGGTTCAAGATATCGAAGTGGTTGGGCAACATCAAGAATACATCAATGAGGCTGTGCAGGAAACAAAGGCCCAAGAAATTGAGTTTGATGACACGGGACAGGCCACAACCATCATAGTCAATTTGGCCCAGTTCAAAATCCCGGAAATATCCAAAAACGTGGTTTTTGTCATTGAGTTTGTTTCGGAGAAAGACAGTAAGCCATCTTCTCCAATTTTAATTTTTATTTTATTTTATAGTAACATTTTTCTCATTTTAATGATTCAGGCGCCCACTCTTGAATTAATGCCATTGCCGAATCATTTCAAGTATCACCTCCCATTAAAAGATAAATTCCATGCTTTAGAGCCGAGGGGAGGATAAGGAAAGAATCGTCCGGCTAAAGACGTTAAAGCAAGCGCTTCTTGGGAGGCAACCCAAGCAACCAGATTTGCATTTCTTAACCTTCTTCTTTATTGCTTTTACTTTCATTTTGTTTCGCTTAGTTAGTTGTGTTATTTGGTTTATTTTTATTTAGTTTGAGTTTAAATAAATTTAGGGCCTTGTTTATTTTAAGTGCCAGTAAATAAAGTCTTTTTACATTAATTTACATTTATTTACTCTACATATTTTAATTTGCTTAAAATAAACCTAAAAAAAAAAAAAAAAACAAAAAAAAAAAACAAAAAAAATTAATAATAATAATAATAATATTAGTAACATATATATATATATATATATATATATATATATTTAAATAAACATTAAAAGCAATAAAATTTACAATAATGCGAAAAACTGATAGAAATCATTGGTTTTGGTTAGGTGGCGCCTCAGAGGTTGACGGAGCTCCGGGAAGACGAAGAGCTAGAGTTGGAATCTCCGGAGCCGGAACACTTGGTGCTGCTCCAGAGGACGAAGGCAACATAAACCGCGGGAGTAACGCCATGAACCGCTCATGATCACTCTGGATCCGACCGTCCAACTCCTGCAGCTGGTCCAGCTTCCTCTTCATGCTGGTCGAGTAACTAGTTGCAAGCATGTGCAACTCCTTGTTCTCGTGCCTGAGTCCTCTGACTTCTTGCCGAAGACTGACCACCTCCGCCATTAGCGACTCCACCTGACGAGATCTTGCAAGCAGGCGCTGACCCATGTTTGAAACTGAGCCTGCACACTGGACACTGAGAGCCAGTGAGTCCTGAACAGCCAGCTCGTCTGACCGCATAGACAGCAACCTAGTGTCTCTGGGAGTAAGAAGGTTTCTTGCAACCACCGTTGCGGTTATATCGTTCCTCATCATTGTGTCCCCGACTGTAAGAGGACCATTGGGGGATATGAAGGACGGATTCCAAATGTTGTTCGGAGAAGACGAGTCATCGTCTTCCCCGACATTCAAGTTTAGGCGACGGTCGGAAGGGCAAGACATTTTTAGAGGAGGTTGAGGAAGAAAAGAGTTCGGAAAGTTTAAGAGTGCAGGAAGAGTGCAAGAAAGGAGTAAGTTGCAGAAGTGTTTACAAGAGGGAAGTGTTTACAAGAGGAGAGAGTGTTTATGGCAATTCAGTGTGTCGTGAAACAAATTTCGTGCCCCTATAAGAAGAAGAAATTGAGAGGCGTTCTTCAGAGGTCGATGACGCGTTCGCTCAAAGATTGAAGACGCGTCCTCGCGCAAATCGAAAAAGTCGGGCGCCTTTCTCAAAAGCAGGAGCAGTCAGGAATCACGAGGCGGTCGATTTGGCCGGACGTGTCGTCACTCATGACGTGCAGCGTGGAGCGTTGCGAAAACCACGAGCCGCACCCGGTTTTGAACCCCGGTTTTCAAAAGATCATTATTCCGGTTTTGTCGTCACTCGTCTTTGCATCGTCAGCCTCGCGGAAATTACGGACGCTTTGTCAGAAAGCGCGTAACGGGCACTGTTCATCCATCACCGGCTGCCGACAAATAGTGCAAGAATAGTTCCGGTTGAGGAAGAAAAATTTCTATAAGTTTCGACATTTGCTTCCACATCAAAGGCACACCTTCACACCCTCTCACCTCTCAACCTCACAACCTCTCAACCTCTCAACCTCTCTTCATCTCCGATAATGTCTTCCCAAAGAAAGCTTTCGAGTTATTCAGTGTTCTTCATCCCTTGGATCACCCCAGAAAACAAACCTTCCAGAGCAAAAGTATTTCATATTAAAAAGGTTAAAAGCAAAAGTATCTCATATTATGCTTTCTCCTCTCCTTCATCTGAGGAACGTGGAGAAAGTGAGATCCTGATTGCTTACCTAGTCTTGCTCTCGAGTACTCATCTCAGACCCCTCCCAGCCCACTTCAAAAATAAAACCGTGTTGAGGTACTTCTTCAAAAACAAAAGTACCTCACAGACGAAGCAGGAAGAGTCTGAGGTGCACCTAAGAGCAGATGAGTCTGGGTTGATCCAAGAGTTCAAGAAGATGCCACATCTGCGTGGAGACCGGACTACTTGAAGCATGTGGAGACACGTGCTGACTCATCCTCAACTAAGCTGAGGAGCACTTGCAAGAAGGAGGCCCATCCAGTTCAAGATGAAAGCTGTGGAAAATCAACAAGGACGACCAATGATCGCCTATTAGTTCTTTTTGTTATCTTTTATTATCATTTTCAATTTTCGTTTACTTTATTTTCTATTTTTTCTTGCGTGCTTAACTGTTTATTTCTGTTCTTTGCAGGAACGTTTGGTTATTTTCTCCCTTGAAGATTGATTGCAAAATTTACGCTTGGGGGTCATCGCTTGGTTTTCTGCAAATTAGAGAAGTTTTCAGTCCCTTTTCTTTATTTTGTTTCGTATTATTTATTCATTGTATTTTTATTTGCATATTTTTGTTTTATGACATTGGGGACAATGTCTAGTTTAAGTGTGGGGGTATCAAGTATAAAAAATTGACCAAATTGAAAATTTTTGTACCTTCGACTTTGAACTGGTTTCATTTGTTTCCATGTTATTGCTTTTTGTTTTCTTAATTAGCTTTGTGTTTTACTTAATTTTTTTCGGAGTTTTGTGTTTTATTTAATTTTTCTTGAAAAATTTAAAAAATCCAAAAATATTGTCTTGTTTTCCTTATTGTTTTAAATTAGATTTTTATTAGTTTCCCGACCCAATGATATAACTGGATCGAATTTGAACCATGATTATCAAGAACTTAGTTAACATGTGTTGTATGAAATTCCTTATTCTCTTGTTAGTATTGTACATGTTTGATTATTCTTGAAAAACCAAATGCACATAGCCTTGTTGATGTGAAACTAAAGCATGATTTAAAGCTTCATATGTGAATTTAGTGACCATATACATCCCATGTGAGTTTTTGAGCCTATTGAAAGTGTGTGCATTTTTCATACACTCCTATTCTTTCATGTGTGATGAACTTATGTGAAATGCATCTCTAGAACTTGCGTAACGATCTTTCGAAATATTTGTCATTGATTGCATGAACTTGAAAATGATAGAGGCATTAGGTTCACCACCATGGCCCAAATAACCATATTTCCCAAAGAAAAAAAATGATATCACTAGATTGCCAATTTGAGCCGTTTTTGTGAGCCTTTTATTTCTTATCACCAGATATGTCTACCCTTATACTCAAGCATGTTTCCTTACCCTTTCCAAGCGAGCAATTTGAGATCGTCTTATGAGAAATGTTTGTTAAGTACTTGGAAGGTTTGGCAAAAGAATAAGTGTGGGGGTATTTCATGTTTGTATTTATTATTATTTATTTAAAAAAAAAAAAAAAAAAAAGAGAATAGAGAAGAAAAAGAAAGAAAAAGAAAGAAAGATTGTTTACGAAGAAAATAAAAAAGTTTCTAAAGTTTTAGTTTAAGGGTGTGATGGGAGGTGTTAGAAGAATCGCTGGGAACCTGAGTTCTTAAAAATCTCAACAAAAGAATTGCTTGCAATATAGCTTGGAACTTTTGTTTTCCTATTCTTTCGTTTCAATAGCCTATCCCTAAGCCTCATTACATCCAATAAAAGTCCTCTTGATTTAAGTTTTGCAATTATGATTGTGGAGAAGTGATTTTTATGCAAGCTTATGGTAGAACTTTCACATTTGTTTCTTTGAGCGAAACACATTAAAACTAAACACATGTGTGATTGAGTGCATATCCCGTGAGAAAGTTGCTGGTTTGCATATGGTGATTTAAAAATAAAAACTTGAAATTGCATTAGCATGGCTATCTCACACACTACACTTCAAGGATGATTTAAAGATTACTGCTAATATTTGAATAAGGAAGATGAACTTGGATTATTTTGTTTGGTGCTAGCTATGGTTCTTGCTAATTTATGTTCTCAAATGAAATTCTATGAGGGTCAAATAGGGGGAAGCTAATGTTTTTCATGTTATTACTTTTTCTGTTTTCTTTGTTTTGCTCGAGGACTAGCAAAAGCTAAGTGTGGGGGTATTTGATCGGATCATATTTATATACATTTTTACATCAAATTCTCTCGTCTTTTCTTAGTTAGTTCGTTATATTTTGAGCTATTTACGTTATTTTTATGTTTTTATAAGATCTATCTAGTTAAGAAAAATATATATATTTATATATTATTTTATATATATATTTTATATATATTTATATATTTATATTATTTATATATTTATATGTTTATTTTTATATATATTTATTTATATATATTTATATATATTAAATTATGTGTGTGTGATTATTAGGTGGAATGCACAAAGTGACCACGAAAAGAAAAATGATGGCTGGCCCTTTTGTTTTATGAAGGCAGATAGACACAAGGCATAAAACAATAAGGAAAAGATGCATTGGGTGGATGCATTGGGTGGATATTTTTAATTGGGAAAACTCTCGGTGGAGAGCTCCAACGGGAATAATAAAAAGCCAAAGAAGAAAACAAAGAAAGGCGCGGAGCACCGAAGGAGAAAAGATAAAAAAAAAAGAGCCATTTTTAAAAGAGAAAAAGAAGAAGCTGCGAGGGATAAGAAGGCAGCGAACCAGCTGCCAAGGGTGGAGGAAGTTTTCAAAGCTGCTTTGCAGCTGCGAGGGGAATAAACAGAAAAAAAAGGGATCTCACGGAGCTGCCAGAGAGAGAATAATAAGGAGCTCCTCGGGGCACTTGTGGGGAGGTCCAGCGGAAATAAGAGAGCCTCGAGGGCCATTTTCAGAAATAAGGAGGAAGTGGCATCGGAGTTGAGTGCCAAGGGCGCTAAAAACAGAAGGCTGCGTGGGCAGCTGGGAGAAAGTCAAAGCTGCCTTGAAGGAGAGAAAAGCTGCGGAGAGAAGGAAGGAGAGAGCCTCGGGACTGGGGTTTTTCAGGTTGGCAGCTCAAGTGGGTAGCTGCGAGAGGAGTCAAACCAAGCTGCCAGCAAGGCAGCTGGCGCACGGACAGATTTGGAATTGTGAGGGCAGTGCCCATTTACCGCAGAGACAGCCTAGCACAGATCCTTGCACACTCTTTTGGTTTAATCCTCCAACTCTGTTTTATTTATGTTTTTAATTTATGAATAATGTGTAATTAATTTTATATTGGCTAGAGGTTAATTCGAAACCATGATTATATTTGTAATTTGAATTGGTAACTTCAGTTGTGATTTCTGAGTTGTGATTTAATTTGCTTAACTGCTTGATTAATAACTTATTTATGTTTGTCGATTAAGAATGCATACTTAATTTACATGCATGAATTTGATGCTAGAATATGAGTGAATTTCACCTAATCGTTATGAACTTATATTCATGAGTAGTGAAGGTTGCTAGTCACAATCGCGTTAAGTAAATTCCTGGCAAACGTATCATGCTGTTCATAGTTACGAATGTCTTGTCAACACTTATGATTTTCATAGAACTTAATGATTCTCGCTTGTATCTCTATTATGCAATTCATGTAGGGAACTTGTGGGGAATGTTTTGGGTTGTCGTATGCAATCATCCAATCCATTAACTTAAGGAAAATCTGAGAATTAATCTATGCAATTCATGGTTAATTTGGGGCGTTGAAATTTACAATTTATTGAAAGAACAACTGAAAATCAATTTAGGTTGCATTTGTGTCATGTGTGGAGAAAAACCCTCTAGCCAATCCGTCGTCCATCCTTTCACTTTTATTTTATGTTTTTGTCAAAGTTGTAATTTAGTTAAGTTTAATTTACGTTTTATCCAAACCAAACCCCCCATTATTATAATATTATTATTTAGTTAACTTTTATTATTTTTAATCTTTTAATTTAAATTCCGTCTAATTAATTTCCTAGTTTTTATTTTTAAATTGTTTTCATTATTTTGAGTTATTTTAGTTAAGTGTTTTTATTTTAGTTTAGTGTTTTTAAACTTTGTTTTTACGTTTTTAAATTATTTTAGAGGTTTTAGCAAGCCCTCCTAATCCCCGGCCTAGAACGATACCCTACTTACATCTATACTACAACTGTCAAAAAGAGGGTTAAATTTGTGCGGTTTAAATTCCCGTCACCTAAGACCATTCAGTGTATTTTCTTGGGATATGCTACTCAATATAAGAGGTATATTTGTTATGCAGTTAAAAAGAACAAATTAATTGTCTCTAGGCATGTTTTATTTGATGAGACACATTTTCCTACTATACATAGGCTGAGTGTTAATATGCCTAGTTCATCTGTGTCTTATACTTCTACAACCCTTGTTGTTCAACCTAATACATTTCGACAAACTCTAATCATCCTTATTCCTTTACCACATGTGTTTGTACCACCATCAAATGCTCCTTCATAATCTATCACTCTGTCCACTCTTCTCAGCAATGGTGATCTTGTCTCCACTACCTCTACCTCAACTTCAAGCTCAGAATCAATGTCCCACAGTGTCTCAGAGTTACATCCAAATACTCTTAATTATCATGCTCCAGAATTACAGATTGTGCTCACTTCTTCTCAAAATTGTCATCTTAGGCAGACAAGGTCTAAGTCTGGTATTTTTAAGAAGAAAAAGGCTTTTAGTGTTGCAGTTCAATCAAAGTCAAGTAAAGAACCATAATCATTTAGTGCAACTTCCAAGTCTATATAGTGGCCAAAGGCAATTAAAGAGGTGGTGGATGCTCTTATTCAACAACATACATGGTCTCTTGCTCCTGTACCTCCCAATAAGAATTTAGTAGGTTGGAAATATACAAGATTAAGAGAAATCCAGATGGCTCAATTCCAAAGCAGAAGGCCAAATTTGTGGCCAAAGGATTTTCTTAGGAGGTAGGGTTGGATTATTATGAAACATTCAATGAAATCAACCACAGTGGGGTGGATGTTATCTTTAGCTGCCACTAATGGATGGAAACTCAAACAACTTGATGTAAAACATGCATTTTTACATGGCTTTCTTGAGGAATAAGTTTATATGTCGCAACCTCAGGGATTCATTGACAATGATCATCCTGAGTATTTTTGGAAAGGTCACTCTATGGACTCAAACAAGCTCATCAATCTTCGAATGATAGGTTTATAACTTTCTTACTTTCATTGGGGTTCAAATCTTCTTATCTTGATCCCATCTTTATTTGTTAAGCATGATGAAAAGTTTATTGTTGTCTTGTTGTTATATGTGGATGATCATCCTTACTAGTGATAATGATGATAGTGTTCAGATCGTGGTTTCACAATTGACAAGGGAATTTGATACGAAGGACTTAGGCATTCTTCATTACTTCCTTGGACTTCAAACTGAATATTAGTCATAAGGGTTGTTTGTTTATCAAACCAAGTATGTCCAAGATTTACTACACAAAACAAATATGATGCAGTGCAAGCCTAGTGTTACTCCATGTCATCCTAATAAAAAAAAAGTTTTGAATCATGGCAGTACTCCTTATCCTGATCCAACCAATTACAGAAGTATTGTAGGTGCTTTACAATACTTGACATTTACAAGACCAGACATTGCCTATTTTGTTAATCTGGTCTGTCAGTTCATGCACTCCCTTTTGGAATCTCATTTTATTGTCGTCAATAGAATACTAAGACATCTCAAAGGTACCTTAGGTTAAGGTATTTGTTTTATGCCTGGTTCTTTGATCTAAAAGAATATTCAGATGTTGATTGAGCTGGTGATCCCAATGACAAAAGATCTACTACAACTTTTGTAGTGTTTCTTGGTTCTAATCCCATTTCTTGGAGCTATAAGAAGCAACACATTGTTAGTAGGTCTTCAATAGATGCTAAATATAGAGCGATGGTAACTATAACTGCTGAAATTGTCTGGCTTCAATAGTTACTCAAAGACACGCATATATATTGGCATTTTCTTCCCCATTTCCTTCATTATGACAACATTTCTGCCATGACTTTGGCCATCAATCAAGTTTTGCACTCTAAAGCAAAACATAGTGAAGTTGGTTGTCACATTGTGAGGGGAAGAGTTCAACAAGGCATCATTTCCCTTCAATTGTTGCTTCTGCATATCAATATACAGATATACTTACAAAAGGATTATGTACTCCATTATTTAGTCATCATTGTTCCAGTTGTATGCTTGGTAGTTCCCAACATAAGATTGAGAGAGAATGTTAGAATATAAAGGTTGTTTATATTGTGTCAATGCCATTTGTCAATGTATTACTGAGTCCTGAGATATTCCTTGAGTTGGTTATAATGTGTGTTATAAATAGTGGAAAAACCTTGTAATAATTATTAACAGAAATAGAAGAGTCTCTCTCTCTCTCTCTCTCTCTCTCTCTCTCTCTCTCTCTCTCTCTCTCTCTCTCTCTCTCTCTCTCTCTCTCTCTCTCTCTCTCTCTCTCTCTCTCTATTACTTTCTCTTTGGGTTTTCAGCTTATATTTCTTCTTCATAGCTTAGTTGACAAATATTTACATTAAAAGGGGAACATCTAATCCAAAACCAATTAACAAAAGGAGGGACATAGCCAAATCTTTCAAACTATTAGCCAGGCATGGTTTCATTTCTCCAATATCGAAATTTTTGAGAAATTTCTCAAGTGGAAGGTGTCATATGCATTATCGATAGATGCATATATCTTTCTTTACTTTTCTTGGGTTATTGATTTATAAGGATAGTCCCGTTTTGCATAAGCTTAGCTGACGATTTTTACGTTGATATATTATTCTTTAAACTACATGTATGATGTACTGCTGACTTGGTCATGCACTTATTTGATATTTATCCAATGCGGCTATGTCATGGGTTCTGCTAGTATTTTTATTGACTTTTTTAGTTTTCAACATAAATACTCAATGAAAATTAAAATACTACCTTAGTTATAATATTTTTCTTACCGCATTCACAAATGATCTCGTAAAAAATTAAAAGTTTCTTATTTCACAAATATTGTTTGCAATATATTACTCACATATTGCCATCATAAAATCTATTTTTGTGTTACTTTCGCCTCGATAAAAGCTTCATATAGATCATGAAGAAAATTACAAAATTGTCATGATCAACGAAACTATCTTCTCGCTATGTTCTCGATCCTGCTTGAATTTTTATTTATTATTTAGTTTTCAAGCTTAAAAGTTTAATAAAAAGTACTTAATTATGTTAGCGCTTTTAAATTACTTATAATATTTTCTTTACCGTGTTCATAAATTGATTAAAAATAAATTACTTAATTATGTTTGCTTAATTATGCAAAGACATTTCGGAAACTGAACAATCACATTTTTTCACAAAATAATACGAGCCATAACTCACAGTTTTCAATTGGTTTTTTAAAACTCTGCAAAACTATCATAACACCTATCTTCATGGTTTTCTCACTAAACCTTAAGATTCTTATAATTCATACAGGACATTGAGGAGATGTCAAGGGAACTATGTTTTGGTCCGCCAACATTTTTTTTTATTGATTCTATGTTTTCCAGCTTAAAGTTTAGTAAGAAACACTTGACTTAATTAATGGTAATTCCACTTGTGAATGGCTTATAAGTTTACCTTAATTCCCAGGCAAAAATACTCTCATTTTTGACAAAAATTGCGAACAATAAATCACGACTTTTAATTGGGTTTACGAAATTAAACTCACACATCTATAAGAGTTACTACACGTGGAAACTTCATTGTTCAAAAGAAAATAAAAGGACTTGACTGTATTCATTCCACATACAGTCTACATAAAAGCAATTAGAAGTCAGGATTGCAAAATGCAAGTACACTGCTAGCTAGACATATTTCATGCATTAACAGCCCTGCAGTTCTTTCTGATCTCTCCAGCAAACCCAGTAAGAGGACTAATATTCCCCATCTTGATCATAGAATTAGCAAAATCAGCAAAGAAATGATTAATATTTGAGTTATAGCTTTGGACCAAACTTTTGGTCCCTGTTGTCACAGCTGCATCACTTGAAAATAGAATTTGATCTGAACTAATGAGGCCCTTCCCGTTAATCAAGTTCTGAAAGTAATGGTTGTCAAATAGATCAGCTGAATTCCGATCAAAGGGCGCGGTAATGCTTCCATCAGCGGTCGGCGGACACAGGTTCTGTAGATCAGTTAACATGTTTTGTTCCAATGTACTGTCAGGAGCACCTGTTCCTGAGAAGTTGAAGAGTCTATCTCTGAAAGTGCCACACCTTGCCAACCCAATTGTATGAGCACCTACACATAATTAAACCCCTTTAACACTTTAATCAACCGGTAGATTATATCAACTAATGATATATTCGCTCTTAATTAAAAAGAGGTGAAGAACAAGAGTGAAGAACATGACAAAATCTGAAGAACTTAGTTTCCCTTTAAAATGGACTAAGTGTCTCAGATACTTGTTAAAGCGAGAATTTTTTTTTTCTTCCCAATGTTTTATTGGATGTGTGTCCAACTCAGTCCGATCTTGTCTAGTTCCAGCCACAAAACGAGATTAAAGACTAACACTGCTAAAGATATTGCTCTCCAGCATACATATTGATCAAGGACAATAAATTTAACGCGTTCTTTGAATCATATGCTCTTAGAACTGAACATTTTGTATTCTTCTCTCTGCGTGCACAAGAGAATTGCACATGAGACTAAAATAGAGTGTTGAAATCACTATAGGAAGTATATATGTACCTGATAAGGACACAACGTCATTGACATTTAGGCCAACAGCGGCAAACTTGGAAATGATGATGTCTAGGGCTTCAAATGGTGCAGGAAGTGCCCTATTTGCTCCTGTCTGATTTGCCACTAGACCATCTCTTCTTCCAAGTAGAACTTTCCATGAAGTTCCTCCACTCTGCAAAATGTGCACTATTATAGTAGAACATTACATAACATGTTTAATTATGAAATAAGTATCTAATTAATAATGGCATGCGTGATATTATCTAATTTCTGATGGCATGATCCCCAATAGATAATAAACATAATTAGCAAAGTTAATTAACTTACTAAGATCCTTTGCATGACGGCGTGGGTTCAAATCCCGTCGGTGGCTAATCTAACAAAACCTATCGCTTGACAAAAAAAAAACAAAAAAAAAAAAACTTACTAAGAGCACAGAATCTCTAGCAGCTATGGCTAGTATATCAGCACACGACACAACTCCACTACATGAGCTCTCCACAGAGCTCTTGATTCTGTCAACAACTTCAAATCCTCTTGCTGAATTCAAATTTGGTCCGGCATCCTTCTCACTGCCAGTTCCATCCAGTAGTAGTGACGCATCACAACCCTACACGTGTACATGAAAGGGAGATCATTTAAAATTGGGAGGCCTATGGGCTGCAAATAAAAATTGTGATGCATGGATAAATAGCATTCGGTAGTAATAAAACCAAAAACAAAATCATTATCAAATGGATCCTTAAGAACTCACATTCACAAAGCAGTCATGGAAGTGAAGCCGAAGCAAAGAAGCAGCCATTCGCATTTCAGACTTGACAGCATTCTGAACCTCTCTTCGGACAATTTTGAAAAGATCCGGACATGTTGCCTTGTAGAAATCTGTACTTAACTGGGCTTTCGCAACAAAACAAGAGGCAAAGAACGTGATCAGTACCAAAGAGTAACGACGGCTAAAATTAAGCGGTGACCTTGTCATGGTTACTTAAGGGATGACACACTTAATGCTAAACAATATGGTTAAGGGCTACTTAAGTTGTATGAGACATTCCTTGAACTCCATTTATAGCTAGCCACGATTAAGCGTAAAACAACAATCTTTTAATCAACTATAGAGTAGTATATAATTTTGTTTATCTAGTTGAAAACTAGCTGGCTAGTGCTTATGATGTATGGCGGCAGCACCCAGTGCTTGACTGCTTAGTTGCCTCATGAACTCAGAAGACTGCACTGAGAGGGTGAGACTGATATTAATTAGCATAATCTCAAGAGATTAGTGCATTTAATATTGCCGACAATGCAGATAACTGAAAGAGTACTGGTGGCCTAATTGCTCTCAGTTGTGCTTATAAATATAAGAACTTTGTATATGCAAGTTCATGAACCAGAGAAGATTGGCAAAGCATACTATATACGATATAGTGCATGCCAACAGAAAGCCAAATGCCTTTTTGCTAGTTTCCAAAAAAAAAAAAAGAAGCCTTTTTGCTACCACTTTGGCGCGCGCATGTTTAAATTATGCTTGCATTAAGAATTTTTTAACAATAAAATTAAGCTTAGCATGCCTTTTGACCAACTTAAAAATTAAATTATTCACTTGATCATAGTGATTTCTAAGTAGGGTAGTCCTATCCACACACTTATTTTTTACTTCTCACACACTCTTCTTAATTTCTGACCGTTAGATTGAATAAATTAAGAAAATTATTAACAAAAGATTAAGAAAGTGTGTGGGAGGTAAAATGAGTGTGTGAATAACACTATCCTTCTAAGTAAATGTTGTGTAAAAATGTTAAAATGGAATTGAAGCATCTTTATCCCTGTTGATATGTTGGTGAAACATGCAACTCACAGAGTGCCATATATCTCCGAG
Source organism: Crataegus laevigata (assembly GCA_963580275.1). Classification (NCBI taxonomy): domain Eukaryota; kingdom Viridiplantae; phylum Streptophyta; class Magnoliopsida; order Rosales; family Rosaceae; genus Crataegus; species Crataegus laevigata. The sequence goes on along the minus strand of OY756946.1, from coordinate 37,493,136 downwards.
GGCACACATGGCCATTTTGTCTCTTCTTCTCTTTCGTTCCCCTATTTCCTCCAATGGATGCAAAAGACAAACATGTTAGAGACTACTAGCAACTTCACGAAATAAAACATTAATTGGTTGAGCACCTAATTTATTCAAACTTCAGTTATCATTATTGATACATATTTATCTTTCATGTTCAAATTTGTACACTAGTGATTATTTGGATGGCGTGTATCTCGATACAAAACTTATAAGTCGTGGACGCATAACAATAATCTACAATATAGAAGACTTGGTTCACTAGCTATTAACAGTACGGATATCTTTAAGACAAAACTCAATACCAAGGCAGGATTAAAACAGGCCTAATGAACCCAATATTTGGCTTGGGTGATTGAGCACAATATCAGTCCTAAATAGTGGGCTCGCGCCGTTGCACAACAATTTGGTTACGTAGCCTCTTGCCTGGACTTGAACTCAGATATCTTGGGTGAGAGCTGGGTATCCTTTCTTGTCATATATATTAAGTTAATTACTTCAAAAAGCAAGGCGATGTATAGCAAGAGTAACAAATGCATGTTCATTCATACTCCACTTCCCTAATTTATCTACAAGCAGAGGTCACATAGTATATTTATGGTGTGGCAAATTAGGAATAGGAATCGTAGCTCTGGGAATCACTCAACTAGGCAAGAGACTTGAACTCGCTCAATTAGAAAATAGAACGAACAAAGTATTTGCTAGAAGCCTGGAAGATTTTAATTAACATTTGAAGTCTAACTGAAAGTCCATTTAATACAATACTTATAAGGTAATAGGCACTCTATTGGTTAGTTTACTATAAACTATAAAGAGTTTAACACTTTCTGTGCTGCATTTCACATCAGTAATATTAACACATAGTCACAATTAATTGCTTATAGCTAAGGAATATCCATAAATATCTTTGTAGTGCAGGGAACTACATTTGTGCTGCAAAAGAAAGCTGAACGTAGGCAAAGATTGCTGTTAACCATCTCCCACAGACCACTGGCACTGGAGTTAAAACTTAAAGAGGTGATGTTTCCAATTCAATTTTCTCAAGTTGCATGCCTAAGAAAATTTTGCCTTGTCGACATAGTTTCCTGCAACCCCGTATCTTCTATCACGGGCAATCGATGAGTTTATCTCGTTAAATCAGAATATGGGTGATCAGCAACTCCAAGACGGAGAGTGGGAAATGATATGGAGTTCACAGGTAATCTCATGCTTGGCCAGTGCGTAGCGAATGGTGTTACACGGGAAAGGAAGCAAGTGAAAATTTTATAGCTTCTATTTTCGACAGATTTCTTCATTTCTCTTTACTTTTTTCTTATTCTCAAAAAAAATTAATGCTGTGATTATAGATTGTCAAGAAAGATGGAGAAATAAAGTTTGTGGTTGACATATTACTTGGACTCAAATTCTGCATAACTGGCACATTCGTGTAAGTTTCTCATTACTTGGAATTAATGGTAGTACTACTGTATTGTGAATTACTGGTTTTTACATTCTCCATCACATTGACAGGAAAACCGGCAGCAGAACATACGATCTTACAATAGATGATGCGGCCATCATCGGTGGTCAGTTTGGGGATCCTGTAGACCTAGAGAGCAAGTTCAAACTTGGGATACTGTAAGATATCTCATTTTGTTATTCATGCATATGTTTTCTTCGAGATTTTGGTTAGCTGGAAGTCCTTTTTTTATGCATAATGTACTCACACTGTATGCTGCATGTATAGCGATGACAAGATAAGGATTACACGGGGGTATAAAAAAATTGTTTTCGTGTATTTACGAACAGATGGTGTCGAACAGAAGTAAGATGGTCTAACCGAACAGATAGAGGATCTAAGTTTCAAGTGATGCAAATTTGCTTCTGGTGGTTCCGTGTGTTGGTAAATATGAAAGCACAGCCAACTTATTTTGATTGTAACTCGGGGAAAAATAACATACATATTAGCATAGTCTTGACATGTATTTCTTAGCTATTTTTTGCCTTTGTAAGATCAAATGTAATTATTGTATCCCATATATATGTTCTACTCTTTAGGAAGAATTCATTCATGTCACAGTGAAAATTTGTGAGGAATGATTTTTGCACACTTAATCTTCTCATTCTACATTTTATTTTTGTTTATTGATTCTCCTTTGATCTATTCAGTCTGTATACACTAACCATCATGATTTTAAGCGATTTTGCAAATTAATACAAAAGGTTGTCATAAAATCTACTTGCTTACACCCTCACCGCACCATAACATTTTGAAAATTCAATTAAGACTTTTTTCTTGATATTCATGAGTTTGGAGTCCCATTTCTGTATTGTTTTCGCCCCCCCCCCCCCAAAAAAAAAGTTTCTCCATTTATTTTTCAGTTTTCAACTTAAATATTATATTAAAATATATTTATTTCTCAATAAATGGTAAAACTGCTTCCAAATGCCTTCAAAAGTTTTTCTCAATCATATAGAAAATATTTCGCAAAAACAAAAAGTTGCATTTTTCTCAAAAAACGTGGACTAACCATCATAATTTTTAGGCGATTTTGCAATTTGTATAGAAGTTGCCATAAAATCTAGTTGATTTCACTTTCATCGCACCATGTAGTTTTGAAAATTCAAATAAGACTTTTTCTTGATATTCTTGAGTTTGGAATTCCATTTTGGTATTGTTTTCACCCCACTAATTTTTTTTTCAATTTATTTTTCACTTTTCGGCTTAAATATTATATTAAATATATTTGTGGTGCAATAAATGGTAAAACCACTTCCAAATGCCTTAATTAAAACGTTTTTCTTAATCATGATGGAAAATATTTCACAAAAATATAAAAATTACATTTTTCTAAAAAAGACGTGGACTAAAGTTGTCATAAAATATATTTACTTTCACCCTCACCCCACCATGACGTTTTTAAAATTCAAGTAAAACTTTTTCTTGATATTCTTGATTTTGGAATCCCATTTCAGTATTGTTTTCACTCCACTAAAAAAAATTCACTTATGTTTCAGTTTTCAGCTTAAATATTATATTAAAATATCTTTGTTGCTCAATAAATGGTAAACCACTAATGCCTTAAAAAAAAATTCTTAAACAACAACAACAAAGCATTTTCCCACTAAAGTTTTTCTTAACATGACGGAAAATATTTCAAAAATGAAAACCATTGCCTTTTTCTCAAAAAATGTGGACTAACCATCACGATTTTTAGGTAGTTTTGCAAATTTATACAAAAATTGTTATAAAATCTATTTGCTTTCACATTCACTGCACCATGACATTTTGAAATTTCAAGTAAAAATTTTTCTTGATATTCTTGAGTTTGAATGTCATATCCCGACTCGAGCCCCACCACAACCCAGGCTCGACTCCACCGTAGCACGATATTGTCCATTTTGGGCCCCGAGCACGCCCTCACGGTTTTTTTTTCTAGGAACTCACACGAGAACTTTCTAGTGGGTCACCCATCATGATAGTGCTCTCACGTGCTACTCGCTTAACTTCGGAGTTCCTATGGAACCCAAAGCCAGTGAGCTCCCAAAAGGCCTCGTGCTAGGTAGAGATGAGAATATACATATAAGGCTTACAGGATCTTCTCTCATGTGGATGTGGATGTTACAATCCACCCCTTTTAGGAGGCCGACGTCCTCGTCGGCACACTTCCGGCCAGGGAGTGACTCTGATACCAAATTGTCATATCCCGGCCCAGACCCCCACCACAACCCGAGCTCAACTCCACCGTAGCACAATATTGTCCGCTTTGGGCCCCGAGCACGCCCTCACGGTTTTTGTTTATGGGAACTCACACGAGAACTTCCTAGTGGGTCACCCATCATGGGAGTGCTCTCGCGCGCTACTCGCTTAACTTCGAAGTTCCTACGAAACTCGAAGCCAGTGAGCTCCCAAAAGGCCTCGTGCTAGGTAGAGATGGGAATATACATATAAGGCTTACAAGATCTTCTCCCATGGGCGATGTGAGATGTTACATTGAAGTCCTATTTCGATATTATTTTTGCCCCACTAAAAAAAATTCCAATACTTTTCAATGTTCAACTCAAATATTATATTAAAAATATATTTGTTGCACAACATATGGTAAAATCACTTCCAAATTGCATTTTTCGTAGAAAACGAGGAACATCGTGATTTCTAGTTGGAAAAAAAAAAACCATCAAGATTTTTAGGCAATTTATAAATTTGAACAAATGTTGTCATAAATCTATTTACTTTCACCCTCACCGCACCATGACGTTTTGAAAATTCAAGTAAAACTTTTTCTTCACATTATTGAGTTTGGAATCCCATATCTGTATTGTTTTCCATTTATTTTACAGTTTTCAAGCGTAATCATTATACTAAAAATATATTTGTTGCTCAATAAATGGTAAAACCACTTCTAAATGCCTTAAAAGTTTTTTCTTCATCATGATAGAAAATATTTCGCAAAAAACAAAAATTATACTTTTCTCAAAAAACGTGGACTAGCCATCACGTTTTTAGGTGATTTTGCAAATTATACAAAAGATGTCATAAAATCTTTTTATTTTCACCATCACTACACCATGACATTTTGAAATTCAAGTAAGAATGTTTCTTGATATTGAGAGTTTTGAATCCCATTTCTGTTTGTTTTCACCCCCCACTAGAGATTTTTCTTTATTTATTTTCAAGTTTTTGACTAAATATTATATTAAAATATATTTGTTGCTCAATAAATGGTAAAACCACTTCCAAATGCCTTACTATTCTTTTCTTAGTCATGACAAAAAAATATTTCCTCTAAATAAAAAATTGGAAATTTCTCAAAAAATGTGGACTAACAACCATCACGATTTTAGGCGATTTTACAAATTTGTACAAAAGTTGTCATAAATTCTATTTAATTTCACCTTCACTGCATCATGACGTTTTGATATTAATTATTGAGCATGGAATCTCATTTATGTATTGTTTTCACGCCAGTAAAATTGTTTTTCCATTTATTTTTCAAATTTTGGCTAAAATATTATATTAAAATATATTTGTTGCTCAATAAATAGTAAAACCACTGCCAATTTCCTTTATCAAGACAAAATATATATATATCGCAAAAAAATTTATATTTTTCTCAAAAAACATGGACCATCACGATTTTTAGGCCATTTTGCAAAGCGGAAAGAGCTTATTCGTGAAAAGAAAATAATGGAGTTCTTTGCATAGAAGTTGTTATAAAATCTATTTGTTTTCACCCTCACCGCACCATGATGTTTTGAAAATTCAAGTAAAACTTTTTCTTGATATTATGGAGTTTGGAATCCCATTTTCGGTATTGTTTTTGCCCCACTAAAAAAATTTCCATTTATTTTTTAATTGTTGGCTTGAATATTATATTAAAATATACTTGTTGATCAATAATTGGTAAACCACTTCGAAATGCCTTTAAAAAAAATTATTAATCATGATGGAAAATATTTCGCAAAAATAAAAAAATTACATTTTTCTCAAAAAACGTAGACGTATCACAATTTTTAAGCGGTTTTACAAATTTGTACAAAAGTTGTCATAAAATCTATTCTCCTTCACCCTCACCACACCATGACGTTTTTTAAATTCAAGTAAAACTTTTTCTTGATATTCTGGAGTTTGGAATCCCATTTTGGTATTGTTTTCGCCCCACTGAAAAAAATACCGATTTTTTTTTCAATTTTCAAGTTAAATATTATATTAAAATTATTTGTTACTCTGGTAAACCACTTCCAAGTGCCATAAAAAGTTTTTCTTGATCATGAAGCAAATATTCGAAAAAATTTAAAAATTGTATTTTTATAATTAAAAAAAAAACGTGGACGCATCACTAATTTTAGGCGGATTTATAAATTTGTACAAAAGTTATCTTAAATTTTATTTTCTTTCGCCCTCACTTCACCACAACATTTTGAAAATTCAAGAAAGACTTTTTTCTTGATATTCTTGAGTTTGAAATCCCACTTTTGTATTGTTTTTGGCCTACTACTTATTATTATTATTATTTTAGTTTTCGACTTAAATATTATATTAAAATATATATTTTTACTACCCAATAAATGGTAAAACAGTTTTCAAATTTCTTAAGTTTTTCTTAATCATGATGGAAAATATTTTGCAAAAAAAAAATTCTATTTTTCTCAATAAAAAAACATGGGCTAACTATCACGTTTTGCAAATTCGTACAAAAGTTTTTCATAAAATATATTTACTTTCACCGTCACCGTACCTTAATGTTTTTGAAAATTCAAGTAAGAGTTTTTCCTTGACATTCTTGAGTTTGGAATCCGATTTCGGTATTGTCTTCGCCCTACTAAAAAAAATCCATTTATTTTTTAATTTTCGACTTAAATATTATATTAAAAATATATTTGTTGCTTAATAAATGGACAAGTAAAACCACTTCTAGATGCCTTAAAAAAAATCTTAATCGTAACAAAATATTTTGCAAAAAATAAAAAAAATTACACACTTTTCTCAAAAAGTGTGGACAAACCTTCACAATTTTTAGGCGATTTTGTAAATTTGTACAAATATCATAAAATCTATTTGCTTTCACACGCGCCAGACAATGACATTTTGAAAATTCAAGTAAGGATTTTTCTTGACATTCTTGGGTTTGGAATCCCATTTTGATATTGTTATCATTGCACTATAAAAAAATTCATTTATTTTCGATTTTTGTTAAATATTATATTAAAAATACATTTATTGCTCAATAAATAGTAAAACAATTTTCAAATTCTCATAAAGTTTTTCTTAATCATGATGGAAAATATTTTGCACAAGTAATTTTTTTTTTTTTTTTTTGTATTTTTCTCAAAAAATGTGAGCTAGTGAGTTGGATTAATTGGGGCAATAAGATTTGAAATGAGTGATTCGGAATACTCGGTCCATCTCTTCAGACTGTGATATAAGGAGAAATGCAAGCAAATGGGCTTTAGCATCAATAAGCCAGATGAATCTCAACAAGAAGTTACTCTAGTAATATTCGTGAAAAAATTGATGTTCGAACAAGGAAGAGCTATGCTCCGAGAAGCCATCTGCTCGTCTGTAAAAACATTCTCAGAAGACTCTGCTTGGGAAATCGATGCAAAAGGAAAGTAAGCAGTCTGTTAAAGAAACATTGAGTGAAATACAGAAGCCAAAATCAGTAGCTTTTTTCTTACCCCCGGGATGGTTATGTAGTGATGCATCAACCGAACGAAACAAAGATGATGAAGCTTTATCAACTTACAATCAAGTCTTGTTCGTCCTAGACTCCCACTCGTACTGGTTTTTGACATCCATGCGTGAAACTTTTGAATTTCCGACGCACTAATTCATCCCCTTCAAAACGAGTAAAAGTGCACATTCGGCGTCATCAAAGAGGCTGAAGACTTCAAACTGCGCGGCTGGAACCACCATCACGTGCAATACAGAAGATTTAAGCAAGGAGAGTAAGTCACCTCCATACAAAAATACAGGTGAACCGCAAGGAATGCCACTGACCATCAGCACACGTATAGCTAAGTTTCAAGTTTCAATTTTCAGACAGACCTGTCTTCGATCACAGCATCAGAATTCAGAGCATTTTAAGTGTAGTTGAATATTTACAATTACATAATCAGCAGTCTTACCAATATAGGTTGAAGAGAGAAAAGTCCTCTTTGGATCACAATTAAGAATTGCAAACACAAGTCAAAGTTAAAACACGTCAGTCGACGCATTCAAGTACATTAGTGTAATATAGTGCAGGAAAGGACTATTTATCATATAACCTCAAACGCAGCTGATTAAACACAAGTGCAAATGTTTCTATAAGTGCATGACATTAAGATTAACCCTGAAAATTCGTAGGTCCATTTCAAACTTTATAGCGAGTACATTCAGCGATACAGAGTCATATCCTCTAACAGAATGAACCTTACACCTAACTCTAACACCCCAACCCAAGGAGACATAAAACCTACAACCTAATCCCTACTGATATTATTAGGTCGGAATTGGGCAGAAATTTGAGAACACCACCAGTTCATCCTCTCTTTCCCACCAACACGATGAAAACGAAAATACAAAGAAAAAAAAAATGAAATATAATGCTAATCTACATAGAGTGCATATGTCCAGATGTTTCATGATCGACAACTGAAAGGGTAATGTTTATCTGTTCAGTAACAACTTACATTAACGCGGGACAGATTAGTCACCGTCGCCAATGCTCTTCTCCGGGCACGCAATTCCCATCTCCTCATCTTGCATTCAGCTCACCCTGCACTAACTCAGTCACATTCTTGACTCGACTTCATCCTTCACTTTCTTATCTTCAACCTCATTGTTATTTCCAATTAGTTCTTCTGGGGTAAGCTCGCTCTTAAATTCCCCAACCTCTTCATTACCTACAAACTCATTTCGTGTTTCATCGTTTGCCTCATTTACCTTCAAAATCATTTCATCGGGCACATATTCTTCCATCCCTACATCAACATCCCTAACAATTTCATCCTCGGCCGGGCCAACACTTCTGCTTCCTCCATCTCTCGACACATACTCTACCATCTCAGGATTGCTCTCACCCTCTGTACCCATAGGAGGGGCATCCGACCCTCCATCACTATCATTTTCAGATCCATTTTCCACCACCTCTTCATTGACCTCCCCCATCACATGGCACCTCCTCTCAATGAACTGCATCCTCCTCCTCAAATCGGCCAACTCCCTCTCCATCAAGAAAAGCCTCTCCTTCAAGGTCAGATTCTCTTCCTCTAATTGAGCAATATGAGTATCCTGATCATCCACCCTATTCTCCAAAGCATTGTTATACTCAACCCCGCTGTAGTTCGGGTACACCATCTCGAACCGACTCAAGTCATGGTCCAACCTCCTCTCCACCTCCACATGCTCCTCCACATCGCTCTCACTCGATCCGCCACCACCCTCCTCGTCATCATTTCCAGGTGACCGAAGCCGAATCAACCCTTTCATTGACCCATACCCATCAATACCCCACTCCTCTTTTGCCATATCTCCCAAGACCTCCCTCGAAGGCGAGAACATGGGCGTGGGCAGAACAGCCGGAGTTACCGCACAAGGCGAAACCAGCGACGCTATGCCGCCGGCCTTCTTCGCTCTAATAATAAACGAAGTCGTGTTCCTTGGGGCGTAAGGCGCAAACCTATTGTTAAACTTCTTTTTCGGGTAAAATTTCCGGGCTTTCATTCGATTCTGAGACTGTAACTCGTGAAGCGTCGGCGGTATGTACCCTCCTCCTCCGCCTCCTCCTCCGCTGGTCTGACCACTCAGCGGCAAATTGGGGACATTATTGTCCATCCTCCTCTTATCTCCACCCTTCTTGCCTTTCCAATTGTTACGCCCAAGATTCGACGGCAGCGGCTTTTGGGCAGCGAATTGAGGTTGCGGCTGAGGCCAAGCCTTGTAGTTCCGATTCATCATCATCGGCCGAGACTGACTCTTCATCATCATCAACTGAGATTGCTGCTGCTGTTGCTGCTGAACCGCCATGGCCTGCGACGACGGTGCCATCATCTGCGGCTGACTCATCATCTGTGGCAGCGGCTGGTTCATCACTTGAGCTTGGCTCAAACTCATCATCGGCGGCGCTTGATTCATCAGCTTTGACTGATCGTTCATCGTTTCCCCCAATTTCGAAGGAAACTCCACAAACCCTAGAATCCCAAATCCCAAAAATTCAAAAAAACTCGTCCGTTACCTATTCAATGCCGATCAATCCAGACCGTCAATCCGGTCGCTTAAAAAAAAACCCCCAATTCTGATATCAAAACCCTACAAATCCGATTGATTCCAATCCAACTTGTCGATCTTAAACCTCCCACAGAGAGACGATTGAAAAATTTCCTTCTTAAAAAATTGATATTCAAAATATAAAGGAAAATTCGAAGAATTTGATTTTCTTTTTTGTTTATGATTTGATTTCTGTTTCTCTCTCTAGAAATCGTCAGAGCTAATCGATGGGATCGAGGCCGTTTTAAAAGAGGCCAAACAGTTCGCGTGGGTTTTTATTTATAGGAGGAGACTGCGCCAGTAGGCCGTACGATCAGATTTTTAGAAATGGAGGGCCCAGATTGATTGACACGTGTTGGCCAAGTGTTGTTCGTAGATTTGGCACAGGGCTGGCATTTTGGATCCGACTCGTTAACCTAATCCGATATGTTAATATTAATATTTTGGTGAATGCTTAACATGTCGAGTCGCTAACGGTAAACCTGTTAACAACCCATTAAATAACGGGTCACTTTGGGTCAACCCGTTAACACATGTTAGCACATGCTAGTTGAGAATGTTTTATTAATTTCAATAAAGTATTAACAACAAAAAAATAAACTATATGCAAAATAATAATAATAATAATAATAATAATTGTTAACAGGTGACCCGTTAGCTTAAAGAATCGGGTTCGGGTGACCCGTTAACTTAACTGGTCAGATTGAACCCGATTCAAACCCGATAAACCCAATCCGTTTACAAATCTATTCAGCAGAGCGTGGGAGTATGTCACTAGGAAATATTTTTTAGTGTGTAACATAACTTGATAGCTCTTGTATTAACTATTAAATCGAGACCCGAAGACCAAATTTACAACTTAAACATGGAATTAAGGATTGCATTACTCGCTCAAAGTCTCGAAAGTTGAAATTTGAGCAAATTTTCATATCGTCTTAATCATTTAGTCTATAGACATTCAATCTCACTGTCCACGTTATCCAAGGAGAAACCTTTGCTTGGTGATGAGGTTGTGTGTAAACTTGGGATTACAAAGTCCTTGTTTGCATGAGAATATTTTTTGGCATGTGTGGCTTCGATTGAGTCCTTGTGATGTTTACCTTCTTTTTTTATTACAAAGCTTTGTCAACCACTCATCTCTCTCCACCTGTCTTTCATCTCTCTCTCTCTCCCCTAAAGCCATCAACATCATTTTTGTTATGGAAGGAAAACGGTTAAGAAGTTCAGCTTTTGCGTCACGACATGTTTAGCGAAATTACTCCTAGTTTGTCTATCTGTATACTTTTCCGACCGGTTAGATTGCGTTAATCATTCGTGGCGAGAGATCGAGAGATTTTTCGATGTGCTAAAAACACAGTTAGATATACAAAGTGTAGTATTACAGTTAGTTGGAAATATTTTTTTTCTTTTCAAGTTTCCGACCAAATTATGCCACCTAGCCACTGGCAGAGCCAAGTTAAGGGCTGCCATGGGCTGTAGTAGGGCTGGGCACGGGTCGGGCCAGACCCATTTTTGAAGGGACTAGACCGGACCCGGAATTAAAGGAGACGGGGCGGGCCGGGCCAGGCATTACAATTTTGAAAATAGGAACCAGACCTTACCCGACTCAATTGAAACGAGCCGGTTCGGTCCGGCTACACGGGTCCTTCTTCTTCTTCTTCTTCTTTTCTGTTTAAAAATGTTTGCTGCACAGATTGCAGTTTTGAAATGCTCATATCCTATTTGCATTAAGAAGATGAAGAATCAATAAAACTGCCCTAAAGCATACACAGAAACATCTATTCCTTATTAAAGAAAATTAAGCAATCCTAACTTACGGAGATAAACTCTTTTTTTTTTAATAGCATGAGGAGAAACATATGTTAGTTTCCTAGAATCAAATTAGTCCCAGACATCCGAAAAACATATGACATAGCACGACACAAGTCAATGCATTGCATAACAGGTTTATATCACTGAAATTCATGTAATAAGTAATAACCATAAAACGCATAAACCTATCCTCTATCCAATACTAACACGTAGTAGAAGCACAGAACACTCCTAAAACTTAAATCAGGCAGCTTACTCAAACCATATCAATCAATTACTAAACATGGGATCACACACAGGAAAACTGAAACTGAATTCCTGGGATAAATCCAGATCCAGATCTAGCAAATGCATTTAGTCCACCCAAAGAAAGTAATGCAAAAAACATAAACGACTTGAATAAGCCGTAAACTACAAGATCTCATGGCAACTGCCGACACTTTCTACTTTCCATGTCAACCTCCTTTTATGTCCCGCACATGGCACAGGGCCCTAACTCCATCAAACTCCACCTTCCCTCTATTTTTTTTACTCCCCACTAAGCCAGAAAGGGCAAACAAACATGGGACATCAATCAAGCCATGGAAACCAAGAAAAGTAAATAATTCAATAACATCATCATTTTGTTTGATGCTTAAGAAAAGTTTTTTATGCATGATTCACGTAGTCACTGCTTGCCAATCAGCTGCTGCTTCCTTTCTCGATCATCAAATTGATATATTATTAACCTCATCTCAAAAGAAACAAGCAAACAAACCCACAAATTTGTACCAAGAAATGCACCTAAATCTCTTCGAAACGAGGCCAAAGAAACCTGAAAAAGTAAGTGTTGAATGTTGATTACAGGCCTCTGATTGCTTCATATTTATACAAAAGAAAAGGAAAGACAGATTAAAACTACCCATCTTGCCAAAAAGATTTACCTATAAAGAAGGAAAATCAAGACAACAAGAAAAACGAAAGAAACCCAATTTGTGAAAAACCAGGAGATAAATCAACTAATTAAGCATCTGGCAATCCAATAGGTGAATTCGACTTCATCATTGCAGTCCAATAGATGCAATCATCCAAGGAACTATCACTACCCCGAAAATAACAGGCATTGCCTGCAACAATGTTAGGGTAATTTGTGTATAACCACAAAAACGATTAGAAGGCATGGATTAGAAATTTAGAATAAGCTAAAAGCACACAGGTTGTTCAGCAGCTACACCTAAAAGATACATAGGTTGTTCAGAATTCAGAATCAGAGACTAAGTGAGTACCAAACTCAAATCAATTATATACAGAGAGGTTTTTACCTGTGAGATTGAGAGATGCCGTCGAAGTTGCTGGGTTCTGTAAGTCTAGGATGTCGTCGAAGTTGATGGGGCTGTCGTGGTGGTCGCCAGGACCGTCGTGATGTCGGGGTGGTGGAGGGGAAGGGAGGACGATTCACAATTTCACAGACGGCGAGAAAGAGAGACTCGAGTGAGAGAGACAGACTCGAATTCGATAGGACAAGGAAACCTAAAACGAACGGTTAAGATTGGATAAAGAGATGATATTCAATCTCGTCCGTCCATTCTAATTACAAACGGGCCGGTCCGGGTACCCGTTTCTCTATACTTTTGGAACCGGCCCGAACTGAAAATGTCGACGGCCCGGCTCGCCCCGCCCCGTTTCTGTTTTACAAAATCAAGAACTGGCCCGTACTCGCCCCGAACCTCTATTACCCATCCCGACCCGCGGTTCATGTACCCGTTTGCCCAGCCCTAGGCTGTAGCCCAGGTAACTTGTGGTGAAAAATAAAATTTTACATGTAATTTTGATTGATTTTCGAATATAGCCCACTAAATATTTAGTCACTAATTCAAATTTGTACAAGTTTGGATTTGTTTAATTTTAACACGTATTTATTTAATTACAAAAAAAATTTGGATCACCTTGTGAATTTTTTTTAAACTAGCTGACACTATAAAAAATACGGTATCAAGTTTTTTTATTTATAAAGATTTAAAATTTTAAGCTACTCCATCCAGTAAAAAATTTCTAGCTCTGCTATTGGACGTAGCGTATTGAATCAGGATGCCAGCGCTATAAAAAGTTCTCACTGGGATCATAGCTCAATGCCAGTTTTGTGGTAAATAAACTTTTAATAATACCCTTGTGATTAAACTTTGTTATCAATCTCAATCCATACTGAAATTTGTTTGTTCGATTTCACGTGTGCGCCTCATGTAAAAGGACGAAAACGTCATTTCAAGCATGGTTAACGTAACACACAAGTTTCACTGCCTTGACAATGACCTTTTCCCCCTTTCATATGGCGAGCACCACCTGACAGTTTCTGACACGACACGATGACACGACACGAAAACGACACGAAAATAGCAGGTTTCGGGTCGACACGATAACTAATCGGGTCATTATCGGGTAACCCGTTAAGAACCCGTTAATAACGGGTCCTTAACAGGTTTACACGATAGTGACACGCGGGTAACCTGTTTTGACACGAAAAGAAAAAAGTTATTTTGATGATTTTAATTTTTTTTAATTACCAAAAAAAACTTACTATAAAATACAATAAATATAGTGGATATATATATATATATATATATATATATATATATATTGTTCATTAATTATTATTGTATTATTATTCTAAATAAATTTTAAAAATTTAAGTTTTATTTATTTATTTTATAAAATATTATGAGCAAAGAGTGAGATTAAAAAAATTATAAAACACATTAAAAATAAAAACATCAAGTAATTTAAAAAATACCAAATACATTTAAATATTTAAAATAATTAATTTACAAGTGCAAAAAATGTGAAAAAAAATATGCAAGCACTCTTAATCGCATCCTCTACGCTTTAAAGGTGCGTACATGAATTTTTAAAACTATGCAGACCCTCAAGTATTTTTAAGGTAGTTCAAAATAAATAAAATTCATAATCATTAATGTATAAGTCTGAAAAATGTGAAAGCATATATAAAGGGGTGTGATATTCACACACCCCATTTTACTTTTCACACACCCTTCTAATTTTCGACCGTCGGATTGGATGAATTGAAGAAAATCAACAAATAGAAATTAACAAGGGGTGTGTAAGAAGTAAAATGGGGTGTGTGGATAGCACACCCCTATATAAATGCTCATGATTGCATCCTCTACCCTTAGACAATCGTTACATGGTCGTTTAGATTTTTAAAACCCTCCAAATCTCATGAATAATGTTTTTTTAGTGAAAAATTAATAATATTGTAGAAGTGAAAAATTAATAAGATTTTTTTAAAAAAAAATTGCACATACCACACATTGCCACATAAATATTACTTCAAAACATTAAAACATTAGTCGTTTAAGTATTACATCTACACCCGAAAATAATACTTTTATTACATAACGTAAAATTTTGTGATATCCACATCCACTAGTGTAAATATTTTAAATTGAAGATCGAATTCATTCATTGTATTCATATAGGGTCAAAAAGTGTATCTGTAAAAAATCATCAAAATCGGAGTTAAAATAACCGTTAAATCGTGATTTTTTGTTTACAACCGTCGAAAAGCTTTGTCCCGTTACTTGATCTCTGAATGTTTGTTTTTTGTGATTTTTTGCTGATGTGATCTCGAAACATATACGAACAAGTTTGACGGTTGTGATCGTTGAAATTAGTTTCGGAGAATTCGTATCCCATCAAAACGATAGATTGACTAACACTTAAGAGTTTATTTATACTTTCATTAAGTATAACATAAGATTTTGTGGTATCCACTTGTGTAAATATTTTAAATTGAAGATCGAATTCATTCATTGTATTCATATAGGGTCAAGGAGTGTATCTATAAAAAATCATCAAAATCGGAGTTAAAATAACCGTTAAATCGTGATTTTTTGTTTATAACCGTCGAAAAGCTTTGTCCCATTACTTGATCTCTGAATGTTTGTTTTTTGTGATTTTTTGCTGATGTGATCTCGAAACATATACAAACAAATTTGACGGTTGTGATCGTTGAAATTAGTTTCAGAGAATTCGTATCCCATCAAAACGATAGATTGACTAACACTTAAGAGTTTATTTATACTTTCATTAAGTATAACTCTCTTCATTTTGCATATCTTTGAACATTTGTATTTTGTAGTATGCACTAATGTTTTTTCATTAGACTCTTATTTTGGGGTGTGCAACTTTTTTTTCACTAAAAAAAGTGTTATGTTTTTAATTTAATTATTTATTGGTTTAAAATATATTTTTCTTAACGGGTAACGGGTCGGGTCATATTACCCGTTAATATTATCGGGTCGATTTCGGGTCGGGTCATTTTACCCGTTTATTTTAACGGGTGTTACACGACACGACCCGTTAAGCTATCGGGTATGACACGAACACGACACGAACACATGAAACACGACACGAATGCCAGGTCTAGGTGAAAGAACACTGGCAAACATGTGTTGGAAAATTAGTTATTATTTTATTATTATTTACAATTTTTTTTATGGGCTAAGGATATTAGAATTTTTTGCCCGTCAAGAATTAGGATTTTGTTTTAGTTTTCACTATATATAGTAGTGATTGTATTAGTTTATTTTATCAAGTCATTTACAATGTAGCCTCTTGAGTTATGTAGCTGTCATGGCAACCTTTCGTTCACTCAAATAAAATTATATTAGTTTATAGTTAGTTTATTCGTTTGTTAATTACGCACTCTAATATTCAACTACATGGTCAACATTTGCTACGTAAATGAGATTTCGAGTTCGTTCATGTAATACCCGAACCCGAATATAAAAAAAATATAAATAAAATAAAAAATAAAAAGCGCTCACGCAGTGCTTCAAGCCACAAAATCTCGAAAATCATTAATCGATCGGCTGCTAAAAACTGGATATAGAATCGATATACGCTCCCCATACACGATCAATGGTATACATAACTATATACATCGTCTCAAAAATGGAAGTTACGGATACATGATTGGTTAGCTAGATCACACGCTATTCACCAGGAAACACGAAGCTACTTGCACTGATGCAAAAAGGGAACAAAGAAACTTCGGTCACTATATTCCGGTATCGGGGTTGTTTCCAGCAAGGACGAGAGGTATCTCCAACCCTCGGGCGAAAGCCTAGTTGAACATGAGCCGCGTTTGGAATGTCGATACAAATGGGAACCAGGAGGATAGTGCAATGGGTATGAATATGAGCATCCTCATCCCAGCGTCGTATAGAAGGGCAATGGAACGAATGGAGTTCCACAAGCGAATCTTTTCCATCAAGGGTTTCCAAGCTATAGCAATCTGGAAAACATCAGACAGATTAACGTCAATATAAATCGGAGGAAGAAGGCATTACTGATACAGACATACTCAACTAGTTCCTGAATTACACTATTGGTTCCCTAAGGGCTTAAGTATCTCTACACCATTTCTGGTGTAGCCGATGTGAGATCATAACACTGCCCACCCCGGACGTCCACTGCAGCCCTTACTCTGGTGGCTTTCACTCTTAATGGCGGCGCACCATCTGGTCGTCCCGTTAAGGTAATCCTTTTCAGGTCGCCCACTCCGTGGGGTCGATTCGTTTGGGGCTGAAGCCCACGGCAGCCCGTACTCTGGTGGCATTCACTCTTAACGGTGGCTCACCTTCTGGCCGTCCCATTAAGGTAGCCCTTTCTAGGTCGGCCCCTCCGCAGGGTTGGGAACCTAGGCTCTGATACCAATGTTAAGTACTCAAAGCCAAGGGAAGAGTCCAACCCAAAAGACTAGTCCAACCCAAAAAACTAGTCCAATAGGTGGGAGGACCCCAAGGACTTAAGTACCACTACACCATTCCGATGTGGGATCATAACAGTGCCCAAATCTAATTCAACAGTAATTGTTACCAAAGTAACATGAAAGAGATGGGGTAAGGAAAGAAAGAAAAGGACGGGAAATGTAAAGACTTACAGAAAGAATTCCCCAGCCAGTGGGTATTATATATTCTAAAATTGAAGGGTGGGAGGCACTGTAGCAGCCTCAATTCTTTGCCCCTCGATTTCACTCTATTTACAACAATGCTGGGCAAATTAGGCTGGGCTGGAAGGGTAATTCTCAAAATTTTAGAGGGTGATTTTGTCCACATGGCTTTGCACGGAGCCACTCGATTTCATGCTATTTACAACAATACCAGCCACACGGGGCTGGGTTGGGAAGGTAATTTTCAAAAGTTCATAGGGTCATTTTGTCCGTTTGGTTTAGCACTGACTGCTGGGTTACACGCATGCGCTCTCCTCTCATCTCTCACACTTCCTCTTCTCTCCTACGCGAGCCCTCTTTCCTCTCAACTCTTCCTGTTTCTGTCCTCCTCAAACCCTAGCAGCCACAATCCATCTCTTCTACTCATCTTAGAACGGAAGAAATATGGAAAATCAGGTCCCCAGATTTCTTGAGCTCCGGATCGCTGGCCTCTGTATGAAGGTTCGTCTCTCTCTCTCTCTCTCTTTCTCTCACTTTTTTTTTTCAATTCGTGATCGAATTTTCTTTCCAAGAATGTTAGATCTGTTGCCTTCGGGAAGAATACCCTGCATTTTTCTTTTTTGTGATTTTTTTCCTTTTTTTTTTTTTGGTTTTCTGATGAGAATGCAGGTTTTGGATATACTGATCTTCGATTCCGCCTCTTTTACATGACCCTCCTCTACATGACCCTCCCTTCTACATGACCCTCCTTTACATGACTCGCCTCTTCATACTTCCTCTACATGACCCTCCTCTTCTCCCTCCTCCTCTTCCTCTCCTACTTCTTCTCTCTCACTCCCAATTCCCTCTTCCTCAAGACCTCACTTTCCATTTCCCCAAAAGTTTCGTCGGTTCTCCATCACCACGCCGTTGCTATCGGCAGTTGCCCAAAGTTTCAGATTTTGAGCCCTAATGAGATCAGGATTTCGATCTGGAATTATACGGTTAACTCATTCGTAGTGGGAAGTATGTGGGGTTTCCCCTGTTTCTCTTCCTTTTGCTCTAATTTGGGGCAAAATTGTAGAATTCTATGCATCTCTATCTCGGCTTTGTTTCTATAGTTTGTATTCTAGATTTGCAATTTATATGATATGCTGGTGATTTGTTTGCTTTTCATCCTTCCGGAGCAAGAACATTACAATTTTGATTTTTGGCATTGGATATCATACGAGTTTACTTACATGAACACCCGAAAGCAATTGATATAACGATAACGATCAAAGAACGGTATAGTAGAGCTCAAACAATTAATGAAAATGGTGATTAACGAAAAGTCTGAAAAGATGAATGAATGTACTGTGTATTCTTTATTTTTTTCTGATTTGCGTGTGGATCTTTTGTTTGATTTCATTTTTGGTTGCAGGAAACGTTTATCTTTTAATTTCAGGGTTTTGTTTTGGGAGTTTGCAAATGCTTTCTGTGTCAGGTGTGTAACCTATCACTAACAATTTCTATTTTTATTTTTTTCATTTTATTCTTTAAATTTTTGTAAATTTTCTATGAAGAATTGAATATTTGTGCCCGTCTAGGGTTTAGGTTTCGCTGAAATGTTCATATCTAGGTTGAGATTTAGAAAAAAATTGGGTTTTGAGCTGGGGCTTTTTTGCTTTTTGCTAATTCCATTGTTCCAATCTGCTTCTTACTTATGAAGATAATGTATTTTCCTGTATATTGTTTTCCCTTTTTTTGTTGGTATTTTTGGTTGTTTTCCTGTATATCAAATTGTATTTATTCATTTTTATATGTTGTGAGTTGTTTTATGATTCAATCCAGCATCATCCACTTTCACGAAATAGGTTGCTTATACTTCAGTGAACACAATTTTTTAAGGTTTTTCTTAAAGTCTTGGCGTCATGTTACATTTTGAGGAAAGCTTCCATCTCTACGTGAATCACTGGCAATTAGAAAAACAAATTTTCTTTTCAGCGTTCAACGCTGTCATTTGCATGTTGACAAATTGCCTTCAGTTTTGCTGAGAACTTCAATAGCTGAATGCAATTAGATGTAGGTTGATTTTATTTGAATTTTGCCTCCTTTTAATAAAATTTGCAGAATTATGGCCAAATAGCCCCCTTAGACAGGATAGTTGAATTGAAGGAGAAATATAAGGTCCGTATGTTATTGGATGAGAGTAACTCATTTGGTGTGCTTGGAAAATCTGGAAGAGGTCTAACTGAATATTGCAGGATTCCGGTATTTTTAGAAACCTGTCTTTTTTCGTATCTCTCATAACTATTGATCCATTACCTGTTTGTGATTTCTGGTGGTGTAATTTTGCAGGTTGAAAGAATCGATATTATTATAGTTGCAATGGGACATGCATTAGCCACAGAAGGAGGATTTTGCGCTGGAAGTGCTAGAGTCACCGATCACCAAGTATGTTTACTGAATACATACTATTAACCATTTATATGATGTCTCTGTTGATAGATGAAAATTTTAACAAGAAAATGACTTTCTTATCTTTCTATTTTAATGAATGCTTAATTATGTGCTCACAATCACATCTATGTACATGCATATATTAAAAAAAACATCAAAAGTTTCTAAATGATAAAATTTTGGGATATGGTATTTTGCAGCGGCTGAGTAGCTCTGGGTACGTCTTTTCTGCTTTTTTGCCCCCATATCTTGCAAGTGCTGCCATTACTGCCACTGATATCCTCGAGGAAAACCCTGGTCTGATAACAAAGCTGAAGAAAAATATTGCCATATTATGGAAAGGTATGTACTTGATCTCCTATTCACTTGCATGTAGTTTGCTGCTCTTTATTCTGTATCTGGACAGTTGTCAGCACCTTTGTTTACTCATCACTTGATCAATTTCCTTGGCATCCCCTTTGCTTTGTGAGATCACTTACTGCCTGCCTTGCATTATGATGCTCTTGATTGAGAAATGTGACGTGATGTGATGTGGTGTGCAGGATTTTCAGCTAGACAGGGCCTCTCATTCGCTAGCAGTCCAGAATCCCCGATTGTCTTCCTCAAACTAGAGAAAGCCGATTCTGTGAAGAGTGAACTACAACTCAACTCCTTCAAGATATTGCCAACTGCGTAAGTAAATGGTTACTTTAATTACACTTTTCTGAATCCGTTTATGGCTCTCTACTTTCTTAATTGTAATGGTTGCGGTTATGCAGTTGTTGAAGGAGCATTCCATCTTTGTGGTTGCCTCCAAAAAGTCAACACTTGATAAATGTCGTCTTCCATTAGGAATTAGATTGTTCGTCTCTGGTCAAGGCAGCTGCATCCATGAAAGGTGTTGCAGAATTGGTGCTAGATTATATAACCAATCAGGTTGTCTTTTTCTCAGGGCAGTATGTCTTTTTAACCAAGCAGAATTGGTGAAAAATTGAACCCAATAGAATATAGAAAATGAAGTGTTTAGAAAAGAAATTTTTTCAATTCAAGGTGTCTTTTTTGTCCCCTTTTTTCTTTCTGTTTATTTAACTTTGGATTGGCTGCTTTATTTGTTTTTCTAGATTATATATTTTGATATTCTCTAAAAACTTTTGTATCGTCCACTGTCACCTGCTTCTGCTCCTCAACTTGCTTCATTTTTAATTTTCAAACCTTTATTTTTTCCATGTGTCAGCAACTCAACAATTGATTGCCTTCTTTTGGAAAAATGAAATGCTAATGGAAATTTTTTTTTCCAGTTTCTAAATGATTCTCATCGGTTTTTTTTTTTTTGCAGTTTTCTGTGGAGGTTTAGTTGAACATGGAGACAATATCCGGTTGCTTGAGGAATGTCTGGTATTGCTCACCTGGTATGTTTAATTTTCATTGTTCATCTGTCTGATTATGCTTTTTATTTTTGCTATCTCCCTTCATCTATAAACCGTCTGAGACTTATGTACCTCCATTTTGGCGATTTCTTCATTGTGAAGATAATACTGTGTGATTGCTTTGCTTCTGGTAAATCTTTTATCTATTTTCCGTCTGTTCCAATTTGAATTCCCTTTTTAGATTTTATATGCTGTTGATTTTACTAATTAAAGTATATGATTCCTTTGACACCCTCCGTGTATATATAGTGGCAATTTTACTTCAAATTGTCTTAAACCTAGACATGGATGATCATAACCTTGATGTACATGTGATTTGCAATTAGATGCGTTGTCTTCTATAGTTATTTGTTTACCCTGAAGTTTTATATGATATACTTAGTTTCTTTTCTCTACTTCATACCTAGCAGTGCAGTGCACGGTAGATATGATAAATTATATAGTGTGATGAATTGCTTCCTACTACAGATCTTTTTATATAGATTATATAGTGTGATAAATTGCTTGCTACTACAGATCTTTTTATCGACAGATATACATTGTATTAATCGTGAATTCCTTCGTGTGATGATAGTTGTGCTTTTGTGTCTGCATTATTTAATTTGTTATGGTTTAATTTAATAAGATTATTATTAGAGGTTGAGCTGTCTTTGAGGTTTAATACATTACATAAGTGGGTTAGGTTTTTCAACTTTAAAATTGTTTTGTTATAAACATGCAGTGCCCATACTCACAAAGTCCTAAACTAATTTTATTAAATTAAGGAGTTGGCAAACCACTTACAAAATTATGGCCTCAAGGAATTAAAAAAACTGGTCCATTTCCCACTATCCTAACCCGTCTCCCCCTACCATTTTCTGTCGTCCATTTGGTCCTTAAATAATTAATGGTTTAAGTCATGCATGACCAAACTTTCCCCTTCCCATGCATGACCAAACTCCACTTCCCATTTCGGGGAGGGAGGGAGGAATTAATTGTTGAATTCTAAGTTTTTATCCACATTTGCTTTTTTCCCCTTCAATGGTTTCAATTAATTGTTGTTTTAGTATAACTATTGCTCTCTAAGCTGCAAAATTACGTGTAAGAAAATCTTTTGTATACTTATATGGAATTGTTGATTTCCATAGCAGCTAAGGATATGTATAATTGTATTCTGGCCTTTTGAATTTGTTGTCTTTTCTGTTTTGATCAAAATTGTTGATTTCTTTTATGGAATTGGGTTTTAGCCTCGAATCGGAGACATGGGTGCTTGAGAACGTTTAATTTTTACATGCACTGTAAAGTGTTTGTAATTTTAAACATGTTTGAATCTTATACTTTCTATTTTTTTCCTTTTTTTGTTTGCATTTTTTAGGTAGCAAAATGATGTAAACTCGCAATTTACGGTGGTTTTGAAAGGGTGACTTGCTCTTATAAAGTTCTGGAAGACAAACTACTTTGGAGCCAGCAGCACTCGGTAGCCAGAACAACAGCCTTTCTCTCCCTTATTGGAAAAGAAGTGCTTTCAGGGTGAGCCGCAATGTTCTTAATTTGGAGTAATGGGTTTGTGTTACTGTGCAGATCTAGCCAACTTCCCATTTAGTTTCTTGGAATTGTTTTTTCTTTTCCCAATTATATATTTTAGTGCTTTTATGTTTGTCATTCCGTGCTGGGAATTTTGAAAGCTCTAGAAACAATATAGTTCTTGGGCTAATGTGAAGATTTTGTGTCGAATACTTTGATTCCGTTTTTCTATTTGCGCTTAGAAAAACAGAGGATTGTGGTTAATTATTATTGTGCTGTGAAACTTCTATTTTTTTCTTTTTATGCCCAAGATTGACCTCTGCTGTTGAAAAGTACTTTCAACTCTCTTTCTCTAAAAAAATATTATCCAGTGTGAAGTTCGGTTGTTTCTCTCTCCAGAAACTTATATTCCATATTGCACCCATCAACTGTAATCATTCCTTGATGCTGATGGTTTTGTTCATTTATTTTGTTTCAGAAGTAAATGCCTAAAATTTTGATCTTTGTGTTTCAAAAATAAATGCCTGATATTTTGATCTTTGTGTTTCTCTCTCTAGATTAAGCTTAACCATTCTTATTCTTACTAATGTAGAAGTGGGTTGAGTTCTAATCTTTGCTTTCTTTTTTACCGAAATTATTTTTTGATTTCTGCTATTAATTGCTGTTGAAATGTGACTTTTGTTATTACTTTTTTTATCTTTCATATATATACCACTTTTGGATTCCATTCGAATTAATATTGTAGTTAGTCTTGATATGAATTCTCTCTGCAACAATAGGAGAAGATATTGTAGTAAATAAGAAGAAAAACAAATTTCAAACAAGAGAGGTATGTTTCAGATTGATGTCTGTTGAGTAGTAGAAGGATGATTTAAGAACTCCCAGGAGAAACATGTAAAAGTGATCGAGCAAATTTATCAAACTCGATGTGGGACAAAAATAGTGTCATTTTAGTTCTTAAAAAGAAGGTTGGCATTGGATTGGTAAGCATGTTTACTGATTAAGATACATATTGAAAACCAACCAGCAAAGATTATGGTAATTCACTAATTTAAACATAAACCAACTTTGAGAGTATCATTAACCTGCTCATTTTATTTTTCTGGATAAGAAACAAACTGTTATTGAATGAGATCTTTGCTGCTGTAGTTTTTACTTGCCATATAAACTGGGTCATAGTGGATAGCTGGGATAACCACACAATAAGTATGTATTCTTTTTCTATATAATCAATTCTATAGCTGTTGTTTTTTTCCTGATCCATATTTGCATTCTGCATGTTATCTTTGTGACTGACTTATCAAATCACTAAGCAGCAAGCGGGTGTGCTGTTTTTTATTTTAGTCAAAGGGAACAAACTAATGGTATAAGTGATTGCCTAAATGGATCCTAAAATAGTAAAAAATGCATAAAAGTTTAAAATAAATTGAGATCCAATATTATGAGTTGATTATTTGTCAGTACCATACATAAAACAAAGGAGTTCTTCTTGATTCAAAGGTGAACCATTTCATGAAATTATGATATTCTAAACAGTGAATTTGTGTTTTCAAGTAAACAAGAAGCTAAAGCGTAACCAAGGATTTGTCGACCTATTGTGGAAGGTGAGATGCCAACTTTGTTTCCCAATACTTATCTTTTATGGAAATTGTAATATTTTATATTTTGAAACTCTAAACTGATTGTCCTTCACATGTTTTATGTAAATACACATCTATGCACAAATATTCACAATCAGTTCATCCAAATCTTGGTTATTTAAATTCTTAAGAGATGCCTATGTTGATTTGTGATTTTGTTGGATTTACTCTGGTAAAATGTGTTTATTTGCATTGGTGCATTTAGGGGTGTGATTTCATTCCTGCAGCCTTTTTAGTTCATCTTTGCTTGCAAATTATTTATGTCGGTTGTCGATTATAGTTTGAAAGCGTAGGCCTCCCCGAAATTACTTAATTTAACAAAATTCAAATAAAAAATTTTGAAAATTGTAGACTCAAAAAATTGCATCATTACGAAGTGTAGGCATGGGACTTACAAATGACTCCTTTCAAGTGGTCTGGGCATGACACAGAGAGAGGTAGCTAAGCTTGCAAGGGTTATCACTGGTTTCCTCGAAGCATGCCATTCTTTGGGTGTCATGCATCGGGACTTAAAGCCAGAGAATTTTCTATTTGTTAACCAGAAAGAGGATGCACCACTTAAGACAATAGATTTTGGGCTCTCTGTTCTTTACGCCAGGTATAATATCACATTTATGGACTAGATTTGTATCTGGAACCCATATGGAGCAAATTAGGTGCAAATATTATTGACCCTAAATTGTCATAAACCTGTGAAATAAGATATATGCTTTCGATTCATTCTTGAGCTGGTATTTAATTGGTTTTTGGTAGAATTCTCTTACTATTTCTTCCCATGTCATTAGTTTACTTTGATGAGTGCAGGGTTTTTGATTTTATACTATTAGATTGAAATGGTACGATTCTGCTTGATGACCGTGGAAGCCAGCGATTCTGCTTTTACAAAAACTACACAGACGTCGTTCCAGATCATTACTCCAAACCTTCCGCAACCTTCGAAGCAGGTTTATGATTTATTTATTTATTTATATATTTCATTTCCCCCTTTTTTTAATTTTTGAATTACAAGAAAAGTTTGAATTTGAGGTTCGGATTCGAAGATTACTGCTGCTTATAGTTTTAATTTGGTATTTCATTGTTTAGCTTACGATTGTCATCAGTTTTCTTAGACAGGGAGGTAATGTTCAATTGATGGAATGTTTTTAAAAGATATTGCTTTTAGAATGTTATTATGTTATATATAAGTATATTTTATACTGTAATGAAATTTTATATGAATAATATTTCAGTCAGAGAGATACACGAAGATAATGATAGGTTGAGCAATAGAAGCTCAGCCACAAGTGATCAAGTAGTGTATTTTGTGTTTCCCTTCTTCCACTGAGAAGTTTGTGAAATCGCAAGGGTTGGAACGCCACTATTGCCTATTGGTTTGGGTATGCTCTCTGTCTCAGTGTTGTGGTGTGAAAAGTTATCTGAAAATAATGGAAAGAAAATTTTCTGCATCGTGATTCTTTAATTGTATGATAATGTTTCCAATGTTTTAGATTACAATGATCTGTATTATTTTAAAGTATATATAAAGATTAGTTTATAGGTGTATGCACATAATATTGAATATATGGTATTTTTCGGATTATTTGACATACAATTGCATATAATCTCAATTTTCTCATGCAATTTTTGTCTGAGCTTCGAAATTGTTGAACAGGATGATTCATACTCGGATAGCTACATCGGCACAATTGGAGTTGAATTTGTAAGCATTTTGTCAGTTTTACACTACTGATTCCTTCTATTCAACTCTCACTAATCTCTGATATTTATTGTGTCCTTTAGAATATTCGCAAGTCGTGAACGCGGTGAAGTATAGATGAATTCAATTACAGCTTCCCTTTATGTTTCTAGATGGAATGCCATTGAAAGTAATAATTCTCACATTCATATGAATAAATAATGTTTCAGATGTTATGCCTGGTAGACAAGTTTCCAACACTCAGTCCAGAGTATAAGAAATTATAAAAAGTTTCAAATTCATGCACAAAGAGAGTACTTAATTTTTATTTATTTATATAATATGAGACAACTATAAAAAGATATCTAGCATTATATCATAGGTATGTGTATAGTACACAGATTTGTTGCGCGTAGTAAATCTTTTAAGATTGTCAAGTGGCTAAAATATATTGGAAAATAATGAAAAGAAAACACCTTTGGTTGGTTAACTATTATAACTTGAAGGGAATATAAGTGTTCATGTTGCTTCTGTTTCTGGAAACAGATCATTTTTTTGCAACTGTATCTTTTGTAATCAGCTCGGTTAAATGTATATAAAAGTCGAATTGCTCATATTACGGACACCTTTCACTCATCTATCATTTTTGTTTGTTCATGATTATGTTAAATTTTTTTTTTCAAATTAAATATCTTATTCATGTGGTTAAGGCTGGTGCATTCGAGTCCCGCAGCAACGCACGGGCATTTTTGCTAGTAAAAGCTAAAATTGAAGCAAAAACGTCTGCAATTGACAAATCCGTAAATTTAACTGCAACTGCTAAACCAGCAAGCGCAAACAAGGAGGATACACCTTGAATGAAACGCAGCAGAAGCCGGAAGTCAGCAGATATCTTCTGGCTGAAGGTGAACACCTGTGAAACCAAAGCGAAAAAAATTATTAATTACATACAAACAGGACTTGCATCACATAATTTTGGCCGAAATAGATGCTATCGCTAATTAGTCTTCACCTTGAAAAGGACTATAAGCACTGCCAGAACAACCCACGAGAGGCCATACACCTACAGTAAAACATGAAATATTAGGACAAAAACATGCATGAAAGAACAGAAAACATTAAATGCATCAACTCATATACAGCCCCAGAAATTGGTGAACCCGGGATAGACAACGAAGTGCAACAGGTAAGGTATAGGAAAATAGGATGCATTTTGAAGGAATGAGAAGAAGGCCGTATTGAAATACAACAAACTGTTACCGTCAATGATGTACTGTCTCCTTTCACATTTAGCTTGTAGACAATGCCATACTGGAAGATAAAGAATCTCAGACTCAAAATTGTCTCTGCAATCCTTCCTCCCAAAGTCCGAATGTGTGCCTGCAGATGAAATCTCAGGAACATAAACAAGGGAATACAAAAAACAACACAATATATCACCCAAAAAAACAACAATGAAAGCACACTTCACTGAGACAGTAATTGAGGTAAAACAAGGACAAAAGGCTACAACATTGTAACATAACGGTTCCACAAGATGATGACCCAACATAAGAAGGGTCTAGATAAGGAAAACATACCATACCCTTGTTTGAGAGGGGCTGTTTACACAACATGCACGCCTACCAGGTTGCTTGGGGAACCCCAACCCCTACCGACCTGGTACTTTCATTAGTACAGTTCCTATTTCGAAAATGTCTGGTAGCAGACTCACTGAATCAGTAACTTGTCAATGCCCTTTTGTAATGTATTTTATCTCCTGGTTACATGAGTGGTCATTTTCCAGAGTTATCAATTGTTATCAATCTACCCTCTTGCACAGGCAACAAGACTCTATTCACCAAATTAATAATGAGAGGCAACATATCCATTTATAGAAGCCAGTATTACATCAAGGGACCAATAAAAAAACACAAACCAGAATTCCCGTTAGTGCAGTAACTCTTGATATCACAAGTGGTAGCTTATTCAATTGATAATCAACATGAATATTCTTCTTCTCTATGCTAGCATGAATATCCTTGTACACCTGTTCAACCCTGATAAGATGGGATAGAATTACAACATAAACTTTTCCCTACGCTCAACCATGTGCTCATTACATCGGAACTCATATTAGAAATAGCATTCTTATCTTTAAACATAAACTTACCTCATCCTTCCTTCGTCGTCCAATATTTCATCTAAGATTAGCTTAATGGTGTGGAAGCACTCCTGGACAGCATACTTCATATAGGCATCTCTTGAAATTCTCTCCCAAAGTTTATCTTGTGAATCTCTACTCTCAACAGCAATATCTTTGGCCACAAATATCTACATAATCAAATACTAACTACTATAAAAAAAATTGTAGTAGTATATATTTTACCCCAAAAAAAAAAAAAAAAAATTCGTAGTACGAATGTACAATTAGAAAGTCTTAAAAAAGGGCGCAATAATAATTAAAAGAAAAAATGACCTTGCTAGAGAGAAGGAAAAGGGGCCACTGAACCAAGGGAAGCTTTCCAGGGTTTTTAGGCATGGCAAGCAATTCCATTTCTCTGGAAGAAAGTAAAATAACTGAGTAGTTGAAAGAATGTACAGCGAGTACAGTAAAATCACAGGAATAATTTCAATACTCACAAGTTGGTGATATAATCTTCTTCCCTCAAATTTCTAATAATCTCATTCCAAAACGGAGAGAATCTACAAGCATCAACCTTGTTTTTCTCGAGGTCCTTGAAAAACACACTGAATTAGGCCACATCCAAATTCAAAAGAAATATAGGTAAATTTTGCAATGGACTTAAATAAACCACTAAAGTAACTATAATTTATTTAACATATTTCAGCTAGGTAAAAGTAAACACTGATTAGTTAAATTTATCAATAAATAATAGGTCACTTGTTTTCCAAAATTTTACTGGCTCACCTCACTGGAAGACCAGAAAAGAAAAAAAAATTCCTTTAGTTTAGAGGACTTGAGAGATAAGAAAAAAAAAAGAGATATTGATGTTTATATGAAAAAATGAATCAATAGAACGAAATACATATATATAACCTGTCAGGAAGAGGCACATGACGAGTGTTCATAAAAGCTCCAGGAAACTGCTCAAAAAGTTGATGAAGTGCTTCCAATGATCTAATCTGGAGATTATAATACAACGATGAAACAGTTAAGCAAGATTTAATAAGAGATCAACAGGATACTGCTCTAATGCCAGCTGAAATAACACAATTCAAGTGAACCAGCAAGAACATTTGACCTCTCCAAGTCGATCTCTTACTCCAAGCAAGAATCCCCACACACTAGAGATGACGGTGTAAAATACATGGAGATCTAGGAGATAAATCTGCACAAATAGAAGGGATCATGGTCAAGTGAAACTGAAAGAAAAGAAGACTAACACGCACCAGAGCACCAGTAAATTGGAAATGGGTTCCAGCATACTAAATCCTCTCTCAGCCCCTATTCCTCTAATCTAAAGAATATATAAAGGCCTCAGAAAGGCAGCGGTGTAGTTTAAATTTTAACTTTGTAGCTGCCATTAAAACTACTTTAATGCCCCTATTGAAAAACTTCAAAAGCTGCTTTAATTTGGAATGAATCAGACGTTAACTCAACCCTGATCCCATAAATTCCATAGTTTAGTAAGCATATAAAAGTGCAGAACTTCAGACTTTGAGTGAATAAAAAATCAAAAAAATAATATTGGTAGTAGAATTTCCAACTTACAAGTATCACAGGAGCGCATAAACTAGCTACTGTCAGGGCATTATAATTGTCTGCAAGCATACAAATTAATCAGTTTGAAGTATGATTACCAAAATAAATGTTTTGTAACGACAATCCATCTTCCATATATATGCTATCATTGATAAGATTAAAGATTTCAATATCACATTAGACAACTTAATGGAAGACAAGAATCATAACATCATTCCAAATTTCAGTTGCATTCGCGGTCCTGCTTCAAAAACTTTTGCACCAAAAGACACCTGTTTACAGAAGAAACTATTTACATATAAATAAAAAACCACTTAAAACAACATTTAACCATTGAAGTTCCTTGATGTATTAATTAGTACAGTTACAAAACAGATTAGAAATAAAATACACTTCAAAGTATCAAACTTTAAAAAATTCATCGAATGAGAGACCAGTTGCTTACTTTTAGAAACCAAGTCATGCCGAGAATAGCGTATACGATCCGTTGTCACTATTGTCTTAGTTGGTTCCACTAATGGCTTGATCTGTTAAACAAAGAGAGCTTTTAGAAAGCAATATTTAGCACAAAAGAGAATATAAAGTTAATTCACATTCAATCAAATAACTGGTTAACGAACAACATCGCCATGGAAAAATGTTCAACATAACAAACCTGAAGAAAATAAGCAAACGAAAATTTTCCACTCAAAATCACAAGCCAGAAAAGCATATACCTGCAAGAAAGAAAAAAAAAATTCTTAGCAGCACACAAGTGTGTTTAAACATCAAATTAGCACTGCTATTTGAATTCAAATACCTGTAAACAGAGAACAAAGAACACCAGAAGGATCCTGATTTTAAAACTCTTACTCAAGCTTTTTAATCAACACCATTATATGTTAGAAAACTTATATAGTTCTTTTTTAATCATTTTGGTTAGTAAATAAGGGTAGGGAGCATACAGCATTCAACAAGAAACAAACTTGTTATAATGTTTGTGCAAAGTTTCCGAAAAATTAAACATAAGAGATTTAGGGAGTACTTGATAAAATCAGTGGTCCTCTCATACATCCCACGTCCAAAATAATGTCGTTCCTTGAAAATCAGGGATATAGCCAATAGGGTAAGGAAAACAAAGTCACATAAAGATAATTTATAAGAGAAATGAAATCATATAAGACATGCAAACCTGAAACATCATCACAAGGAATATCCAAAGAAGGTGGAAACTATGATATAGATGGAGAAATGTCCTGTGCTCAACAAATGAAGTTTTTCCTCGACATTGACTTCTGCCAGAATTAAGTATATTCTGTAACAAATATGGTGTGTATGTTAACCACATATATAGCAGTATGTAATATACACAATATGTAATACACAAACCAACAGAGAGGCTTTCATCTTGGCCAATTCTGAGGTAGGGATATTCAGGCATAGCTGAAAATTTTAGGGATTCCAACAAGTAAAAAGGTATATTATCAGGAAAGAAGGCCACCTTCGACCTCCGTACTGGCTTTTGAAAAAAAAATGAACCTTTGCGCCAGGGCCAACTAAGTTGAAAGCAATGAAGTGACCTGCATATAAAAGTTGGTTAGCCCTTAAGGTGTGAATATATGTTACATGGCACACTCATACAAATATCTTACCAGAAGTACTCATTGAAATCATCATAATTGCGCAGAATGCGGTGCTTTTCCATTATCATTGTTTGCAGCTTCCTGCTCATAGTTGTAGATTAGGAAACAATTTTGTAACAATCACCATATCTTGTTAGTAACTTAAACATCCATGAGAAGACAGTAAAGTAGAGCAGTGGATGAAAAAGAAGAACTTTCCAATAACACCTCCCAGAGACGTACCGCGGCGACAACCTCATAGAGAGGATAGATAACTTGTTCAAGAAAAGAAACTCCATTTTCAGAATTACAACTGTTTGCTGGCTGTGCAATCTGCTGCCTTAGAATTTCATCCATTTCCCTTACCATCTGCACATTACAATTCTCAGAAAAAGGATAGGAAATAAAATTAGAAAGTTAGAAGAAAGACCCAAACAATAACAGAGCATGCAAAGCAGTCATCAAAAACTGAATTCAAATGCCAGAAAACAATTGAAAAAAAAAGTAAGTTTCAGAAAGTTAAGGTCAAAAGGACAAACATATTTGACACCAGTCTTATTTCAAACTAGGGTAATGCCTAAGAACTTCTGAAAGCAAAAGAGAAAAGTAAACTCCACGATGACACAACCAATAGCGAAAACTTCCTTCACATTATAAAAGTCATTGCATCTCTTAGCATGCATATCGGTTGCATTGCGTCGCACTTCCTTCACAAGCAATAACCTTTGGACAAACTTTAATTCAGTTTAGTGAGGAAAAGAAGACGAACTTCGTAATACACTTTTGTACATGAAAACAAAGGACACCTCAGAAACAGTGACCATATATTGCAATTGATATGCTCCACCAACCACAACAAAATTGCATGGAACTGTGGAGGAAGAAAAAAAAACTACAGAGAGGAACACGCAAACCAAATTCAACCACGAAACTTCATATCATCAAGTAACTAACTCACATGATGAAATATGTAGCACAAGCATTCAGGGAGGAATCTAATATTGCCTGATTCACCCCAGATCAGAAAGTACAGAGAAACAAATAGCAACTTTTTTTCCTTGGTAACTGCATCCAAACTGCACAAAAGTGACTTGTACAGTGAGTCTCTATCATCAACCTCCTATCTGTATACAAAATTTACAAAAATAAGAAAATCAAGGAACACCCAGAAAGGATGTTAAATCAGGTATAGGTCCATACTTGCTCCAAACTGGCTGAATGCATAAGTAGTCACACCATTTAATATAGTTCTCGAGGGACTTCAGCAATACACTTTGTGCTGCAGCCTCGTCCAAATTCTGCAGTAATATAAAGGCACAACTTATGGACTGAATGTAACTAGTACTGTAAAAAATTTAAGGCAATCTTCTCATACGAAATGAAGTTTTATCAACAAAAAGTGGTTCAAGTGGATATGACAATGACACGTGCCTTGTCAGCCAATAATGGACTACCATACAATACAGATATTTAACTTACAGGTTCAATTGATTCAGGAATACGAAGCCGAGATTGCTCATTTGCAAGGAGGTGAACAATATGTTCGCGCTGTTTAGAAACATTATCTTTCTGGCACCAGAAACATAAAATCTCAGAAAAGTATTGGCATCAGCGTGCATTGCAACCAAATCAAATTACCAGATTAAATATGGAACGAAAATTCAGTTCAAAAGTACAAGGAACATTAACTAAAAATAACGTTACAAGCTTAACACAGTTTTTATAATTTTCTAGAAGAAACAAAGTAGAGTGTTTTTCTTTTTTGTTCAAAGAAACAACATTTTTATGCAAAAGACTAACAGACAAAGTCCACATAAAACAGAAGGCCAGATGTCCAATTCTCCATTGTGCAACATAATTGTGAATAAAATCATTCATGGAACTAGATGGTGACCAACATCGCATGTTGGTGATTGATGTACCAGACAGCCTAGCTAACCAACATCGCATGTTGATGCTAGATGTACATATCAAAAAGGATAGAAGAAAGAACAAGACCTTGAACTAGGTGGTGGAATCTAAAAGGGGAAAACCAAGTCACTTTCAAAAAGAGTGATCTCCCAATGCATTTGGGATACAGAGGGAAATAGTAGTCAAATGTGGGATTCCATGGCTAGTTGAATCCGAAAGGTTGCAAAAGGAGTATTAGGAGAGTAAGGGTTTTGCTCCACATCAAAAGGAATCTTGGTGGTGGAAGGAGGAGGTACATGAAAAGGTTAAGGTTAAGAAGGAATGTTGTAAAACCTTAGACAATGATAGAACCAATGAAAATTGTGAGAGGTATAAAATAGCAAAGAAGGATGTGAAGAAAGCCACGAGAAAAGTGAAGCTAGCAGCTTTTGACTATATGTATAAGCAATTGGATACCAAAGGAGAGTCGGATATCTATAAACTAGCTATAGCAAGGGAAAGGAAGACAAGAGACTTCAACCAAGTAAGGTGCATCAAGGATAAGAATGGAAATGTTTTAGCTACTGAGAATACGGTTAAAGATAGATGGATAGCTCTTTTCAATAAAGGACATGAAAGGAGTACTTCTTTGGGTGAGTTGAGTAACTCACAAGTGTAGAAATTACTCCTACTGCCAAATTAGGAAAGAGGAAGTGGTTATAGCTTTGAAAAAGAACAAGCATAGAAAAGTAGTGGGTCTCACCAGTATAGCATTCTAAGTGTGGAAAGTATTGGGAGAGATGGGCATAGCTTGTCACAAACCTTTTCAATAAGATTTTGAAAATGAGGATGCCAAATTGGTGGTGAAAAAGCACTTTGGTGCCAATCAACAATAATACGGTCGACATACAAAATTGCATGAACTTTAGGGGTATTAATTTAATCAGGCATACAAATGAAGCTTTGGGAAAGAGTAACTGAGCATAGACTGAGTCAAGAAACAAAGGTCTCAGATAATCATGCCAGGACGCTCACTTATAGAGGCAATCTACCTCTTACGGAGATCGATGGAATAATATAGACACATGCAAAAGGATTTGCACATGGTCTTTTTAGATTTAGAAAAAGCATATGACAAAGTTGCTAGAGAAATTCATTCAAGGAGATTCTAGACATGATGGGAGTATGAGTAGCATATATCCAATCAATAAAGGATACGTATGATGGAGCAAGGATTGCAGTAAAAGCACATAAAGGACAAACGTAAAGTTTTTCCATAACCATAAGGTTACATCAAGGCTCAGCTCTAAGTCTTTACCATTTTGCATTAGTAATGGATGAGTTAACAAGACATATTCAAGATGATATCCCTTGGTGTATGCTTTTTGCAGATCATATAGTGTTAATACATAAAACGCAAGGCAGAGAAAATGTGAAGCTTAACCCTTGGCGGGAAGTGTTGGAATCTCTTCACCTCAGTAGGTCAAAGACAGTATATAGAGTGTAAGCTCAGTGGGAATAGGGGTTCAAATGAGATAGGGTGACGATTGGAGATGAGGAAGTACCAAAGAGTGAACGTTTTCATTGTCTTGGATTTGTATCTCAACCAAAGAATACAAGCAAGACGAATGAAGTGGAAGAGCACATCGACAGTGTTATGTGACTGTCGTATGCCACTAAAGCTTAAGATCAAATTTTATAAGATGGCAATAAGTAAAGCAATGTTTTATGACACGGAATGTTAGGCAACCAAGCATCAAACACGTACAAAAATAATAGTGGAGATGAGAATGTTTCGTTAGATGTGTGGGTACACAAGAAAAGTGTAACGACCTGTGTCCCCAAATTTTACGGTTTTTACAATTTTAATACGTGAATTTATGAAAATGCCATTTGAGGTAAAATGTTGACTTTCGTTGACCGCCTTATAGTAGTATTCATCACTACGAACGCATGAGTGCAAACAGAACATGATTTGGAGTTACAATGAACATTTTATGGAATTCAAAATATACGGGCATTTTAGTAATTTTATAATTTAAGATATTTCTTCATTTAGGACCTCTCCTGGGCTGCCACATGGCAGATACCCTCCCCGTTTCTGTGGTAACCTTCCTCCCCGAGTTCTCTTTCTCTCTTTAGAACTCTCTTTATTTTCCCTCTCTCTTGGTCTCTCCCCGGGAAACACTTATCATCCCTCCCTTCTGTTCATTTCCTCCTCGAGCACACCCAAGGGCCACCCATGTCACCACGCAGCTCCAACGACGGCGTCGAGATCCCTTATTCCTCATGAACCAACGCCACCTCCATTCTCCCTCACATTCTTCACGGTCAACTTTGCAACAGCGTTAACGTGGCGGCATCGCCATTTTCTCTGACGAGTGGACTTAGAACTCAAAAACCAAGTTAAGTCATGAACCACCCTTCGATCTTCTTCCCACATGATCTAGATTACTTAGTTGTTGAATAAAATTGGTTTTGGTGAAGGTTTGAACACGAAAATAACTCGAAGATATGTTTTCCCTAACTTTCGACGAACCCGTGCCTTTTAGGCCGTTTTACGACCAACTCTGGCCACGATGAAGGGGAACCAAATGTATTGTTACACCCCACCCTCCTTTTAATTTTAAAATTGTTTTAGGGCTTAAATGGTGAACCCAAGGGGCCCACCCCTGTTTTTGTTCCCCCTCCCAGAGTCTCTCACCTCTCTGCTCTCTATTCTCTCTCAACTTTCTGCACCTTCTCCCTCTCAGCTCTCTCGAACTCACTCTCCTCATTTTCTCCCGTATCTCCCACATCCTTCACCCTCATGTGAACGCACGCACGCCAGCGCACCCTCACCTTCGTCTTTCTCTTGTTTATCTCATATCTCGCCCTCTCTGTGTCACTGCGTCGAACGGAGAAGGAAGTCCAGAAACTTCCCCGTGAATTTCCGTTGTTTTCGACAAGGTAAGCTTCCGATCGTCCTCCCTCTGCATTGAATTGTTGTTTGGTGGAGAAATTAGAAATGATTCTTGGGTTTATCTGAGGTTTAGGTCGAGATCAACTCGAGGTGCGCACACCCATTTTTTCGGCGAAACCCGTGAGCCACGAGGGTTGTTCCCAGCATCTTCGGTCGATTTGCTTCAAATTGAAGGTACCAACGTACTCCTCTTGTCTTGTGCTTCATTTTGATACTTAAATCGGACCCTAGATCTAGGTGTGACGGACGCTCGGAGCTGGGAAAACCCTGACATTCTTCTCCGGCGAGCTGGGCCTTTTAGGTTTCTGATGAGGAACCCAGGCCCTATGGGCCGTTCTAATTTCTCGGGCCTTAAGCCCGTTGCAAACCCATCTCATTTCTCTTATTTATATTTTAATTTTCTGTTTATTATTTCTTAGAGCCTTTGGGCCATTTTAGTTGGGCATTAGACCCATTGCTAGTAAACCCGGTTCCCTAGCCCGTATCATTTTTTATTTTAGTTATTTTAAAACAAAAAGGCCTCGGGCCTTAGTAATTGGGGCCTTCGGCCCATTCAATTCGAAACCCAAAACCCTTGGCTTATAAAGCCTCGGGCCGAAGAGACCAGGGCCTTTGGCCCGTGAAACTAAGATCCAGGGAACCCTTTTTGGGTTCCTTCAATTAGGGCCTTTGGCCCATAACCTCTAAACCCAGCAACCCTTTTGGGCTAAACCATAAACCCAAACCCGGATCCAACCCAACCCAATTGACCCGGTTTAACTGACCCAAGTTTGACCCGACCCATTGACTCTGTTGACCGTTGATCCGGTCAATGTTGACTTTGACCGATCAACGTTAACCGTTGACTTTCAGAGTTGACTTTTTCGGGTTCGTTCGGGACCTCTCCTAGGCTAATTTCGACGTCCTGGACCTGTTTTTAATGCCCGTTTTCCCAAATAAATTTGTTTGAATAGAGTTTGACTGTGTTGAACCCCCTTTATTGTGCTAGGTGCTTATATAGGGTGGCATTTGGTTCTTCGCTAGTAGCGTGAGTTTTGATAGCTAAGTACTGTGAGTGGACCCCTTCTAAAATACATGTTTTATCAGTCGAATTGCACGCATGAAAAGCATGAGTTTATAAGAATGTTTTTGACGTTACTTATCATAAATGTATGTTCAATGGATTTATATTACCTAGTGGTCCCAATTCTCGCTACGGGATGAGGGATAGATGTCCATCCCGGGTGACGGTGGAGTTGGCAAAGGGCCTGGAGTGTATTTCCCTCTGACTATTTAGCACAGAGACAGTGGAGCTGGCATAAGGCCTGAAGTGATTTTTCCTCTGACTGTATGCTCAGGTACAGGGAGATGGTATAGGGCCTGGAGGGATATATGTGGACATTTGACACTAGTGTTTATTATGTTATGCGAGTTATGATTTGAGATATGGCACGACATGTTATGTTTCGGAAAACCTATGTTTATCATGATAGATATATATACATGTTATCATAAAAACCTAGGGGTTAGTATGTTGATAATTGTTTCTTATATGTATATCAAATTGGTCCACTCACCTTTGTTTTGCGCCCCCTTCAAGGTTTAGAATCAAGGCATACAATCCCGGCATCAAGGCACTTCTGCATCAGCATCCTTGAGTCCCCTCGGTGTAAGACCCACTTTTTTTGGTCTTTATTATTTTATATCACTTCTTTTATAGTATTCTAATTAACTGTATGCTCTGAACACGTTCCTTATTTGCATATTAATTACCATTAAATTCATAATTCTCGTTTATTTCTCGTTCTCATGCATTCTAAATGGCTTTCGTCACCCCTCGGGTGTCAACCAGCACGTGACCGTCCCGATGTCTACAGGACATCGGGATCGAGGCGTGTCATGTATGGTTTGATTCTTTGTCTCTCAGGCTTTAATTTATGTGTTGGGTTGCAAGGTTTGGTTAAGATTTGAGCTCGATCGAAGCTTGAAAATTTCCGGCCAAAAATCACTTCATTGGGTCCGCCAACCCATGAACCAAACTGGGTCGACTTAACCCACAAACTTAGGCCCAACCCATGATCTAAACCAGCCCAAACCTTGGGCCTTTGTAACCCAAGCCCAAATTAGTATCAAACCCAACCTAGATCCAACCAATAACCCAAGTCCTTAACCCATTAGTTCTAACCCATAAATCAAAAACCCACTACCTGGCCCATTAACCCTATCTGGCGTAATTCCTCAATCCACTAGCCCAGGCCCAAAATCCTAAACCCTAAACCACTAATCCTAACCTGGCACAAAAAACCTCTGCCGAACCCAACAAAACCGGTCAAACCCATTAAACCGTTGACTCGACCCGACCATTGACCCCGATCGTTGACCGTTGACTTTTTGTTCAACGTTAACCATTGACTTGTCATCGTTGACTTTTGGGTTAACTTTTTGAGTTTTGGTCTGGACCCCTCCTAGACTAATTTCGATGTCCTGATTCTAAATCTGCGTTTCGTTTCCCCAAATTCCAACGTTTTAGTAAAGTTTTATTAAATATACTTTCTTTGTGTTTAGGTGCAATGGTTGGAAGTGATCCAGTCCATCCTAGTTCGAGCGACTCTCCGGTAGTGGAATACTTGTGAATGGACCCCTTCATAATTTGCGTGATTTTATAAAATACTAGCCTAACATGCATTTCATATTTCATGATTTGGTATGTTTTATATTATGCTTTATGAATCTCTATA
This sequence comes from Crataegus laevigata, assembly GCA_963580275.1. Classification (NCBI taxonomy): domain Eukaryota; kingdom Viridiplantae; phylum Streptophyta; class Magnoliopsida; order Rosales; family Rosaceae; genus Crataegus; species Crataegus laevigata. The sequence continues at coordinate 37,454,102 of OY756946.1, read as the reverse complement.
ATTATGGTTTACGAAATATTTATGATTTATCGAAATTACGTTTTTACGAATGGTTATGAATTATTGGATTTGCATATATGAATTTCTATGGCTCGCGAGTATGATTTGGTTATGGATTTACGAGTATGGTTTACCATGGATTATGAGATGAGATTTTGAGCTTGTGAGCTCCAGATTTGGTGTGAGACTTTTGAGGTATGTTTTTGGTACTTATCTAGTGGGTTATCATACAACACATCCACACAATTGGGTATAGATGTCTATGGCCATAGGACAGTGGAGGAGTAGTGAGAGATTATGATTATACCCCCAGCTTCACTAGCCTGAGGCTAGTGTCGGTGTGTGATGTAATATGTATATGCTTCTTTTCTGGCATAACCTAGAGATGTACAGCTTCACCTCCGGGTGATGGACCCTATGTTTCTTCTCTGGCGTAACCTAGAGATATACAGCTTCACCTTCGGGTGATGGGCCCACTGCATATACATATAGATATCTTTTTTTCCGGCGTAACCCAGAGATGTACAACTTTACCTTCGGGTGATGGACTATGGTTTCTTCACTGGTGTAACCCAGTGTCGTACAGCTTCACCTTTTTGGTGATGGTTATGCCTTCAAGCCACTATGTTACCCCTAATTGAGTACATCATTGATGAGATTACGAATTTACCTTCAGGTGACGATATATTTCCATGACTAAGCACTGAATTTTACGTACTTGCTTTATAAATGGTTTTACATGACATGCTAGGTTTTTCATAAAACCTATATGTAGTATTATACATGTGTTTTCAAAAAGGAGGTTATTATGTTCAAAAATAAAATGTTTTCCTATTATTAGTATTATTATTATAAAAGTTGGTCCACTCACCTTTTCTGTTTTTGCGGCCCCTCAAGAGTTAGAATCGAGGCATTCGATCTTGGTGTCAGGGCATTTCGGCGTAGGTATCCTCAAGTCTTCTCAACGTAGGTATCATTCCTTTATTCGTATCTTTTCTCAGTAATTCTTCCATATTATTCTTAGAGGTTGTATGTTCTGAACACGTTTTTGCTTTGGCTTAATCTTTCTAATTACATATCTTTTATTGGTAAGCATGTTTAAAATGGTTTCATCACCCTCAGGTGTCGGCTAGCACGTGCTTACCTCGTTATGTGGGGATATCGGGGGTTAGGGCGTGTCAAAAAGACAAGATTAAGAATAAGGATATCTAAGGTAAAGTAGGAGTAGTCAAAGTTGAAGATAAGATGAGAGAAAATTAGTTAATGGGACAAGTGAAATGAAGACCTACAGATGCTCCGGTTAGAAAATGTGATTATAAGAAAGAGGCTTAGGGAAACGGGGTAGAGGAAGCCTTGGATAGAGACTTTAAGAAAAGACATAGAGTATTGAGAGCTAACAGAAGACTTGTCGCAAACCTGAGTGCAGTGGTGTTCTAAGATTCATACAGCCTACCCCATTTAGTGGGATAAAGCTTTGTTGTTGTTGTTGTTGTATGGAAGCAAGGATGCCGTGGGTAAGTGGCAGTGGAGTGTCGGGATGATAGCATTTATATACTCAAGCCACTAACCATATTGTCAATACTTCACGTAAGATTTCTTGAAAATATAGATAAAGTAAAATTCAAACGAAGAACGTGGTCAAACCTTGAAACTCAAGGAAGCCAAAGACAACATATGGATTCAGAAAAGAAAAAAAAAATGTTATCAGACATGCAAATGCCTGAAATCCAAAAGTATAATGCAGAAAATCAAACATGTCCGGATCTCTTGTAGCAGGGATTGGAAAATCTGATGGCAATTTTGGTAGGTTACTGAAGTACTTTAACGCTGCCATTGCTGCTTGTACCTGGCCATTATTTTCTGTGATTAAAGTCAACACAAACTATAAGATGTTAACTTAAATCATGCAAGTAATAAACCAATTACCTAAGGCAAAGAAACAACAGAATTTGTAATGTTGGGAGCATCCATAGGAATAATATTGTAGGCAATCAGGTCCTCAGTCATGGCTGCATCTGAATCCATTACCCGTTTCAACTGCAATATAAAATAGATCTAATCAATTCTGCAAATTGACATAGGAGGCAGAAATAACAGCGGAAATATAACAATCACGCGCCAGACAGAAAAATAAAAAATGAAAGAGTAAACTTTTAGGTTTTAACATCATTGCCGCCAAACCCTACTTAATAGAACAACACAATGGTGCCTTCATTCTTTGATTCTGAGGTAAATTGTGAGTGTGTTCAGATTTGGCTTTTGTTTGGTGAGATTTATATTGGTCCTCGAATAGGTAGGTTAGTTTAAATTTGACTCATTTTGTTAAGATCGAAGTGAGTTTTCCTTTTCAACGACTTTGTGTTTTGTGCTGAACATTACGGCTTCTGTTAAGCACTAGTTGGCTGAAGAGAACACACATAAACTCGAGATAAAAATAATAATAATAAAAAAACCATTAAAAACATTAATTGAAATCAGACAACACAACATCTCATTAGAAAACACAAACGACAGGTTGAGAGTTCATTATCCACATGCCTTACTAAAAATAAAATAAAAAATAAAAAAAACCTATTGGGAATGATGAGTAACGGTTCAGGGTCTATAGTGATTGTGGAGATCAAATCTTCTGCACTTAAAATGGATATGGCCTTTCTGTGACTCCAATAAGTGTTTGACACGTATTCAATATCTTTATCTTTTTTTAATTTTGTTTAATATGTGTCAAATACTTATTGGAGCCACAAAGAAACCACACCCATTTTAGATGCTGAAGATTTGATTATGATGCAAGCATGGTCCATAAAAGAATAAGTTTGCATTAAACGCAGACCAACCTCTACAGGAATTTCCGCAGTCAGCTGCTCCAAAACTATCCCTAAAACTCGTAGAGTTGCAAAAACTCTTTTCCTCTCCACTGTCTCTCTCTCTAACCTGTTGTTTAAACAAATAAAGGTGACCAAATCAAGTTTTATTTCATATAATTGTAGAGTACGGTGGATAAGTAATTCACCAGTAGCAGAAATAAAAAGAACATTAATACAGGAAGCTACATCAATATGAAGACAAAGACTAATCAAGACACAGCCTTTCCATCGAGATCAAATCTTCTGCACCCAAAATGAGTGTGGCATCTCTGTGGTCCCAATAAATGTTTAACACGTATTCAATATCTTTAAATTTTCTTAATTTTGTTGTCATAAATTTAATGTGTCAAATACTCATTGGGACCACACAGAGGCTACATCCATTTTGGGTGCAGAAGATTTGATCTCCTTTCTGTCTAGTATATTGCTCAATAGAGATATAATCCTAAAAATAGGAGATGCAAAAGCCCAGAGCGCTGCCCAATACTTGACCTTTTCCCACACCTCATCAGCTTCCGTCACACTAACATCTTCAAATATCCGCTAATTTCTTTCTGACCATGTAACCCAAACAATAACAATAGCCATCCAAGGAAGACATGATACAGTGACACTTACACGAAAAGGCTATTGAAAAGATTCTTAGTATAATCTTCCAGACAATCATGAATAGGGATGGGCAAATACCCATTGGTTATGGGTAACCGCGGTTATTCGTCCATTTAAATTAAACGGCTACGGTTATGGGTAACCGTTTAGATAAATAAACGGTTATGGGTATAACCGTTTACCCGCGAAATTTAAATGGGCGGTTATGGATATTATCCGCGGTTATGAATATTATCCAAGGAAGACATGATACAGTGACACTTACACGAAAAGGCTATTGAAAAGATTCTTAGTATAATCTTCCAGACAATCATGAATGGGAACATGCATCTACAAGCTTAAAGCCTCATGTATCAACATTGGAGCTCCATTAAATAGTAGTAAAATTTATAGGCAGAACTTATTAGATACCAGCGCAAAATGAACATAATATAAGCAAACAAAAAGAACACATCTTTGGAGTCATATTGGGACCGGAGAAACTTACTCGCCCAGGTTCCCGCTGAAAGCACTAGACTCCCTCAACTTCATTTCTTCCTCCTGCAGCTTTTCTACATTATTCTTCTGTCCGTACAGTCTGTAGAACTCTTGCAAGCGAGCAATGTCGTGGCTTGTATCTATGGTTCCACCTTCCTTCTTTGCTAGCTTTTGCTGAAAATGTGCACAAGGGGACAAAGAAATACAAGAAATTGCTTAATGACAGATTACAAAACATAAGCACATAAATTCTTTTTGATAAAGAGATGATAAGTACATATATATGGTTTATGAAAAGTAAATACAAATCTAACAGCTTCAAACTTCCCCCTCTTCCTTCATACGAAAATATACCTTAATGAAAGACATCAATCCAGTCTTGAACTGTAATACTCCCCTTCCTTCACTATTCGGATCCAGATTCTGAGCGAGAGAATAAGCATGATCGCATACTGCAGGTGGACAATCAGCACTTTCAAAATTGCAAGTTGCAACCATAGAATTAATTATTTTGTAAGATATACAAGTTTATATGATTCCCCATGTTCAAATAATTTTTAAGCTAAACGAACCAGAATTTAGAGGTCAAAGAGAGGCCAAAGAGAGGTCAAAGATTATTTTTTTTCATGCAGATCTAGTTTCCTTTTGCGTAAGAAATTCCAAGTGAGCCTTTCATGCGTAAGAATTTGTATCTTAGAAGTCACTGCCAGACAATATCTTTAATTGACAGTTTGACACACATAATTTTCTAAGTAAAGGAAAATGTACAAGGTGGGTTGCTTCTCATCAACTCAGACGATCAAACTTTCGGCCCAAAGCTACCAAATTACCCTCACTGATTCTTGTGTCACATTTAGGAAAACAAACTTAAGTTCCACAAAGCAAGCTACAAAACTATAATTCGAAGTAAAAAGTCAAAATAAAAAACAGAAGTGGGTAATATACAGATTCTTGTGATATTGGGATCTTCGTCTTGGATTTCATCAGCAGCTCTCAGAATTTCATCAATATCCCTTTTGTTGGCAAGTGAGGAAGGAACATTTCCAGCCATTAGAGTAGCATGCCGGCCATAAGCATCAGCCTCCATCCTCTCCCTGCTCAATACGGCACGGACTAGATGCTCCCATCGCTGCTCAACTCGAGACATTTTCTGCAAAACAGCGAGTAAACTCTCGAGAAAACCCAATGTCAAAGCACTAAGAGTGAGAAAATCCCCGCTGATTTTCTCGGCAGCCAGACAGATAGTTATGTTGATATACAGTAGTGGCTAAAGTAAAGCAAAATGCAAGGAGCGTACCAGATTTGGGGGAACTCAGTGCATAGGAAACCCTGGAAGGCCGAGTCGATGCCGAGTTGAATCGGTATCCAGCTCGGAAGACTTGGGTTAGAAGTAAGTGGGGAGGTAATGTGGCTTTTTAAAACTGAAAAGGAGGATCTTCAAAGAGAGAAAAAAAAATAAAATAAAATAAAAAAACTGAAAAGGGGGAAGGGGGGAAAGCGGAAAGGGGAATAAAGGAGGGAAGAGAAAAGGATCCGTTGAGGAACCGGTTTGACCGGGTATATCCAGTGAGAGATTGTGGGTTTTGGGTTTAGTGACTGGTCACACCTGCTTTTGGATTTGACGGGGAGAAGAAGACTCTCGTGGATTAACAACGCAATTACCACCACATTTTCTAATCTAAAAGAAAAACGCATTTTCTTGTAAATCAAATGACGGTGGTCAAGGCGAGACTGAAAATACTTCTATGAGCTTTTTTGGTTTCAAAAAAGTAGACTGTCATGACAAAATTACTAGCTGGTCTCTTTTTTAAGAAAAAAAATATATCGCTATTTTGTTTGTAATTATCACTAATACTTCTTTATAATTGTAATCATCTTTTTTTAGTAAAGCGAGAACGTTAATGAGTTAGATAGTTAATAGTTAGAAGAAAAAAAATCGGTGATCGTTGTTAATTCCTTTATACCCTTTGGGTTTTAAGTGACTTTTAAAATTGGTCATAAGGTTTTAATTTTTTTCATATTGCACCTTCAAGTTTGTAAATTGTAGCAATTTACATAATTTCTCTCTTTAAATCTAATCCTCTGCTAAAATGAGTTTTTTTTTTGTCAATATAGTACAAATATGACGCCTCTTACTCGCATGATCTAGTGGATATGACTTTCACCCAACCCCCGGTGCATTTAAACCCGTAATGTAACGAGTTAAAACAGAAGACCATATCCACTAAAATCATCCACCACTTGGGGATGAGCAAGGGAACTCAGTGCATAGGAAACCCTGAAAGGCCGATGCCGAGTTGAATCGGTATGCAGCTCGGAAGACTTGGTTTAGAAGTAAAGTGGGAGGTAATGCTGCTTTTTAAAACTGAAAAGGAGGATCTTCAAAAAAAAAACTGAAAAGGAGGAAAGGGGTAAAAGCGGAAAGGGGAATAAAGGTGGAAGAGAAAAGGATCGGTTGGGGAACCGGTTTGACCGGTTATATCCGGTGAGAGAGTGTGGGTTTTGGGTTTAGTGATTAGTGGCGCCCCTTTTTTGGATTTGACAGAGAAAAGAAGACTCTTCTGGATTAACAACGTAATTACCACCACACTTTCTAATCTAAAAGAAAAACGCATTTTCCTGTAAATCAAATGATGGTGGTCAAGGCGAGACTGAAAATGCTTCTATGAACCTTTTTGGTTTCAAAAAAGTAAATTGTCATGGCAAAATCACTAGCTGGTCTCTTTTTTTAAGAAAAAAGATATCGCTATTTTATTTGTAATTATCACTAATACTTTTTTTATAAGTGTAATCATCTTTTTTTAGTAAAGCGAAAACGTTAAGGAGTTAGATAGTTAATAGTTAGAAGAAGAAAAAAATCGGTGATCATCGTTAATTCCTTTATACCCTTTGGGTTTTAAGTGACTTTCAAAATTGGTCATAAGGTTTTAATTTTTTTCATATTGCACCTTCAAGTTTGTAAATTGTAGCAATTTACACATTTTTTCTCTTTAAATCTAATCCTCTGCTAAAATGAGTTTTATTTTTTGTCAATATAGTACAAATATGACGGCCTCATGCTCGCATGATCTAGTGGATATGATCTTCCATCTGCTTGATCATACCCCGGCATATAAACCCGTAATGTAACGAGTTAAAACGGAAGACCATATCCACTAAAATCATCCACCCCTTGGGGATGAGCAAGGGAACTCAGTGCATAGGAAACCCTGGAAGGCCGAGTCGATGTCGAGTTGAATCGGTATCCAGCTCGGAAGACTTGGTTTAGAAGTAAAGTGGGAGGTAACCTGGCTTTTTAAAACTGAAAAGGAAGATCTTCCCGAAAAAAAAAAAAAAAAAAAAGAAAAGGAGGAAAGGGGGAAAAGCGGACAGGGGTATAAAGGAGGAAGAGAAAATGATCGGTTGGGGAATCGGTTTGACCGGGTATGTTCGGTGAGAGAGTGGATTTTGGGTTTAGTGACTAGTCGCACTCGTTTTCAAAATTGGTCATAAGGTTTTAATTTACACAATTTCGCTATTTAAATCTAATCCTCTGCTAAAATGATTTTTTTTGTCAATATAGTACAAATATGACGGCCTCATGCTCACATGATCTAGTGGATATGGTCTTCCATCTGCTTGATCATACTCCTGCATTTAAACCCATAATGTAACGAGTTAAATCGGAAGACTATATCTACTAAAATTATCCACCATTGGGGATGAGCAAGGGAACTCAGTGCATAGGAAACCCTGGAAGGCCGAGTGGATGCCGAGTTGAATCGGTATCCAGCTTAGAAGACTTGGTTTTGAAGTAAAGTGGAAGGTAATATGGCTTTTTAAAACTGAAAGGAGGAAAGGGGAAAGGCGGAAAGGGGAATAGAGGACGAGTAAAGGATCAGTTGGGGAACCGGTTTGACCGGCTGTCTCCGGTGAGTGAGTGTGAGTTTTGGGTTTGGTGATTGGTCACGCCCCTTTCCCCACATTTTCTAATCTAAAAGAAAAACGCATTTTCCTGTAAATGGCGAGACTGAAAATGCTTCTATAAGCCTTTTTGGTTCCAAAAAATTGGACTATCATAGCAATTAGCAAAGCAATTAGCTGGTCTCATTTTTAAGAAAAAAAATATCACTATTTTATTTGTAATTATCACTAATATTTTTTTTATAAGTGTAATTAATTTTTTTTAGTAAAATGAGAACTTTAATGAGTTAGATAGTTAATAGTTAAAAGAAAAAAAATCAGTAATCATCGTTAATTACTTTATTCCCTTTGGGTTTTAGGTGACTTTCAAAATTGGTCATAAGGTTTTAATTTTTTCATATTGCACCTTCAAGTTTGTAAATTGTAGCAATTTACACAATTACTCTCTTTAAATCTAATCCTCCACTAAAATGAGTTTTTTTTTTAAATATAGTATAAACTAGAAATAAAAGAAGACATAAATCCATAAAAATTTAAAATAAAAAAAGAAGACATAAATCCATAAAAAATTTACCAGATCAAAAAAATGAAACAAAGGATGAATTAGAAGCTTTTGGCAGAGAGCTTGCCTCAACAGTGAAAACTTTAACACTATGTTTGGATGAGGGAAATAAACTTGGAATTTAGATAAAAGTCAGAATTTATAAATTGACATGCACCAATTCTCTTGTTTGGATTCAAAAACATAGAAATTTAAAATTTTCGTGTGGAAAAAAAAAACTTGGAATTTAGGAGGACCTCCAATTCTCAAGTTTAAATTACATGTAAATATGTGTCATTTTTCAATTTCTATGATTGAGATTTTAAAAATAACAAATTCGGTATTCAATTCCATTGTTCTTTTATGGTTAACCAAACAAGAAAATTCACAAATTCTAGAAAATAAAATCTCATCATTTCAATTTCCGTCGTTTTAAAATTATCTAGTAATCTTCAATTTCTTGATCCAAACATAGTGTAATAGAAATTGAAGCTTTATCGGCACAGCGGCAACAGAACTTGAACATCTCGAGGTTTTCGGGTTTTGGTATTCTAGGGATTTTGCATGAAGGCAGTCGTGAAATTGATTTGAATCAGATTTTTTTTTTTTTTTTTCGATTCAAAGTGGTGCATGAAGGTGTAGGAAATGGTAGAGTAATTCAATTCAAATCGGTGCAGGAAATGGTGAGTGTTTTCTAGGGAGGAGAATTCTCTACCTCCTATTCCCATCCCCTTTCATCCCATCTTCTCATACATTATTTTTTGTCTTATTATTTCTATAAAAAAATCAATATAAAATGTTGACGTTACTTAATCGTGACCGTTCAAATAAAAAGAGTAGAGAAATTAAGAAGGTAGAGAATCGTCCTCCGTTTTCTAGAACCAAATGGAAAGCAATGAGCTTTTCCATCCCCTCCCATTCCACGATGACATAACACAAAGGAACTGGAGGCAGTTCCGCCCGTGCACTGTTAATGAACAGTGCTTTTTGATTGGGTTTTAGTGCGGGTATAATATGACGGTCTCATGTGAGCATGGTCTAGTTGATATGGTCTTCCATCGGCTTGATCATACCCCGCATACAGAGTTACAGACCCATAATGTAACGAGTTAAAACCGAAGACCATATACATTAAAATCACCCACAACTAACTAAATCTAAATGCATCTCAATAAGATCTGAAAACTGACGAGGTTGAAGGTCGGTCAGCTGAAACTAACAAAAACGCAACCCAAACACACTAGTAATTACAACACATACGAAGAAGATATTGTTTAGCTAAGTCTGCCGACGGTAGCGAGGCAATCGAAGAATTAGCTCGAATGTTGCTCTTGTTACTTGTAAGGTTACTCCTTGTTCCGGGATGAGCGATCCTTGCGCTGCCCACCAAGAATACGAGAGATCTGCAGACCTCTGCTGAATGCTTGGTTGAAGAGCATACGAGTCTGGAATTCGGAAACAAAAGGAAACCAGGCCAAGAATGCAACCGGGGTGAATAGGAGTAGACCCATAACTATCTCAAAGCCGCGAGCAAGAGTCCTAACTGATGGCCATAAACCAGCACTGTGCATAACAGGCTTGCAAGCTTGTGCAATCTGACAAGAGACGGGGAACACCAAAATTGTGTTAGGAAATTCAAGGACAAAGAAATGCACGAGCATCGTTGCTATATACAGGGTGGACGTGTAATACTGAATTAAATTAAAGCAAGACGGGAGCATTCACTCACCAGAAGCATTCCCCAACCAGTTGGCATGAAAGCAAGAATGCAGACGATGATATCCTGCAGGGTCATGTGAGGCAGCACAATCAAAGTGACCAAAATGGACACAAAAGTTATGAATATTAGTCCCTTGATCAGCCGGAACACAAGTTGGAAATCTGCGCTGAACTTTCGCCTCCCAACAGATATCGTCTGGAGACAAACATAAACAATTAAGTTCCACAAAGGAAAACATACAAACAATATTAATGAGACTACAATTTTGTCAGTCAACCTTACAATGTGGCCCTTATGTAAATATCGATAATTATGCAAACTTGACACTCACCTTCATAACGAACAAAATAAGGACGATCACCAGCCACGAAATGCCATAGACCTGTTACCAAGTAAATTTAATATAACAATAAGTTCACAATTGGCACATTGATAGAAGAAAAGAAAAGGAGAATTTAGAGAGTGACCAGGTTAATTATTTACCAGAACACTCTTGGTATGCTTTGCGATGTTCAAGTGATATACGAGCCCATACTGATAGATAAAGAACCGTAAGGATAACAGTATCTCAGCTGCAATACCACGTTTTCCAGAATATCGGAGATGCTCTTGTTCCTCCTCCCACCATGATTCCCAGCTTTTTTCAGGTGGAACACCTATACCCCCACGGTTGCTTATCCACTTATTCCAATCTGTCCAATCATCAACAATCTTTTGCCACTCAAACCCAGATGGATTGAACAGAAAGGGAGCAAAGAGCCAGGTACACACCATAAACCACATAGATGCAGTGATCAAAATGTACGCAACAGCACTTCTATAAGTATGACCAAAGATCTGGTACACGACAAGTAAAACTAAGAGCTCAATGCCCTTAACAAAGTGGCTGCGGGAGTAGAGCCTATAGTTTTCAGCAAATTTGGCATGGAAAACCACAAATCCACGGCCTGTAGATCTATATTTCGCACCACCATGAAGTAATGTCCTTCCATAATAGTGGGTCTTTGTTCCAAGTGAAAATGTGAAAAACACCGGGGCCAATTGCAATTGCATCAATACGAATTCACTTAGTGCAGTTCGGAAACCCTTCTCCAAACCAATTTCCATCAACATAGGCAAAGCCATCAAAAATCCTATTTGAACAAATGCTTGAGACGCAAGAGCTACTTGAAGAGGCTTGTTGTCTCGAATTGCACGTTGAGTGCTCAAACCCTCTTCAAGTCCACTAAGAACCAGATAAAGGCGTCCATAGAGGAAGACGTACACAGTCAGCACAGTGATCTGCCAGGAAAAAGAAAAAGAAAAAAAAACATCCATTTTCAGAACTTTTGACTAAATACTAATATTATTCTTAATTCTTAAAAGACCAAAGTACATAACAATTGAATCCGAAACTAAAGAACAACGTACCAGAGTACTGTAGTAGAAACCAATTGTGGTGAAATAGCAAGACATCATTCGGAAAAAGTCAAAACGGTGTCCAAGTCGGTATATATCTCGACTGAGTGTCTGCTCCCCATTTCCATTAGCTATTTTAGCTTCAAACATAGAGATCTGATTAAGGCCCACATCTCTTCCCTTCCCAACTTGTATGTACTCGTGATGAGTTACATTGCCTTCCCGGAGTGTGGAATTAAAGCCTGCATCCCATCCCATGATTAGATTATAATTGCCACTGATAAATTGTGATAACAGATAACGTTCACTCAAATGCCTTCAACTTACCAGCAAATATGTCTTCACTCAAATTGATAACCTTGGATGCTTTACTGACACCCCCTCTGGTAAGGTGAAAGAGCCTATCAAACACATCCGGATGACCATAATGGAATCGAACCCTGGATGAGCAGAAACATTAAAACAGAAAAACTTCAAAATAGTAAAATCATAAAATTAGCAAACTGATAAAAAAAATGAAGGTAAAGAAATTAAACAAATGCAGGTACACACTCGTGCACACGATAATAACACAGTACACTATTTGTCTGCCATGATTTTTCGTTTCAAATTACTGTTCCCAAAATGTAGAGTGGACATTATGAGGTAATATAACTTACTTGAGAGGATTGGCCAACAGTCTCTGACCAATAGTGACGAAACTGTTTTCCTGATTTGACATGAACCAAGCTAGAGAAGAAACACTGCATCAGATCAGGAAGGAATGTTAGTGATACCTAGCCATCGTCAGTTTGTTATACAGCCATAAGCTTTTAGTAACAACACAACACCTACCTTCCAGTAAATATATGCTCCCTCAGTCCAAGAATTGTAGGATGCCTCACCCCATCATGCTTCTCGAGAAATTCTTGCAGCAAATTCCTCATCTTCAAGGCTTCTTCCATGTAGTTATCCTACAAGATGGGTCAGATTAATTAACATTGCACATTGGGATACAGGCACCTTGCAAAAGTAATGAACTAATATGTTATCCGCCAACATTTTAACTTTTTGTACTTCAAAAAGTTATTTAGTCGGCTAAGCTTGCTCCCCGGAAAGTAAAATCCTGGATCCATCAGTCTTTTGATAACAACCACCATACCTGGTTCATATCAATTGTTTGCAAGCCTTCTCCACGTGTGAAAATAATGGCATGATTTTGATTTTCTGGTTTTCCTTCACCCAAAATAGCAGGTCCTGGAAGCTTTATGCGATAAATTACCTGCGAATAGATAATAATACAATTTAGCAAAGGATGTTAAGACTCCAAAGATGACAAAACCTAAAAGGCAAATAATATACAATTATATGTGACATGGCCTGCTCAAGGATAACAGTTCAAAAATTCAAATACCTGTGCAAACACGGTTACAACAGTGGGCTAACCACTTAAGAAATACATCTGTTCCACAATTTGCGTTTAAATACGAAACAAAACTGTCGCAAACTTAAAAAAAAGGTACAAATTAAGTGAACAAGGAGTCCACTTCTAAAACAAAACCAATACATGGAATCTACAAAATTCACTCTAAAACAGGAATGATACAGCATCTCGATAAAAGCAAAAACAGCCATTGACCAAGGTGATAAAATAACAGAAAAGAACTGCCTAAATTCCCAATCTACAGATGCCCATATAGAAGCATTTTTCATAAGGGTACCACCTCCCCACCGACAACTAGACAACAGAGGCTACGTCTTTTTCATTCATAAGCTACAAACCTTAGTCCTTATTTACCTTAAACGACAATGAGCAATTCCCCTAAAAAATAATACATCTTTCCAATGTTCAAAATATGTGAGAACAAAAATGAATTAATCTACCGTTGAGACAGATACATAATCCTAATCTGTTTCTGATATAAATATAACTTATTTGCTTCACATACTATCCATGTCACAAACATATACTGAAATTAGGATTCTAAGCCACATGGTGTCCTAACTTTCTTAAGCAGTCCCCTAAATTAGGTTATTTTATTACTTTTTAGTTTTAGGTTTGTACCATAATTATGGTTGTATTTTATTAAAACCCTTTCAGATATAATAAATACATCTCATTATCTCCCTATATACCAAACCACTGCCTATCCGTCACTCATTCATCAACAGGCATGCAATCAAAGCCCTTGCCTCCCTCCACTCCTTGGGACATGTCAATTTTCAGAAGTAGATTTTCAGTCATAACTTGACAGCCAATAGGCCCAAGAAAGATATCCTCCTCAGTCAGCCTCCCAGTATTTTTGGTTCTCAACAATGAAAAACTTTCAGTTAGGAACCTCAACACCACATAGGTTCTAATATCGATATGACCATTGAGGATCAAACATTCAACGAAACATACCTTACAATACAACACCATTCATAGACTAAAATTCATAAGTGTAGATTATAAAGCATTACTTGGTCCAGATTTTGTACGGGCTCTGAAGAATCAATTGACTTTGGTAGAGCAGCTTTGACTAGAGTAGAGTAATAAACTTTTTGGTTGATCTTCTTGGAACTATCTTTGCTAGGTTCCTCAACCTCATCAATATATGCCACACGTAGTGATGGATATCTGTTGCACAAAAATACGAACACCAATTAAAAGTTATGACAATCAGAAAATACCACCAGAATACAATCAGAAACATACGTTGTCATAAGCCTCAGAATGTCTTGCGCACGAGGATCACCAGATCGCTTGTGTATCCCATAAAGTTGGCATGATACCACATATGTAAATTTCAAATCAGCTACTGCTTGACATTGTGCCCACAGTGACCTGCCTTCCTTTGATTGATCCTCAGAATTCAATTCTATGGCCTTATAGCCTTCCATTAAATCTGGAAGGTGATATTAAGCCAAGTGTACAGCAAACAATACTTTTATTAGCTTTCATCATATCTCACTTCAAAAGAAGTGTAAAACCCAATGTCACGCAAAATAGGAAATTTATATGAAATAAAAAGATATCAAAATTAGGTACCATTATCTTCGGCCATATCGAGAAAAGACTGAAGCTCCAAAGCTTTCCGGTAGTACATCAATCCCCTTACTAACACCAGTTACGAAATTTAGTAAATACCAGAGTAGAACAACGTCCATAAAAAATATCTTGCCATCATTATGCTTTAAAAACGCATGTCTAAAATATCAGCACATAGGTGGAGAGATACCAGTACGAGTCAAAGTTTGCCCTCTATATGATGCCCAAAGGCGAAGTTCTTCTTCCAATTCATCTGATCCTTTAAGCTCCTCTTCACTGGTGCATTTCACACGCTGAAGAAAGTTGTTCCACTCATCTGTTTGCCAAGTGCCAACAAAGAATCAGTAGAGAATTAAGTACTATAGGAAATACACTACATTAGCTTGAAATCTCAGAGAGTACAAACAATAAACCTGGGAAAATTTATTAACAAAAACAAACCTGGGTAAATTTTTTGCAAGTAGAAGAGAATTGAAACCCCATCTTCATTTGGCACTTCCAACTCACGCAATGAAAACAGAACCTCCTCGGTGTAGTAAGGAGTTAAAACACTACAAGAAAAATTATTACGTTAGAAGCATGTATAACCAAAAAGAGTAACAATTATATGGCACACAAACACTTGAGAATATACCAAGTCCGGCACATCATCCAATTTGCAAGGTTTCAGCAAGTTTTTCATTTTATGGAAACCTTTCCTATAAAACTTCTGACCAACCATGTATCGACCTCAGAGCTCAGCTTGTGTAGATACCTTAACCATAGTCTTAAGATTTCTAAATTCTCAAGACTCAATGTCATGGTCACTGCAACCCACCCCTCCCCTCCCCTCCCTCTCTCCCTCAATTTTTACAAGGTCCTAAAAGTACAAACCGGATTACACTGAAAAACACCTCATTGTAAATTTCACCAAAAAAAAACGACTAATTCATAAATGAATTTTTTTTTAAAATAAATAAAAGATAAAACGAAGGCAAAGATATCGTACGAGAAAGAGAGCATATTGCGAACTTTTGGTGCTGGAGGCATGTCCATAAACAATGAATTTGAGAAGAACGAAATCCGCCTTCTAGCTTCTAAGTTAGAAGGTACATCCATGGCAGACTCTTTTGTCGTAAGCAAAAGATAAAGACGCTTAATCTGCAAAAAAAAAAAAGAAGGTAATTATTGAGGATTACAGGATTTACTGAAGCTTAAAATTTGTAATCATCTCTCTACCAAAGGCACACCTTCTCCCTCCACGCTTCGGTTTCTGGTTGAATAGGAAATCTGATAGCCCCAGAAGACGCAAACAACTGATACTGTTGAGGTTGATCAAGGGGCATCATCCCTTCATGGCCAGACACACCATGGATTGAATCTACCAAACTACACAAAAAAATGACAACAACGTAAGTAACGCTTGAATATGTAAATAAAAAATAGTATGCAATCACATCATGATGTGATACCTGGATATCTGGTCCTCCATCATTATGTCTCTTGTCACTACCTCCAGCATGTCCTGGAACAGAATCACAACTTGATCCCTTTCGTCCTTATTATTGTCCAGCTGCAAAACTCAAGCAAACTTGGTTATGACCATTCATCAAACTGGCTGAGAAAATTATATGCTAAACCAAATCTAAAATCTTACCAGATGTTTGATGAGCTTAACGAATTGATCATAGAGGCTAGGAAGAGCACTCATCTTGTATTCAACCATCAGGTCACCCGCCTCTATGTGCTTGTCAACCTCAGAAAATATATAATCTATAACACTGAAATCCAATTAATTTAGATTAGTAAGTGGTATGCGAAAAGTTAATTCTTACTAGTTAAAAATTGTGCACAAATCTTAAATTAAGTTTTATCTTCTCAAATGTTATAAGGCAATGCTTCTTATAATTAAAAAACCTACTCTTTCTCACGCCCTCCCTGAACCAGAAGCTTGATTATGTTCCTAAATGAAGCATAGCATTCCAAAACAGCACAAGACATGTAATTGTCAGCCTCAATCCTCTTTTTTAACTCTTTATCCTTGCCATTGCTGTCCTTGGCCATGTCTAATGCTATCGGGATCTGATGGGCACACACAATCACTATGTGCATAAAGGGATTCAAAACTTTCCAAAGAAGTACGCTAAAACTAACCTTGCTAGCAAGTAAAAATGGAGGCCACTGAGTAAGGCGGCCTAAATTAAGATCAGCCCAATAAGGAACAAGCAAAAGGTCCATTTCCCTGAGAATTAAAAAACCTTAGCACACAACCAAAAGAAAGAACACTACGGAAAGAACCTGGAAAAGATGCAGCACCGTAACATTGAACTACTGCAAGAAATCTAATAAAAAAATATCCATTGCCAGAATACCTATTGTTTATAAGATCCTCCTCTCGGAAACTACTTATTATCTTGTTCCATAATTGAGCAAATCTTGCTGCCTCTTTCTCTTTGTTGACTTCAACCTGGAAGAATTGAAGCATTAGTAAATTAATACAACCCCATGGAAAAGGAAAATAACAGTTACAAATTTTACATAAAGAAAACAAAGTTAACCTGGGCAAAGTTGCGAGACAAAGTAGCCTTCAGTCCTTTCTTCCTTGGTTGACTCTTTTCCGCTGGAATCAAACGGGCATTAAAAGCACCAGGAAGTGATTGAAAACGAGATCTCAGCATTCCTAATGTTCGAATCTGCAACCAATTTACGAATAAGCACTAAAATCTTACAAACACAATCTTTTATACAGATCTAAAAGAATGGAGAAGAATTAGTTCAAAAATCATAAAGAATAATGTTAAATGCAGGAACGAGTTATCATGTTTAAGCCCCTGGAAAGCATATAAATAAGGAGATATAGGTATAGAAAAGAAAGAGCTACATATTATACATACATCCCATTTAAATGTGAAAGGTGAAATTTAAATTCTACTCTTCAGAACTTCATGAAGTCTTACATGAAGTCTTACTTGCAGTTTGTATGGACAAACCACCAGAACTGCGAATCATGTATAATTTGAAACATCAAATCATGTAAGACTTCAGAACTTCATGCAGTTTGTATAGACAAACCAAAAACCTCAACAACTCTTGCAGCAGAAAAAGGTAGTTTGATCAATAATAAACACACGAAGCTTAAAAAGAAGCTAATCTGAAAAGTAGAATTAAAGAGCTATTTTGATCAACAATCCACTAACCTCTCCAAGACGACGGAATGCACCATAAATTCCACCAAATATTGTGGAGAAAATAGCATACCAAATCTGGGTATCCATAAAATACACCTGAAAGGATTTGAGCATAAGAAATAAAGAATCTACAATGTACTGGGCTGGATGACAAGAAAACAACAGCTATGAAATCAATATAAACCATACAAGGATAATTGGAGCCCAGAGTGCAATCACAACACCGATATTGTTCTTTGCTGCAAGGAAAATAAATACATGATAAAAAAACACGTTGACGAACGAGATAACATTAAACGCAAAGAAGCCATTTGATACATTACCACGGGGAAAAAACTCGTGCCACTGAAAATTAGTTACACGTACACTCATGATGGCTTTTGTTGGACCAACTAAAGGTTTGATCTGGAAAGGAAAAGAATCATCAGAAACAAACATATGGACTGAACAGAAGTAGAAACTACAGTTTTCCCATTTATTGATTTATACCCTATGTCATTAGGCTATGTTTTATACCCCACCCAGTTTTCCCATTCCACCATTTATGGTTTTGATGATTCATGTACTAACATATGACCCGTAAGAGAAAAAAGAGAAGTCCAATGTGGTTAAAGGAGACACCTCTATATAGTAACTGAACGCCAGCTTGGTAATTATGAGAAGTACCCAAAACATTGTGTACCTGAATAGTTTCAACAGATGGAAACACAGGTTATACATAGAAGACAATGATAACAGATAAGAAGCAATTGCATGTATCTTCTTTTTCTCTTTTGATAAGGCAGTCCCATCCCATTTATCTTTTTTTTGAGAAGAAACTATTAACATTTTATTAAAAAGAAAAGTGGAATTACACAGAAGTGGATAAGAAATCCACCAAGAACAAAACAAGAACCATCCCATTTATCTTTGGATCAATGGATTCTTACTTGAAAAGGGAAAATGTGCTCTCATGCATTCCCCTCCCAACATAAAGTCGAGGCTGCAAATAATAATGAATTCAGGCTATTCAGCAAATGTTAGGTGATAAAAAAATGCAAAATACATACAAAAATATCAGAACCTGTTCCACTTACCTGTGACCACCACATCATAAACGTCACAATCTTATAATTTGATCTCTCAAGGAATCTACGAATAAATGGGAACAGAAACAGCACCGCAGCCAGCATGTTTGGTGACAAGTAGATAACAACAGCCAAGATAAACAAAGAAGGTTGATGTCCACCATTGCCAAACCAACTTTTGATAGTTTGAGCAAACGCAGGAGGGTTTTTCCAACTATATGCATAAGTAATTGGTAGAATTACCACCCACCCAGCAGCTGTGATGACCTTCAAAATGTATCTCAACTTAACATGGAATGACATACTCCGCCTACCCTTCCAGCTAAGAATTACATCTAGAAACGCTGCACAAGTCAAGGAAAATAATCAATCAAAATCAATGTTTTAAAAAAATTGCCTCGGGGTGCGCCTAGGGCGTCCTTGAGGCTGGGCGCCATGACAAACGCCTCAGTTTTGCTGGAGTGGGCGAAAGGCTTCGCCGGAGCCGCCTAGGCGCCGCCCAGTGGGTTTTTTTTTTTTTTTTACTCCCAAACCCAAATTTTGGGTAGGATTTTATATAATGGATGTGTGTGCTGTCTACGTGCATTGTTATATGTGTGCTTATTGTGCTTTTCATCCTCTATTTTATACATATATAATATAATATATGTGTATATATGTGTGTATATATATATTTATAATATATGTGTGTGCTCAGGTGATTATTGATTAATAATCTTCCTCTTTTTAATATAATATATGTGTATGCTCAGTGTATATATTAAACAATTTAGGTCCCGTGAGGCTTCGCCTCACGCCTAGGCCGGGCTTCCCCTCGGACGCCTCGCCCACACCTCACGCTTTTAATACATTGATCAAAATTCAAAATTTTCAACTTGGTACAATGAAGATAATGTAGGCGTGGGATTACAACAGCTGCTGCAATAATGAAAAGGTAGTTTCTCAATCCCCTAACTGAGAAAAGAAAATGAAGGTTCAATGAGCATGCTACTGAGCGTTTTTCTCAAATTAAGCCATCCAATACAAAACGAATTGGCAATGGGCCAGTAGTTTTAAGATTTGTGATGCAAGGCTTAAAATTCTTGGGGAGCATGCTACTTAAGTTTTGTTAAAATAAAGGTTCAATGTGCATGCTACTTACATTTTGCTCAAATTAAGCCATCAAACCCAAAACCAACTGAAAACGGGGTCAGTATTGTGATGTACTGCTTAAAATTCTCGATGTGTTCTCAACAAATCCTTTCCCATATGGACAGACTGTGCCAGACGCATGGATCTTTACAACTAGGTGATGTCTAGACTAGGAAAACGTGTGGATGAATTTCCGGCTATGATACCATGTTAATGTTCAAGCACCGAATCAAAACCATATTGTAATGGGTGAAGCTTATATTCTGAACTAATTTCAAAAGTAGTGGTAATCAGAATCAGTCTAGTGAGTTCCCATGAACCTGCCAATGCTGAGTGGCACTCCATTCTGCCATACCTGGCTATGATAACTAACCAATATTGATTGGTATCACATTGGAACAAAATTGTCTTTGTAGTCTAGTTTAGTGATTATAGCTTAATGATCTAGTAGCCTAGGTTAGTATCTTAATCTATTTTGAAAGATTACAGAAAAATCAGAATAGGGTATCACAGTAGATCTTTATGGCCGTTTTCATAGGCCAGATGAATGACACTATTGCATACATTACTTTTGTGCATACCATGTATTCCAAGACTTCTTGATTAACAAAGAGGGTGGTGGGATTCAAATACAAGGTCAAGAAACTATCAAATTCTAATTCAACATAGTAAAATCACACTTAGGTATTACATAAAAGGGAAGCAGTAGCACACAAAGGCCTAGAAAACAGAGAGAACAATAATGAACTGCAGCTACCAACACCTAATAACAAATTTAATTACCTTGCCCAAGCTTCAATACTGCAGCAGTTATGAAGACAGACAATGCTTTCGTGAATACATCACCACTAAATATTGCAGTAGGTTGCCCCGAGCCGTTCCAAGCAACAATTATCATAACCTTATAAAAATAAAGGTAAATTTCAGCACAGTGTCATAGAATCAAGTACAGCTCACAGAAGATTACATAGAAGGATAGACAGAACCTGTAAACATAGAATAAAGAAGCTCCACATGCGGTCAAAGCTTCTAAAAATATGCCAAAATGATCGTATCTCAACAAAATTAACTTTCCCCACCCATCGATCTCCACTAGCTGGCTTTTTATCCTGAATATTATATCAAGCAAAAGTTATGCATTAGGTGAGAAAAGTCTCTCTCAAATTGAACAGCAGTCATGGTACTAAGTAGCACCAGCAGAACGAAAATATGATTTTTTTTTTCAAATATGATCATCAGTCTTATCAAGAACAGTGTCTAAATAAATTTCCAAATACAGTGTATTAAAAAAAAAATCTTATCAATCTCCCAACACAATCTCAGCCATGATCTCAAATGTTATGGTCAGCTACATGGATGCTCATCTATCACCAACAGGCAACAGAGACAAGTTTAAAACTCACCTAACACTTAACTTTACTAATACTATTAGTTGCTGATTTTTATTTTCTCCTTTCTATATCTTAGAAGGCAATTCCATTCAATCAGAACTAACTTCAAATTAAACTTGCACAAAAGAAACGTGTAATTCCCAAAAATACAGATTCTCATTATGGAAAGGGAAAGCAAGAAGAAAGAGTAAAGCATGACTGACCTCATTAATTTTATCAAAATGCCGCTGATCAATAGGCATGCAAAAGAAATCAGCATCTGCACGCATTGGCCAGCCTAACCGGAAACAATCTACTGACCTACAGTTTCACAAAGAACATAAGATCTAGAGATATACAAATGAATGGGAAGGGAGGCCAAGTGGGAGAGAGAGAGAGAGAGGGATATTATATGTTTGTACCAAAAGTACTCATTTATATCATCATAATTTCTCCACTGGGAGTGCTTTGATTTCCCTCGTTTACTCCTTTCAGCCTCCTGTCAATAGCAAAATCACAGAAACATGATGAGATATAAGCAATATGCAACAATAAAAATTCATTTTTATTTTAGAAAGACGCCCTAAAACATGATGCTCCCCCCACCTACCATGCAGGATTTAAGAAAGGCAAGATGCAAGCCATTCTTTAGGACTGAGGTACCACTCTTAAACTTATTGAAGTTACAAAAAAATTCATGTAAAATACATACTTTTGCGATCACTTCATAAATAGGAGTCACAACTTTTCTCAAGAAAGCCTCTTCTTCGCCTCCATAGGCTGGCTTCACATTCTCTCCCGTCATTGGACTGACATTCCCAGCGAGCATACCATACAATTCAAATGCCATCTACAGAAACAAATAAACACCCATTCATGTGCATTGGAGAACTTCTATGAGACTACGAGAGCATATCCACAAAAAAGAAAATTCGCATGCTATTACAACTTGAATGCTATCAATCATTTTTTTTTTGTTGATATACAGACAATTTTCACATAAAAATATTAACAAACATAAAATCCTACAAAAACGACAGATCAAGAAGGCAAACTCCCATTCCAATTTCCATTTGAATGACCCCGAAAGAGAAACGTTGAGAAAGAAATTGTAATTTTAATATTGGTAATGAAAGAATGCCATAGAATTGTCGCACTTGTATTGAACAGTAGACTACATCTAAGCATACATGGTGATAGATATAACAAAGGCACTCTGGCATGAATCTCAAATTTGCAGCTTCCCCCCATATCAGAAGATATAGACCCATGTATAGTAGTTTGCGCTGTTGCACCTCTTGCTGTATTGTTGGTAACCTGAAAAAGGAACCAAAATAACATCATATTAAATAGAGTGAAAATTAATTGGGGAAAAAAATTGATCGAAGCAGAATATATGCTCCCATTCATATTAAAGTTTAAGACACCAACATGAAATTTCCTATATATAAAATGATATTCCATTTCTGTGTCAATCACCACATATAAAATAGAGCAGTACCATTTATCTGTGACTTGTATCAGTTGTGCCCCCTTGAACACACACACCCAAGAGCAACATGCCCACCCAACTATACTATGGAATATAACCAGTCTTTTTGAAATCCAGATTACATGCTCAGTAAGATAAGTATGCAACTATTATCAGTCAATTGACATTGGTATAAGAAATCTCACCAAAGGCTACTTTTCCTGCCCAAATACTTGCACCATTTTTTGTAGTTCTTGAAAAGCTTCTTCATCACTTCTGTCAATGCACGATCATCCAACTAACCAAAAAAAGTACAGAATTATGACAAAATCAAGGATGAAAAGATCTCTGCTAATTCCAAGAAAGCACAAATATAAAGTTTTTACCTGCAGCTCTTTTCAGAAATAGACAGAGAATGCATTAATATATTCTAATTTCACAAATTGGTTATCTCGTATGTCAAACATATTCTGTTTCAATCAAGCTATGAATTGTCTCTTTGTGAGGCTTAGTAACACTAAAAATGAATGAAATGTTCTCATTCCCCGCCCTATTCAGAAGATAAAAGATACTTAACATCTCCCACCATAACTTACTTATGACATATCTAAGATAAAATGGTTCATAAAGCTAAGAGTTTTCTCCTTTGAGAAGAAAGTCCTCCTTATTTAAGTGCAACAACATTAGTGCAAGAATTGTGGCATTCTAAAATAAGCTTTTGAGAGTGTCATCTGCTAAACCGTCAATGTTTCTGAGAAACACCACCTCCCCAACTCAAGAAAGGTGGGCACCTCATAGATTTGCACCCAAAATTTTAATTCTTTATTTTTCTAGTTAAGCAGAAAAAGAATACTATTTAAGTGCAACAACATTAGTGCAAGGGCATTCTAAAATAAGCTTTTGAGAGTGTCATCTGCTAAACCGTCAATGTTTCTGAGAAACACCACCTCCCCAACTCAAGAAAGGTGGGCACCTCATAGATTTGCACCCAAAATTTTAATTCTTTATTTTTCTAGTTAAGCAGAAAAAGAATACTCTTGGTTTTACTGGCACTCAAAATGGTTCACTAAAGGAAACTCAGCAGTAGCATAGTAAGCAACGAGAAGGCCTCACACTGCTTTGGGAGAATGTGAAACGGCAATACTGATTTACATTAACACATATACTAGATAATATTCATGTCATCCACCAAGCATCCATGCCAGATACATACCTTGGGTTGTTGATCAGGCTTCGGAAACTGCCTTATGTGCACATTTGCAAGCAAAAGTATAAGGTGCTCCCTTTGATTTGCCACATTATCCTTCTGAAAATTGATTAGGATAGTCAATGAATATTGGTTAAAAAAAAAGAAAAAAAAAGAAATGCATTGCATTCCAACTGAAGAAGAGTAGCATTAATAAATAGGGCCACAAGGGCCTTAGCTGCACTCTCGAGGTGCAAAAGCTGTCTAATTATGTTACCTGAAACCCAAACATTGACTGAAGCCAATCTAGAATGTCTTCCTCGTTTTTCTTATTGTCATCCTTTGGCCGAGGAAGACCCCTGGTATTACGAAGAGCAAAAACAGCAGCTTGTACCTGCAAACAACATATCATTTGAGTAAAAATGAAAGCGGAGGTAGACGTACAAATAAGAATAATAAGAATAGACCTCTGGATATTTCATAATTGCTTGATTTGCACTATCAGGATCAAGTGGAAGGATATTGTAAGGGACCAAGAGCTGTGTCTTTTCTGTAACTTTATCGTGAGCTTCCAAAATCTGCAAGCATCAAACATAAGTCCATTACCAAAGAACACTCCAACACACAGGAAACTAGTACAATACAACAGCGGTTAAATCTTGACACTGGAAAAATAATCACCAACATATATAAAGTGCTGAGAGAAAGGAAAAGATAAGCTTTACAAATCAGAAATGGTAAGAGTAACAGAGTTGTACCTCACGATCAACTTCCATAGATTGTGTCATAGTAACAGCCTTTAAAACCTCAAAGAGAACATTGGCAGTCTGGTATGCCTTGGTAAGCTGTGCACTGTATAGAAGGAAAAACCACATCAGACAGAGCAAGGAGCAATTATACTAAGCACTCTCCCTAACAAGACCAACAATCTTCCAATGAAACCCACCGGTCAGCTTTCTGAGTATTTGACAAAGCTTGAATATATTTTTTGTAGTAATGATGGTAGAAGCTCTGCATTTCACGTGCATCACTTTTTTTAACCCTTCCCTTGAGTGTTGGATCATTCTCCTGAAAAATAGAGAAAACTTTGCTTAGAGAACAGATAACACTAACAAGAAACAACTAACTTTTGGTTTTTAGAAACAACTAAATTTGATAAGGTTTTTAAAATCCCATGTTAATCTCATTAGAGAGAATATGAACATTGCAGAAAAGCAACTTTTGCTTCTAGTTTTGGGTGGAGTGGTTCGTGGATTTAACAACTTGGTCATGGAACAGACTCACTTCTCTCAAGCCATGTGTGTGTGGTTATTGAACGGTAGAACTCAGATAAACACAAAACACCTCCCTGTGATTTTTATTTTTTTGGGGGGTTTAATGACATTTCCATTTTTTCTTAATTTGATTGTACAATAGGGTCCATGTTAGTTACCTAAAAAGCGTACAGACGTTCAAATCTGTATGAAATTTTACGTAACTTTGACATAAATTCCTTAGTACTTTTTCATGTTATACTTTATGGTTCTTTGGCATGAAACCATAGTGCGCTGAAAAAGTTCTTAGGGGATTTACACATTCCAGGCCTGAACGTGTTATAAAAATAAAGAAACCAATTTGACTTGAAAACAGAAAATAAGTTTACTTCCACAGAGCCTAAGATAAAGAATTCCCCCCTATGAATAAGGCTTAGGGCAAACTTTCCACTAAGGCCAAAACATGTCTGCAAGCACTGTCCACTTCTCTAAAGATGGCAGTTTAATTTGTCAGCTTGAGAATTTTAAAAAGGTAGTCACCCAGAAAATATTAAGCAAGCATCTAAAGTTGGCTTAGAATATGACTAGAAATCAATCACGCAATGGATCAGCAAGACATAGTTTTTCTAAGTTTCAGCCCAAAATCACAATAGCCCATAGACGTCATTTTGCTTTCCATTCTTCCCTTTGTTAAGAAAAAAATTCAGTAGAGGGATCTAAAGTTGGCTACAAAGAACTGATGATTCATACAACGAAACCAATTTCTAAAGAACTGCGTACAGAAATGATGAAGAGCTTTTGTCCTGAGATATGAAAAACTTTATGTACAAGGATACAAAACAATTGAGTTTATACAAAGGAACACATTTTTAAAGGACTAAGCATCGCTGTAGCTGGGGAAATATACAATTATGAACTTTATACAGCATACCCTTTCAAGACGTTGAAGAAGGGCAGTTTTAAACTGACGAACGCCACGTCCGCTAGAAGTGGGATCCAGCCTATGAGCCTTCTCAAAGGCATAAAATCGACCTACACAACATCCACCACAGAATTATATCCCATATGGACAACAAAATAAAGTAGAAACAAGATTGCCCTAGTGGAATATTTTAAAGGTGGTTCATATAAAGAAAGAACCACCAATTAATATCAGTCAGTCCTTGTTTCTCAAACCCATTTCTAATTGCCACAACAGGTGTAAGAAAAGGTGTGTTACTATATATTTACTTTAATGAGACAATGGACCACATATCAGACAACATAACTCAACTCTGCCCGTGCAACGTGCACACATAGAATCTCTGAAAAAAATATAAGAGACTTCTAACATAACTAGACAGACTCCAAAGCATCAATACATAGATGAATCCTCCATTCGTAAGTATTAAATACGAAAACACTCTTACAAAGAAGCCACACATCCACCTATGCAGAGAAACAACCGTGTGTGCATGTGCAATCAAACCGAGCACAAAATGCATAAACGATCAAGCAAAAAAAAGGCTAAATTTCATTGCCTAAGCATTAGTTAGGTACCAACTGCATACAAAAATTGAATAATCTCCAAAATGCAAATAAAGAAACAGACCCAGATTAAAATATATACTTAAAGCTCATTAATTCGCAATTCCAAACAAGCAACTAGCTAAAGTGAAAAACTTACAGAGATAAGCAACTCTAGGATTATGCGATTCGACTTCATTGGCAACACGAAGAATGGGGGCGATTTCGACAAGGGAAGAGGGCACGACCTCACTGTCGAATGCCGTCTCCCCAAGGTTCCCGGCGGTCTGGGTTCGGGTTATCCGCCTCTGCAGTGGCTGGTGAGGTGGCAGTTCCGAACCACCCCCTCTCGACGAGGACGCCATCTTCCTCCTCCACTTCCTATCAAAACTTCAGAGCTCAATCACACTACTGATCCTTCCTACTAGAATATATAAAATTCCAACCAAAAAAAGAAAATTTCAAAAAAAAAAATTCAAAATTTGAACAAATAACAGAAAAATAAAGCTAAAATCTTAAATAAACATAAAAAATAGCGAGAGAGATTACCGTCACCACCGGAGCAGAGAAGCTAAGCCTTGAAATCCAGCATCTGAAACATGCAAGACAGAGATTAAATGCTACTAATTACCAAAAATTTGAAGAAAAAATGTAAAAAAAAATGGAGAATGTGAGTGGAAAAAGAATGTGGGAAAAGGGGAGAGCTTTACAAAAGCAGAAGAAAGACGAGTGCTTTACAGTGAGGGTTTCCAGTGGAGAAGAAACCCTTGGAGAGAAACTGGAAAGCAGATAGAGAGAGAGAGAGGGGATGCTGCAAGTTTAAGCTAAAACGAAGGGAAAGCAAAAGGGTGGAGGAGAGAGAGAGCAGAGAAGAGAGAACATTTCTACTTTTTTTTATTCAAATTGTGGGCCCAGATTCTTGAAATCTAGTTTTACGATATTACCCTTGTTTGCGTGCAATCTTGCAGGTTTTGAATGACTGTAATACCCTTGGAGATTACTCCACTGCCTTATTCTGGGGTTAAATTTGTAACTAAGGCAATGGGTACTTCGGTCACAAAACTTTTGAATTTCACAAAGGTAATAGATTCGGAAGTATCCGAGGTTGGCTTGGAAATAATGAACAGACAATTTCAGGCCATCTGTTGTTGCTTTTACTTCACTCCTCTTCTGCCTTACCAAACCACACCAAATGGGAAAGCAGTAGGGTCAAAACGGTAATAACAATACATGTTAAACCGCCGTAACAGCTAGCTGTGGAGCTCAGGATTTTTTTTTTTTTTTAAGGATTTTTTTTGTGTTTCGAGCTATAGATTTGTTAGATTGGGTAATAGACTGGTTCGAACTCACGCTATGGTGTAAGGGTAACATTTATCTTCAATGCTATGATAGAGGGCTAGCTAATTTTTGTTTACTTAGGGTAATTATCTTCACTTAAAGTTTCAGTATCAATTTGCTTGGATGATGAAAAAGTTATGTATTTGTGATGCATTTGATATGAGAAACAAGATTAAATTCAAACACGATTGGTTGTCATCCATAATTCAATACCTAACTTTAGAGAACTGTACTCGTTGTGAATGTATTGTAGAAGTTTTTTTTTTATATATTATTTGTTAAGTTGCCTAGTTGTACTATTATTTATATCATCTTTTTTACATAAGTAAGACCCGTCAAAGAATATGAATTTCACTTCTATTAGAGATATTATACAAATTAATGATAAAGATAATATTTTTGCTGTTTGTCCAAAAAAAATTAAATAAATAAATATAAGAAGAATGGGGTGGAGGAATATTGAAAATTGTGGAGGGTAATTTAGGACTTTAAAGTTTTAAACACTGTCTATTTATCATGGGATAAGATGCGGGTGTCGGTTTGTTTTGTCTGTAATCCAGGATTTAGTAGCGCGGGACCCGCACGAGCGAACTGACACGACTGGCGAGGGAATGAAAGCTGAACTTATTCAAGAAGATTGATAAATACATTCTCAGGTACAGTCCACGTCACCTCACATGGATAACATGATATAATATAATAAAAAATCGCAGTTTATACATTTATTTTTGGATTAATTTTAGTTTATTACTTTGAAGTTTTTTAATTTTTTTAAAAAAATTTCATTCCAAAGTGGCACCTAAAGTCATAATTTTGGGACATCTTCAAACTTTTGTTAAGGTTGCTGTTAATTGGTGACGTGGCGCCTACTTAGATAATGACTAGGTGTTATGTGTTAATATGGACCCACATGTATATTAAAAAATTTAAAAGAAAAAAATATTTTAAAAAACCTTTTTGGGCCATTTTTTTGGTGTCATGTGTCAATATGGGTCCACGTGTATTTTTTAATATACAAGTAATGTCCGGTCATTATCTACATTGGCACCACGTCACTAGTAAACAGCTAATTTAACAATAACCTTAACGGAAGTATGAAGATGTAACAAAATTATGACTTTAGATACCATTTTGGAATAAAAAAACTTTGATGTACCAAATGTTGAAAACCAATAAATTTCAGGATAGTAAACTAAGATTAACCCATTATTTTTATTTCTCAAATATTTTTATTAATTTTTTTCATTAATCATTTTTTATTCATTTAAATTTTTAATTGCTACCAACAAGGTCAAGGTGCTCCAAGGTCACGTTAGCCCCATTCGAATTACGTTGAGGGGGTCTTTCTGTCCTAGAATTTCGGGTTAGATATTTTAAAGGAAATTTTAACGAAAAACTTTTAGTATTTTTCACTTTAACGAAAAATTACATTTTTACACTAAAAAGTCAATCCTGATACTATTTACTTTACCCTTTATTTTGTTCTTATCATTAAAACTTAAAGTTTTCAAGTCATTTTCATTAGTTTTTCTAATTTTAAAACCTGAAATTTTTACTGAAAATCGAAAAAAAGTAGTGTGAGAAATAAAAATAGATATATAACTTCTTAATATAATTATGTAGAAGTATGCAACATAAGTTTGTGATTTGGGCCTTTAGGAAACTTAGCCCAAGGGTCCCATCTAATGGACTGAGAGACGAAAGAGCAGTCCAATTCAAATTCACTAGGTTGAGGTTTTAGTAGCCGGCCCAATCGTGACAACAAGATTGAGTTGGTCTATTTTCCCGTAAAAACTTATCGCACCGCTCATACGATCGTCCCTCACTAGAAATATGTATATGAAGTTTTGATTTCGATTTGACGTTATTATGTCAGTGGTGGTGGTGGTCGCAACAGTAATAACAGTGGCGGTGGCGGTGTTTCCGTGTTGCTGTGTTGGTGGTGAGGTAGGGTGATGGCAGAAGCAATGGTGGTGTGATAATGAGGTGAGGACAACATGGTGGTCGGAATGGGGGTGATGGTCATGAAAATGTGTGGTGGTGACGTAGTAGTGAATGGAGGTTATCACCAGCCCCAGCCCCAGCCCCAGCCCCAGCCCCAACCCCAGTGGCAGCAGAAGTGCCTTGAGTAGTAAATCAATTCAACTCCCCTCAGGACTGTTCCCTGCATGTTACAGAATTTAACCCATGTATAGTTTGTTTGTGCCTTTAATTATTTCTTGGGGTGAAATTAATTTTTTGTTATATTCGCTCAAGTGCTAATCAGTTAGTATTTTAATAGAATGCTGCCTACTCGGTTGAGTCCTCTCTATAATGTAATCTTATGATCCAAACAGTTCAAATTCTAAAATATCACCACCAGATCATTCTTGCAAAAATTCATTCGAATCGAAGATCATTTAGCTTTTTATTATTATTGTGGACATTTCATTGTTTATCAACAATTTTGTGTTTGTTATTAATCATGCTACACTTAGATAACTAATTATGACTTATGATTTTAATGAATTTTTGTATGAATAATTTTTCAACGGTAACCTAAAGATTGATCGGTTTAGATTATGAAAAATATTCTTCGATGTGTGGAAACGAGTGTTTAGTTTTATAATAAAATACTAATTGGTCAGCGTTTGAGTGCTCATATATATATATATATATATATATATATATATATATATATATATATTTCAATGTCAAAGTAAATTGGATCATTTTTATGATTTGGAATTACATTTGCGTACTAGCACCTAACGAACATGAGAAAAATGACCAATTAGCTCATCGATCAAAGTTGAAAGAGATCCACGTTCGACTTATTTATTGACATTACACTAAGCTTATTTATTCACATTACAATATTAAACTAAATAACCAAATAGCACCACTATATATAGTACGTAGTGCGGAGGACATTTTCCTTCATGCATGCATATGATCTCCAATTAAAACTTGTTCTTGTACCAAAAAACACCGTTTCTAGCACCACCATTATCCTCATCATCCGGCTCAACATAAAGGCACTCTTTAGCCTCCCTCCACAAGGCCTTGTAAACCGGAGTCCCATCGAAACTATAGTACTCTCCCAAGACAGGCTTCACTGCTTCTGTTGCCTCCACTGCATGGTAATGCGGCATTGTAGAGAAAAGATGGTGAACCACATGCGAATCTGTTATATTGTGGAAAACCTTATTAAGCACCCCAAAATCTCTGTCCACCGTCGACAAAGCCCCTCGCAACCAGTCCCATTCCGACGCGTCGTAGTGCGGCAGCGAGGAGTGTGTGTGCTGCAAGTACGTGATCAACACAAGAAACCCGTTAACTACAAGCAATGGGACTCCATAAATACAAGTAAGCCAAACGAACCCTTTGGCCATTGCAACGCGGTAGAGCACACAAGTTACGGCCACAATCCCAAGGTCAGAAATGTAAATTTGAAGCCTTTCACGGGTCGAAAATATTGGACCCTTGGGATCGTAGTGGCACGCAAACCGGTCGTAGTCCCTGCCAGAGGCGTTGAAGGCCAAGTACAAAGGCCAACCGAGTGTGAGTGTTACGAAAATACTCAAGAGCCTGCCTGGAGGGTTGTTGAAGTACTTGCTGTAAAACGGGATTTTGGATTTAGGTTTTGGAACAAATACTTCGTCCCGTTCGAGGGACGCCGTGTTGGAGTGGTGGCGGCGGTGGCTGTATTTCCACGAGAAGTAAGGGACTAGGAGAAATGAGTGGAGGACAAAGCCGACAATGTCATCAACTACTTGGTAGTCACTGAAGGCGTGGTGGCCGCACTCGTGTGCGATGACCCACACGCCGGTGAGGGTGCAGCCTTGGAGGATCCAATAGAGAGGCCAGGAGATGTAGGAGAGGAGGGGCTGAGGGAGGAGGTGGAAGTATGAGGTGGCGATGTGGCAGAAGAGGAAGGATAAGGCGAGGTCGTAGAGGAGATAGGAGAAGGAGAGGAGGAGAGAGCGGTTGAAGCAGTGGGGAGGGATAGCTTTCTTGATTTGGCTTAGAGTGAATGGAGGTTTTGAGACTGGCACCCTTTTTTGGTGGGTGGCTTTTTGCTTTTTAGACTTGGTCTTGGTGACCATGTTCCCCCCAGCTCCCATTTTGCTTGATCTTGAATTCTCTGTAGCAGTCCTGAAAGAATCAAATAAAGAATTTACACAGCAAAAAAAAGAAGAGAAAACTCTGATGATCTCCACTAGCATAAAAGCTTAAATCTATATCGTCACAAGAGACAACTACATGCACACATTGGATCTAAGAGTACATAACATGATCTAACATATTAGGGTTTTGAACAGATTAAATATGGTCATGAGGTCTGTGTAGATGACTCCAGAACAAGTACACACCTTAAGGCTTTGAGCAGAGGAAGAAGTTTATCACCAGGTGAAACTGAAAGCACTTCTCTCTAGCTAGAAGTGCTTTTTCTCTCTGAGAGGCACTCCAACAGAAAACACATTATGGCTTTTAATCAATAAGCACACATGTTGTGTGTCGTCGTCTTCTCATGCAAACGCATAAAGTGAGTGAAACTAGTCACCAGAGTTGGCCCCACAATGCTCACATGCATATGCATGGATTCTGGTCGCCTGATGAACTTGGAGTGACACGATGGAACACTTGGCATGCGATTCCATGTATCTGGTTATAGTTGATTCTAGACAGACCGTTTTTATATCATATTTTATAAATCATATGATGTAGTGGTTGACCGTTTTTTCTATTTCGGTTACACATATAGGAAGGGCGAAACTTGGCAGGCTGCATGCATTTGCATTGCATGGGATTTGTGTTGTGTAGTGAAACTACTCCAAACACCCGTCAATATTTCAAGCAAGGAACAGAGCGTGGGACCCACATGGGAGTTACCGGAGTCAGTAATTTGGCTGTATTTTCCTTGGGGCGTTACGCACCCGACTCTCACATGTTCACCTAGGTATCAACGGCGAACAAACTTGAAGCCCAACAGCCCAAAAGCTTATGTGTGGGGATTCCAGTGTCCAATCCTAGCCCAAGATCTTGTTCAATCAAAGCCCAAACCTAATAAGTTACCTTTTACTTTAGGGTTTGAGTCGTTTTCAGAATGAATTAACGCTTTTTAATTTTCTCAAATAGTACTAAATTGTTGTAATTTGCGCCAATGCTTGATTATATAATAATAATATATAGGAGTTAGCTTTTGCTTGATTATATAAGTTACTTTTTGTTTATATAAAATATATGAGTTCCTTTTTTATTACTTCAAGTAAATTACTTTTTGGTTACTTTTTGCTTATATAAAATATATGAGTTATTTTTTAATTATATTATACCGTAATACTTAGTGACAAAATCGGACTTTAAGTCAGGAAGTTAATGATAATTCTTAACCTTGAGGATCTAGAGTTCTAGGGTTTCTTGAAAGAGCGTGACCAGGGACTTCTACAATATGACGATGAGGACGATGAAGTGAGTATGCATAAGTTGTTAACCTTTTAATGTTACTCGATCGGGGAAGCTATATGTATTAATATCAATTAAGTCTGTTCCTGTTTTACGCAGGAATATTCAGATGCTGACTTGAAAGAATCTGAAACACAAGATGATGAGACAGAAGCAGACGAAGACGGTGATCGATGTTGCACAAAAGAAAAAGAAACAATCCAAAATAGTTGTTACTAGTGAAATGCTTCAGTGTTATGTCTAGCAGTGTCTTTAACAAAATCCTTGTATATTGCATTTCGTTTTATTTTGATATCATCTTGGAGAAACTGAAGTCCTTGTATCTTGTCATCATAGGATGGGAAGAAGTCAGGGGCTAGCCCTCTGTCGAAGTACGTTGCAACTCTACGTGAAGTAGCACAAAAAAGAAATGCTTCGTTGTCGGAATCCAGGTCTGAGATCGCGTTGTCTATTGAGTTCATTTCCACAGTACCATGTTTAGTGTTACATTATCTAACATGCTAATTGGTTCCAGTGTTCTTGTGGGCGAGCATTCATATGTGTTCGGAAGTAAAGGACGAGAAAGCGATGAAGATGACACCAGGGACGAGGAAAGCACTGTTGTCTTTAGCTCATCCCGGTTACCAGGAAAGGAGTCCAAGTATGGTCCCTCACTCTCTTTCTCTCCCTCTCTAGATTTCTTTACAATTTTACTTTTGGTGTTTGTGTTGTAACATTGTTGGTTTTGCAGAGCAGAACCACCCAAAGATGTGAGAAGAAATGGAAGAGAAAGACTGAGCGCCAGGACCAAGTTGCCATGGATGAAGATATTGTTCAGGAGTTGGTACTCAGTTCTGATGAAGAAGACGGGTCTTTAAGTGACACCCTTTCGGCTGAAGAAGATGAAATGGAGAAACCAGCTCCTCCGAAGCTGGAAACAAACAAGCCGAAACACACTACAAATAAATCAAAACAGAATGCAAAACCTCAAGCAAAAGGATCAAATAAGATGTTGAAATTTTTTTTAGATCGACGGGCCGGGGGTACACTACTATAACGACACCGATACTATCTCCAACTTTATCACTTGTCCAATCCATCAGGTTTATTAGTTAGAGTCCAGACTTGTTTTCAATGGAACTCAGAGATTGGCTCCAATGAAGTTCAGAATTGTTTCTCGTTGGCTTGGATGGCAGAATTGTTTCTCGTTATGGCTTGGACGGCAATAACCTCGGCTCTGGGGGTACACTACAAATAAGCCGAAACAAACAACCTCGGCTCTGGAAACAAACAAGCCGAAACACACTACAAATAAATCAAAACAGAATGCAAAACCTCAAGCAAAAGGATCAAAGAAGATGTTGAAATTTTTTTTAGATCGACGGGCCGGGGGTACACTACTATAACGACACCGATACTATCTCCAACTTTATCACTTGTCCAATCCATCAGGTTTATTAGTTAGAGTCCAGACTTGTTTTCAATGGAACTCAGAGATTGGCTCCAATGAAGTTCAGAATTGTTTCTCGTTGGCTTGGACGGCAAAATTGTTTCTCGTTGTGGCTTGGACGGCAATAACCTCGGCTCTGGGGAACCCACTCTAACGATACTAATATTGTTCCCAACTTTACCACCTACCCAATCTGTCAAGTGTAAGATTTTAACACAAAAAACATTAATATTAGTTAGAGTGATGTAATCATATTTAAAGCCCACTGTTTTCTTTTCACCCACCGATGTGGGACTTTAACAGAAGAGAAAGACAGCTAACTGAAGAGACACAAGTATCTCGTGCACCCGTCCGATAGTCTCCATTTTTTGTCAATCCTTTTTCTTTTCAACAAAAGTTATGAGAATGGTGTATTGAAGAGCTTGTAAAAACTAGTTTTGTTGTACGTACCTGAAATTTATGCATGAAGTTCCTTTTGGATCAATGTGAAGAGATTAATTTGTAGTTTTTTCTTCCCTCTTATAAAAGTAGAATTGCAAGTTTATATTTGTTAGACAAAAATATTTGTACCCGCTCATTTCTTATTTTCTTTCACTATTTAGAGAGAAATGCATGATAATTATATTTTGAGTGCGAGTCCAATAACAACACTTGTCTAATTCTAATAGTTTACTTTGTGATGCACTTCTACGACGCATGCGGTGATGTAAGTTAAACAAGGAGTTATTTGTCTATCATCAATAAGCCTTAAGCATTTGGGTTTGGGTTAAGAATAATGGAGAATAATGGATGAGCTTGAGACAATTTAAGCTTTAATAATTTGGATGCTTTTTGAAGAATAAAAGCCTTTAAAATTCGATGCTTCATTTAAGAATAAAAGACTTAAGCAATGGGTTTGGGAATAATGGAGAATAATGGACGAGCTTGAGACATTTTAAGCTTTAATAATTTGGATGCTTTTTAAAGAATAAAAACCTTTAAAATTGGGATAATTTGATATAGATCCAATTTTGTGAGCCATTACTATAATTAGTCCACTATATTGAAATGGATCTAATAATTGATATTTCACGTAAGCTCATTTATAATTTGTACCATATTTATCCCTTAGACTTATAAATTGTAGTAAATATTCAAAATTTCTTAATTATAGGATTATTTGTGGTTTAACTAATCCCTTAATTGTAGGATTAGTTATAGCAATAAAATCTCAGCCCGAGTATCATGCATTTATATTTGCTCTATTATATTTTTGTGCGTATCATAAAGGTAAACTGAAACTTAGTATTTGTTCTTTTAATGGAGGTATATTATATCATATTTCTATTCTAATGTTCTGCCATGGGGGTTCAACATTTTCCTTCCTATACAATAGGTACTTTATTTTTATTTTGTTGGTAGATTATATCTATTTTGTAGGTATAAAGCATTTTTCTTCCTATACAATAAGTAATTTATTTTTGTTTTGCAGGTAGATTACATTTGTTTTGTTGGTATAAAGTATTTTTCTTCCTATACAATAGGTAGTTACTAAATTATATCGGTTTTGTAGATAAATATCATTAGGTGGTTACTAGATAATATTTTAGTTTGAGTATTTAAATATTCAAAATTAAAAACTAAATAAATGATACAAAAATTAAAGAATTTAAATATTTTTATCTAAAAGGGTAAAATTGGTATTAAAATATGTAATTAGATAACTGGACTTAGTTCAAAAACTACCTATGTTTTTGGACCTAGATCGAAAAGCCCCTTTAAAATTCAATGCTTCATTTAAAGAATAAAAGAATAAAAGCCTTTAAAATTCTATGCTTCATTTAAAGAATAAGAGAGATTATATTCACACACCCCAAATTACTTCTCTCACACCTTTTTAATTTTTTAATATTTTCTACACACCACTAACACTTGATAGAAAAATATTAAAAAATTAAAAAGGTGTGGGAGAAGTAATTTGGGGTGTGTGAATATAATCTCCCAAAGAATAAAAGCCTTAAGCATTTGGGTTTGGGAATAATGGATGAGCTTGAGACATTTTAAGCTTCAATAATTTGGATGCTTTTTTAAGAATAAAAGCCTATAAAATTTGATGCTTTATTTAAGCATAAAAGCCTTTATAATTGGCCTTTTTTTTTTGGCATTCTCTCCATCGGCAACTGGTGTAGAATCAGGTACCGAAAATGAAGATCAAAGAGGAGATGGAAAAACAGAGACAGAGAGCAGCTGAGATAAAAGCCTTGTTGGCTGGCATCAGTAAGCCTTAAGTGAAGCATTTTTTTTTCCTTTAAAAAAGAGGCAACTAGTGTGAGAATGACAATTCCAACCATTAAACTAGAACGGATTTGGGTATGAAAGTTTAGGTATATTATGGATATGGGGAAAAACCGTTTATATTATTCGTTATGGTTTTGGAAATGGTTATAGAGGTCTCCTAACCGTATCCATAACCGAATCCGACTCGATTAGTAAATAATATAATTATACACAATATAATAGTATAATATATATATATATATATTTGTATATCTATTATTCACCGAATCATTACCTTGAGAATACAAAAGTTATATTTTGTAGGAAAATAAAGTTTTGAATCAAAATCAATGTGAACTCAATGATACTTATGTGAGATATCAAAGACAAGCCAACATCAGCAGTGTTTTAATTTTTATACTCAACAAGATCCATTCATTGGATCATTTTATACCTCAAATATTTATGGGTGAACTGCCAATTTAGTGTTTGAATTATCACCTCAGCGAAAATTAGGTCTCTAAACTATTTTTTTTTCAGAAAAATTAGTCCTTGAATTATAAAAATTTACCAATTACATCCCTAATATTATGTTTGAAGATATTATATTTAATTTTCTGTCAATTTAAGTCACGTTATTTGCATGTGATACACTCACACACATTAGAGGTAGATTAGTAGTTTTTCATAAAAAAAATAGTGTATGTAGTAAACTTTGGAGGATAAATTGGTAGTTTTTCATAAGACATAGTGTAAGTTAACTTCGGAGGGTAAATTAGATATTAGATTTGTAATTTATATGAAATGTTAAGGGGCTTATAGGCGAGAAAATGACGATATTACACTCTAAAATGTGTCAAGTGACTTAAGTTGACGAAAATTTTGATAAAATAGCTTTGAATATAATAGTAGGGATGAAATTAGCAATTTTTAATGAATTTAGAGACTTATTTACCAAAAAAATAATTCAAAGACTTAATTTTCACTGAGGTGATAATTTAGAGACTAAATCGTCACTTCACCCAATATTTAATGACGAAATTAATATCTACTAACTTATAATGTGTCAATTGAAGAAATATATTTTTTGTATTGACAAAGATGGGTACACCCGTTAATCGATAGAGAATCCGTTACCAGGTGGGTATGATTATTAATAATATTCGATGATTAATTTGCGGTTATGAATATGATTAATTTTCGTGGTTATAGAGATAGATATATCGTTTTCGTCCCCAAACTAAACCGTTGTCATCCCTAAACTGATGGCAAGTCACAGCTATCTATCTCTTTTAATAATTTGGATGCTTTTTTAATAATAAAAGCCTTTAAAATTGGATTTTTTTTTAAGAATAAAGGCCTTTTAAAATTGGATGCTCCTTTTGTGCAGTCTGTCTGCAACCGGTGTGGAATCAGGTACCCAAAATGAAGATCAAAGAGGAGATGGAAAAGAAGGCAAATAGAGCAGATGCGATAAAAGCCTTGTCGGCTAGCATCAATAAGCCTTAAGTTAAGCATTTGGGTTAAAAATAATGGAGAATAATGGATATAAGCTTTAAAGAATAAATGCCCTTTTTTTAGCATACTGAGAAGGGCTGTGATATTACACATCTTATTTTACTTTTCACACACTCTTTTAATTTTCGTCAAATTAGATGAATTAAAAAAGATCAATAGACAAAAATTAACAAACAGTGTGTGGAAAGTAATTTGAAGTTTGTGAATAGCATTGTCCTACAAATGTTGGAACCAGTGTGGTCGACTGAAAATTATTCTCCACAACAATATTCTCCCCACTGACGAAGTTAAGTTTACCTATATAATCTAAACAGGCTTCGCTAGTTCCTAACCTGAAATTTTGGAACGAAATTTCAAGTTTCCAACTTCCTTTTGCAAACAAGAGAAAATGGATTTGGTTGGACAGGCTTTGCTCTCCGGTTCGATCCAGGTGTTGTGCGAAAAGATTGCTGATGGAGAGTTCGTGGACTTCTTCCGGGCAAGAAGACTCAACCATTCGCTCATGGACAAACTGAAGGTGACATTGAATACACTTCAAGCAGTGCTCAACGACGCAGAGGAGAAGCATATTGTCGACCCAGACATCGGGAGCTGGCTTAACGAGCTCAAAGATGCTGTGTTTGACGCTGAGGACTTGGTGGATGAGATCGATACTGAAGCTTTACGTCGCAAGGCGAAAGATCCAACTAAGAAAACCCAGGTGTGCAACTTCCTCTCTACCTCTCTTAATCCTTTCAAATATAAAGGCATGAATGGTAGGATAAAGGAGTTATTTCAGAGGTTAGAACACCTTGCAGACCAGCGAAATCGCCTTGGTCTTAGAGAAGGTATTGGGCGCAATGTTTCACAAAGAACTCCCACAACTTCTGTAATTGAGAAAGGATTTTGTACCTATGGTAGGGATCGAGATAAAGAAAAGTTAAAAGATCTACTGTTGCTATCTGATAATGAAAGTAACAGTAGTTTTTCTGTTGTCCCTATAGTTGGTATGGGCGGGGTTGGTAAGACCACTCTTGCCCAACTCCTTTACAATGATGAACAAGTTAAAAAGCATTTTGATACAAATGCTTGGGTCTGTGTTTCCGAAAAGTATGATCATTTGAGGGTGATTAAGACCCTGATTGAGGAAACCACTGGGAAATCTTGTCATATCTCAGATATGAATTCCCTTGAAGTTCGACTAAGGGAACAACTAAGGGGAAAGAGGTTTTTACTTGTCCTGGATGACCTATGGAATGAGACTTATGATGAGTGGGTTAATCTACAAACTCTTTTTACGTATGGGGCAAAGGGAAGTAAGGTCATTGTAACAACAAGGAGTAAACATGTTGCATCCATAGTTCACAATACCATTCCTATCCACAACTTAGAAGAATTGTCGGACGAGGATGGCTGGTTGTTACTGGCAAGACATGCATTTAGAAATGAAAACCCCAATGCACATCCAGACTTGGTTGAAATTGGTAAGCAAATTGCACGTAAGTGCAACGGTTTGCCTCTAGCTGCAAAAACACTAGGGGTCTCTTAAGTTGCAACCTAGACTACAAGGAATGGAGTCACATATTAGATAGCAATCTTTGGGATCCACTACATGCTACTAGTACTCTTCCTTCTCTAAGATTGAGTTACCATTATCTTCCAAGTAACTTGAAACGATGCTTTGCATATTGCTCAATTTTTCCAAAGAACTATGAGTTTGAAAAGGAAGATGTAATTCGACTATGGGTGGCAGAAGGTTTAATTCCACAATTGGAGGGCGAGAATACAATAAAGGAGGTTGGTGAAACATACTTTGATGAATTGTTATCGCGATCACTATTTCAAAGACCAAGATCAGATCAACCAAGTTTCACCATGCATGATCTCATCAATGACTTGGCTATGTTTGTATCTGGAGAGTTTTGTTTTAGGTTGGATCAGGAAATTTCACATGAAGCTCCTAAAAGAGGTTGTCGATTGGATTCGGAAACTTCACATAAAGCTCGAGAAAGAGTTCGCCACTTATCGTATATGAGAGGAAAATTGGATATAGCTTCAAAATTTGAGCCATTAAAAAGAGTTAAGGGTTTGCGTACCTTCTTTCCAATATCTTTAACACCATATTATGGCCGCTGGGATCATGAATATATAAGCAATAAGTTTCTAGATGATTTATTGCGAGCACAAAAATGTTTACGAGCATTTTCATTGTCAAGATATGAAAATATCACTCACTTACCTGATTGGATTGGTAACCACATACACTTGCGCTACATTGATCTCTCTTATATGGAAATTAAAAGGTTACCAGATACAGTGTGTAGTCTCTACAATTTACAAACTCTATTGTTGTTAGGTTGTTCTTCTCTTGTTGAATTGCCTGCAGGAATGAGGAAATTGATTCGTTTGCGTCATCTTGATATTAGTGGAACTAACATAAAAGAGATGCCGGTGCAAATGGGTAAACTAAGAAGTTTGAGAACGCTCACTGCTTTTGTGTCGGGAAAATCGACTGGGTCAAGCATTGCAGAACTGAGGAAGTTGTCCCACCTTCGAGGAAAAATTTCTATCCTGAATCTGCAAAATGTAGTCGGTGATATTGATGCCTTGCTGAGGGATAAGAAAGATCTCGATGAGGTAGAGTTGGCATGGGGTAATGAAGTTTCCGAGGATTTCGCAAAATATAGACTTGTACTTGAAGGACTACAACTTTCGGTAAATTTGGAGAAACTAACCATAAGGTGGTATGGCGGAACCAGTTTTCCGAAGTGGGTGGGAGACTCTTCCTTCTCCAAGTTACAAGTGATGCGTCTCAACAATTGTAGTAATTGCAGTTCATTGCCACCAGTTGGTCAGCTTCCTGCTCTCAAAGAGCTCTAAGTAGAAAACATGAAACTCGTTACGAGTGTTGGTGTTGAATTCTACGGGGGATATCAACCATTTCAATCTTTAGAGAGGCTAGAGTTTTGGGAGATGCCAGAGTGGGAGGAATGGATGCCTTGTTCAAGCGTAGATGAAAGTCCAGACTTTCCTCGTCTTAAGGAGTTGATGTTACGTAGGTGTCCGAAGCTGAGAGGAAACTTGCCCTATCATCTTCCTTTGTTGAAAAAACTTACGGTCTATGGATGTGAGGTTCTACATGAAAACAGGGCCAGTAGTACTCTGAACACGGAATCCTTACGACGATCTCTTGAAGAACTGACAATAAATGGATGCCCCAGTCTGTCATTGCTACTAGAGTCGAGGGAGGCGCTGCCGTCGCTTCAGATGCTTTATATTTATTTTCTTGGCGGAACAGAGTGGTTGCCGCAAATGGTGCACAACACTAATCGTCTTCAACATTTGACTCTTTCATTTTGTTCCTCACTCTTGTCGTTCCCTACAAATGGTCTGCCCACCACGCTGAAGTCACTTGAAATACAAGATTGCAAGAAATTAGAATTCCTGTCACGTGAGATGATGGCCAAACTGACTTCCCTCAAGCCCTTGCATCTAGTGGATTGCTGTGATTCTCTGAGGTCGTTCCCTTTGGGCATCTTCCCCAACCTTTCAACTCTTGGTATATATGGTTGTCAGAATCTGGAGTCCCTTTATGTTGAAGGAAGAGCAGTTGAAAATCTCAGCCATCTCGACTACCTGTCTCTCCGGAGATGTCCAAATCTGGTCTCTTTTCCCGACGGAGGATTGCCCACTCCCAACCTGACTTCCTTTTCAGTTTGGGGATGCAAGAGTTTGAAGTTGTTGCCGGACGGAATGCACTCCCTCACCGCCCTTCAACATTTGTGGATACAAAATCTTCCAAGTCTGGAGTCACTTGCACAAGGGGGTATCCCTCCCAACCTACAAGCATTGTTGATCGAAAATTGTGAGAGACTGAGGCCTTCGGAGGAGTGGGGATTGCAAAGACTTGCATCTCTTCGAGAATTTATAATCACCACAAACAAGGACCTGCTGGAGACGTTGCTCAAGGAACATCTGCTCCCTGCCACTCTTCTCACTCTCAAAATCTCTCAACTTTCAAATCTGAAATCTTTGGACGGGAAGGGACTTGAGCACCTCACTTCTCTTCAACAGCTAGAAATTTCATGGTGCCAGAGTCTTGAATTCCTGCCAAAAGAGGGTTTTCCGGCGTCTCTTTCTTGGCTGAGTATCGATAACTGTCCTTCTCTGAAGAGGAGTTATCGGAACAAGAAGGGAAAAGATTGGAGAAACATATCTCGCATTCCTTGCATAAAGATAGATGATGAAGTCACCATCCTATGAGCTTTCAATTCACCTCTCCAACTCTCAACTCTCAAGACGAAGCCATGTAATTTCTTATTTATTATAATATTGATTGTCCTCAGCAACACTACTACTTAAATTCAAGTTTCAGCGTCCAATTCCAATGAAATTACAGGAGAATGCGAGGAGACTGACTTCTATGTAGTCTGATACTGTGGAACTACTTGGGGTGGATGTACATGATTCTCCTGCACGAGAAGAGGTAAACCCTGGGTGAAGGCTTTTCATACTTCTCTCGTTTGCGCACAACAGTTGAATAGTGCCTCATGGTTGTGCTTGCTTGAATGCCAGTATGTACATTGCATTACTAGATAAGGAGGATGGTTGTTGTGCTATGGATTTCACCGGTTGCAGATCAGATGTAAATTGTAATTTACTTTCTCTCACTTTTTCTCTTTTTGATTTGCCTTTTCTCTATTGCATTTATATTAGGTATCAGTCTTTTTCTTTAACAGCTCATTTCAACTATATGCTAAGTCAAGAAAATGTGAAGGGACTAACAGATATATCGGTTTCATTGATGCATCGAGCAAAACAGACTATACCTGTAAAGATAGGATTATCAAATGGAGCTCTTGTTTCCGGGACTATCACGTTTGAAATCTTTGGATAGAAATGGACATTCAAAACCTCTTGGACTCTCAATTCCTATTAAGAGAGCACCGCTTATTGGCACTGCATGCTAGAATGCCAGTGTTGCTAGACTCAATGGCTGACTGCTGCGCCTCCAGATTTCAGTGTAAGCAGTTGAACACTTGAGTGTAATCTGTTTTTCCTTTATGTATCAATGTAATTGAACTACGGTACTATTATCCTTGAAACATGAATGTTTACCTTTTGTTTAGTTATTGGATTGTCTCTTGTAGGCTAACATGCATCTTTGTAGAACTTAAGAATGATCAGAAAGGCTAATGACACTACCTACCCAACTGAGAGAGCTTAACCTTGATGAATTATTTGTGGCAAGAGCGGCTAGATAAACTGCCTGTAAAAGTTTTTTTGAAGTCATTGACTACATTGAAAAGAAAAAAAAAAGATTTTATTGGTACCATTTCCATGTTTCAAATTGTAGTTTCTCATTTTCTCATTTTCTATATATGTAGCATTCACTTGTGTTGCTTTGTGTTTTGTAGGAAGCATTCCGAAAGGTTTATGAGTGGAAGTTCATGAACTGTCTTGAGCTCTGGACCAGAGCTATCTCTTCCTATGGCACAGAACCTTAGTTTAAGCCTGTTGTGTATCCTCTGGCTCAACTATTTTATGTGGTAGCCCATCTAGTTCCAACAGCTAGATACTTTCCCCTCAGATTGAGGTGTATTAGAATGCTTAATTGCATTGCTGCTTCAACGGGTACTTGCACTCTGGTTTCTATGCCGCTTTTGGACATGCTTGAGATTAAAGAGTTGAACAGATCCAATACTGGTGGTGTTGGCAAAGCTATTGATTTGCGCACTGTACTGAAGGTATATTTTAGCGTGGACATTGTC
The DNA here is from genome assembly GCA_963580275.1 of Crataegus laevigata. Lineage (NCBI taxonomy): Eukaryota > Viridiplantae > Streptophyta > Magnoliopsida > Rosales > Rosaceae > Crataegus > Crataegus laevigata. The sequence goes on along the minus strand of OY756946.1, from coordinate 37,409,687 downwards.
TCTTCTTCAAATTCAAGACTACATTGTTATTGTTTTTAGGAGTTTGAGGAAAAAAATTATTTCAGGTTAGCAAGCCAACCCTGAAGACCAGAGCATTTCAGGAAGTGTGTGTTGAGGAAAAATTTAGAGTACACAACTCTAACACAAGTGTTGGAGAGACAACACAAGTAAACAAATTACTTGTATTACACTCACAAAATATTACAACACACAAACTCTCAAGGACACACTTTTGAAGCAATGACACTCACTCACTTCCTAGAGACAAACTCTAGAGCACTCACACTCCTCACAAGACTACTCTTACTTCTCACTCTCACTTGGTTGCCTACTACTTCTTTGATTACTTGCTTGCTTGCTTGGTTACTTCACAACATCACACACCTATTTATAGGTGTGGTTTTGCCGTCTATAATTGCCCACCGTCTTTGGGCTTAGCATGACAGCCATACAAAATGTACAAACTGCTAGAACTTTCTAGCACAAGATTATACACACACACCCACCGACCTAATAGGATAATGCTAGAATTATCTAGCATATTGATATGCCTACAAGATGCACCGACTTTGGTGCTAGTATTTTCTGGATTAATGTAGAATGGGCTGGGGTTGGACACTTTTAACAGCGTGTGTGTTATCTGTTGTAGACGAGCTTCCTGAACCTTTAGCTCAGTCGAGCTTTTCTGTTGCTTTCTCCGAGTTCTCTTTTATTCCAGTAGCTGTACGATTGCGTACCTTCTGCAAATACACCAAGGTTGAGAGGTTTCAGAAAGCAATGAGGGAGCTCATTTGTCAGGTACGTGGTTAGAGTGGCGGGTCTAGCGACCACATGTGCTCTGCTTCCATGCCCTAACTTGAGATGTGTGGACTATCGATTGGTTGAAGAAGTTTTTAATACTCTTTCATCTGTTAATAATTACATCTTTTAAATGTTGGAAAACCTTCTTGTACATAGCTAATGTTTCAGCTCTTCCATATCCCAGGTCGAGGCTAATTGTTTGTTTACAAATGAAAGGCGTATGTCAATTTCTTTTCTCCCAAATGATCCTGCAGCTGCGTCTTTCCTTGAGGTCTGCCGTCTGCACTTCCGTAATTTTTTTTGTCTCTGTCATGTGATTTTGCCATCAATGTATTATATGTATGTGTACTTTGCTAAATTGTTACCAGCCAATAACCACAAATGCCTATTTCTTGGATCTTTCATGATTGAATTATCAAACTTTGTTTCAATCTGAAATACCTTTAACGCTTTGCTTTCATTTCGTTTTCTTTTGATATCATCTTGGAGAAACTGATGACACACCCGCCCCTCAATTATATTTAAATTCTAGAAATTAACCCCCAAACCTTTTTCAATTATACATTTTTTTAATCCCTAAAATTTTTACAAACTTTCATTTTGGTCCCTAAACCTTATCCCCCTTCCTTTTAATTTTTAAATTGTTTTGTTCTTAAATGGTGAGCCCAATGGGCCCACCCGGATTCTGTCCTCCCTCTCCCGAATCCTCTCCCTCTCTTTTTTGTCCCTCTCATCTCTCATTTTTGTCTCTCTCACCCTCTGCACCCTCAATCTCTCTCGAACTCCCTCTTTCCCTCTGCACTCTCCCGTAACCCTCTCGTCTCTCTCGAACGCACGCACGCACGCACGCCAGCGCACCACCATATTCGTCCCTTCCTCTATCGTTCATCTCATCTCTCTCTCGCTTTCTTGGTGACGTCGAAACTGACGGAGGAAAACCCAGAAACCCCCGGCAAAATTTCTTTATTTTTCCGGCTAGGTAAGCCTCGGGACCTTCTTTCTGGGTTGTTTCGTTGTCTGGATTCGTTTGTTTGGAGTTAATCTTGTGATTGTTGACAAGGTATTGGAATGGGATCGACTCGGGGGTGCGTACACCCCTTTTTCCGGCTCACCCGTGAGCTTCGAAGGGATCTCCAACCACCACTGGTCGTTTCACGGCAAGAGAATGGTATAAATCTCTTTCCCTCTCTCTGTTCTTCATTTTGGTGTGTTGATCAGACCTGAGTTCTAAGGGTTGCAGTCGATCGGAACCGGGAAATTCCGGCTTCCTTCTCCGATTCGCACCAGGCCTTGTAGGCCGCATGGAAGAGCCCAGGCCTTTGGGCCTTTTCCCCAAACCCCCCCATCGGGCCTTAGGCCCGTTTGCTAACCCAGCCCAGTTCTTTTATTATTTTATTTTTATTTTCAGTTAATTAAGAATTAGGGCCTTCGGGCCATTTTTAGTTGGGCATTAGGCCCAATTCCCTCAAACCCGGTTCCCTAGCCCGTAGGGTTTTTATTTTTAGTTATATTAACTAATAAGGCCTCGGGCCTTAGAAAAGTTGAGGCCTTCGGCCCGTTTAGGCAAAAACCCAAAAACCCAAGGCTTATAAGCCTTGGGCCGTAGTGGAAACTAGGGCCTTTGGCCCGTGTGTATCAAACCCAGAAACCCAAAGGGTTTCTTTAGTTTGGGCAGTGAAAGGTTGGGCCGAGAAGGCTTGGCCCGTAACCTTTAAAACCCAAAACCTTATTGGGTTAAACCCCCCAAACCCAAACCCATTTTATAAACCCATAAACCCTAGAACCCAAACTCGGATCCAACCCAAAACCCAGTTGACTTAGGTTGACCCGACCCGGTTGACTGACCCGTTGACCCGTTTGACCGTTGACCCGGTCAACGGTTGACTGACCTTTGATCCGTTGACCGTTGACTTTGACTTTGACCAGTCAACGGTCAATGTTGACTTTTTTGGGTTCCGTCCGGGACCCCTCCTAGGCTAATTTCGACGTCCTAGACCCGTTTTTGAAGTCCGTTTTCCCAAATAAATTCGTTTGAATAGAGTTTGACTATATTGAACCCTTTATGTGCGAGGTGCATATATTGTGGCTTTTTTATATTCGCTAGCAGCGCAGCGTTGGACGACTAAGTACTGTGAGTGGACCCTTTCTAAAATACTACTTTATTTTAAGAAATTATATGAATGAAATGCTTGAGTATAGAATAGTGTGATATGATGTTTGAGTATTGAATACTGTGATATGGTGTTGAGATTAAATAAATATATGTGGCATTGATCTGATATTACCTAGTGGTCCTAAATTCCGCTACGGGGTGTAGGGATAGAGTTCCGGCCCATCTCGGGCGACGGTAATGGTGTTGGCATAGGGCCTGGAGTGTGTTTTCCTTTGACTTTTGAGTACAGGGACGGGGAGCTGGCATTGGGCCTGAAGTGTGGTTTCCTTTGACTGTCTGCTCAGGGACGGGGAGCTGGCATGGGGCTTGAAGCGTTATATTGGACATTCACTAGCGTTTATTCTGATATGATTATTATTCTATACTGATGAGCTGTTATTTATGTATTACCTTATGTGTTAGACTTTAGGAAAATTTATATATATTATGCTTTTGTTTTTATAACCTGGGGGTTAGTACCTTGATAATTATTTTCCTTATATGTATATTAAATTGGTCCACTCACCTTTGTTTTGCGCCCCCTTCAAGGTATAGAATCGAGGCATACAATCCTGGCACCCAGATAATTTGGCAGCGGCATATTCGAGTCAGCTTGGCGTAGGACCCACTCCTTATGTTATTTCAATTTCGTATTCTTTCCTTTGTAATCTATTAGGCGTATGCTTTGGACAAGGTCTATTGTATCCTGCTAATTTCAGTGTTGGCAGTTGAATATTATTTTAGTGTAATTATGTTTCTGCTGCTTTATATTTAATTACTGTTGTTTGAAGTATATTATGCATGTTTGTGAATAATTTCGGGGTTTAACGTTTAATTAAATGGCTTTCGTCACCCCTCGGGTATCGGCCAGCACGTGACCCTCCCGATGTCTACAGGACATCGGGACCGGGGCGTGTCAACTGAAGTCCTTATTATAGGATGAGAAAAAGTCAGGGGCTAGCCCTCTGTCGAAGTACGTTGCAACTCTACGTGAAGTAGCACAACAAAGAAGTGCTTCGTTGTCGGAATCCAGGTCTGAGATCGCAATGTCTATTGAGTTCATTTTCACAGTATCATGTTTGATGTCCATTTTCTAACATGCTAATTGGTTCCAGTGTTCTTGTGGGCGAGCATTCATCTGTCTTTGGAAGTAAAGGACGAGAAAGCGATGAAGAAGATGACACCAGGGACGACAAATGCATTGCTGCCTTTCGTTCATCCTGGTTACCGGGAAAGGATTCCAATTATGGTCACTCTCTCTCTCTCTCTCTCTCTCTCTCTCTCTCTCTCTCTCTCTCTCTAGATTTCTATACAATTTTACTTTTGGTATTTGTGTTGTAACATTATTATTGGTTTTTCAGAGCTGAACCACCCAAAGATGTGAAAAAGATGAAAAGGAAGCGAAAGACTGAGTGCCAGGACCAAGTAGCCATGGATGAAGATATTGTTCAGGAGTTGTTACTCAGCTCTGATGAAGAAGCCGGGTTCTTTAGCGGACACCTCTTCAGCTGAATAATATATTGTTCAGGAGTCACCATTGTTTTGTTGTACTCAGCTCTGATGATGTTTTGCATGAAGTTTCTGTTTGATCAATGTGAAGAGATTAATTTGAATTTTTTTTTGACACGCCCCGACCCCGATGTCTACGACATCGGGTGGTCACGTGCTGGCCGACACCCGAGGGGTAACGAAAGCCATTTAATTAAATCAAAAACCCCGAACTTTTTCACAAACACACATAATATATCTAAAACGATAGTAATTAATGTAAAGTAGCAGGAACATAATTACACTAAAATAATAATCAACTACTAACACTGAAATTAGCAGAATACAACAGACCCTGTCCAGAGCATACATCTAATAGATTACAAAGGAAAGAAAACAAAATTGAAATAACATAAGGAGTGGGTCCTACGCCGAGATGATTCGAATATGCCGCTGCCGAATTGTCTGGGTGTCGGGATTGTATGCATCGAATCTAAGCCCTGAAGGGGGCGCAAAACAAAGGTGAGTAGACCAATTTGATATACATATAAGAAAACAGTTATCAACATACTATCCCCCAGGTTTTATAGAAACACAATTATATCTTGATAAACATAGGTTTTCTGAAACCTAGAATGTCGTGCAATATCTCATGTCATAACTCATCGTAACATAATCACTAGTGGCCACATATATCCCTCCAGGCCTTATGCCATCTCCCCGTCCCTGAGCATACAGTCAGAGGAAAATATCACTTCAGGCCCTATGCAAGCTCCCCGTCCCTGTGCTACATAGCTAGAGGAAACACCGTCGCCCGGGATGGACCGGAATCGATCCTTTCATCTCGTAGCAGAAATTGGGACCACTAGGTAATATAGAACTATCGCACATACATTTATGAACAAGTAACGTCATACACATTCTCATAAACTCATGCTTCTCATGTATGCATTTCTAATAATAAAACATGCATTTTTAGATGGGGTCCATTCACAGTACTTAGCCGTCCAACGCTGCGCTGCTAGCGAATATAGGAAAGCCACAATAGTTGCCCCTAAGCACATAAATGGTACAACTTAGTCAAACTCTATTCTAAAGATTTAATTTGGGAAAGCGGACTTCAAAAACGGGTCCAGGACGTCGAAATTAGCCTATGAGGGGTCCCGGACGGAATCCGAAAAAGTCAACTCCAAAAGTCAACCGTTAAATTCAACATTGATCGTTGACCGGTCAAAGTCAACGATCAGCGGGTCAAAGGTCAGAGTCAAAGTCAACCCGAGTCAAAGGTCAATCGGGTTTAGGTTATTGGTTTGGGTTTAAGGTTTAGCCCATAAAGGTTATTGGGTTTAAAGGTTGTGGGCTAAAGGCCCTAATTGAAAAGGCCCCCAAAACCTTTTAAATAACAAAATAAAATAAAATAAAATTAGAAACTAAAAGGAAATGGGTTGGGTTGGGTTTAGTGAAAAAGGGTGGGGGGTGGTTTGGGCTCGGGCCCAAACCCCCACACACAAAAACTAGCCGGCCCTAAGCCTCACAAAAGGGCTGGGCTTTAAGCCCTCAACAAAACCGGCCCAAGGCCTTTTGGGTTTTTAAATAAATAAAAATAAACTATGTGGGCCAGGGAACTAGGTTGGGTTTGCTACGGGTCTAAGGCCCGAGGGTTTTAGAACGGTCCAAAGGCCCTTTTTAGTTTTATAAAACCTAACTAAAAACTAAGTGGGCTGGGGAAAAAGGGTTGGCCCAAAACGGGCCTAAGTTTGATGGTTCAGAGCCTGCCCGAAAGCCTGGGCTCGACGGAAAGAGGACAGGAAACGCCGGAGCTTCCCAGCTCCGGCCGTCAACAACCCAAGGTTCTGGGCCCCGATTTCCATACTAAAATGAAGAAGAGAAAGAGAGGAGGAGGTTTATACCTTTCTCTTGCCGTGAAACGGTCGGAGACGTTCGAAGAATCCCACGGAGTTCACCGGAAAAATGGTGTGCGCACCCGAGTTGATTTGGTCCCAATCCTTCAAATTAATTCGATAAAATTTATTATACAATCCACCACGCACCAAACCAAGTCATAGATATAAAGGGTCCAAGACTTACCTAGCCGGAACGGAGAGAAAGAGTCGCCGGAGAGTCTCCGGGTTCTTCACTGCAATCCGAGAGAGAAAAGGAACGAGGGAGAGAACGAGAGAGAGATGAAGACGCGTACACTGGCATGCTTGTGTGCGTGCGATCGTGAGGGAGAGGTGAGAGGGGGGGGTTACGGGAGAGAAAGAGAGAAAGAGGGAGTTCGAGAGAGTGAGAGTGCAGAGAGTGACAGAGACAGAAAAGAGAGGGAGAAGGAAGATACGGGATGGGGGACAGAAACCGGGTGGGCCCATTGGGCTCACCATTTAAGACCAACAATTTAAACATTAAAATGAGGGGGTTTAGGGACCAAAATGAACGTTTGCAAAAATTTTAGGGATTAAATTACATAATTGAAAAAGGTTTGGGGGTCAATTTCTAAAATTTAATTATAATTGAGGGCAGGTGTGACATTTTTCCCTCTTATAAAAGTATAATTTAAAGAAAGAGTAATGTTACCAATGAAAATAAACACGTTAATTTAAAGTGGGACCCACAAAATGTATATATACACACCTTTGAGGGATATATATTATATCCCTCAATAACCAGAGACTACATACATATACATGCACACATATGCCAGACACATTTATAAATTTTCTATATAATCTCACGTAAAAAAGCAAAAAACAAAAAAACAAACAAAAAAAGAAAAAGAAAAAAAAGACAGATGCTTACCCTTTTCTGAAATTTCGTCTCACTTTAATTAACCAAACAAAGAAGGATGCTTTCTCCAAAGCACAATCACCAATTCTCACTTTATGCTTAGCGTGTGTGGTCGGCTGAAAATTATTCTCCCCACCGACAAAGTAAAGTTAACCTATATAATCTAAACAGGCTTTGCTACTTCCTCACCTGAAAATTTCAGACGGAATTTCTAGTTTCCAACTTCCTTTTGCAAACAAGAGAAAATGGCTTTGGTTGGACAGGCTTTGCTCTCCGGTTCGATCCAGGTGCTGTGCGAAAAGATTGCTTCGGGAGAGTTCATGGCCTTCTTTCGGGCAAGAAGACTCAACTATTCACTCATGGACAAACTGAAGGTGACATTGATTACACTTCATGCAGTGCTCAACGACGCAGAGGAGAAGCAGATTGTCAACCTTGCCGTTGGGATGTGGCTTGACGAGCTCAAACATGCTGTGTTCGAAGCCGAGGACTTGGTGGATGAGATCGATACTGAAGCTTTGCGTCACAAGGTGAAAGATCAGACTAAGCAAACCCAGGTGTGCAACTTCCTCTCTACCTCTCGTAATCCTTTTAAATATAAAGGCATGAACGGTAGAATAGAGGAGTTATTTCAGAGGTTAGAACACCTTGCAGAACAGCGAAATCGCCTTGGTCTTAGAGAAGGTATTGGGAGCAAGGTTTCACAAAGAACTCCCACAACTTCTGTAGTTGAGGAAGGATTCTGTCCCTTTGGTAGGGATAAGGATAAAGAAAAGTTAAAAACACTACTACTGCTATCTGACAATGAAAGTAGCAGTAATTTTGCTGTAGTCCCCATAGTCGGAATGGGCGGGGTTGGTAAGACAACCCTCGCTCAACTCCTTTACAATGATGAACAAGTTAAAGAGCATTTTGACATTCATGCTTGGGCTTGTGTTTCCGAACAGTATGATGCTTTGAGGGTGATTAAGACCCTTATTGAGCAAATCACTGAGAAATCTTGTGATATCTCAGATATGAATTCCCTTGAAATTCGACCAAGGGAACAAGCAAGGGATATCTCAGATATGAATTCACTTGAAATTCGACTAAAGGAACCAGTAAGGAGGGAACAAGTGAGGGATATCTCAGATTTGAATACCCTTGAAATTCGACTAAGGGAGCAAGTAAGGGGAAAGACATTTTTATTTGTTCTGGATGACCTTTGGAATGAGAGCTATGATGACTGGGTTCGTCTACGAACTCTTTTCACTTATGGGGCGAAGGGAAGCAAGGTCATTGTAACAACAAGGAGTAGACATGTTGCATCCATCGTGCACAATACTATTCCAATATATGACTTGGAAAAATTGTCGGATGATGATTGCTGGTTATTACTGGCAAAACATGCATTTAGAAATGAAAACTCCAGTGCACATCCAGACTTGGAAGAAGTTGGTAAGAAAATTGCACGCAAGTGCAACGGTTTGCCCCTAGCTTCAAAAACACTAGGGGGTCTCTTAGGTTGCAACCTAGATTACAAAAAATGGAATCACATATTGGATAGCAATCTTTGGGATCTACCACACGCTAATAGTGTTCTTCCTTCTCTAAGATTGAGTTACCATTACCTTCCAAGTTACTTGAAACGGTGCTTTGCTTATTGCTCAATTTTTCCAAAGGGCTATGAATTGGAAAAGGAAAATGTAATTCTACTATGGGTGGCAGAAGGTTTAATTCCACAATCAGAGAGTGGGAATACACTAGAGGAGGTCGGTGAAAGATACTTTGACGAACTGTTATCGCGATCACTGTTTCAAAGACCAAGATTGGATCAACCAAGATTCACTATGCATGATCTCATCAATGACTTGGCTATGTTTGTGTCTGGAGAGTTTTGTTTTAGGTTGGATCTGGAACATTCACATGAAGCTCGTAAAAGAGTTCGCCACTTCTCGTATGTGAGAGGAAAATTTGATACATCTTCAAAATTTCAGCCATTAGATGGAGTGAAGTATTTGCACACATTATTTCCAGTGTCTGTAACACCATATGACGGATGGGGTGGCAAAGTATATTTAAGCGATAAGGTTCAAGATGATTTTTTGCCAACACAAAAATATTTACGGGTAATATCATTGTCAAGATATCAAAATATCAATCAGTTATCTAATTCCATTGGTAATCACATACACTTGCGCTACATTGATCTCTCTTATACGACAATTAAAAGGTTACCAGATACAGTGTGTACCCTCTACAATTTACAAACACTATTGTTGTTAGGTTGTTCTTCTCTTGTGAAATTGCCTGCAGACATGTGGAAATTAATTCATTTGCGTCATCTTGATATTGGCGGAACTTGCATAAAAAAAATGCCTATGCATATGGGTAGATTAAAAAGCCTGAGAACACTGACAGCTTTTGTGTTGGGGAAATCTACTGGGTCAAGTATTGCAGAACTAAGGGAGTTGTCGCACCTTCAAGGAAAAATTTCTATTTTGAATTTGGAAAATGTAGTCGCCGTCGGTGTAATTGATGCCTTGCTGAAGGATAAGAATGATCTCAATGAGGTAGAGTTGGAATGGGGTGGTGAGGTTTTCCATAATTCCGTAAAAGAGAGACAGGTACTTGAAAGACTAGAACCTTCGGTAAATTTGGTGAAACTAATCATCAGGTTTTATGGTGGAATCAGTTTCCCAAATTGGGTGGGAGACTCGTCCTTCTCCAACTTACAAGTGATGAGTCTCACTGACTGTGGTAATTGCAGTTCATTGCCACCAGTTGGTCAGCTACCTGCTCTGAAAGAGCTCTACGTACAAAGGATGAAAGTTGTTAAGAGTGTTGGTGTTGAGTTGTACGGGGGAAATCAACCATTTCAATGTTTAGAGAAGCTAGAGTTTTGGGAGATGCCAGAGTGGGAGGAATGGCTGCCTAGTCCAAGTGGAGGTGAAAGTGCAGACTTCCCTTGTCTTAAGGAGCTGACTTTAGGTGGGTGTCCGAAGCTGAGAGGAAACTTGCCCACTCATCTTCCTTCCTTGGAGATGCTTAGGGTCTATCGATGTGAGGTACTACATTTGCCGACGGAGACGCTGCCGTGGCTTCAGATGCTTCAAACTAATTTTAATGGTGGGACAGAGTGGTTGCCGCAAATGGTGCACAACAGCAATCGTCTTCAGAGTTTGTCTTTGTATGATTGTTCCTCGCGCTTGTCGTTCCCAACATATGGTCTGCCAACCACGCTGACGTCACTCCGTATTTTCAACTGCGAGAAATTAGAATTCTTATCACGTGAGATGATGGCTAAATTGACCTCCCTTCAGTCTTTGGATCTATCCTACAGCTGTGATTCTCTGAAGTCGTTCCCTTTGGGCATTTTCCCCAAACTTTCATCTCTTGACATAACTTATTGTAAGAATCTGGAATCCCTATCTGTATCTGTTGAAGGAGGAGCAGATGAAAATCTCAGCCATCTCAACTCCCTGTCTATTTGGCATTGTCCAAAACTTGTCTCTTTTCCCGACGGGGGATTGCCCACTCCCAACCTCACTTACTTTGCATTAGTGATTTGCGAGAATTTGAAGTTGTTGCCGGACCGCATGCACACCCTCACCGCCCTTAAACGTTTGGAGATAGGATTTCTTCCAAATGTGGTGTCATTTGCACAAGGGGGTTTGCCTCCCAACCTACAATCATTTCGTATCTTCGATAGCAAGGATCTGGTGGAGACGTTGCTCAATGAACAGCTGCTCCCTGCCACTCTTCACACTCTCCAAATCTCTTGTGTATCGAATCTGAAATCCTTGGACGGAAAGGGACTTGAGCACCTCACTTCTCTTCAACAGCTAGAAATTTCACACTGCAAGAGGTTCAAATTCCTGCCAAAAGAGGGTTTGCCGGCATCTCTTTCTTATCTGGGCATCCGGGATTGTCCTTATCTGAAGAAGAGGTATCTGAAGAAGAGGTATGGGAAAGTAGCTCACATTCCTTGCATAGAGATAGACGGAGAAGTCAACATCTTGTGAGCTTTCATTTCACTCTCTCCAACTCTCAACTCTCAAGACAAAAGCCAGGTACTTTTTTTTTATTCATTATTAAATTGATTGTCCTCAGCAATATTCCAACTTTAATTAAAGTTTCAGAGTCTAATTCCGACGAAATTACAGGAGAGTGGCGAGGGGACTGAATTATCTGGATGATGGTTTTCTCATGCTTCTCGTGTTTGCGACATAACTGTAATCTTGTGGTAGGTGTGATGGGACTAACAGATATGTTTCTCTACAGACACAATGGTTAAAGTCTTGAAGAGAGCATAACTGTAATCTTGTGGTTGTGTTGCTAGACTAGGTTGCTGGCTGCTTCGCCTACAGATTTCAGTGTAAGTAGTTGAACACTAGAGTATAATCTGCTTTTATTTTCTGTAACAAGGTAATTCAACTATGCAATCTGTCAGGACAACACGATGGGACTAACGTATTTGTCGGCTTTATTAATGCAGATGGCAACTCTGGAATTGTAAAGATAGGATCATCTACAGCCAACGATTTAAACATGCATCAATTAGTTGTTATTGTATGGTGCTATCTGGCATGAATATAAGTCTCCTTTAATCAGAGAGGTAACCCCCGGAATGATGTCTTTTATAGTACTGTTTGTAATTTGAATATGAGAGGCATGCCTTTTCATCTTCTCTTGATGTCACTCTCATCTTCTAATGCGTGCAGATATGCTTTTGTATAGACAGAGAGGTTGAACAGCGTGCTTGATACTTGTAGCACTTTCGTCATGCTTGCGTTTGTTGGTATTCCAGTAAATGATATTACTAGAATAAGTGGTTGGCCGGTGTGCTACGGATTTCACAAGAATGATAATTCTTACGTTAAGCACTGCAGACGAGCTGTAATTCAGCTTTCCACCACTCTCTTTTGTTTTAAGTTCCATTTGCTTATTTTCTAAAATTAAGTATCAATAACAGTTTCTTCATCTTTGAATTTAGGAGTATCTTGTTAAGCTGAGGTATGAAAAAGGAAAGCAGTTAAGTTGGCATCATAGTGCAATGGATTTGAGAGAAAACATGATTTTCACAGTTCGATGTAGAATGAAACGGTAGAAAGCGTGTGAAGGTAAAGCTCTGCCTTCTTTTCCTACATTTTCATCAAAACTCTGCATCCACACTCTCCTTAATGAAAAATATATATCACATACTTTAAATGAAATTGTGCCTATTGGTGCTGCATATAAACATCTTATTGAAATGGATTCGATCATTTGAGAGAAAACGTGCTTTTCACAGTTCAATTCAGAATGAAACGGTAGAAAGCATGTGAAGGTAAAGCTCTATGTTCTTTTCCTACATTTTCATCAAAACTCTGCATCCCCTTACTCTCCTTAAAGAAAAATATATATTGCATGCTTTAAATGTAATTGTGCCTATTGTTGCCATCCATGAACATCTTATCTCCTGGAAGTGATCCAAAGGAACTGAGAGGTTATAGCATTCTTCTCGCCATTGTGGATTTCATGAGCAATCAAGAGAATATTCAAAGTTGCATCTGAACTCGGAGGTTTGTTTTCTATATATTAGTGTGTGGTGTCGTGTGACTCGCATAGCAAGTTAACAGAGGAAGAATAAAGTGATTTGAACATTGCAGATTCACTCACTTGATATGTAGGTGATCATTTGATTCGTTAACCGCTCTAGAGGAAAATGCCGTGGAGAAATAGACGATGATACGCCTTAACCCAAGTTTGATGGGGAAAGTTGGAGCAATGTGCTCTCAATTTTAGAAACCTTCTTGGTAATTAGCAACTCAACCGTGGTAGTGCTTCATGTACATTACTGCACATAGCAGAAAATTTCCCCATCGTTAAGGTGTCCATTTATTGTTTCCCTTAATAGTATTTGCTTTTCTGAATCGTATGCAGCCAAATGCACACTTTGTTGCTGCCTATGCAGCCAAGTGCACGCGGGGGAGTTCATTTTCCTCTACCAGGTACGCTGAGGCCAGAGCTCTACGTCGTTGGCTGCAGATGGTGGCTGATTTGGAAGCTGCAGCTGTGGAAGTGGAGAGTAATTCCAAGGGCTTGTCTCTCTTCGACAATTTCAGATCGAATTTTGTGAGAGACTGAGGCCTTCAGTGGAATGGGGATTGCAAGGGCTTGTCTCTGTTCGACAATTTCGGATCGAAGGAAGCAAGGATCTGCTGGAGACGTTGCTCAATGAACAGCTGCTCCCTGCCACTCTTCACACTCTCCAAATATCTCATGTATGGAATCTGAAATCTTTGGACGGAAAGGGATTTGAGCACCTCACTTCTCTTCAAAAGCTACAAATTTCAAAGTGTGAAAGTCTCAAATTCCTGCCAAAAGAGGTTTTTCCGGCATCTCTTTCTTAACTGAACATCTGGGGTTGTCCTTCTCTGAAGAAGAGGTATGAGAACATAGCTCGCACTCCTTGCATAGAGATAGATGGAGAAGTCAACATCTTGTGAGCTTTCATTTCACTCTCTCCAACTCTCAACTCTCAACTCTCAAGACAAAAGCCAGGTACAATTTCATTTATTATTAAATTGATTGTCCTCAGCAATATTCCAGCTTAAATTAAAGTTTCAGAGTCTAATTACGATGAAATTACAGGAGAGTGAGAGGGGAGTGAATTATTTGTAGTCTGATACCGTGGAACTACTTGGTAGGTGTGATGGGACTAACAGATATATCGGTTTCACTGATGCAGCGAGCAAGCAAACCCGTAAAGATAGGATTATCAAACGGTCCTCTGGTTTTCTGGACTGTCAAGTTTGAAATCTTTTGGACGGAAATGGACTTTCAACGCCTCCCACTCTTGCAATTCCTGCCGGAACAGGGACCTCTAGACCTCAGCTTTCTTCAGCAGCTATATAAGGATTGAATGTATGCGGGACTTCGTCGGTCCAGAGAGAAAACTATTGAACTGCAAAGATAGGATTATCAGAGGGAAAACGATGTTAGCTTTCATCAACCACTCAGGTACTTGTGTATATATATACTGCTGTGGTTTCCATATGGCCAAATGCTTACTCATATTTCAATGTCTCTGTCATCTTGTGGTAGGTGCATATACATATGTTTCTCTGCAAACACAATGGTTGGAGAGAGCATGGCTTATTGGCATCGCTTGCTAGAATGCCAGTGTTACTAGACTTGGTGGCTGGCTGCTGCGTCTACAGATTTCAGTGTAAGTAGTTGAACACTTGGAGTGCAATTTGTTCTTCCTTTATGTATCAATGTAATTCAACTATGCAATCAGTCAGGACAATACGATGGGACTAATGTAATTCAGCTATGAAAAAGGGAAGCAGTTGAGTTGTGGCATCCTATTGAAATGGATTTGAGAGAAAACATGCTTTTCACAGTTCAATTCAGAACAAACGGTAGAAAGCGTGTGAAGGTAAAGCTCTGCGTTATTTTCCTACATTTTCATCAAAACTCTGCATCCACATACTCTCCCTATAGAAAAATATATTCCACATAAGTTAAAGAAAAATATGTACCACATACTTAAAATGAAATTGTGCCTATTGTTGCCGCTTACGAACATCTTATCTCCTGGCAGTGATCCAAAGGAACTTAGAGGTTATAGCATTCTTCTCACCATTTTGGATTTCATGAGCAATCAAGAGTATTCAAAGATGCATCTGGACTCAAAGAGGTTTGTTTTCTATATATTAGCGTGTGTGATGTTGTGTGACTCGCATAGCAAGTTACTAAAAAAAAAAAAATTATTTGAACATTGAAGGTTCACTCACCATATATGTAGGTGATCATTTGATTCGTTAACCGCTCTTGAGGAAGATGCAGTGGAGAAATACTTAACCCAAGTTTGATGGGTAAAGTTGGATCAGCGGGCTCTCAAATTTAGGAACCTTCTTGGTAAGTAGCAACTCAACCGTAGTAATGCTTCGTGTACATTATCGCACATAGCAGCAAAATTTCCCAATCGCTAAGGGGTCCGTTCATGGTTTCTCTTAATTTATAGTATTTGTTTTTCTGATTCATATGCAGCCAAATGCACACTTGGTACTCTTTTTTCCTTGACACAAGACCGAGCGCAATGACGTTCTATGATTCATATAGCCGACCTCACTTAGTGGGAAAAGGCTTTGTTGTTGTTGTTGTGGTACTCTTTTTCCTTCAGTTGGATTGAAATTTTCGACAAGATTTTGATGATGAGGCAACACCCTATCATCTTGTACATTATTCTTTCGATAGTAACAAGTAGCACACTTTTAGTTAAAAAGAAAATTCCATTCGGGTTCAGGCCCTAAAAAACTTTAATCTTAGTAATAGTTGATAGTTGAGGTTTTTGTCGTCCCCTCCCCCGAACTTGAGTGCCGATCACCTTTCTAAACTTTTATAATTACATGTTTGCCCTCGTTCGGCTGCCATGTGTTGTTCATATGATCAAGATGGATGAAAAATATCAAAATCTAACACCACCAAAGAAATTGCTAACTTGACAAGGTTTTGACAAGGCACCCACCTCTAAATGATTATACATAGAAAGCATGAAACTTGTTACGAGTGTTGGTGTTGAATTCTACGGTGGCTGTATTTCCACGAGAAGTAAGGGACTAGGAGAAATGAGTGGAGGACAAAGCCGACAATGTCATCAACTACTTGGTAGTCACCGAAGGCGTGGTGGCCGCACTCGTGTGCGATAACCCACACGCCGGTGAGGGTGCAGCCTTGGAGGATCCAGTAGAGAGGCCAGGAGATGTAGGAGAGGAGGGGGTGAGGGAGGAGGTGGAAGTGTGAGGTGGCGATGTGGTAGAAGAGGAAGGATAAGGCGAGGTCGTAGAGGAGATAGGAGAAGGAGCGGAGGAGAGAGCGGTTGAAGCAGTGGGGAGGGATAGCTTTCTTGATTTGGCTTAGAGTGAATGGAGGTTTTGAGACTGGCACCCTTTGTTGGTGGGTGGCTTTTTGCTTTTTAGACTTGGTTTTGGTGACCATGTTCCCCCCAGCTCCCATTTTGCTTGATCTTGAATTCTCTGTAGCAGTCCTGAAAGAATCAAATAAAGAATTTACACAGCAAAAAAAGAAGAGAAAACTCTGATGATCTCCACTAGCATAAAAGCTTAAATCTATATCGTCACAAGAGACAACTACATGCACACATTGGATCTAAGAGTACATAACATGATCTAACATATTAGGGTTTTGAACAGATTAAATATGGTCATGAGGTCTGTGTAGATGACTCCAGAACAAGTACACACCTTAAGGCTTTGAGCAGAGGAAGAAGTTTATCACCAGGTGAAACTGAAAGCACTTCTCTCTAGCTAGAAGTGCTTTTTCTCTCTGAGAGGCACTCCAACAGAAAACACATTATGGCTTTTAATCAATAAACACACCTGTTGTGTGTCGTCGTCTTCTCATGCAAACGCATAAAGTGAGTGAAACTAGTCACCAGAGTTGGCCCCACAATGCTCACGTGCATATGCATGGATTCTGGTCTCCTGATGAACTTGGAGTGACACGATGGAACACTTGGCATGCGATTCCATGTATCTGGTTATAGTTGATTCTAGACAGACCGTTTTTATATCATATTTTATAAATCATATGATGTAGTGGTTGACAGTTTGATTAATTTTTTAAATTATTAAAAAAAGAGTTTAATCAGGAACCACCACATCATATGATTTACAAAATATGACCAGCAAAGATGGTCCAACGAACATTACAGTTAGAGATGAATAATGGTTGCATTCCAAGACCTTCTTTTGGGGTAAATGGACATGAATAAAAGTTGCATTCTTTTGAATAATAGGATTTTCTACCCTGCAAAATGCAAATTCTCTCCTCTCCTCTCTTATCTCACTTTTCACATTGTCATTCTCTTTCATAAAAAAATAAACACACGATGTTGACGTGACTTAATTATAACTATTCAAATAGGAGAAGAGAAAGACGGAGAGAATTTGAAGAAGAGGTTTTTTTTTTTTTTTTCTATTTCGGTTACATATATAGGAAGGGCGAAACTTGGCAGGCTGCATGCATTTGCATTGCGTGGGATTTGTGTCGTGTAGTGAAACTACTCCAAACACTCGTCAATATTTCGAGCAAGGAACAGAGCGTGGGACCCACAGGGGAGTTACCGGAGTCAGTAATTTGGCTGTATTTTCCTTGGGGCGTTACGCACGCGACTCTCACGTGTTCACCTCGGTATCAACGGCGAACAAACTTGAAGCCCAACAGCCCAAAAGCTTATGTGTGGGGATTCCAGTGTCCAATCAAAGCCCAAGATCTTGTTCAATCAAAGCCCAAACCTAATAAGTCACCTTTTACTTTAGGGTTTGAGTCGTTTTCAGAATGAATTAACGCTTTTTAATTTTCTCAAATAGTACTAAATTGTTGTAAATTGCGCCAATGCTTGATTATATAATATATAGGAGTTACTTTTTGTTTATATAAAATATATTAGTTCCTTTTTTATTACGTCAAGTAAATTACTTTTTGGTTGCTTTTTGCTTATATAAAATATATGAGTTATTTTTTAATTATATTATACCGTAGTATTTAGTGACGAAATCGGACTTTAAGTCACAAAGTCAATGATAATTCTTAACCTTCAGGATCCAGAGTTCAAGGGTTTCTTGAAAGAGCGTGACCAGGGACTTCTACAATTTGACGATGAGGACGATGAAGTGAGTATGCATAAGTTGTTAACCTTTTAATGTTACTCGATCGGGGAAGCTATGTATTAATATCAATTAAGTCTGTTCCTGTTTTACGCAGGAATATTCAGATGCTGACTTGAAAGAATCTGAAACACAAGATGATGAGACAGAAGCAGACGAAGACGGTGATCGATGTTACACAAAAGAAAAAGAAACAATCCAAAATAGTTGTTACTAGTGAAATGCTTCAGTGTTGTGTCTAGCAGTGTCTTTAACAAAATCCTTGTATATTGCATTTCGTTTTATTTTGATATCATCTTGGAGAAACTGAAGTCCTTGTATCTTGTCATCATAGGATGAGAAGAAGTCAGGGGCTAGCCCTCTGTCGAAGTACGTTGCAACTCTACGTGAAGTAGCACAACAAAGAAATGCTTCGTTGTCGGAATCCAGGTTTGAGATCGCGTTGTCTATTGAGTTCATTTTCACAGAATCATGTTTGATGTTCCATTTTCTAACATGCTAATTGGTTCCAGTGTTCTTGTGGGCGAGCATTCATCTGTCTTTGCAAGTAAAGGACGAGAAAGCGATGAAGAAGATGACACCAGGAACGACCAAGGCATTGCTGCCTGTAGTTCGTCCTGGTTACTAGGAAAGGATTCCAAGTATGGCCACACTTTCTCTCTCTAGATTTCAATACAATTTTACTTTTGGTATTTGTGTTGTAACATTATTATTGGTTTTTCAGAGCCGAGCCACCCAAAGATGTGAAAAAGAAGAAAAGGAAGCGAAAGACAGTGCCAGGACCAAGTAGCCATGGATGAAGATATTGTTCAGGAGTTGGTACTCAGTTCCTTTGACACCTCTTCGGCTGACGAAGATGGAGGAGAAACCAGCTCCTTCGAAGCTGGAAAGCAAGAAGCCGAAACTCTAGAAAAGACACAAGTATCTCGTCCGCCCGTCCGATTGTCTCCATTGTTTTGTCAAATCTGTTTTGTTGTACGTACCTGGAAGTTATGCATGAAGTTCCTGTATCCTGTTTGATCAATGTGAAGAGATTAATTTGAATTTTTGTTCCCCTCTTATAAAAGTATAACTTCAAGAAATACAAATGTTAGGAAGACCAAATTTGTAGAATAAATTTACAAACTATTACCAAGGTTCTAAAAGACACTAGGCGCTAGTCGGGCGGCAGACTGGAGCCTAGCGTCTAGGCGGCTAGGTTGGGTCTAGGCTGGCGCCTAGGCATACTAGACGGATTTAACTAAAGCCGTTATATTTCGTGTAAATAAGTATTTGTTTATACTTAAAATATATATAATTCAAACATAAAGTACAAAATAGTATGACACATATATTATGAAGTATTAGAACATAATGAAAACATGAAGAACAAGCATATAATGTGTGCTTGAGTTTTACTGCTTTGTTTGCCCTTTATTAATAATCATGTAATGTTTAAGTGATCTATTTTGCTCAAAAATTTTAGAACTTTCCTTGATATTTTCTAAGGAACCAAACAAGGAGTAACCCTATGTTTACTTTGTTTGTTTGCTTGATGTGAAAAGAAAAAAATAATATCCAAAACAAATAATTAAATAAATAATACTGAGAAAAAGAGAATTCAAAATATCATTAATTTTAAAACCCAATTTCTCAAGAACCAAACAAGAATTAACCATGTGTATACTTTGTTTTTTGTTTTTTTTAACCCAATTGTGATGTGAAAAAAACCGAAACCGAACCGAAACCGAACCGGAAAAAACCGAACTGAAAAAAAATAAAAAATAAAAACCGAACCGAAATTTCGGTTCGGTTTCAGTTTTGGCAAAAAACCGAACCGAATTAAACCGAACCCACCCCTAATTGCAGGACATTGCAAAATAAAGTAAAAAAAAGGTTAAGATGAATGCAGTGATTTCCCTGTTTAATTGAAAAACATGATTTGTCCATTATTAGATAATTCTTAAATGACTAAATAGATTCGAATTTAGCTAATATTTTGTACAAATTATTTTTAAATGATAGTTTAAAAAATACACAGTTCGGATCATCAATAACATTGTAGAATCTTAAAAAAAAAAGGAACAAAGGAAAATATGGTTAAGAATTCTTCAAAAGTTAAAACAAAAGAGTTTAGAAGTGAGTATATATATGCCTTTACCGGGGTGGAGTCGACTTAAAGAATTTGAGAGAGCCAATAGTGCATTTGTTAACTATTTTCTAATATAATTACATACAAGTTTATAATTTTGTAAGCCAATTACATGGAGCCACATTGAGAGGCCATGCAGTTTACATGTAGTTCCACGCTTGACGGCAACAATGATGACAACAATTTTTTTGAATGAAGCAGCCTATAGCATAAACTAAATGAATGAATAACTGAATTTGCAGTCAAGATCCAACGATTAAGATTATCAGTGCATACTATGCTTCCGTCCATATTAGAAACACAAACGGTGTAATTATATTCATAGCATTAAGAGAATCATCCTCGGATTCTCTTTGTGAGGATCTTAGGGATTCTCTAATCACATTCGTTCATCGTATATCGTACAGTCAAAAATCATTGTAAATTTTTTTATTTAAAATTAAATATAAACAGTATCAAATAAAAACTAACCGCATAATATACGATAAATAAATGTAATTAGAGAATCTCCAAATTTTTACAAAGAGAATCCGGCGACCATTCTGATTTATTTTTCCATTGATCCCTTACACAGAAGGTAAATTAAAAACGAAGGGAAAATGTCATCCCACCGACACATTTTCCACCCCCTCTACTTTTCTAAAATTTCAACTCACGGGCCAAGTCACGACAATGCCTGTCCCTCGAAAATCCAAGGCAAGGCCACGAGTTGTTGCTCTATGCTTGCGTGTGGTCCCCACTGCATTATTGACCAAAACAATACCAAGTCGTCTCACTACAGATCACCGAGTAAAATTCAAGAGAGATTATATTCACACTTTAAATTACTTTTCTCACACTTTTTTAATTTTTTAATATTTTTTACACACACTACTAATACTTGATAGAAAAATATTAAAAAATTAAAAAAGTGTGAGAGAAGTAATTTGAGATGTGTGAATATAATCTCTCAAATTCAGATATAACAGTAGCTACAGCCTGTAAAAATAGGAAATTAACTTTTTACTTGCATCATTGACTGTTGTAGGCCAATTTGAGAGATACTATATATGCAGACCGATTCCAAATTTATTTCAACAATGAGAATTCTCAAATTTTTAGATCTTTACATTCATGCAAAAAAATCACTCAAATTTAAAATCATATAATCACTCAATTAAGTTGGTTGTCATTAGAGTTCTCTTTAAATATTTTGCTCGTATATTTTCTTCACTATAATTAAACACGATAATGATTTTCAATGTGTGTAATTTTCTTTTAAAAAATGGTCTTTCAACGATGTAGAAAATAAAAAATGATTTGAATAATTAAAATAATTTTCAAAGCGGGACCCACAGGGTATATACACACACCTTTGAGGGATATATACACACACACGACAAAACCAAGCAGAAGCAAAAGTGAAAAAGATGGAAGCTTATACTTTCCTGAAGTTTCGTCTCACTTTAACCAATTAAAAAGAGAGATGCTTTCTGTGAAGCACAACCACCAACTACTGTCCACGAGATATTTTTACCGTCACATGAGGTAATATATTACATATTTTTATATAAATAATAGATTATATGTGTTAAAATGTTAATAACTTAAATATTAAAAAATTTCATCACTTACATAGAAACACGTGTTGTAAACCTATATAATTAAAAAAAATTTAGAACTTTCCTATATAATTTTCCATCACAATTAAAAAAATTTCACTGTCCACAACTTTGTGACGTAAACCTATATAATCTTAAACAGGCTTTTTTGTACAGATTCATAATTTCATTTTCTTACATGAACTATATTAGTAGCCGAAACCCTTTGTTGGTTTCATACTACAATTGTTTGAGTCAATAATCAACAGACATTTCATAGATGTCTGCAGAATTATTAGTACAAGATCAACGCATTAATGTGTAAGATTTAATCATTATATGTGCTAACAGTCATATTTCATTCAACAACATTTATTTACAGAAGCATATCAAGCATGGAAATTATCAAAATTGATCTCTTACATGAACTGTATTATAATACGTGGATTAGCTGAATGTCGGTTTTTATTCATAATTTCATTTTCTTAGTCAACTTAGAGTACAGATTCATTCTAAACACGTCAGATGAAAATAGAAAATTATAACTAGGAACTAAAAATAAATAAAAAAAAGCTACAATTGTAGTTATTGTGGGAATCAAAATCAAAATTTTGTGTTATCATTTCCTTTTTGTATAAAACACCTCAACAATCAAACAAGAACATTGTTCGACTCATTTAAAAAAATAACAGTTTAACACGTACATAATAATAATTCATCGAAAATAAGCAGCTATAATTCATATTGAATGCGTTTAATAAACTTTCGGGCCTAGCATGACCACCGCCAAAATACACAGTACAATGTCCATCCATTCCAACTGGCATATTATTCTTTATGTTTGCCGTGTGTGGTCCACTGCATTATTGACCAAAAACAATATCAAGTTGTCTCACCAACCTTGAAGTAAGTTGAGCCATATAATAATCTTAACAGGCTTTGCTAGTTCTTTGCTTGAATTTCACAAAGAATTTTCAGTTTTTCAACTTCAAATACTTGATCAAAATTAGTCCTTTTGCCAAGAAGAGGAAATGGCTTTGGTTGGAGAGGCTTTGCTCTCCGGTTCGATCCAGGTGTTGTGCGAAAAGATTGCTGATGGAGAGTTCGTGGACTTCTTCCGGGCAAGAAGACTCAACCATTCGCTCATGGACAAACTGAAGGTGACATTGAATACACTTCAAGCAGTGCTCAACGACGCAGAGGAGAAGCAGATTGTCAACCCTGCAGTCCGGGTGTGGCTTAACGATCTCAAAGATGCTGTGTTCTGTGCGGAGGACCTGGTGGATGAGATCGATACTGAAGCTCAGCGTCACAAGGCGAAAGATCAGGCTAAGAAAACCCAGGTGTTGAACTTCCTCTCTACCTCTCTTAATCCTTTTAATTATAAAGGCATGAATGGCAGGATGGAGGAGTTATTTCAGAGGTTAGAACACCTTGCAGAACAGCGAAATCGCCTTGGTCTTAGAGAAGGTATTGGGCGCAATGTTTCACAAAGAACTCCCACAACTTCTGTAGTTGAGGAAGGATTCTGTCCCTACGGTAGGGATAAGGATAAAGAAAAGTTAAAAACACTACTGCTGCTATCTGACAATGAAAGTAGCAGTAATTTTTCTGTAGTCCCTATAGTCGGAATGGGTGGGGTTGGTAAGACGACCCTTGCTCAACTCCTTTACAATGATGAACAAGTTAAAGAGCATTTTGACGTTCATGCTTGGGTTTGTGTTTCCGAACAGTACGATGCCTTGAGGGTGATAAAGACCCTTATTGAGCAAATCACTGAGAAATCTTGTGGTATCTCAGATATGAAATCCCTTGAAATTCGACCAAGGGAACAAGCAAGGGATATCTCAGATATGAATTCACTTGAAATTCGTCTAAAGGAACCAGTAAGGAGGGAACAAGTGAGGGATATCTCAGATATGAATACCCTTGAAATTCGACTAAGGGAGCAAGTAAGGGGAAATACATTTTTATTTGTTCTGGATGACCTTTGGAATGAGAGCTATGATGACTGGGTTCGTCTGCGAACTCTTTTCACTTATGGGGTGAAGGGAAGCAAGGTCATTGTAACAACAAGGAGTAGACGTGTTGCATCCACCGTGCACAATACTATTCCAATATATGACTTGGAAAATTTGTCGGACGATGATTGCTGGTTGTTAATGGCAAAACATGCATTTAGAAATGAAAACTCTAGTGCACATCCAGACTTGGAAGAAGTTGGTAAGAAAATTGCACGTAAGTGCAACGGTTTGCCTTTAGCTTCAAAAACACTAGGGGGTCTCTTAGGTTGTGACCTAGACTGCAAGGAATGGAATCGCATATTGGATAGCAATCTTTGGGATTTACCACACGATAATAGTGTTCTTCCGTCTCTAAGATTGAGTTACCATTACCTTCCAACTTACTTGAAACGATGCTTTGCTTATTGCTCAATTTTTCCAAAGGGCTATGAATTGGAAAAGGAAAATGTAATTCTACTATGGGTGGCAGAAGGTTTAATTCCACAATCAGAGAGTGGGAATACAATGGAGGAGGTTGGTGAAAGATACTTTGACGAACTGTTATCGCGATCGCTGTTTCAAAGACCAAGATTGGATCAACCAAGATTCACTATGCATGATCTCATCAATGACTTGGCTATGTTTGTGTCTGGAGAGTTTTGTTTTAGGTTGGATCTTGAACATTCACATGAAGCTCGTAAAAGAGTTCGCCACTTCTCGTATGTGAGAGGAAAATTTGATACATCTTCAAAATTTCGGCCATTAGATGGAGTGAAGTATTTGCACACATTTTTTCCAGTGTCTTTAACACCATATGACACAAGGGATGGCAAAGTATATGTAAGCAATAAGGTACAAGATGATTTTCTGCCAACACAAAAATATTTACGGGTAATATCATTGTCAAGATATCGAAATATCACTCACTTACCTGATTCCATTGGTAATCACATACACTTGCGCTACATTGATCTCTCTTATACGGCAATTAAAAGGTTACCCGATACATTGTGTACCCTTTACAATTTACAAACTCTGTTGTTGTTAGGTTGTTATTCTCTTGTTGAATTGCCTGCAGACATGAGGAAATTGATTCATTTGCGTCATCTTGATGTTAGTGGAACTAGCATAAAAAAGATGCCTGTGCATATGGGTAGATTAAAAAGTTTGAGAACACTGACAGCTTTTGTGTTGGGGAAATCTACTGGGTCAAGCATTGCAGAACTGAGGGATTTGTCGCACCTTGGAGGAAAAATTTCTATCTTGAATCTGCAAAATGTAGTCGTTGCTATTGATGCCTTGCTGAATGAAAAGAAAGATCTCAATGAGGTAAAGTTGGTATGGGGTCTCAATGAGGCAGGGTTGGTATGGGGTCCCAATGGGGTTTTCCATGATTCTGTAAAAGAGAGACATGTACTTGAAAGACTACAACCTTCGATAAATTTGGTGAAACTAACCATCACGTGTTATGGTGGATCCAGTTTCGCGAATTGGGTGGGAGACTCGTCCTTCTCCAACTTACAAGTGATGCGTCTCATTGATTGTGGTAATTGCAGTTCATTGCCTCCAGTTGGTCAGCTACCATCTCTAAAAGAGCTCTACATAAAAGGGATGAAATCAGTTGTGAGTGTTGGTGTTGAGTTGTACGGGGGAAATCAACCATTTCAATCTTTAGAGAAGCTAGAGTTTGAGAATATGCCAGAGTGGGAGGAATGGCAGCCAAGTCCAAGTGGAGGTGAAAGTCCAGACTTTCCTCGTCTGAAGGAGCTGAGGTTATACAAATGTCAGAAGCTGAGAGGAAACTTGCCCACTCATCTTCCTTCCTTGAAAACACTTTATGTCTGCTGGTGTGAGGTTCTACATGAAAACAGGGCCAGTAATACCCTGAACACGGAATCCTTACGAGGATCTCTTGAAAAACTGACAACAAGAAGATGCCCGGGTCTCTCATTGTTACTAGAGTCGACGGAGACGCTGCCGTCACTTCAGAGTCTTGATATTTACTACGATGGTGGGAGACAGTGGTTGGTGGCCCAAATGGTGCACAAATGCAATTGTCTACAAAGTTTGACTTTATGGAGATGTTCGTCGCTCTTGTCGTTCCCTACAAATGGTCTGCCAACCACGCTGACGTCACTCCGTATTGCTTACTGCCAGAAATTAGAATTCTTATCACGTGAGATGATGGCCAAATTGACTTCCCTTCAGTCTTTGTGTCTATCCAACAGCTGTGATTCTCTGAGGTCGTTCCCTTTGGGCATTTTCCCCAACCTTTCATCTCTTGAAATAAGTAATTGTGAGAATCTGGAATCCCTATCTGTATCTGTTGAAGGAGGAGCAGATGAAAATCTCAGCCATCTCAACTCCCTGTCTATTTGGCATTGTCGAAATCTTGTCTCTTTTCCAGACGGGGGATTGCCCACTCCCAACCTCACTTCCTTTACATTATGGGGATGCGATAATTTGAAGTTGTTGCCGGACCGCATGCACACCCTCACCGCCCTTCAACGTCTGGAGATGGCATTTCTTCCAAATGTGGTGTCATTTGCACAAGGGGGTTTGCCTCCCAACCTACAATCATTTTGGATCCAAGATTGTGAGAGACTGAGGCCTTCAGTGGAGTGGAGATTGCAAGGACTTGCCTCTCTTCAACAATTTCGGATCACCATAGGCAGCAAGGATCTGGTGGAGACGTTGCTCAAGGAACAGCTGCTCCCTGCCACTCTTCACACTCTCCAAATCTCTTATGTATCGAATCTGAAATCTTTGGACGGAAGGGGACTTGAGCACCTCACTTCTCTTCAACACCTACAAATTGAAAGCTGCGACAGTCTCAAATTCCTGCCAAAAGAGGGTTGTCCTTATCTGAAGAAGAGGTCTCTGAAGAAGAGGTGTGAGAACGTAGCTCGCATTCCTTGCATAGAGATAGACGGAGAAGTCAACATGTTGTGAGCTTTCATTTCACTCTCTCCAACTCTCAACTTTCAACTCTCAAGACAAAAGCCAGGTACTTATTTATTTATTATTAAATTGATTGTCCTCAGCAATATTCCTACTTAAAGGTAGGTGTGATGGGACTGACACATGTATCGGTTTCACTGATTCAGTTGAAGAGTGCCTCATGGCTGTGCTTGCTTGAATGCCAGTATGCAGCCAAATGCACACTTTGTTGCTGCCTGTGCCACTCTTCACACTCTCCAAATCTCTCATGTATGGAATCTGAAATCTTTGGACGGTAAGGGACTTGCGCACCTCACTTCTCTTCAAAAGCTACAAATTTCAAAGTGCGAAAGTCACAAATTCCTGCCAAAAGAGGGTTTTCCGGCATCTCTTTCTTATCTGAACGTCTGGGGTTGTCCTTCTCTGAAGAAAGAGGTATCTGAAGAAGAGGTATGAGAACATAGCTCGCATTCCTTGCATAGAGATAGATGGAGAAGTCAACATCTTGTGAGCTTTCATTTCACTCTCTCCAACTCTCAACTTTCAAGACAAAAGCCAGGTACTTTATTTATTTATTATTAAATTGATTGTCCTCAGCAATATTCCAGCTTAAATTAAAGTTTCAGAGTCTAATTGCGATGAAATTACAGGAGAGTGCGAGGGGAGTGAATTATTTGTAGTCTGATGCTGTGGAACCACTTGGGGGTGGATATTATATGATTCTCCTGCATGAGAAGAGGTAAAACCCTGGATGATGGTTTTCTCATACTTCTATCGTTTGCGACATAACTCTAATCTTGTGGTAGGTGTGATGGGACTAACAGATATATCGGTTTCACTGATGCAGTGAGCAAGCAAACCCATAAAGATAGGATTATCAAATGGTGCTCTGGTTTTCTGGACTGTCAAGGTTGACATCTTTTGGACGGAAATGGACTTACAACACCTCCCACTCGCAATTCCTGCCAGGACTCGGACCTCTAGACCTCAGCTTTCTTCCACAGCTTTACTGCTGTGGTTTCCATATGGCGGAATGCTTACTCATCTTTCAATGCCTCTGTCATCTTGTGGTAGGTGCATATACATATGTTTCTCTGCAAACACAATGGTTGAAGTCTTGAAGAGAGCATGGCTTATTGGAACCGCTTGCTAGAATGCTATTGTTGCTAGACTAGGTGGCTGGCTACTTAGCCTACAGATTTCAGTGTAAGTAATTGAACACTTAGTGTAATTTGCTCTTCTTTTCGGTAACAAGGTAATTCAACCATGCAATCAGTCAGGACAACACTATGGGACTAACGTATTTGTCGGCTTTATTGATGCAGATGGCAACTCTGGAAATGTAAAGATAAGATGATCTACAGCCAACAATTTAACATGCATCAATTAGTTGTCCTTGTGTGGTGCTAGCTCCAGCTATCTGGCATGAATATAATTTTCCTTTAATCGGAGAGGTAACCCCTGGAGTGATGTTTTTTCTAATGCTGTTGTAGTATGAATATGAGAGGCATGCCTTTTCGTCTTCTCTTCATGTCACTCTCATCTACGAATGGGCGCAATTATGCTTTTGTACAGAAGGCGCACTTGATCCTTGCCTAGAGATAGATGGAGAAGTCAACATCTTGTGAGCTTTCATTTCACTCGCTCCAACTCCCAACTGACAAGCCAAAAGCCAGGTACTTTTTTATTTATTATTAAATTGATTGTCCTCTGCAATATTCCTACTTAAATTCAAGTTTCAGAGTCTAATTCCGATGAAATTACAGGAGAATGCCGAGGGGAGTGACTTCTTTGAAGTCTGATACTGTGGAACTACTTGGGGTGGATGTATATGATTCTGCTGCATGAGAAGAGGTAAGCCCTGGATGAAGGCTTTCTCATACTTGTCTCATTTGCGGCATAACTTTCTCATCTTTCAGTGTAACTGTATTCTTCAGGTATGTGTGATGGGACTAACAGACATATCGGTTTCATTGGTGCGGCGAGCAAGCAGTGTAAACCTGTAAAGATAGGATTATCAAATGGTGCTCTGGTTTTCTGGACTGTCAAGTTTGAAATCTTTGGACAGAAATGGACTTTCAATACCTCCCACTCTCGCAATTCTTGCCCGGACAGGGACCTGCAGACCTCAGCTCTCGTGAACAGCTATACAAATATTGAATGTATGTGGGATTTCATCGGCCCAGAGAGAAAACTATTGAACCATAAAGATAGGATTGTCAGAGGGCAAACGATGTTAGCTTACATCGACTATGCTACCCTTTATTTTTTCTCGTAAATTTCAGGACAGTATCGTCAAATATAATAGGAACCGGTTTTCAACACCTCCCATTCTTTCTCAAATCCTGCCGGGACAGGGACCTCAGCTATATAAAGATTGAATGTATGTGGGACTTCATCGGTCCAGAGAGAAAACTATTGAACTGTAAAGATAGGATTATCAGAGGGAGAATGATGTTAGCTTATATCAACTACTCAGGTACTTGTGTGTGTGTACACTACTGTGGTTTCCATATGGCGGAATGCTTACTCATCTTTCAATGCCTCTGTCATCTTGTGGTAGCTGCGTATACATATGTTTCTCTACAAACACAGTTGTTGAAGAGAGCATGGCTTATTGGCACCGCTTGTCAGAATGCCAGTGTTACTAGACTTGGTGGCTGGCTGCTGCACCTACTGATGTCAGTGTATGTAGTTGAACACTTGCGTGTAATCTGTTCTTCCTTTATGTATCAATGTAATTCATCTATGCAATCAATCAGGACAACACGATGGGACTCACGTATTTGTCGGCTTTATTGATGCAGATGGCGACTCTGGAATTGTAAAGATAGGATTATCTACAGCCAACGATTTGAACATGCATCAATTAGTTGTCCTTGAATGATGCTAGCTCCAGCTATTTGGCATGCATATAATTCTCCTTTAATCGGAGAGGTTACCCCTGGAGTGATGTTTTTCCTAATGCTTTTATAGTTTTCATATGAGAGGCATGGCTTTTCATCTTCTCTTGATGTCACTCTCATCTTCGAATGGGTGCCGATATGATTTTGTACAGAGAAAGTGATTGAACGGCGCTCTTGATCATTGTAGCACCGTCTTCATGCTTGCGTTTGTTGGTATTCCAGTAAATGATATTACTAGAATAAGTGGTAGGCTGGTGTGCTGCGGAATGGTGACTCATTATTTCGATTTGCTTGTTTTCTAAGATAAATGTATCAATAATAATTTCTTCATCTGTTGAATTTAGGAGTATCTTGTTAAGCCGAGGTATGAAAAAGGAAAGCAGTTGAGTTGCATCCTATTGAAATGGATTTGAGAGAAAACATGCTTTTCACAGTTCGATTTAGAATGAAACGGTAGAAGCGTGTGAAGGTAAAGCTCTGCATTCTTTTCCTACATTTTCATCAAACTCTGCATCCACACTCTCCAATTGTGCCTATTGGTGCTGCATATAAACAGCTTTTCTCCCGGAAGTGATCCAAAGGAACTGAGAGGTTATAGCATTCTTCTCACCATTGTGGATTTCATGAGCAATCAAGAGAATATTCAAAGTTGCATCTGGACTCAAGAGGTTTGTTTTCTATATATTAGCGTGTGTGATGTCTTGTGATGTCATGTGACTCGCATAGCAAGTTAACAACCGAAGGAAAAAATTATTTGAACATTGCAGATTTGCTCACTATATATGTAGGCGATCATTTGATTCGTCAACCAATCTAGAGGAAGTCTGGAAGATGCCGTGGAGAAATAGTCGGTGATACGCCTTAACTCAAGTTTGATGGGGAAAGTTGGAGCAGCGGGCTCTCAATTTTAGAAACCTTCTTGGTAAGTAGCAACTCAACCCTGGTACCGCTTCGTGTACATTATCGCACATAGCAGGAAATTTCCCAATCTCTAAGGTGTCCATTCATTGTTTCCCCTAATAGTATTTGCTTTTCTGACTCGTATGCAGCCAAATGCACACTTTGTTGCTGCCTGTGCAGCCACGTTCACGCGTGGGAGTTCATTTTCCTCTACCATGTACATTGAGGCCAGAGCACTACGTCGTTGGCTGCCCATGGTGGCTGATTTGGAAGCTGCTGCTGTGGAAGTGGAGAGTAATTCCACTGTGTCTATGGCAGGGTAGTAGCAGAAGGAGGAGGATTATTCTGCGTTTTGCCGTTTGGTACAATATTATGCGAGACGAGAGGCCAAAAAGGTTGCAGACTTCCACGATTTGGAAAGTTGCTATATTTAGAAGGCTCCCCCGGAAATTATTTTGGATGTTTTAATTAACAGAAGCTGGATAGTTATGACCTGTAATTTGTTGGTGCCTTTTTTCCTTCAACTGGGATGAAATTCTCGATAAAAGTTTGATGAGGTTGTGATATTCTTTGACCCAATAGGATCCTCTCCGGATCCTTTTGGTGAGGATCCTGAAAATTCGTGAATCTTGTCCGTTTATTGTACATTGTGTGGTTATTTATACAAGATCAACGCATCAACGTGTAAGATTTAATCATTATATGTGCTGACAGTTATATTTCATTCAACAAAATTTATTTACAAAAGCATATCAAGTGATAGAAATTATCAAAATTGATCTTTTTATATGTTTAATATTATAATACGTAGATTAGCTCAATAACGTGTTTGATCATAGTTTTGTTCTCTTGGCCAACTTAGGGTTTAGATTCATTCCAAACATGTTGAAAATACAAAATTGTCACTAGGAAGTAAAAATAAAACAAGACTAGCTACAACTGTAGTTATTGTGGGGATCAAAATCAAAATTTTGTGTTTATCAGTTTCTTTTTGTATAAAAAAAAACCTCAGCAATCAAAAAAGGACATTGTTCGACTCATTTGAACAAATAACACTTTTAACATGTACACAATAATTCATTGAAAATAAGCGGGTATAATTCATACTGGACGAGTTTGATAAACTTTAACCACCACCAAAATACACAGTAAAATGTCATCAAAATCCAACTGATATACTTTACTGAAATTTCATCAAAGCACCTCCACCAAATACCACTTTTATGTTTTCCGCGTGAGTTCCACTGCATTATTGACAAAAAAATATGAAGTCGTCTCACTAATCTTGATGTAAGTACCAGTTTGATACTGCTTAAATTAAAAAAAAAAAGGTATAAAAAAAGAAAAACTAAAGAAAAGTTTTTAAAAGATTTTAGTTTTACTGAAAAAAAAGACAAATAAAGATGTAGTGAATAATACCAGAAAAAGGTAAAAATATGATTTTTCATTAAAAATGAACAGTACCGAGAGTGTTTCGTCAAAACTCTCTTAAAAAAAAAAACTCTCTTCTTTTTTCTGTTTGGAAAACGCCCAAAAGCAGTTTGCACCGCCAACATGTCCTATTTTGTACATTCGATTTTGCCCCCAAATTTGAAGCTTCGGCCATCTGGATCCTCAGAAAATGCTCTTCTTCTTCGTACTTATGCAAATTAGGAGAGCCGAAGTGACTAATCTGATCCTTGTCTTCTTATTCTTGCAGAACTAGTCTTCCAGATTCCCAACCCTTCAAATTGTAGGTTCACTCATTTCTCTCTCCCTCTCCTTGAAAAACACTTCAAAACCCAATGAGAAAGATGAGAGTTTAGACGTAGAAAACGAGAGGAAAATCTAGTGAGGAAGAGGAGAGTTTAGACGGAAAAAACGAGGGGGAGATGTGTTAAGGAAGAAGACTTTAATCAATGACGCTAGAAATTCTACAAAGAGGAGAGGTTAGATGGAGAAAACAAGTGGAAGATGTGTTAAGACGGACAAAACGAGGGGGGCGAAAATTAAGGAAAAAGAGTCTGATCAATGACACTAGAAATTCTAGGATGAAAGGTTAGACGGAGAAAATGAGGGGTAGATGTGTTAAGACGGAGAAAACAAGGGGGAGAAAATTTAAGAGAGTCTGATCAATAACTCTAGAAATTCTAGAAGGAGAAAATGTTAGATAGAGAAAACGAGGGGGAAGATGTGTTAAGACGGAGAAAACGAGAGAGACGAAAATTAAGGAAGGAGAGTCTGATCAATGACTCAAGAAATTCTAGAAGGAGGAAAGGTTAGACGGAGAAAATGAGGGGGAAGATGTGTTAAGACAGACAAAACGATGGGGATGAAATTTAAGGAAGGAGAGTCTGATCAATGACTTTAGAAATACTAGAAGGAGGAAAGGTTAGACAGAGAAAACGAGGGGGACAAAAATTAAGGAAGGAGAGTCTGATCAACGACTCTAGAAATTCTAGAAGGAGGAAAGGTTAGACGGAGAAAACGAGGAGGAAGATGTGTTAAGACAAAGAAAACGAGGGGGACAAAAATTAAGGGAGGAGAGTTTGATCAACGACTCTAGAAAATACTAGAAGGAGGAGAGGTTAGATGGAGAAACGAGGGGGAAGATGTGTTAAGACAAAGAAAAAGAGGGGGACGAAAATTAAGCAAGGAGAGTCTGATCAACGACTCTAGAAATTCTAGAAGGATGAGAGGTTAGACGAAGAAACGAGTGGGAAGATGTGTTAAGACAGAGAAAACTAGGGAGACAAAAATTAAGGAAGGAGAGTTTGATTAACGACTCTAGAAATTCTAGAAGGAGGAGAGGTTAGACGGAGAAAATGAGGGGGAAGATGTGTTGAAGGAGAAAATGAGGTGGACGAAAATTAAGGAAGGAGAGTCTAATTGATGACTCTATAAATTCTAGAATAAGGAGAGGTTCGACAAAGAAAATGAGGGGGAAGATGTGTTAAGAAGGAGAAAATTAGGGGGATGAAAATTAAGGAAGGAGAGTCTGATCAATGACTCTAGAAATTCTAGAAGGTTGAGAGGTTAGACGAAGAAAACGAGGGGGACAAAAATTAACAAATGACAGACTAGACAGTTTGATTAATGACTCCAGAGATTTGAGAAGGATCATAAATAAAAGTTACAAAAAAAAAGGTGACAAATAAAATATTGTATTAGGTAAAATATCATACTTATTTTAGTCATTTAACATAATTATAACAGTTTTATATAAAAGTTTATTAAACATTCGAATACTGCTTTTCTTTGTTCAAAGTACTTTTACAAAAATATTTACCAAACACTTAACTATATTTTTTTATCGCCATTTATTCTTACAGCATGCATAAGTTTTTTTTTTTTTTTTTTTTTTTTTAAATCACAAGAATACCAAACTAGCCAGAATTGAGCCATATAATAATCTGAACAGGCTTTGCTAGTTCTGTACTTGAATTTCAGAGAGTTTCGTCACCCACGCCGCCCAAGTATATGAACTTTCCACACAATCAAACAAAACAAACAAAAACGCATAACTGCATTGTTGATTAAAACAAGATCAAGCCGATTCTTTCACACAAATGAAATTGAGCTTATAGATGATCGTAATAGGCTCTGAAAAAGTTCCTCACCTGAATTCCATCTGAGTTGATTTATTTACTCACTAGAATTTCAAAGGCATTTTCAGTTTTTCAACTTCAAATACTTGTTCAAAATTAGACCTTTCGCCAAGAAGAGAAAATGGCTTTGGTTGGAGAGGCTTTGCTCTCCGGTTCGATCAAGGTGCTGTGCGACAAGATTGCCTCCGGAAAGTTCATGGACTTCTTCCGGGCAAGAAGGCTCAACCATTCGCTCATGGACAAACTGAAGGTGACATTGATGACACTTCATGCAGTACTCGACGACGCAGAGGAGAATCAGATTGTCAACCCTGCTGTGGGGATGTGGCTTGACGAACTCAAAGATGCTGTGTTCGACGCGCAGGACCTGGTGGATGAGATGGATACTGAAGCTTCGGGTCGCAAGGTGAAATATCAGACTAAGCAAACCAAGGTGTGGAACTTCCTCTCTACCTCTCTTAGTCCTTTTAATTATAAAGGCATGAATGGTAGGATAGAGGATTTATTTCAGAGGTTAGAACACCTTGCAGAACAGCGAAATCGCCTTGGTCTTAGAGAAGGTGTTGGGCGCAAGGTTTCACAAAGAACACCCACAACTTCTGTAGTTGAGAAAGGATTCTGTCCCTATGGTAGGGATAAGGATAAAGAAAAGTTAAAAACACTACTGCTGCCATCTGACAATGAAAGTAGCAGTGATTTTTCTGTAGTCCCTATAGTCGGAATGGGCGGGGTTGGTAAGACAACCCTTGCTCAACTCCTTTACAATGATGAACAGGTTAAAGAGCATTTTGACATTCATGCTTGTGTTTGTGTTTCCGAACAGTATGATTCTTTGAGGATGATTAAGACCCTTATTGAGCAAATCACTGAGAAATCTTGTGATATCTCAGGTATGAATTCCCTTGAACTAAGGGAACAAGTAAGGGATACCTCGGATATGAATTCCCTTGAAATTAAACTAAGGGAGCAAGTAAGGGGAAAGACATTTTTATTTGTCCTGGATGACCTTTGGAATGAGAGCTATGATGAGTGGTATCGTCTGCGAACTCTTTTCAGTTATGGGGCAAAGGGAAGCAAGGTCATTGTAACAACAAGGAGTAGACGTGTTGCATCCACCGTGAAAAATACTATTCCAATTCATGACTTAGAAAAATTGTCGGACTATGATTGCTGGTTGTTACTGACAAAATATGCATTTAGAAATGAAAATTCCAATGCACATCCAGACTTGGAAGAAGTTGGTAAGAAAATTGCACGCAAGTGCAACGGTTTGCCTTTAGCTTCAAAAACACTAGGGAGTCTCTTAGGTTGCAACCTAGACAACAAGGAATGGAATCACATATTGGATAGCAATCTTTGGGATCTACCATACGCTAATAGTGTTCTTCCTTCTCTAAGATTGAGTTATCATTACCTTCCAACTTACTTAAAACGATGCTTTGCTTATTGCTCAATTTTTCCAAAGGGATATGAATTGGAAAAGGAAAATGTTATTCTATTATGGGTGGCAAAAGGTTTAATTCTACAATCAGAGAGTGAGAAAGCAGTGAAGGAGGTTGGTGAAAGATACCTTGATGAATTGTTATCGCGATCACTATTTCAAAAACCAAGATTAGATCAACCAAGTTTCACTATGCATGATCTAATCAATGACTTGGCTATGTTTGTGTCTGGAGAGTTTTGTTTTAGATTGGATCAAAAACATTCGCATGAAGTTCCTAAAAGAGTTCGCCACTTCTCGTATATGAGAGGAAATATTGATACATCTTCAAAATTTCAGCCGTTAGGTGGAGTGAAGTGTTTGCACACATTCTTTCCAATGTCTTTAACACCATATGATGACACAAGGGATGATGAACTATATGTAAGCAATAAGGTTCTAGATGATTTACTCCCAACACAAAAATGTTTACGGGCATTTTCATTGTCAAGATATAAAAATGTCAATCACTTACCAAATTCCATTGGTAACCATATACACTTGCGCTACATTAATCTCTCTTATACGGCAATTAAAAAGCTACCAGATACAGTGTGTACCCTCTACAATTTACAAACTCTGCTATTGTTAGGTTGTTCTTCTCTTGTTAAATTGCCTGCAAACATGAGGAAATTGATTCATTTGCGTCATCTTGATATTCGTGGAACTGACATAAAAGAGATGCCTTTGCATATGGGTAGATTAAAAAGTTTGAGAACGCTTACAACTTTTGTATTGGGGAAATCTACTGGGTCAAACATTGGAGAATTGAGGGAGTTGTCGCACCTACGAGGAAAAATTTCTATCTTGAATCTGCAAAATGTAGTCGGTGCTATTGATACCTTGCTAAAAGATAAGAAAGATCTCAATGAGGTAGAGTTGGCATGGGGTTATGAAGTTTCCAGTGATTTTGTGAAAAAGAAACATGTACTTGAAAGACTACAACCTCCGGTTAATTTGGTGAAACTAACCATCAAGTGGTATGGTGGAACCAATTTCCCGAATTGGGTGGGAGACTCGTCCTTCTCCAACTTACAAGTGATGCGTCTCAACGGCTGTAGTGATTGCAGCTCACTGCCACCAGTTGGTCGGCTACCTGCTCTCAAAGAGCTTTTCGTAGAAGGGATGACGTCAATCTGAAATCTCTTCTGTATGGAATCTGAAATCTTTGGACGGAATCTCTTCTGTATGGAATCTGAAATCTTTGGACGGAAAGGGACTTGAGCACCTCACATCTCTTCAACACCTACAAATTGAATGGTGCAGGAGTCTCAAATTCCTGCCTAAAGAGGGTTTTCCGGCATCTCTTTCTTATCTGAACATCAAGTGGTGCCCTTCTTTAAAGAAGAGGTATGAGAACTGTTGGTATTGGAAAGTTTACTAACTCAATACCAAAATATGTGGGTGATAAGTTTACAAACTCTATCACACCTCTCACTTTCACTCTCAATAAAATTGGACAAAGAAATAGAGAAAGAAAGGAAGCAACAAGCTTCGGAAAACAACACTTGCACTTTGATATATGAAAAAAGGAGTTTTCAAACTTAATAGCTTACAAGCTAATGAATGGAAATGGGAAATGGGATTTTGATGGGATGATATACAAGGCTTGAGGACTAGGGTATTTATAGCAAACCAAATGAAATCTATACCACACATTTATTCAAACCTTGCCTAACTTGTACAAGAAATTTGACTAGCCTACCATTGTTTACCAACATGTTTATTTCATGCATAGCCCACCATTGTTAACTTGCCTAACTTGTAATTGTAAGCAATTACATCATCAAACTAGATATGAATTTGGACAAATTTGACTTACCATTTGTTTTTATTTGAATTCACAACACACCTCCTCAAATCAAAACGCCTTCATTCCAAGCATTTCACGTAGCAACTTGAATGGCTCAACTGGCAATGGCTTTGTGAATATGTCAGCCACTTGTTCCTTTGTGTGACAGTAGACAAGTTCGATTGTCTTTTGCTTTACATGATCCCTTAGAAAATGGAATCTAGTATCAATGTGCTTGCTCCTTCCATGTTGAACTGAATTCTTTGCAAGTTTGATTGCAGATATATTGTCCACATGAATCAAGGTTGATTCTTCTTGTGGATGACACACTGATTTCAACAGATTCCTTAGCCAAATTGCCTCACACACGGTTGAGGCTACAGCTACATACTCGGCTTCACATGATGACAAGGCAACGATTGACTGCTTCTTTGAAGTCCATGAGAAAGCTGTTGAACCTAGAAAAAACACATAGCCAGTTGTGCTTTTCCTTTCATCTTGATCACCTCCCCAATCACTATCCGAATAGCCATATAATTTTGCATCTTCACCAAAATTATAAAATAGACCAAAGTTTAGAGTACCTCTTATGTATCTCAGAATTCTCTTGACAGCAAGCCAATGAGACTCCCTTGGTGTTTCCATGTATCTACTTACAAGTCCAACACCATACACTATATCTGGTCTTGTGATTGTGAGGTACCTTAGGCTTCCAACAAGGCTTTTGTACACGGTTGAGTTTACAAACTCACCCTCTCCTCCTTTGGACAACTTCAATCCAGTTGCGACTGGAGTATTGACAGTGTTGCACTTGTCCATATTGAACTTCTTCAATATGTCTCTCATGTACCTTTGCTGTGAGATGTAGATGCCATCACTTTCTTGCTTCACTTCTATGCCAAGAAAGTATGACATTAATCCATTGTCAGTCATCTCGAACTCACTGAACATGGATTGCTTGAACTCATGGAACATTGCCTCATTGTTTCCTGTAAACAATAAATCATCTACATAGAGACATATGATTAAGAACTCCTCTTTCTCACCATTCTTCATATAAACTGAATGCTCGTATGGACATTTCTGAAATCCATTTTGGTGAAGGTAGTTGTCGATCCTTGAGTTCCAAGCTCGTGGTGCTTGCTTAAGGCCATACAAGGCTTTTTTCAAGTGATACACCTTATCTTCTTCCCCTTGTATTTGAAAACCTTCCGGTTGTTCTACATATACTTCTTCCTCAAGAAGTCCATTAAGAAAGGCTGACTTGACATCTAATTGATAAATCTTCCATTTATGATGAGCGGCAAGAGAAATTAGTAATCTTACCGTGTCAAGTCTTGCAACTGGAGCATAGACTTCATCATAGTCCACTCCATACTTCTGTTTGTAGCCCTTCGCTACAAGTCTTGATTTGTACCGATCCACACTTCCATCTGCAGTGCGTTTGATCTTGTACACCCATTTGACACCTATAGCCTTCTGATTTGGTGGAAGTTTTGTCAACTTCCAGGTGTCATTCTTCTCGATGGCATGGATTTCTTCCTCCATGGCTTTCTTCCAATGAACCTCCTCCACAGCTTCATTGAATGATAGAGGTTCATGATCTGCATATAGACAGAATAGATTTGTTTCTTCTCCATCTTCTTGTCCATAAATTTCTGTGAGACTTCTTAGCCTCACTGGAGTTGATGAGCTACTTTCTTCACTGGATGTAGGGCCACTCCTTGCATTTCTGTGCACTGGAGTTGTTGTGCTTAATTGAGTAGGTTGTTGCTCGACTAGTGGTACAACTTCTTGTTCTTCAAAGTTGGTGGAAACAACTCTCTCCTCACTGACTTCTTTGTTGTTCCACTTCCATGTCTCTTCTTCATTGAAGATGACATCTCTACTAACCACTAGTTTGCTAGTTAGTGGATTGTAGAGTTTGTATGCTTTGGACTCTTCACTATAGCCCACAAACACACACTTCTCACCTCGATCATCAAGCTTCCTCCTCTTGGCTTCTGGTACCTGAGCATATGCAACACAACCAAAAATTTTTAGGTGTGCTACATTCGGCTTGTATCCACTCCAAGCCTCTTGTGGTGTCATCCTCTTGACACTCTTTGTTGGACATCGGTTCAACAAGTAAATCGAACAAGCCACAGCTTCTGCCCACAGTTCTTTTGGCAGATTCTTCTCTTTAAGCATGGACCTTGTCATGTCAAGGATGGTTCGATTCTTCCTTTCAGTTATCCCATTTTGCTGTGGTGTATAGGCAGCAGTCATTTGATGCCTAATTCCTTGCTCCTTGCAGTATGCTTGGAAAGCATTGGAGGTGTACTCTCCACCTCTATCTGATCTCATGGCCACAAGTTTGTGGTTGCTCTCAGCCTCTGTGAGTGCCTTGAATTCCTTGAAGACTCTAAGGGCAGCTGACTTCTCCTTGAGAAAATAAACCCAAGTCTTCCTGCTGAAATCATCAATGAAAGTAATAAAATATCTATTACCTCCATAGGACATGGGATCCAATGGACCACATATATCTGTGTGCACCAACTGCAGTGGTGCCTTTGCTCTCCATGCATTGCCAACAGGAAATGGCAACCGTGCTTGCTTGCCAAGTATGCAGCCTTCACATACTTGGTGTTTGGTTTCAATCTGAGGTAGACCACGCACCATTCCTCCACTTGACAGCAATCTTAGACCATTGAAATGAAGATGGCCAAAACGAAGGTGCCATCTCCATGACTCATTTTCAATCTCACCGATGTTGCAACTCCCAATCTTTGTGTTCAACTTCAGTGGGAACATACGATTCTTTGACATTTGAACACGAGCAATAAGTTTTCTCCTTGCATTCCTGAGAGTGAGATACATATTCTCCATATGTATAATGTACCCTTTCTGGAGCAGTTGACCAATGCTCAGAATGTTGCTCTTCATACCTGGTATGTAGTAGGTATCGGATATGTATTCTTCTCTACCATTCTTCTGGATGATCTTGATCTTCCCTTTGCCTTCAACTGGTAGCCTTGAGGAGTCACCAAGACTTACAGATCCATAGGCCTCAATCTTGAGTTCGGCAAAAAACTCTTTCTTTCCACACATGTGGTTGCTTGCACCAGAATCCAAATACCAAACATCTTGTTGGCTGCTGGAATCATGGTGTGCTAGTAAGACTGTGAATTCCTCACCATCATTTCCACTTGATTCTGCCATGTTGACATGTTCACCGTTTTTATGTGAACATTCATTTGCATAATGTCCATATTGCTTGCAACTATGACACTGGATATGTGCCTTTCCTCGAGCAGATCTCCACTCTTGAGATTGTCCTCGATTTTGTGCATAGCCACGACCTCTTCCTCGAGCTCGTCCTCGGCTACGATTGGATGAGCTTCCACGATGTGAGTTCCACGTCCCACGACCTCCACTTGGCTTGTTGATACTGAGCTTTGTCTCCAAAGCTTGCTCCAGCGTCGTGGGGCTTGCATTCTTCTGAATGCGTTGTTCATGAACTAGGAGGGATCCTAGTAGCTCCTCTGCGCTCATTGTCTCCAAATCTTTGGATTCTTCAATGGCAGTCACCACATGCTCGAACTTGGATGTGAGTGACCGGAGTATCTTCTCCACAACTCGTACTTCATCGAGTCTCTCTCCATTTCTCCTCATCTGGTTCACTATCACAATGAGCCTTGTGTGATAGTCGGAGATGCTCTCTCTTTCATTCATGTGAGCAGTTTCAAAATCTGCTCGAAGTGATTGTAACCTCACTTTCTTGACTCGATCTACTCTTTTGTAGATTGTACTGAGCATGTCCCATACTTGCTTGCTTGTTGTTGCTTCTGCAACCTTTTCGAACGTTGAATCTTCTAATCCTTGATATAGAAGATACAACGCCTTTTGATCCTTCTTTCGTAAGTCCCTGAGAGTGTTGCGTTGATTTGCAGTATATGTAGCTTCTTGCTCGGCAGTGGGTACAACATACCCACTACTGACAACTTCCCATAGCTCCTGTGATCCAAACAATGCTTTGAATTGGATACACCATCTTTCGTAATTTTCTTTCTTCAATGTGGGAACTTGGAGTTGTACTAGATTTGATGCCATAGCCGCTGCACTTGCCAGAAAGGTATTCTGGCTCTGATACCAATTGTTGGTATTGGAAAGTTTACTAACTCAATACCAAAATATGTGGGTGATAAGTTTACAAACTCTATCACACCTCTCACTTTCACTCTCAATAAAATTGGACAAAGAAATAGAGAAAGAAAGGAAGCAACAAGCTTCGGAAAACAACACTTGCACTTTGATATATGAAAAAAGGAGTTTTCAAACTTAATAGCTTACAAGCTAATGAATGGAAATGGGAAATGGGATTTTGATGGGATGATATACAAGGCTTGAGGACTAGGGTATTTATAGCAAACCAAATGAAATCTAT
The DNA here is from genome assembly GCA_963580275.1 of Crataegus laevigata. Classification (NCBI taxonomy): domain Eukaryota; kingdom Viridiplantae; phylum Streptophyta; class Magnoliopsida; order Rosales; family Rosaceae; genus Crataegus; species Crataegus laevigata. The sequence continues at coordinate 37,368,059 of OY756946.1, read as the reverse complement.
ACCACACATTTATTCAAACCTTGCCTAACTTGTACAAGAAATTTGACTAGCCTACCATTGTTTACCAACATGTTTATTTCATGCACAGCCCACCATTGTTAACTTGCCTAACTTGTAATTGTAAGCAATTACATCATCAAACTAGATATGAATTTGGACAAATTTGACTTACCATTTGCCTTATACGGCAATTAAAAAGCTACCAGATACAGTGTGTACTCTCTACAATTTACAAACTCTGCTATTGTTGGGTTGTCCTTCTCTTGTTAAATTGCCTGCAAACATGAGGAAATTGATTCATTTGCGTCATCTTGATATTCGTGGAACTGACATAAAAGAGATGCCTTTGCATATGGGTAGATTAAAAAGTTTGAGAACGCTTACAACTTTTGTATTGGGGAAATCTACTGGGTCAAACATTGGAGAATTGAGGGAGTTGTCGCACCTATGAGGAAAAATTTCTATCTTGAATCTGCAAAATGTAGTCGGTGCTATTGATACCTTGCTAAAAGATAAGAAAGATCTCAATGAGGTAGAGTTGGCATGGGGTTATGAAGTTTCCAGTGATTTTGTGAAAAAGAAACATGTACTTGAAAGACTACAACCTCCGGTTAATTTGGTGAAACTAACCATCAAGTGGTATGGTGGAACCAGTTTCCCGAATTGGGTGGGAGACTCGTCCTTCTCCAACTTACAAGTGATGCGTCTCAGCGGCTGTAGTGATTGCAGTTCACTGCCACCAGTTGGTCGGCTACCTGCTCTCAAAGAGCTTTTCGTAGAAGGGATGACGTCAATTACCAGTGTTGGTGTTGAGTTCTATGGGGGAAATCAACCATTTCAATATTTAGAGAAGTTAGAGTTTGTGTATATGCCAAAGTGGGAGGAATGGCTGCCTATTCCAAGTGGAGGTGAAAGTCCAGACTTTCCTCGTCTTAAGGAGCTGATTTTAGACCAATGTCCGAAACTGAGAGGAAACTTGCCCACTCATCTTCCTTCCTTGGTGAACCTTGGGGTCTATCGATGTAATTTACTACATTGGTCGATGGAGACGCTGCCGTCGCTTCAGAAGCTTGAAATTAACATTGTTGGTCGGAATGAGTGGCTGCCGCAAATGGTGCGCAACAGCAATTGTCTTCAAAGCTTGAATCTTTCTTTCTGTTCCTCACTCTTGTCGTTCCCTACAAATGGTCTGCCCACCACGCTGACCTCACTCCGTATATCATATTGCAAGAAATTAGAATTCCTACGCGAGATGATGGCCAAATTGACTTCCCTTCAGTCTTTGCGTCTATCCAACAGCTGTGATTCTCTGAGGTCGTTCCCTTTGGGCATTTTCCCCAAACTTTCATCCCTTGAAATATGCAGTTGCCGGAATCTGAAATCCCTTTCTGTTGAAGGAGGAGCAGATGAAAATCTCAGCCGTCTCAACTCCCTCCGTATCGAGACATGTCCAAATCTTGTCTCTTTTCCAGACGGGGGACTGCCCACTCCCAACCTCACTTCCTTTTATGTCTCTGGATGCAAGAATTTGAAGTTGTTGCCGGACCGCATGCACACCCTCACCGCCCTTCAAGAACTGTGGATATCCCGTCTTCCAAATGTGGTGTCATTTGCACAAGGGGGTTTGCCTCCCAACCTACAATCATTATCTATCAGTGACTGTGGCAGACTGAGGCCTTCAGTGGAATGGGGATTGCAAGGGCTTGTCTCTCTTCGACAATTTCGGATTTCCAGAGAAAGCAAGGATCTGCTGGAGACGTTGCTCAATGAACAGCTGCTCCCTGCCACTCTTCACACTCTCCAAATCTCTTCTGTATGGAATCTGAAATCTTTGGACGGAAAGGGACTTGAGCACCTCACATCTCTTCAACACCTACAAATTGAATGGTGCAGGAGTCTCAAATTCCTGCCTAAAGAGGGTTTTCCGGCATCTCTTTCTTATCTGAACATCAGCTGGTGCCCTTCTTTAAAGAAGAGGTATCTGAAGAAGAGGTATGAGAACGTAGCTCGCATTCCTTGCATCGAGATAGATGGAGAAGTCAACATCTTGTGAGCTTTCACTTCACTCTCTCCAACATCTTGTGAACATCAGGTGTTACTAGACGTGGTGGCTGGCTGCTGTGCCTAGAGATGTCAGTGTAAGTAGTTGAACACTTGAGTGTAATTTGTTCTTCCTTTATGTATCAATGTAATTCAACTATGTAATCAGTCAGGACAACACGATGAGACTAACATATTTGTCGGCTTTATTAATGCAGATGGCAACTCTGGGATTGTAAAGATAGGATTATCTACAGCCAACTATTTAAACATGCATCAATTAGTTGTCTTTGTATGGTGCTAGCTCCAGCTATCTGGCATGCTCCTTTAATCGGAGAGGTAACTCCTAGAGTGATGTTTTTTTCTAATGCTTTTATAGTTTGAATATGAGAAGCATGCCATTTCATCTTATTATGACATCACTCTCATCTTCGAATGGGTGCAGATATGCCTCTGTACAGACAAGGTGGTTGAACAGCTCGCTTGATCCTTGTATCACTATTCTCATGCTTGCGTTTGCTGGTATTCCAGTAAATAATACTACTACAATAAGTGGTTGGCTGGTGTGCTACTGATTTCACAAGAATGATAATTCTTACGTTGAGCACTGCAGACGAGCTGTAATTGAGCTTTCCACCACTCTCTTTTGTTTTAAGTTCTATTTGCTTGTTTTCTAAGATAAATGTATCCGTAGTAATTTCTTCATCTTTGAATTTAGGAATATCTTGTTAAGCTGAGGAATGAAAAAGGGAAGCAGTTGAGTTGGCATCCTATTGAAATGGATTTGAGAGAAAACATGCTTTTCACAGTTCGATTCAGAATTAAACGGTAGAAAGCGTGTGAAGGTAAAGCCCTGCGTTCTTTTCCTACATTTTCATCAAAACTCTGCATCCACACTCTCCCCACAGAAAAATATATTCCACATAAGTTAAAGAAAAATATATACCACATACTTTAAATGAAATTGTGTCTATTGTTGCCGCTTATGAACATCTTATCTCCTGGAAGTGATCCAAAGGAACTGAGAGGTTATAGCATACTTCTCACCATTGTGGATTTCATGAGCAATCAAGAGAATATTCGAAGTTGCATCTGGACCCAGAGGTTTGTTTTCTGTATATCATCATGCGTGATGTCTTGTGATGTCGTGTGACTCGCATAGCAAGTTAACAAACGAAGAATAAAATTATTTGACCATTGCAGATTCGCTCACCATATATGTAGGCGATCATTTGATTCGTTAACCAATCTAGAGGAAGTATGGAAAATGCCGTGGAGAAATAGTCGATGATACGCCTTAACCCAAGTTTCATGGGGAAAGTTGGAGCAACGGGCTCTCAATTTTAGAAACCTTCTTGGTAAGTAGCAACTCAACCGTGGTAGTGCTTAGTGTACATTATTTCACATAGCATGAAATTTCCCAATTGCTAAGGTGTCCATTCATTGTTTCCCTTAATGGTATTTGTTTCTCTGACTCGTATGCAGCCCAATGCACACTTTGTTGCTGCCTGTGCAGCCAACTTAGCGTGCCAGGGGATTACATTTTCCTCTACCAGGTACGCTGAGGCCAGAGCACTACGTCGTTGGCTGCCGATGGTGGCTGATTTGGAAGCGGCTGCTGTGGAAGTGGAGAGTAATTCCACTGTGTCTATGGCAGGGCAGTGGCAAAAGGAGAAGGATTATTCTGCGTTTGGTACAATATTATGCGAGACGAGAGACCAAAAAGGTTGCACATAGACTTGCACGATTTGGAAAGTTGCTAGATTTTGAAGACTCCCCGGACATTATTATGGATGTTTTAATTAATTGATGCTAGATAGTCATAACTTGTAATTTGTTGGTGCGTGGTACTCTTTTTTTTTTTAACTGGGATGAAATCTCGATAAAATTTTGATGAGGTCGGGGTATTCTTTGACACGGTAAAATTTTTTAATCTTAGTAAAAGTCATATCTTGTAATGATTAGTTTTGTTCTGTCATGACTACTTTTAAGTTCGTTTTACGTTTGGGTGGTTAATACAAATTTTCCTACAGTAGCCAATTAATTTCCATTTTCTGTGAGGATTTAGGCTTTGGATTTTGTATTGAATTTGTTTTTATATTTATTTGTTGAATATTCTACAAACTTATTGACTCATTTTAATGATGAGAAATGCTACCATTTGCAAACTATGTAATGTCTCGCTAATAGAAAATAAATATGTTAAACAGAAATTAAATAATAATTCAATCATCATCATAAGGCGTACAAAATATGATTTAAATAGATTGCTGTTCTTTTTGGGGTGTGATATCCACACACCCCTTTTTACTTCTCTCACACCTTTTTGGATTTCGGCCGTCGGATCGGATGAATTAAGATGAATTAATGAAGATCTAACGAACAAAAATTAATAGAGATGTGTGAGAAGTAAAAAAGGGTGTGTGGATAGCACACCCCCTCTTTTTTCTCATGCAGTCTCTGTTCCTAGAACTGTTTTTCCCCAATAAAAATAATATAGGACAACAAAAGTACCCTTACATTGGTATAAGAACAGAAAAGTACAAATGGGAATTCAAATTGGAAAATAAAATGCAAATATAAGATTTTTTAAAACTGTTTAACTTTGTCATCATTTCATTGTTTAACTGAAAAACATGGTTCTTCAATTCTTAGATAATTCTTAAATGACTAAATAGATTCGAATTTAGCTAATATTTTGTACAAACTATTTTTAAATGATAGTTTTGTTGGAATTTATTAGGTTTTTTTAGAAAATTAATTAGAGATTTGATTTGATTTTGTAGTAAGGTATTTTTGGCATTTATGCATTAGGGTTTCTTAGGTTTGTTGCTTTATAAATAGAGCTTGTAATTTAGTTTGAGAAAAGTTATTCACAATGTAGTCTCTTAGGGGGGTGTTTGTTTGCCCTCACTAAAGGGTACTGGACTAGACTAAGGGTTAGTCCAGTCCCATGTTTGTTCCTGACAGGGACTAGGTTTAATGAGACTAAGTCTCACTAGCCTAGACTAAATCAGGAATTAGTTGGTCTTAGTGAGACCCCTCAAAAACCATGGGACTAGCTAAGACTGTCCCCTTTCTCCTCCTCGCCTTGCTCCTCGACCACTCACATTCGAAAGCCATTGGACTAGAAGCTTTTCACAACCAATTTTCATATAAAATACCAAATTGAAGAATAGATTGGAACAGACAAGGGAGAAAAAGATGGAGAAAAATAAGGAGAGAATGGGGGGTAAGGAAGGATTAGAGGGATAAAAAAAAAGGATAAAAATAAAATATTAATAATTATGGATTAAATAATATAATATTAGAGTTTGTTAATTATCCTGCTTGTTAGTCCGACACTGCACCAAACGCTTCACTAAGCTAGTCCAGCTTAGTCTAGTCTAAGCCAGTACAGTTTAGTCCCTGAAGCTAGTTCAGTCCGAGACAGTCCAGTGCAACAAACGCACCCTTAGAGTTTTGTAGCCGTTCTGACATTCTTGTCTATTAATAATATTTTTATTATTTTGTAGTCTTATTCGTCTTGCATTCTGATATTCAACTAGTTTAAAAAATACATGGTTCGAATCGTCAATAATATTAGAGAACCTTAAAAGAAAAGGTACAAAGGAAAATATAGTTAAGAATTCTTTAACACTATGTTTGGATGAAGAAATTTAAGATCACTAAGGAATTTTAAAATGATGGAAATTGAATTGACGGAATTTTATTTTCTAGAATTTGTGAATTTTCTTGTTTGGTTAACCTAAAAGAACAATGGAATTGAATATGGAATTTGTTATTTTTAAGCTCTCAATCATAGAAATTGGGAAATGACACCTATTTACATGGAATTTAAACTTGGGAATTGGGGGTCTCAAATTCCAAGTTTTTTTACCATGTAGAAATTCTAAATTCATATGTTTATGAATCCAAACAAGAGAATTGGTGTATGTTATTTTACAAATTCTGACTTTTATTCAAATTTCAAGTTTATTTCCCTCATCCAAACATAGTGTAAAAGATAATACCTGGAGCCACACTGGGTGGTCATGACTCGTGACAACCTCCAGTCTTCATGTAGTTCCACGCTTGACGGCAACAATGATGATGACAAAGAACTCCAGAATGAAGCAGCAGCAGCCTATAGTATTAAACTAAATGAATGAATAATTGAATTTGCGGCCAAAATCCAACGATTAAGATCATCAGTGCATGCTATGCTCCGTCCATATTAGAAACACAAGCGGTGTAATTATGTTCATGGCATTTTTTTCCCATTGATTAGAGGTGGTATTTTTGACCCGACCTGTTAATATTAGTATTTGGGTGGATGCTTAACGGGTCGGGTCACTAACGAGTCACTTTGGGTCAACCCGTTAAACCTGTTAACACCCGTTAGCATCCGTTAGTTGAGGATGTTTTAGTAATGTCAATAAAGTCTTAATAACAAAAAATAAACTCTATGCAAAAAAAAAAAAAAAAAAATTTGTTAACGGGTCTTAACGGATGAAACGGGTGACCCGTTAACTTAACAGGTCAGATTCAACCCGACCCAAATCCGATAATCCCAATCCGTTTACAGGTTTGATCCCTTACACAGAAGGTAAATTAAAAACAAAGGGAAAATGTCATCCCACCGACGCATTTTCCACACCCTCTACTTTTCTACAATTTCAACTCACAGACCAAGTCACACCAATGCCGGTCCCTTGAAACTCCAAGACACAGCCACCAGTCATCGCTCTATGCTTGCGTGCGGTCCCCACTGCATTATTGACCAAAACAACACCAAGTCGTCTCACTTCTGATCACCAAGTAAAATTCAGAAATATAATCCTTCACAGCTTTGCTAGTTCCTTGCTTGAATCTCACAAGAAATTTTCAGTTTTGATCAAAATTAGTCCTTTTGCCAACGAGAGAAAATGGCTTTGGTTGGAGAGGCTTTGCTCTCCGGTTCCATCCAGGTGCTCTGCGACAAGATTGCGTCCGGAGAGTTCATGGACTTCTTCCGGGCAAGAAGACTCAACCTTTCACTCGTGGACAAACTGAAGGTGACGTTGATGACCCTCCACGCAGTCCTCAACGATGCAGAGGAGAAGCAGATTGTCAACCGTGCAGTCAGGATGTGGCTTGACGAGCTCAAACATGCCGTGTTCGATGCCGAGGACTTGGTGGATGAGATTGATACTGAAGCTTTGCGTCGCAAGCCAAAAGATCGGACTAAGACAATCCAGGTGTGCAACATCCTTTCTACCTCTCTTAATCCTTTTAATTATAAGGGCTTGAACGGTAGAATAGAAGATTTATTCAACAATTTGGAACACCTTGCAAAACAAAAGGATGTCCTCGGTCTTCGAGGAGATGTTGGGGCCAAGGTTTCACAAAGAACCCCCACAACTTCTGTTGTTGAGGACGGATTCTGTACCTATGGTAGGGATAAGGATAAAGAAAAGTTAAAACACTACTGCTGCTATCTGACAATGAAAGTAGCAGTAATTTTTCCGTTGTCCCTATTTTCGGAATGGGCGGGGTTGGTAAGACAACTCTTGCTCAACTCCTTTACAATGATGGACAAGTTAAAGAGCATTTCGATACGAATGCTTGGGTTTGTGTTTCCGAACAGTATGAGGCTTTGAGGGTGATTAAGACCCTTATTGAGGAAATCACTAAATTACCTTGTGATATTTTGGGTATGAATTCCCTTGAAGTTCAACTAAGTGAACAATTGATGGGAAAGAGATTTTTACTTGTCCTGGATGACCTTTGGAATGAGAGCTATGATGAGTGGGATCGTCTACGAACTCTTTTCACGTATGGGGCGAAGGGAAGCAAGGTCATTGTAACAACAAGGAGTAGGCGTGTTGCATCCATCGTGTACAATACTATTCCAATTCACGACTTGGAAAAATTATCGGACGACGATTGCTGGCTGTTATTGGAAAAACATGCATTTAGAAATGAGAACCTCAGTGCTCATCCAGATTTGGAAGGAATTGGTAAGCAAATTGCATGCAAGTGCAACGGTTTGCCTTTAGCTGCAAAAATAGTAGGGGGTCTCTTAAGTTGCAGCCTAGACTGCAGGGAATGGAATCACATATTAAATAGCAATTTTTGGGATCTACCACATGCTAATAGTATTCTTCCTTCTCTAAGATTGAGTTACCATTATCTTCCAACTTACTTAAAACGATGCTTTGCTTATTGCTCAATTTTTCCAAAGCACTATGAATTTGAAAAGGAAAATGTAATTCTACTATGGGTGGCAGAAGGTTTAATTCCACAGTCAGAGAGCGAGGATACAATAGAAGAGATTGGTGAAAGATACTTTGATGAATTGTTATCGCGATCACTATTTCAAAAACCAAGATTGGATCAACCAAGTTTCACTATGCACGATCTCATCAATGACCTAGCTATGTTTGTGTCTGGAGAGTTTTGTTTCAGGTTGGATCAGAAAAACACACATGAAGTTCCTAAAAGAGTTCGCCACTTGTCGTATATGAGAGGAAACTTTGATACATCTCCAAAATTTCAAGCATTAAAAGAAGTTGAGTGTTTGCGAACCTTCTTTCCGGTGTCTTTAGCACCATATAATAGCCGTGATCGTGGATATGTAACCAATAAGGTTCTAGATGATTTACTGCCAGCGCAAAAATGTTTACGGGCATTTTCATTGTCAAGATATCAAAATATTAATCACTTACCTAGTTCCATTGGTAACCATATCCACTTGCGCTATGTTGATCTCTCTTATACGGCAATTAAAAGGTTACCAGATACAATGTGTACTCTCTATAATTTACAGACTCTGTTGTTGTTAGGTTGTTCTTCTCTTGTTGAATTGCCTGTTGACATGAGGAAATTGATTCATTTGCGTCATCTTGATATTGGTGAAACTAACATAAAAGAGATGCCTGTGCATATGGGGAGACTAAAAAGTTTGAGAACACTGACAGCTTTTGTGTTGGGGAAATCTACTGGGTCAAGCATTGCAGAACTGAGGGAGTTGTCGCACCTTGGAGGAAAAATTTCTATCTTGAATCTGCAAAATGTAGTCAGTGTTATTGATGCCTTGCTGAAGGATAAGAAAGATCTCAATGAGATAGAGTTGGCATGGGGTCATGAAGTTTCCAATGATTTTGTGAAAGAGAGACATGTACTTGAAAGACTACAACCTCCGGCAAATTTGGCGAAACTAACCATCAAGTTTTATAGTGGAACCAGTTTCCCGAATTGGGTGGGAGACTCGTCCTTCTCCAATTTACAAGTGATGCGTCTCAGAGCTTGTAGTAATTGTAGTTCTCTGCCACCAATTGGTCAGCTACCTGCTCTCAAAGAGCTCTACATACAAAGGATGGAATCGGTTACGAGTGTTGGTGTTGAGTGGTACAGGGGAAATCAACCATTTCGATCTTTAGAGAAGCTCGAGTTCAGGGATATGCCAGAGTGGAAGGAATGGCTGCCAAGTCCAAGTGGAGGTGAAAGTTCAGACTTTCCTCGGCTTAAGGAGCTGAAGTTAATTTGGTGTCAGAAGCTGAGAGGAAACTTGCCCACTCATCTTCCTTCCTTGAAAATACTTGAGGTCTGGGGATGTGAGGTTCTACATGAAAACAGGGCCAGTAATACCCTGAACACGGAATCCTTACAACGATCTCTTGAACAACTGACAATAAGTGGATGCCCGGGTCTCTCGTTGTCACTACAGTCGACGGATACGCTGCCGTCGCTTCAGATGTTTAATATTTCTTATCTTGGTGGGAGCGAGTGGTTGCCGCAAATGGTGCACAACAGCAATCGTCTTCAACATTTGAGTCTTTCTAACTGTTCCTCACTCTTGTCGTTCCCTACAGATGGTCTGCCAGCCACGCTGACATCACTCCGTATAGATGAGTGCAGGAAATTAGAATTCCTATCACGTGAGATGATGGCCAAATTGACTTCCCTTCAGACTTTGGATCTTGTACAGAGCTGTGATTCTCTGAAGTCGTTCCCAATGGGCATTTTCCCCAAACTTTCATCTCTTTATATATGGGGTTGTCAGAATCTGGAATCCTTTTCTGTTGAAGGAGGAGCAAATGAAAATCTAAGCCATCTCGACTCCCTGGCTATTGTGACATGCCCAAACCTTGTCTCGTTTCCCGACGGAGGATTGCCTACTCCCAACCTGACTTCCTTTTCAGTCTTGGAATGCGATAATTTGAAGTTTTTGCCGGACCGAATGCACACTCTCACCGCCCTTCAATTTTTGTGGATACAAGGTCTTCCAAATCTGGTGTCATTTGCACAAGGGGGTTTGCCTCCCAGCCTACAAACATTCTGGATCAAAAATTGTGAGAGACCGAGGCCTTCAGCGGAGTGGGGATTGCAAGGACTTGTCTCTCTCCGACGATTTTGGATTGAAGGAAACAAGGATCTGTTGGAGACGTTGCTCGAGGAACAGATGCTCCCTGCCACTCTTCACACTCTCAAAATCTCCTCTGTATCAAATCTGAAATCTTTGGACGGAAAGGGTCTTGAGCACCTCACTTCTCTTCAAGAGCTACGAATTTTAGGGTGCGAGAGTCTGGAATTCCTTCCAAAAGACGGTTTTCTGGCATCTCTTTCTTTGCTGGGCATCTGGCATTGTCCTTCTTTGAAGAAGAGGTATCAGAAGAAGGGAAAAGAATGGAGAAACATAGCTCGCATTCCTTGCATACAGATAGATGATGAAATCACTATATGAGCTTTCAATTCACCTCTCCAACTGTCAACTCTCAAGACAAAGCCAGGAACATACGTACGTATTTAGCACCACTTATCTGTAGTTATGTTAAATTGATTGTCCTCAAATGTTCCAAACATACTTGATTCTCTTCAATGTTTGACACTCAACTGTAATTAGCACCACTTAACTGTGTTCGGATGAATGCCAGTACATCGCGTTACTATACAAGGAGGCTGACAAGGAGGCCGGTTGTTCCGCTGCAGATTTCATCGAAAGGATATATCTCCGGTTGAACACTGATGATCGGTAAATTGTAATTTACCTTCCTTTTCCTTTGCTTTCTTCATTTTGCCTCGTCTAGATTCACACTTACAATATCGGTATTTATTAACAGTGGAATTGAACTATGCTAGGTCTCCCATGGAGAGTTCCAGATCAGGGGAAGTGAGGATCTGTTGGAGAGATTGCTCAAACAAGAGCTGCTCTCGGAGTCCCTGCCCGGAGAAGGACCTCAATAACTAAGCTCTGTTCAACAGCTATGCATCTATCGATTGTCTTGCACTTCTGCCAGAAGAGGAGTTGCCGCAATCTCTTTCTTTTCTGAGGATCACCAAAATGTTTGTTCTTCTCTGAACAAAATTGAGGCAATGTAGTTCACATTCCTTGCAACTTTCATTGATGCAAATCAAAGTCGGAACTTTGAACCGCTTGTTTTTTTATTTTGTTCTTAAAAAACTGCTTATTCTCAACGTTCCTGCATAATTTCTAGTAAATAGTGACCTGTGCTCCCCATATTTAATTTTATGTTTTATTATTATGTGTGCAAATAATTTACCTCTACTTTATATAAATTATACTAAATTAATTTTGATTCAAACAACATTTATTTATTTATTTTGTAAGTATATTATTTTGCATGTATTACTACACATATTAAACAAAATTTGTTGTTCTTACATATGTGTGTGCAAACAGTTTACCTTTACTTTTATGTAACATATGGGTAGAAATTAATTTTGAATCAAACAATATTTCTTTATTTTGTAGGTAAATTATTTTGCATGTATTATTACATTTACCTATATTTACATGTAAAATATTGGTAGATTAATTTTAAATAAAATAACATTCCTATATTTTGTAATTTCAAAATGTAATTGTATTACTCTTCACCCCCAATCACTCACTCCTTAGTGTAAACATTATCGTTTATTCAGATATAAAAAAAAATCTATTAACATATTTTCCTCCGGGAAGCGATTCTTCTCGCTATCATTGGGCCTTAGCGATTTAGTTGAGAAGTACAAGGTCTTTTGGCCCAATCTTATCTTTTTCCAATCTTATCTTTTCTAAATATAGCAAAGTAAAATACTAAGCTCACAGCAAATTATAGTTTGAAACGTGCAAAAAAACCTCTTCTTGCGAATATTATTTGAATAAATTGTAGCAATGGTTCCTTAAAAAAAAAAAAATTCATTACCATTGATCCCTCAACTCATCAAAACGTATAGCTATGGTCCATCGATTAAAAATCTATTATCAATAGTCCCTCAACTTTAATCCAACTGCAAAATAGTCATTTAACTTTAACCCAATTAGAGATATAGCCCCTCAACTTTAACCCAATTGAAAAAATAGTCACTCAACTTTAATCCAATTGTAGCAATAGTCTTTCCAACATAACTCATTTTGACAAAATTCTAACGAAGTTCATAAAAATGACCATAACTACATGTTTTGATGAGTTAAGAAACCAATGGTAATAGATTTTTAATTTAAAGACTAATGCCATAATTTGATTAAAATTGAAGGACAATTGCTACAATTTACTCATATTATTGAGTCATTTTTGGAGGTGTAACAATATTCTTAGCATAACAGAAAGTTACTGTTTCATAGTTGTAGGAGAATGGCTCACTTGACAATAAGAAGGGAAAAAAAGGAAAGGGATAAACCTGAAATAACCCTAAACATGTGTGAGCACAAAATTAACATCTCATTTTTCATTAATCTGATCAAAACAAAATGAACACATTCAAGCAGCCAAGATTAGCATTTGCCACCGCACATGCTAACAGGCAGCCTGCACTTATCACTATTCACTATATTAGTTCAACCAAGAGATCTCAGCTTGATTCCGAAAGACGAGCGGCTAGGTAGAGAGACATGGCAAACTACTAAAATTTCCGAATATTAAACCCTAGAAAGAAAACAAATTTAACGAACACAAAATTAATGCTGTAATAAGTGTATCCTACGACAGAATGGTAAGAGAAGAAGAAAGAGTTGAAAGAAATCACATCGCCGACCTGCGCAACTCTTCTTGTCCATGTGCGAAGTGGCACCTATCCCCAAAGGTGCATGTACCTTTAGTAAAGTTCTCACAGAGCTTAGTCCTGAAGTTGCTTGCCGGAGATGAGGCTGACAAAGCAGGGTTCCTCATGTTGTGAGGTCCAGCACCTGAACTCACGTTCCCAATCAGCTCACGGACCATGGCACTGGCGTCTTTTATCTGGTCCAAGGTACCCTCAAGTTCAATGTTCCTCAGCTTATGATCTGTCTCATGCTCTCTTATAGAAAGCTTCACTCCGGTCACACGACAAATTTGCTTTGAGTGTACTCCGTTTTTCCCAATAATGGCTCCAGCAAGCGAAGCATCAACACTGATCTTTGCCGTGGCTGTGGCCCCAAAACTTGCTACAGCTCCATGTGCCGGCGCGGCAGGCTCCATCCGACCTCCCATCCTGCCTGGAAATCCACCCCCTGCACGAGGATCTTCGTAGGATTGAGCAGTGGGCCTACCAAGCTCCCACTCACCATGGGCAAAATGGCATTTATCCCCAAACTTGCAACCTTCAACTGTGTTGTACTTATTACACAACCGTGTCTTGACAGCTGGAGGAGAAGAACCATCTGGAAATGATGGCGGGGCCGCTGAATTTCTAGGAGGAGGAGGATGGGTTGAATTGCTACCAGTCATCTGAGACACCGCTTTGATGCCCCCAGGAACATAATGCAAAAAGTGACATCCTTCACCAAAAGGGCACCCGGAAGTGCTGCATATAAATAAAACAAAAACTTCTGAGCCCAAATATGACAGAAAATGACAAAATGTCACAGAATCTGACTAACTAGTAACTATATATCAGAAATGGGCTAATGAGAAAATATCATCCATAAGCTCAGTTGGGAAAAGGTTGTGTTATAGAAAATATAGGAAAAAGAAACACAAAACCAAGAATGGATTCTTCACGAGAAACACTGCCCAACGAGGGAAAACATATGGTTTTCTTAGAAATGTATCAAAATCCTAGAAGATGTGAAACTAAGTGGAATTTTTAACTTTAGTCAACTATATATCAAGCAATCATGTTTCATTAGCAATGGAATGGTGTTCTTTTCACAGGTGATGCAAAGCCAATCTTCTACTATCCAATTACATCACTACCACCCTTACCTGATACTGAAATAAAACTAATAACATACTAAAACTTCATATGATTCACTATCTTAAAGGACTACCAGAGCTCCAAAATCACTGCCAAAAAAGTCGAGGTTGGAAATGTATGACAACTCACAATAAATCTCTGTTTTATCATAACTTAGACCTCGCCCTATACAAACCTTGAAAGAGATCAAGAAATATTAACAGAAAAACATTGGAACTTTTTGAAAAAGATCAATGAACAGTCGCAATTTAAACAGAAGTTACATATCCCTCAAAGATTAGCGAAATGCACACGAAATCCCACAGAGTTTCGACAGAAAACATGACTTGACCTTTTTATTCTTAATTTGCATTGTCCGAACATAGAAAAACCTGATTCAAAACTTAGCGGCCAGTTCTGTAGCCTATATCACTTTGATTTCAAATGCAAGAAAGAAACTAAAGAAAACCATGGTATGAAGGACAACTTCTGCATCCCATACAACCGTGATAAAATAGATAGTATCCAGTAAGAGCTTAATCAAACTGTTGTCATTCAATGATATCTGTTCAGTCTTTGTTATCATGATTAGAACAGATGATTCAACCTGTATCAAAGCTTTGACGGCCCATTTCATTAGTCCAAATTAATCACAAAAATTGAAGAACAAACTTTTTCTTAAACTCGTCAATATGCATAATTACACTTAGGCCATTCATTTTAGATAAGTTAAGATTAGAACCTGAAAAACTTTGTGCATGGCTTCGATTTGCTTCCTATACCAGGTTGAAAGGACTCCATTTCTGTTGCAGAACATTAATTAATTTCCCTCAGTTACACTTACAGTGGATTATTAATCTTCAAAACTTTAACAATATTCATCTTCACGTATTCATGTTACCATTGAAGAATCATAGTGTAAGAATAAACCCCATTTTACTGTTGAATAAAACAGACCTCTAAAGCCTGTACTTTTTAAACAAACAAAGAGGAAACAAAATGATATTTAAAATTATGGTTTTCAATCTATAACTTTTACGCAAAACGTTGATGCTTCGATTCTTAGAGGAAAGTATAGAGAACATGGGATTCTCCATCTCTCCTTGTCACTCAAGTAAAACCAAAACCAAGAAGACAAACTATAAGTGGTTTACAACTTGATAATAATAGCTAGTGCATTTAAACAATTTCATGTGCTATACTACTTGATAATAATGTGCATCCCGCAGAGAAAATCCGTATTTTCTACACATTGTTTTAAGGGAGTCTTTTACCATATTATACTGCAACTAAAGTCCTACTTCGAAAAACGAAGATCACAGATCCTGCAAACACTCAATAACCAACTTTCAATTACATTCGACCCACCAAGCAAACAATTTTCTTGAAGACATTAAAGAGCACAATCTTTTGAAGAAACATTATGATCATCAGTAGGCAACCCAATATGAAAGCAACAAAAAAAACCAATTTTCGCTCTTCGAATGTCCCGCAAGCTCAAATGAACTAGAAAACCGGTATTTTTAAACTTGACCTCAAAATTCAATGTTCTTTAAATATTTTTCCTTCATTCTTATCAAACAGGAAGCTTTCTTAACTTAATTTAACACTTAATCAACCTTCTGAACTATCGAAATCGAGTATCAAGAAAAGCTAAATGCACAGAATCAGAAGACGCACATCAAAGCACCAAACCCTAACTTTCAATGCATACAACATACACACATGCACACATACGCGTATACATATCAACATGGTACAAAAATATGAAAATACATGGAAGAAAGGTTGAAGCTTGAAAGCAATGGGAAGCCGAACCTGGCCTGGATTTCTTGAAGCCGCCATTGCCATTAAAGTGCGCAGCTTCCTGCCTGCCTCTCTTCCGGCCACCTCCTCCGAACTCCATTATAGCTCACAGAGAGCGGCGGCGTCCGAGCACGAAACAGCGAGAGAGTTCCAGAAAACGGAACCCTAGGAGAGAGAAACTTAGAGAGAGGGAGAGGGAGATTCAATTGAACCGTTTAGGGTTCGCGAAAGTTGGGAAAGGCGGACTCGAAATTGCAATTTAAATGCGGTTAATAATTTGTGACTGTCGTCTGTCTGTCATCAGTATCATGCGTGAGACGGTGATAGAGAGTCACGTGCGCCTCGTGTGACGTTATCATTTGATCATTGGAAATCCGAATCTTCCTGAATTATGATACCGTACGGCATCCAATTATTGGGCTGTTACCAATTTCATCTAATAGGCCTCTTCAATTTTTTACATGCCTCTTTCCAAATTTGGGTTGGGCCGCTAATTATTTTTTTTTCGCAAACGATATTATTTATTTTAAGAGCATTTTTACTCTAAAAAATCTTTTAGTTGATAGGTAATTCAATTCCTCCAAGTAAATAGTAACTGTTCAAGTGTATCTCAACCCTTAAATTGAATAGTCCAAGCAATTTGTTTTAAAATATTATTAACTTTTTTTTATAAAAAAATAAAAGATAATTTATTTTTAATTTCGGATGATAATAAAAATTTGGTTAAAAGTATTTGAAAATATTGAAATGTGGTGTAAGATGAAAGAACATGGTTAGCTATTTATAGAAAAATAAATTTTTTTTTATATTTTTAGTTAATTTTTATGATTTTTTGTATTTTTAATTAATTTTAATTAATTTTTTAATTGTAATTAACATCAGCCTTACGCCACATGGTCTAGAGGCTAGGCTAGTTGATTTTAGCCTATGTGGGCAACTAGGCTTCCCCAAGCCCAGTGGATTGGAATGGGGTGGAGGAGTTTTAGGGGGCGGGAGGGGATTTACTCCACTATTCTCTAGGGTATTTGAGAGGGATGGAAGTGCTATATGGGAGAGGGGGTGTGTTAAGCCACACAATGAGCTGCCAATAACGTAGTTCGAATTTGTCTTTAATAAAAATTGGACCTAAAACTTATAACTTATAAATGTAGCGAAATACACTAATATGCAGTCCTTGGGTTGGGCCGGTAACGTGAAGACAGGGACAAATTCCCTCTCTGTCTCTTCCCACGTGAATTTGCATGCAAAGGGGTGTAGGAAAGTCGTTTCCATGCAAAAAGTTGATCCGACTACCCATTGTTTCCAATGCAACATTAAAATGACAATTTTATTACTTGTTTTCGGTGGGAAGTATTAATGGCTCTTTCGACCCATTTTTATCGACAATCTTCCGACAATTGGAAGAACTCGAACGGAATGACAAACTTCGAGGATAATCTTAAAGTTAATTCTTGGGATCAATCATCTTAGTGGCAGAGTCAGAAATTTAAGTTAGAAGGGACCTCTCACAAAAGTTTTTAAAAAAAATTTAAAAAATTAAAAAAAAAAAAAACATTGCAACACTGCCAACAACCCAGCTCATAAACAACGCTGCAACACGCAGCACGCTCACAAAAATGTCTTTATGTTAACAAAAATGTCAGGGGAGTTTCTCAAAAGTGAAACTATTTATGGATTATCTATCATCGATCACACTTTAAACGTCAATTATCGTGCTAATATTATAAAATATTGTGAAAGAGTCACGTTAGCATTTTCTTTAGTCAAATACTACTTTGAAAAGGTGGGAAAATTGAAAATGCATGCATTCTATTCTAGCGTAATTTTTTTTTTTTTTTTGGTAAAACTAGTATAAATTTTTTTATTTACTTTTAGAAAAATCTTAAAATAGCAAGAAGAAGAAGAAAAAAACTATACACATGCAATTATTGATCACCTATCCAAATGCAAGCCATTCATTTTGTAATTTTTATGTATCATAAGAAAATATAAGGATATGTGCTTGTAGAACAACATCATCATCATCCATACATCATCATCTTTGTAAACCTACTATTGTAGACTGACAACTAAGCCTTATGTGCAGATTTAGAAAATAAGGTTAGACCACCGATCAAATTTAATGCGTAATTTGACTCGCCTAAATCATTATCATCCTTGAAAAAAATGTAAAGTTGAATAGTTCCCACTACTTCACACACTAGACGTGAAAACACAGACAAACATGGGAGAAGGCAGCAATATCACATGTCTGTTTTTTTGTGGGGTTTTCAGGTTCCACGTGTGGTTGATTCCAACCCATGAAAGCTCAACTTTTGGTAAGACAGGATGTGACTCTATCTAGCTATTTTCATACTGCACATACCGCCCACTTAATAATGCAACTGTATGCTCCTCAAGGTTAAATTACTTCTGTTGACAAAAATAAAGGTTAAATTACTATTTTGTATTAAGATTTCTGGTTTAGTTACTTTACTAGTTATGAAGGAAAAAATATATGTCACCGATTTTTATAATTGTATGTGACTCGTCATGAATACCTAAGAATTTTTCGGTATGAATTTTTTTATTTATTTTTATGGATCAATGGTCAATCATTTTTCATATGCTACAAGAGGAAGAGGATCCAAAGCTGCAATTATTCAAGAGTCGAAATTCAAAAGCATTCACATGACAGTTTACACCAAAATATTCCAAACTTACAATATTGCAAACCAAAACTGCCAACATAATTAAACAAAGTTAGGAAAGCCATCATCCCTCGTTCCCGAATCTATTGGAGGCTAACAGAGGTCATGCTTTCTGATCTTCTGCAAGATAGAAGCTTATTCTAAGAACTTATGCCAAATTCATCTCATCAGCTTGCTCGTTAAGGTCTAAACTCTTCTGATCCCGATATCTTCTTGACTTTCCATGATCTGAATTTCCTTTTCAGTGCCTTCAAAGTCAATGGCCTTGTACCACTTAGCACAAAACACATAGATTACAAAATCGAAAGCCGTTAGGGCAGCAATTAGGAAGTAAAACCTGTCCAAGTGACCTGTATTCAGATCATCTGGAATCCAACCAGGGCTTTTGCCTTTATCTGTGATCCCCATCACCATGTTAACCAGCATGCTACTCACATAATTCCCAAGAGATATTGAAGCCATGCACAGTGAACTTCCAAAGCTTTTTATCCCATCTGGGGCTTGACCATTGAAGAACTCCAGTTGACCAACATACATAAAAACTTCCGAAGCACCAACAAGAACGTACTGTGGAATTTGCCAAAATATGCTTAGAGTGCTTATCTTCTCATGAGGCTGCACATGTTTGAGCCTTGCAATCTCTGTGACACCGGCTGCAATCATCGATAATATTCCAAAAATTAGACCTATCCCCATTCTTTTTAGCTCAGATAAACCATTTGGGTTTCCGCTTATTTTTCCGGCAAGCGGCACCAGAAGTTGGCGATAAATTCCGGTGCAAATGAGAACACTGCATATGTCAAAAGCAGACATGCTAGCGGCTGGGAGGTGAAAATCTCCAAAGTTGGATTTCATCACGTCCCCTTGCTCTACAAAAAGGGAGGCCATTTGTGTGAAGACCACTGAGTATATTATAGTGCAAAGCCAAATGGGTAACATTTTAAGTACGCACTTGGCTTCTTCAACTTGAGTCACAGTACAAAGCCTCCATGGATTCTTGGCGCCAGAAAGATCATCTTCTGTTATTGTTGCTGCCTTGTCCAAAAACCTGACAATATCATTCAGTTCTCTAAATCACCCATATCTCTACTTGTGGACTATATGTATATATTATTAGGGAAATATGCACAAATATAAATTGTTGCAAATTTTAATCAAAAGAGAACTGGGGGCACACTAAATCGACAATATGCTGCATATAAAAAATGGGTTGGTGCCCCGTAGTTATTTGTGTAGCGTTTCCTCAGTTATGATTTTTATTAAAAGTTTATAAAATTTGTAGAAATAAAGGTTTGATACTTACTCGATCTCATCACTGTGATAAATCTTTCTACTCCCTTTGATTGCAGATTCTGGTCCTTCCACCTCATAAAGGTCACCTGAGTTAGCTGGAACAATATTCCATTTTCGAGCTGCAGCAACGAATACCTGAGCGACACGCGGCAAAGGGTTGCCACATGGTTTAATGTACCTATACCTTGGTGTACCTAACAAAAAGGACAGTAGGGCTATGGCAGCAGACCCCAGTGACACCACAAACCCTAGAGTCCATTTGCCAGTATCCTCGTAATAGACCAATATGGTGTTTGAGAAAAGAGACCCAACATTGAGTGCAAAGTAGAAATAGCAAAAGAAAACTGCTTTTGAAGCTCTCTCTTCAGGATTTGCCTCATCAAATTGGTCTGATCCAAAGGTTGCTATAGTAGGTTGGTACCCACCATATCCAAATGCAACCAAGTATATGGAAAAGTAAAATATCACGACGCCGACTGAGGATTCTGGCATGCACATGATTTCTCCATCGCCGCAACCAGAAGGATGGAACAAGAAGAGCCAAGATGACAAAGATAATAAGGCCAAGCCCTGATATTTTAGTCACATAAAATTTCATTTAGCTTAACCACATGTTTATAAATTATGAAAAATACATACACACACACACACAGAACCTTCTTAGTTAAGGTTCACTGCAATTTTCAATTGCAGTAATGTTTATTGATGACATATTATTAAGTATCGACAATATCAACCTTATTATAAGGGTCGGAGTATCGAAAAGTGCAGCGCTCTACTATACTCGAGAATAAAAGAAAATTATCATTACCAGTACAAAGATGAGCTGGAAGATGGTGCATGTTAAGTAACGACCCCAATAGGAGTCACTGAGAAATGCACCAACTAGGGAGCACAAATAAACAGTTCCAGTCCACTTGCTAACACTGTTGGCTGCATCGGCATTCTCCTGATCAAGAACTCTGGTTAAAAACAAAACCAAGTTCACTCCAACACCAAAAAAAGCTAGTGTTGCTAGGGCTTGATTCGCTGCACAAAATGAGACCAGGAAGAAACAGATTTGATTATTAACTCTATATATGTGTTAATGGAAATAAAAAGTGATCGATTATCTTCATACCTAGTAAGAGGCTTGCAAATTTCCACCCTCCTGCGCTCTTTCTAATAAGGGATGCCTTACTTTTGGAAGTTGCCAACTTATGATCAATTTCATTGAAGTTTATTTTCACAGCTTCTGGTAGTCCAGCACCTCTATTGTTTTCTCTCACCTGCTGCTAGTTTTTTAGGGGATGAAAAAGAAGTCATCACAAGTTGAAAAAATTATGAGAAACTGATGCCAGTAAAAGATATAAAATAAAAAGGACAACAATTGTAAGCCCTGCACCATCGAGAGCAACCTACATAACAATACACTGCTATTGTGGCGTCTTGTGCCAATGATACAAAACCATGTGAAGAAAAAAGAACTTACACATGTTGTTCAATCATTGGAATAGGAAGCCACAGTGTCAGTGTACCCATCGTGTAAGTCTTTGTTACACCATCAAGAGCATGTAGGAAACCCTCTACTAGTAATTAGTGGCCAATTGATTAGAACTTAGAAGTGGGGCATGTAAAGTTTGCACTCAGCCATACAGACTATATATTTTCTGGTCCCATTGATTAATTCCTCTTGATAATTAGTGCCACCAATTTTTGAAACAATATTATCCTCTTGATACAGTAGACTACTAACCTTTAGAGCAGCCTCATTATTAGTGAAGTTGATTGAATCCACAGTGGCCATTGAAGGCTTATTCTGCAAAACAGTAATGAATATATATGAGACCATGAGGCCAACTATAGTGTACATATGTATAAATATATGTGTATTATATCATATCATATGTATGAAAAGTACTCAGTCTTCTCATGTTTTAAACATACTCTATTTACTCGTGCAGGACAAATGAAATGAAAGTGGAAAACGGTATAGCTAGAACGATCAAGGAAAAATAAACTAAATAACGTGGTGAAACTATTGAAACATTTGATTGTAGCTGGAGAGCGAAGAGCTAGTCTAAACATATATAGTACGGGATTTCAGAACACATATACATAATATATATATATACACACACACACACACACATAGAGTGTATATACATATATTTTGTATCTAATTTTTTACTATACATCTATATATATATTTAACTTGCAAATAAAGAATAAACTCTTGCAAGAACTTACTTCAAAGGTAATTAATGGAGTTGGAGAAAAGAAGTAGCTAGTTGTAACCAAGAAGAAATTATGAGAAGAGTTCGTTGTGAGAGTTCAATATATATAGCTGGAGAAATAGAGAAAAGAACAGTAACGGGGGGAAATTAATTAGGTAGCCATTTTCAAACTTACTTTATACTTGTTATTATCAAACAAATTTTACAAAAAAATAGAAAAGAAAATTATTGGTGGAATGGAGAGGAGAGGTCAGCTTAGAAGAGTCTGTGCCACAAACTAGGTCGTTTCTTCCATGAATGCTATTTGATTCCCACGTGAAAAGGACCTTTTGATAAAATGGATGATAGTCTCTCCTTAATTTCACTTTTGAATTTATATTTAATGTTATATTTTCAGGTTAAGATAATATTCATCACTAAGCATAATGAGCAGTTGTTAAACAGTAAATTTCCAAAAGAAAAAGGAAAAAGGCAACAAACCTTTTTCTGATTTCTCTTTTTTATATAGGGTAAGCATAATGCCAAGAAAACTATCTATTTAAATTATATTTTGAATGGTTGTTCATGATTAGATCATTAGTGTTGATAAATATATTTATTTTTTATTGATGTCACATCATATGATTTACAAAACTGGTCTACCTAGCATTACTCTTACATATAACAAAAATAAGTCATCAGCTCAAAAACTACTGTTGGGGAGAAAATATTGTTGTCGAAGATACAAATTCCTGTTTTTCTATATGTTCTGCATGTTGACAATATTTCGTCAATTAAAAATTAAAGGTTTCTTGTGAAGTAATTGCTACTTGCCGTATTGATATCACTAACCGCTTACGGAACTTGGTTATGAGAAGGTAACTGCTTATGGAACTGTACCAGACTCCAGCGATGGTGATGGGCACGTATCGGTACGTTTAGTCGGAAAGCTAAACAATATGTTAAACCCTTTTGTCATTATGGGGGGAAATTGGATTAAATTTGATTAACAATGCCTTTAATGATTCTGTTAATGATCCCCTCGACCTAGCTAATGGTATACACTCCATTAATAGCGCTGAAAATATAACTTATGAAATTGTATAAACTCTCTTCGCGTTGGTATTTATAAAGACTAAAGATACAGAATAATCCATATAAGACTTGTGTTGGGTTTAGGGTTTACGGTACAAGATTTACAAAGAATACAAAAAAAAAAAGAAAAGGAAATGACTTGTGAGTTCGATGTGGTCTCCGATCGATCTCCTGATCAACAGTGAACTGAGAAACAGCTTACAGAGCCACACAAAAAATCCCAAGAGAAAGCAATTAATTAAGTGAGGTGTTGAAAGAGAGATTGACAGGCCTAAAGAATGCTGATGATGCCGTGGGAGAGAGACTATAAGTCTGTAACAAAAGAGTAGTACTGATTTATATGAATTTTTGGGCACCGTAAGATGTTTGCTTATTTATTTATTTATTTTTATTTTTAACAAAAGATAGTATTAGTAGGTTAAATTGGTAAACGTTAGAAGGGGAGGGGATTGTTGTTAAATGTTAGAAAGGGAAGGGATCGGTGGGGAACAAACCCCTTTCTGCCACTATGATAAAGCTTCATCTATGATGCTTACTTGCCTTATTACTTAACTAATTAATCCGTATAAAGCTCCAAAACGTTTATCAACGGCGCAAGTAATATTTTTTCTACATAGTAAATTTTTAATAATAAGGGAAAAAGAAGTTAACTTTAATTATAAAAAATGTTATTCTTATCATTTAGTTGTACCATCTCTCTAATCGAAATGTGATTCGCATGCGTTAGCAGATGTTACCTCTATTAGAGAGATGATACAAATGATGATACAAGTAAATGTTAAGGGTAGCACTAATCTAACTTTATTCTTGTATTATTCTACCGTCACTATTATTTTCAAGACGCAATGAGTTAAATAGGAATGCCCTAACCACAAAGGTAATCCACCATGTACATTGATTTTTTAATTATTTATCAATGGGCACCATTGTTTCTTGCGTATTAAATTCCGTCTTATTTGTTCCATTCCCTAAAACCTCTTCCAAGCAAACCCCAGCTATTAACTAGGGGAATGGAAAGAATAATTTAGACACTTCGACAATTTAATTGTTGTTTAATAGATTTGCCAGTTAATGTGTTTTGATTATATAAATATTGTCTGTGTATTGAGCTCCTCACAAAGGTAGTTACGTGAGCAGAATTTCAGAAGCTATATAATCCCTAATTTTAACTTTAAGGATATACCTTTGTGGAGGATGAAAGTTATCACTGTAACGTGTCTTATTTTTATATTACAAACTTACTCAACTAAAATCGAACACTCTTGTTAACTAAATGCAGATGCTTGGGATCCCTTGTTAACGACAGTGAAACAAACATCTTTTTATAGCAATCTCCAAACGCGATTTTTCACTTCTGTTTTCTTATGTTACCCGGCTATACATATGAACAGCATCTGACACATCCACAAGTTTCTTCTATAATTAGCACAAAATATGGGAGTTCTCGAGTTAGAAGCTCCGAGTTGAGCAGTATACTTAATTGTAGCCATGGGAAGGGTGAAATTCCCCGCCTCCGGGTTTGGAAATGACGGATAATAGTGGCTTGCCACTAGTTATCCACCTTAAAAAAAAAAGAATTTATTACACTTACATTTTTATCTGATCATTTATTTTAAGAGAAATTTGGTTCACATCCCTCTTTTTGCTATTCCATTGATTAAAACTTTATTCCTTTTCAATCAAGGTATTAATAAACGTCATTAATTATTTTAATAATATTTTTTTTTCTTTCTAAATATTATTCATTTAGTGTTAGAAATGTTACATTTGGTATATTTATATTTATGGCTAAATTTTTAATCATATATTTTTATTTTTAGTTTGTACCAATTTTTAGTTTGCAACCCTTTTTTAATTTGTACCAATTTTCTTTTCAGTTTGAGTCAGTGACACTAAATTAAGTTTCCTAAATTGAAGACCTAATTTTTCACACGCAAATTTAGAATAGCGTGCTTAATTTTGTTGTTACTTACCTAATTCAGTACCCTCAGCCTTTCAAAGACAAACCATGTTCATGCAACAGCAGCAAATCTCTAATTTCAGATTCTCTCCCTCAAAAACTCTCCCAAAGTTAATCATGTCAACGTTAAATCATTTTTCTCATCATGCTTTTCTTGAATGCCCATGATCACTTTGCGATTGTGTAATCTTGATGAATTAGTCTTCACATCCAAGTCAATATTGTGCTTATCTTTTCCCTTGAGATTATTCACAATGGGAGAAGATGCATCAATCATGATCTCAAGTGCCCAAAGAAATCTGGCTTTGGAAACTTCAGATTCAAACGAAACGGCTTTTGCCCTACTTCATCCAAATAAGCGTGCAAGACACGACAATGGTGTGTCATTTGCAAAATTCAAAGGGGTTGTGCCACAACAAAATGGTCACTGGGGTGCACAAATATATGCAAACCACCAAAGAATTTGGCTTGGCACCTTCAAATCTGACAAGGAATCTGCCATGGCTTATGATAGCGTGGCAATCAAGCTTTGAAATGGTAAAGATTTGCATAGAAATTTTCCATGGACCAGCTTCACAGTTCAAGAGCCTCGTTTCCAAAGCCATTATCCAACAGATGCAATATTGAAAATGATTAGGGATGGTTCCTATCCATCCAAATTTGACGCTTTTGTAAGGTCACAAACACAATCTCAAATTGAGGAAATGGGCAAGGGCACCAATAACCCAATAAGAGTGCACGGTGATGGACAAGTATTGTGTAGGCAACTCTTCCAAAAAGAACTGACTCCAAGTGATGTGGGTAAGCTCAACAGGCTTATGATTCTAAAGAAATATGCTGTCGAGTATTTCCCATGTATTTGTGAGAATGTGGAAGTAAATGGGACTGAGGACATTGAGCTAGTTTTCTATGACAAGCTCATGAGGGTTTGGAAGTTTAGGTATTGCTATTGGAGGAGTAGCCAAAGCTTTGTATTCACAAGGGGTTGGAATAGGTTTGTAAAGGAAAATGATGTGATCACATTTTATGTATGTGAGAGTGATGATCAACTAATAAGAGAGGAAGATAGAGAAAGTACTACATTTTGGTTAATTGATGTATTGCATGGTGAAGGTGAAATCAACAGATCATGCTTGGTTGAGGAGGCCAATGAGTGTGAGGATTTGCAGGTACAATTGGAACTAAATTTGGGGGAAAGTAGCAGCTACAAGTTTCAAACAGTTGAATGTAAATATAGTGAAGATCACAAGGCATCCATAGCTGATGGAAAAGGATTTAGGCTCTTTGGTGTGAATATCAATTAGATGTCTAGGAGAAGATGTTGATCATTTTTCTAGAATTTTTTTCCCTCCAAATTATGTATCCTTTATTACTTGAATCTTACTTTTCATCATTTTAGGCTGTCAACTCACCAATTTGGAATGTAATTTTCTTCATGATATCGATCAAATTAAAATTGCAGAAATTAGAGTCTAATCCTTAAATAAGATCAACTTTCGATTAATACCTGGTATGAGATTAAGAATTGAATTTAGTCCTTTGATCCGGTTTACATGTCATCATACATATTCCATGTCATGTTTACCCATTTTACATTGATTTTATGGGTTTTTTTTCTT
The DNA here is from genome assembly GCA_963580275.1 of Crataegus laevigata. Classification (NCBI taxonomy): domain Eukaryota; kingdom Viridiplantae; phylum Streptophyta; class Magnoliopsida; order Rosales; family Rosaceae; genus Crataegus; species Crataegus laevigata. Next base: position 37,341,244 of record OY756946.1, on the reverse strand, counting down.
CCAATTATATCCCTGTGAACAATAATTGATTTTATGAGAAATGTTGCAAAATGTATTACTCATTTGAAATTCAAATATTTGCATTTAGTTATTACTCATTTGAGAAATGTTGCAAAATTTGATATAAGGTGATATCCTCTTTCTCTCTCCCCTCTCGCTCTCGATCTCTCTCCCTCCCTCCCTCCCTCCCTACTACCAAACAGCCACCCATACCACTCCACTGTGAATCGGTGACCACCACTCCTCTCCATGGCGTTGGCCAAAGGCTCACATTATCTCCATAAAAAAAAACTCCCTTTCAGTCTCCGAAATAAAAACTTGGGCTTTATGAATTTTGATATTGTATCTTCTAGTTTGAATTGCCTCAAAAAATTCTATTAATTTGAATGGATCTTTCCATTTGGTGATTGTTATACCTAAATATATGAAGCCTTTTTTCCATTTGGTTTTCCATTTCACGACAATAGTGACCTCAACAAGAAGCCTTTTTTTCGTATAGCTACATTATACTTTTGAGAACTATATAGGTACATACATTTTGGTACATATACTTTATATATATATATATATATATATATATATATATATATTTTTTTTGATACACATGTTTCGGTGCATATATTTTGGTACACATGCTTCAGTACATATATTTCGGTACATTTGCTTCAGTATATATATATATTTCGATACACATGCTTCGGTACTATATTTCAGTACATTTATATACTTTGGTACACATACTTCGGTGCACATCTTTTACGCATATATTTGGGTACACATACTTCGGTACGTATATTTAGGTACAATCATTTTGTAATTTTTTGGTATATACTCATTACTTTTGCAACTGGCACACTGATAGACCATGTATTTTGCATTTTTTTTTCTTAATGTTTCACTAATATTTTTTTGTTATGATTTTCCATTCAACTGCATTTATTAATAGAGGATGTCAAGGATGATGGCAAAAAATCTGGATCAAATCAATAAATCAAAATTTTTAGTTTGACAAAAAAATCAAGTATTAATATGGGCATTTTGGGAATGAGAAAAACGTATTTAAGTATCTAATAACAATTAATTATGAATTTAAATATAAATTCCGATGTGAATATCTAGTCAAAAGACTATAATTAATATTTGATCTTACATTAAGTTTTAATTGAATTCCAATCTTATCAAAGGATTAATATTCAATTGCCCCATTAAAATTTCATCTTTGCTATATGTTCATTATGAAAGTCTAGCTGTCTAGAGTCTACATAATAGGTGTAAGTAAGTAGACATTTCTTGGTAATATATTACTCTCACCTTTTTTTAAAATTTATTTTTATATGTTTCACTCCTCATGTTCGTATAGTTCGTTTGTATTAGTTCTAACGTTGGAATGGCAAGCATCTACAGCTTAAAATTTACTTTTCTTACATTAACTATTAATTTTCATGCTCTAAATATATGATCTAATAACTTCTTTAATCTCTATTAGACTATTTGACAACATTTTATTTCGACTCAATTATCTATTTTGGCTTAGTGGTTTTTTCATGATAAACTTCTTATTGAGCGTGTACTCATTTGAAATGACATTTTTTTCCACAGTTTGGCATACATGAATTCTAATAGTTTAAAAGAGAAGAAAAAACTTCGAGTAGTTTTTAGATAAACAACTTTACAGTGTCCTCTAAACCCCTAGATTCGAAATCACTTCATTCACATAATATATACGTTTTTATTATCATGGTGTTTAAATATTTGAGTTCATGTTCATAATGTCTCATGTATAATATGCGAATATGCATGCAGAAATGAAGATTAATATAAGAAAAAGCTGTTTTCAGGTGGTAAGGGAAAATAGAAAACTGATAAGGATAGGTCCATATAACACTGTGTATGTGAATGACTTATCAAATCAAACATTCATGCATGAGAGAAGTGTCTTGCTCAAACTATCCTATCAGCAAACGATAAGCTGTATCCCACTCATCATATACTCGACTCCCATTGATCCATATATTATTCATGGTTCATGCACTCATAATATACTGGTGGTAGTCGTCCACCTTCTTCCCTGTCACTCCTTTTTCCATGCATCACTTTCACTCGGCCTTGTTTTCTTGTTTGTCTTCGATTTTAGAATGGGGATGATTATATCACCATCTCTGAGTTGTCTCAAATATAAAGGGTGAGTGTGGTTTTGGCGCCCATTGTTCCCCCCAAATAATGACGAAGCTTGCAATAAGCTTTTTAAATTTAAAACTTAAGGTAATGATGTGTCACCAATTAAGAAATGAACACATTTATCAACGCTTAAATTAGTTTACAAAATTTTGTCTATAAGTTTAGTCTCCCTAACATTAACCAAAACTTAATTACTTTATATACTCATATATCAAAGGGGTTTTTGAACTTTAATCCTTCAAGAAGATTAAAATTTTAAAAAAACCTGGTGTTAGATTGAATATTGATTTTTAGTCCCTAATGTGTCCTTAATTCAAAATAATTAATGTGTATTTTATTTAATATCTCCCATTAAATATTTAAATTTATTAATACACAAATTTTAATTTATTTTTTGACCAAAAAGAGTTTTTTAATTTATTAATTTTATTTAACATTCTTCAAACTTTAAAGACTCAATTAATGTACCTAAATGTTAGTACCGAAATGTGTATACCGAAATATATTATATTAAACTAATATATTTAAATGTTAGTACCAAAATGTATTAATATTAAATTAATATACCTAAATGTGTATACCGAAATGTATGCACCGAAATGTGTGTACCTAAATATATGCACCGAAATGTATATACCTAAATATATGCACCTAATATATGCACCGAAATGTATGTATCTAAATATATGCACCGAAATATATGTACCTAAATATATGCACTGAAATGTATTAATATTAAATTAATGTACCTAAATGTATGCACCAAAATGTATGTACCTAAATATATGCACCGAAATGTATGTACCGAAATGTATGCACCGAAATGTGTATACCTAAATGTATGCACCGAAATGTATTATAATGAATTTAATATACCTAAATGAAGAAGTTACATTATAACAAAAATTAGTTTATCTAAATGTTCACAACAAAAATATATTACAATGAATGAAATGAAAATAAAAATTATAATGAAATAAAATTAATACATTAAAAATTAGAAAAGAAAAAGATAAATAATTAAAAAATCAAAATATAATTAATAAATGAGATTATTAATGTATCAAGGGACTAAAATTAGATTTTGATCTTACTCATGGTTTTAATCAAAAAGTAATCTTTGTCAAGGACTAAAATGAAGTTTTCTATATATCAAATGTACAAGGTTATCTCTAAAAAATTCAAAACAATCATAGCTAGAAGAGATTCTAATCACGTGATGAAAAAGATAGTGAAAGCGAAATAACCACCAAAGTATCGCCCATAGCTAGGTAACCAGAGGAGAGCAGATTAAATTTCTTATTATTCACTTTTCAAGGATAAAACTAGAATCAAAATTATACGACTAAATCAAATTCTACAAATATATAGAAATTTTTCAAGGCTGAGTTAGTAATTTCAATCTAAATAATATTATGTTTTAAATTCATATGCGTCTCCAAATTTTTGAAATCACCCGGAGCGTATAATTTATATATAGTTAAGAATATTTGACTCTTTTCTTGAGATCTTATGTTCGAATTTTTTATGTCCTAGTATCGCTTGTATAATAAGGAACCTAAATTTTTGTACAAGTATCTTTTTTTCTATCTAAGTTTCATTTGCACAAGTCACTTAGTAATATAATTTAGTGATATTCTTCTTCACTTGTAAGTGAGATGTCTTAGGTTTGATTCTTGCCAAAAGTGAATTTGAACTAAATTATTAATAGTCTTTTATAAGGCTAAGTCCACCACACACTCCCTCCCTTTTACTTCTTATACTTTATTTTTAATGTGGGCGGATATGTAACACCATTTTTTACATAACTTTTGACACATCTGAGGTTCACTTCATAGTGTATTTCTGCTCAAAAGTTGTGTAAAAAAGTGGTGCCACAAATCTGTTTCCATTTTTAATTATATATATATATATGATCATACAAAATGTGACAAATTTACCCCACAAATCCCAAAAGTTGACTAACAAACAGTTTTCATGTGACAAATCGACAAGATTTATGAAAGGTGATGAAATAAAATACGCCAAAGTGGGATACACTGTGCTCAACTATGCATATATGCTATGGGGACACCGACCTTCCCACATATTCTTTTTCCATTTTGCCAACATTTTTCATGTTGTTGCTTTCTGCTTCTGTAGAATCTGTATTTTGTTCATTTATCATACAAATGCATCCAATATACACGTCAATGAGATCATCCCAACTTCCAAGTTCTCCCAAGCAAGTTTTCAAAGCCCACAAGAAAAGGAATTGTTCGGCCTCTGGGACCAATCTCTTTGCCATTTATTTCAGTTGGGCTCTAACGATTCTAATATCGGACAAGCGATATTAGAGAAGGGAAATTCAAATAGGGAACTCTGAATGCAGAAAATAAACGTTCTTATTGCTAAAGCTACAGACCCTTCGTGCCAAGTTGTTTTTGTAACACTTTATTTAAAAAGCATAATATGAAACATGACCAGATCATATTGTTTCTAGATGAACGACTAATTTCTCAAATCTGTTACTCTAGTGTTGAAATTTGCTAGGGTTTAAGGTACAAGAAAGGAGAAGTCATTCTCTACTCCTGCAATATCTTTATTCTAAAACTTAAAGCTTACATTCAAACACAAAACAAGAGAAAGACTACCTATAAAAGAACATAAAATTAGAAAATTAAACTTAAGGTCTAAACTTTGTTGAGCACTGCCTCATCTTGTGGTTTTCCATGAATTGGTGAACTTCCATGTCGAGTTTCCGTGATCTGAGTTTCCTGCTCATAACCTTGGAGGCCATTGGCCTTGTGATCTTCCATGATCTCAATTTCCTGCTCGGAGCCTTGGAGGTTGATGCCCTTGTACCACTTAGCACAAAACAAATAAACCACAAAATCCAAAGCTGCTAGAATTGCAATGAGGAAGTAGAATCTGTCCATGTGACCTTCATTTAGATTATTTGGGATCCAACCAGGGTCTCCACCTTTAGCTGTAAAATGCGTTACCATGTTAACCAGTAAGCTGCTCACATAGTTTCCAAGAGATATCGACGCCATGCATAGTGAACTTCCAAAGCTTTTAATCCCATCCGGCGCTTGTCCATTGAAGAACTCAAGTTGTCCCACATACATAAAAACTTCTGAAGCACCAACAAGAACATATTGTGGGATTTGCCAAAATATGCTTAGTGAGCTTACCTTCTCACCAGGTATCACACCTCTAAGCCTAGCAATTTCCGTGGCACCGGCCGCAACCATGGCCAACAATCCAATAATGAGCCCTACTCCCATTCTTTGAAGCTCGGATAAACCTTTTGGGTTCCCACTTAACCGTCCGGCTAAAGGCACAAGGCACTGGCGATATAGTCCAGTGCAGATAAGAACACTGCATATGTCAAATGCAGACATGCTGGCGGCTGGAAGGTGAAATTTTCCGATGTGGGATTCCATCACATCACCTTGCTCCACAAAAAGTGAAGCCATTTGTGTGAACACCACTGAGTAAATTATGGTGCAAAGCCAAACGGGTAGCATTTTTAGTACGCATTTCGCTTCCTCAACTTGAGTTACAGTGCACAGCCTCCATGGATTCTTTTCGGCTGCAGTTTGATCCTTCTCTGTTATTGTCGCTGCCTTGTCCAAAAACCTGACCAAATTAAGTAACAAAAAAAACTTGAAATATTAGGAAACTAATGAAGCTATTAAATGAAAGCTGCAATTTGCACTCTTAAAATGTCATCTTGCACACCTGATAAAATAAAAAAGATAAGAGTGCATGATGACATTTTATAAGAGCTAATAAAATTAACTCATATATAATATATACAGTTAAAGTGCAATATTACTTACATAATCTCATTACTGTGGAGAATTTTCCTACTCCCTTTGATTGCAGATTTTGTTCCTTCGAGCTCATACAGATTATCCGGGCTGGCTGGTGCAACTCTCAATTTTCTAAAAGCAGCCACAAATACCTGAGCCACGCGTGGCAACGGGTTGCCACATGGTTTTATGTACCGATACCTAGGTGATGCTGCCAAATATGACACTAGGCCTAAGATAGCAGAGCCTAATGACACCAGAAACCCCATAGTCCATAAACCTTTATCCTCATAGTAAACCAAGATGGTGTTTGAGAATAGACATCCAACGTTGAGTGCGAAGTAGAAGTAAGCAAAGAAAGCTGCTTTCGAAGATTGTTGCTTGGGATCTTTCTCGTCGAATTGGTCTGCTCCAAATGTTGCAATAGTTGGTTGGTGGCCACCGTATCCAAGTGCTATTAGATATATTGATAGGTAAAAGAGAACAACACCAACTTTGGATGTTGGCTGGCAGTAGTCGCCAACACCGCCGCAACCGTGCGGATGGATGAGCCAGAGCCAAGATGTCAAGGATAGTAGCCCCAATCCCTGATTAAGGAACATTAAGTTTTGTTATATATGTTTGTTTCAAAAACAATTCAAAAAGTTCGCTTGGAAACCTCAAAAAGTAAGTATATATTATACCAGCACAAGGATGACTTGAAAGATAGCGCAGGTTAAGTAACGACCCCAATAGGAGTCACTGAGGAATGCTCCAAGTAGAGAGAACAAATAAACAGTTCCAGTCCATATGCTGACGTTGTTTGCCGCAGTGGCACTTTGTTGATCAAGAACTCTGATCAGAAACAAAACCAAGTTCACTCCTACACCAAAGAAAGCTAGTGTTGCTAGGCCTTGATTCGCTGCACAGAATAAGACATTAACACGTATATTTATTCTTGATAACACTATTTGAAGAAATATATCAAAATCTTAATTTGCAAGATCTATATATATATGCTAGGAAAATTAAGTAAATAGCATCGATGATGGGTACCTAGCAAGACAAGTGCAAGTTTCCATCCTCCTCTACTCTTTTCGACAATCGGTTTGGATTGCTGAGTTACCTCATGGATGTTTCTATCCACAGCTTCTGCTCCTTCTATGTCTCGGTTCGTGGCCGTGCTTATCATCTGCCAGTTTTGCAGGGGATACTAAGTTAAATATGTCCTACTAGTAACAAATTATCTTCGAAGTTACATTACAAAATATATTATATATGAAGCTAGCTGAAATATGTAGGATGTACCAACCTTTTACGGAACTTGATCACTGCCCTTGAAATTGTTGAGCCGGACTCCGGTGATGGGGAAGAGCTTGGGTCGGTAATTACAAACGGCAATGTAGTAGGCCAATTCAAATAATTTGCCGGAAAACTAGAAAACACGAAAAACCCTTTTGTCATTTATGGTGGGAAATTGAACAAGAAAATTTCACTCTAAAACAATGGCCCTTTAGCTAATTAGTCCCCTCTTTCAACCCAAAATCTCAATCCAAACTACTCGAAGAACCTCGAAAACTCATAATTCTGAAACCCTAATGCAGATTATATTTAGAGAGACTGTATATAACAGAAAATATATATATCGCAAGAGAACCAAAGAGAGAGTTCTTGATCAAAGAGAATCGAAAGACTTGAAGCTTCATGTGAGATGTGAGAGTGTAACAATTGACTTATATATTTGAAGGCTTGGTGATGACAAACCAGATACATTCAGGCTTCAGTTACGGATTTCCCTAATAATACTCACGTGTTTTCAGCTCTTATCCAATGACTAGTTTGAAGTTTCGGATCTTAGATTTTAGACCTAAAAATTAGGAGAGCTATTATATGCTTAAAATTTTAATTAAGTTCGAGAACAAGTACAGGTTCATGACAATTCAGACTCAGCTTCTGTTTAGTAGTAGCAAGTAGAGCCACATTCTGAACCACAAAACTGATTGTGAAATCCCCTACATTTCGGGGGAATCCTAACTTTTCTGTTCCACATATTCTTCTCTTCCACCTTAAAATAAAATATTTATTTACCGATAACTTAAAATAATTAAACCTAAAAAATTAAGTGAAGAAATAGAGGAGAAAATATTTTTTTTAATTATATTATTTTTTCTTGTTAATATATTTTATGAAAGAAAGAGTACCTCAATTCCGCACCACTCACACTCCAAGGGAACTGATAAAATTTATAGCTTAAGACCACTCAACCAAAATTTATCAAGCTTATCTCTGATGCTCTGTAACTAGCTGGCTGGATGGTCTATAGCAATATATATAGGGGTGTGCTATCCACACACCCATTTTTACTTCTCACACACTCCTGTTAATTTCTGTCCGTTAGATCTTCTTCAATTCATCTGATCCGACGGCCAAAATCCAAAAAGGTGTGAGAGAAGTAAAAAAAGGTGTGTGGATATCACAACCCTATATATATACACACACACATAATGTGAAGGTTTGAGCTTTTGAGAGATGGATTCCAAGCAGATCGCCAAAAAAGAAAGAAAATAGATGGGTTTTGATTTGGGTTGTTTAGAGGTGTATAGCAATCAATATATAGGTATATATACACACACACACACACATACTCGGACTGGAGACAAACTGCATTCCAGGCAATTTTAGTCGGGTCAGGATTGCATGGAAGTCTGGAACAATTACTATAAAGAGTCTAATAGTAGTTGTATAGCTGGATTTAGTTAGACAAGGGTAGTGAGTAATTAATTGTAATGTTAGGGTCAATTATACTCATAGAATTGTGTCTATATATACCAGTGTAAATTTATCATTCATTAAGTCAATGAAATGAGAGGAAGATATTTTTTACATTTCTGAGTTTCTTACAAACTAAGTTTTCTACATGGTATCAATCGCCACCGCCTCACGGCCTTGGTGAATCTTCGATCCTCGTCGCCTCCTAGCATCACCACCTCAAGGCTCATCGTCCACTCCGCTCTCCGGTGATCTTCTTCTTGTGTCTCTCTGTATTCTGATTTGGTAATTTTGTTGGATCTTGATTTTTTTCTTCGCGCATGGCGTTCGATTCGTCGTCTTCTCCCCCAAATCCTTCTTCTTCAAAGCCTAATTTGGTGTCTGGTTATACTTCTTTGACCATTCAAAATATTGGAAGTATGGTTCCTATCAAGCTTAAGAGCTCCAATTATCTTCCATGGCGTGCGTTGTTTGCTCCGATTCTGCGTCACTACAAGCTTCTGAGTGTGAATGATGGTTTTGAGCCCTGTCCCTCACCTCTGTTTCCTAATCGTTCTCTCAATCTGGCGTTTGAATAGTGGTATGAAAAAGATCAGAATCTATTGATTTGGTTGAATTCTACACTCTCGGATGAGATTATTCCTTTTACAGTTGGGGTTTCTTCTTCTCGTGATCTCTGGCTTAAATTGGAACAGCGTTTTGGTGGAATTTATTATGCTTATGTTCATCCACTTCGTTCTCGTCTCCAATCTATACAGAAGGGATCTCAGTCGATCTTTGAGTATCTCCAGCAAATCAAGGCCATTTCTGATTCCTTAACTGCCGCTGGTGCTGCTATGTTCGATCGTGACCTAATTGTTGCTACATTACATGGTTTACCAGAGGAGTTTGATTCATTTGTTGATTCTATCACTCTTCAGTTATCTTCCACTACTTTGGATGAACTGCATGGTCTTCTTCTTACCAAGGAATTGTCAATGGCTCGTCGTAAGAACTCTGTTGCTACTGAACCTTTTCAAGCTTATGCTGCTCAGAATCAACAACCCCTGCTTTCCACACCACCTTCTTCTCAGGCTTATGCAGCTCAGACTCAGCCTATGCAGAACTCTTTTTGATACAATTCTAATCGTGGCCGGAATACCAATCGTTTTCATAACAACAGAGGTCATCGTAACTATCAGGGTAATCGAGGAAATCACTCTAATCCTAGATTCACTAGGTATCCCACTCAAGGTTTTCGTTCTCAGGGTTCCTCTAATTCTCGTACTCCTTGTCAAATTTGTGGATCCACAAGCCATGAAGCTATTAATTGTTATGATCGCATGAATCCGAAAATCTTTGGGAAAGTTCCTCCTGCCAAACTCGCTGCTATGTATACTCAGTATGCATCTAAACCATCTTCTTCCTGGATTCTTGATTCTGGTGCTACATCTCACATTACTCATGATCTCTCCAACATTACTTCTTCTACTCCTTATACTGGTGAAGATAAAGTCTATATCGGCGATGGCAAAGGTTTGTCCATTCACCATACTGGCAGTACATTCTTAAATACTGCTCATGCTTCTTTTCATTTGAACAATGTTTTACATGTTTCGCAAATGAATCACAATTTACTCTCTGCATATCAATTTCTCAAAGACAATTCATGTTCTTTGACTTTAACTTCTAATGGATCCGTTGTTAAGGATCGTTCTACGGGGAAGATGTTTTTGCGGGGACCGGTTAGAAATGGTTTCTATCATCTTCAAGGTATTCCTGCTTCTTTCTCTCAATCCCCTTTGCCATCTCAAGCTTTAGCATGTACTAAAGCACCTGTGAATATTTGGCACAGTCGCCTGGGGCACCCATCTACTTCCATTTTCAGGAGAGTTTTATCTACAAATAAGCTTGCTTTGCACGGGAAGCCTTCAATGGATTTTTTCTGATCTGACTGTGCAGTTGCTAAGAATCACAAGCTTCCATTCTCACAATCGCATTCTTTTTCCACTACTAGTTTAAGTTTGCTACATTGTGATGTTTGGGGCCCAGCTCCTGTTGTTTCTGTTTGTGGTTATAAGTACTACCTCTTAATTGTTGATGATCATAGCAAGTACAGTTGGTTCTTTCCTTTAAAGGCCAAATCTGATGTATTTTCCACTTTTGTTGTGTTCAAAGCCTATGTTGAAAATTCTGTTGGTAATAAAATCAAATGTTTGAGGTCTGACTCAGGGGGTGAATTTACTAGCAATCAATTTAAATCTTTTCTTCAAGCTCATGGTATATCTCATCAGCTCAGCTGTCCATATACTCCTGAGCAGAATAGTTGTGTGGAAAGAAAGCATCGTCATTTAGTTAAGACAGCACGGACTTTATTGGTAGCGTCCAAAGTTCCTCATTTGTATTGGGTTGAAGCCTTCTCTACTGCCATTTATCTTATCAACAGACTGCCTATTTCTAACTTACACAGTTCTCCATGGAAAATTTTATTCAAGTTCTCTCCAGATTATTCAAAGTTAAAGGTGTTTGGCTGTTCCTGTTATCCTTGGTTAAAGCCCTATGTTCACTCCAAGTTAGAAGGCAAGAGTAAAGAATGTGTTTTTCTGGGTTATAGTTTGCAGCACAAAGGCTGTCGGTGTCTTGATTCTGCTACTCAGAAGATATATATCTCCAGACATGTGCAATTTAATTAGACCAAGTTTCCTTTTCATCACTCTGCCTCTGTGTCTGATGTCTTGAAATCTCCATCTTCATCGGCTGTGATTGATTTTCACTTCTCCGTACCTTCGCAGCTTCCTCCTCCCACCTCATCTTCAAGTGATTTCGTCCCACCCTCTGTGCCTTCCTCAAATGTCCCTGTTCTTTCTTCAGCATCACTCCCACCCTGCTTCTCCTTCTGATTCTTTTTCCACTGCTGTGAATACTCATCCTATGATCACAAGATTTAAGGCTGGCATTTTTAAACCAAAGGCTTATTCTGCAACTAAACATCCTTTACCTCTAGATGTTGATTTTTTTCCTTCTACATACTTACAAGTTTCTAAATATCCCCACTGAAGACAAGCTATGCATGAAGAGTTCAATGCTCCTCAACTTACTAGTACTTGGCACTTGGTTCCTCCCTCTCCATCTCAAAATATTGTGGGGTGTAAATGGGTGTTTCGTATTAAAAGAAAACCTGATGGCACAGTGGACAGGTATAAAGCTCACTTAGTGGCTAAGGGGTTTCATCAGCAAGAGGGTGTGGATTATCAAGACACTTTTAGTCCAGTAGCCAAGCCGGTTACCATTTGGATCCTATTAACTTTGGCAGTTCAATTTGATTGGTTTCTCAATCAATTGGACATTAGTAATGCCTTTCTACATGGGGACCTGAAGGAAGATGTTTTTATGAGTCAACCCTCTGGCTTTATTGATTCTAATCTTTCTTCTCATGTGTGTAAGCTTAACAAATCTTTGTATGGCTTAAAACAAGCTCCTCGTGCTTGGTTTGACAAACTTTTTCAAGTTCTGCACACATTTGGATTCAAACAATCCTCTTCTGATGCTTTTCTGTTTGTTCTCCAAGATTCAGTTCCAGTTTTTGTTTTGGTTTACGTGGATGATATACTTGTCACCGGACCAAATACCATTGTTTGTCAGCACTTCATTCACAAGCTCAGTCAAGTTTTTCCTGTTAAAGATCTCGGACCTCTCCATTATTTCTTGGGTTTAGAGGTACAGCGCACATCTGAAGGAATCTTTATGCATCAAAGTAAATACCTCATCGATCTTCTTCACAAGACTAATATGGCAGGTGCAAAGCCTTGTGTCACTCCCCTTGGTACTTCTAAACTGGATCACAGTGGTCCTCTTCTCTCGAATCCCACTGAATATCGATCCATTGTGGGTGGTCATCAATATCTCACTTGGACAAGACCTGATGTCTCATTTGCTGTGAATCATGTTTGTCAATTCATGCATGCTCCCAGGGAACAGCATCTGCAAGCTGCCAAACGAATTTTACGGTTTCTTAAAGGTACACTTACATAAGGTATCTAGTTTAAAAATAGTTCCTTAGATCTCATTGCCTATTCTAATGCTGATTGGGCTGGTTGTACTTATGATAGACGATCTACCAGTGGTTTTTGTGTTTTTCTGGGTACAAATTTGATCAGTTGGACTGCCAAAAAGCAACCAACTATTGCCCGATCCTCCACTGAGGCAGAATACCGTTCTTTAGCTCATCCTGCCGCTGAGCTTACTTGGATTTGCAAGGTGTTTTCTGATATTCGATTCGTCGCACAGCCTTCACGTGATCGTAGCACTGAGCGTAATATTATACACCTAGCCTGTCGTACAGACCACTATAGGTGGTTCCGACTCGTGTGCAGGATAGTGATTGATAGCGATTGAGTATGACAGATGAGCTATAGGTTCAGCCGTACAGGTCACTAGAGGTGACTCCGGCTGACATTGCACTAGGGGTATTTCTGATTTACATTACCTGACTGATGATGATGATTTTCTGGGTTGGTATATCGACATGGCCTATCATCGTGTTTTGATAATGGATTTGATTCTGAGACTAGTTTTCGTATATAAATTACATACGTATTATTTTCTGGGAAAATTATATTGATTTACGGAGAGGGATTATATATGGATTTCTAAAATGATTTTGGAAAATATTTGTTTTTGCCCACTCACATTTTCTGTTTTGCGCCCCTCCAGGTTCTAGGTAACGACGACGTGGACGGATATCGAGGCACCGAGGCAGTTCTGACAGACCACCACTGATGTAGGATTTCTTTAGTAATTCTGTCGTTTGTTTTAATCGACTGCACCTAGGATTGGCTCTGTGACCTTTCACTATCACACTTTCTTTCGATATCACTTTTTATCATATGTATATTATTCTCTTGACATTCAATGCTGCATTTCATGCATAATTACCTTCCGCTGACGTTTTGGCTACGTCACTCGCACGTGACGGCCAGCACACTCCGACCCTGGGTCGGGGTGTGTCAGTTTGGTATCAGAGCCTAGGTTTGGCAGTCCTTTATAGCTTGTGAATATTCTAATTCTTCTGGTGTTTTCTGTCAGAACGATGCCGCCTCGCCGAGAACCACGTTCACCTGTTGATCCTAACTTTCCCGATTTTTCTCAGTTAGGAGATGCTATTGCTCAGGCTATTCAGTCTACCCTTCGTCCTTCCCACAGGACTCCTCTTGAGAGTGCGCATAATTTGAGGTTACCGAGGTTTGAGGGTGACGAGGGGCACGAAGGTGCCGAGCGCTGGTTTCTGCAGATAGAACGGACTTTTAAGGTGATGCACAGTCAGGGTAATTTAGCTGCAGGGACTTGGGTTGAGACTGCTACATGGTTTATGGGGAAGGAACCTGCGTCCTGGTGGGAACAGTTGGAGGATAAGATGCCACCAGAACAGGCTAAGGACTGGGAGGTGTTCAAACAGTTATTTTACAAGCGATTTATCCCAGACGCGTACCGTGATCGTAAGAAACAAGAATTCACGAACCTAAAGCAGAAAAAGATGTCAGCCAACGAGTACTACCGAAAGTTCACTGATCTTTCTCGTTACCACCCAGAGGTTGCTAGGAATCAGGCTGAGATGCTTCGGAGATTTAAGCTGGGCACTCGGAAGAAATGGCGCACGATGGCTACTACGAGGCACTGTGAGACTTATCATGACTTCTACGCAGTTTTGGTGCAGATAGAAGATTCAGAAAACATGCCGAGTGATAGTGACAAAGAAGAAGGGAATGAGGAACCGAGGCGAGACGACAAAGGTAAAGGAGTGGCATCACAGGGGCCTCGGAAGACACAGAGTTTCAAAAGAAGTGGTGTTAGCTCGAGTTCTTCGAGTGGGGGTGTAAATTCCCCAGGTCAGAGGAGAGGAGGTAGATTCACTGGGGGTCAGCGTTCTCAGAGGCAGCGAGATGCTGGTGGTTCTTCCGCACCATTTTGCCGGAGGTGTAACAGTCGACATTTTGGCGAGTGTAGGCAGGGCGTTCGTGGATGCTTCACGTGTGGACAGATGGGTCATCGAGCTGCGAATTGCCCGCAGAATCAGCCGAGACCTCCACTACCTGCACTACCACATCCAGTTCCTATTCAGCAGATCCCACCTCCTGGTGGATATGGTCAGCCGAGTCGTGGCAGTACCTATCATTATCAGGGCGATGTTGTCCCTTATTCTGCTGCACCCTATCCCTATCCTCCGGATCCGTATTATTCAGGCGGTTATCAGAGCGGCTATACTCCGTATCCTGGAGGGTACACCCCGTATCCTTCTTATCCTGCCGGCGGATCGCAGTGGTATCCGGGAGTTCAGCCACAGCAGAGTGAGGCTACAGCGAGCAGTGCGGGATCATTTAGACATCCTAATCCGGTTGGTCCGAGTCATGGTGTGCCGGGACGAGCTGGTCAGACGAGTAGAGGTCGCGGTGGGCGACAGCAGCCTCAGGGCCGTATTCATAATCTCACAGCGTAGGACGCTCAGAATAACCCTGATTTGATAATGGGTAAGTTAAATGTACTTGGTCATTTCGCTAGAGTGTTGATAGACTGTGGCGCTACACATTCGGTCATTTCTTACTCATTTGCCCAATTGACTCAACCTGAGTCTGCACCCCTTGGATTTGAGCTTGAAGTGTCGATGCCTAGGGGAGACATGTCTGGTCAGTTGGATGTACCCAGGATGCCACGTGTTGATCGAGGATGTGGTTATGCCAACTAATCTTATTCCGCTGGATATTGTTGAGTTTGATGTGATCTTGGGCACTGATTGGCTACATTATAATCGAGCCAATATAGATTGCTACGAGAAGAAGGTTACATTCCATCGGCCGGGGTTACCTGTGGTTACATTTACTGGCGAGCGTAGTCATGTTAGGCACGGCATTATTTCCGCCGTGAGAGCTAAGAAATTGTTGCAGAAGGGTTGTCAGGGGTATCTGGCACACGTGGTATTGAATGATAGTGCTCCTGTCAGTTTAGAGGATGTGAAGGTGGTCAGGCGATTCCCTGACGTGTTTCCTGATGATTTGCCCGGTTTGCCGCCGGATCGAGACGTGGAGTTCTCTATCGACTTGTTGCCAGGTACTGACCCTATATCTTTGACTCCCTATCGGATGGCTCCCGCTGAGTTGCGAGAGTTGAAAATTCAATTACAGAGCTGTTAGATAAAGGTTTCATTCAGCCGAGTACTTCACCTGGGGAGCTCCAGTGTTGTTCGTGCGTAAGAAGGATGGTACTTTGCGGCTGTGTATTGACTATCGACAGCTGAACCGAGTAACGATTACAAACCGTTACCCACTACCACGTATCGATGATTTGTTTGATCAGCTGCGAGGAGCTTTTGTATTCTCTAAGATTGACCTACGGTCTGGCTATTATCAGCTGAAGATTAAGAGCGAGGATGTTCCGAAGACGGCGTTCCGAACCAGATATGGTCATTACGAGTTCTTAGTTATGCCGTTCGGATTGACTAACGCCCCAGCTGCTTTTATGGATTTGATGAACCGGGTATTCAAGCAGTATTTGGATCGGTTTGTCATTGTCTTCATCGACGACATTCTGGTGTATTCTAAATCGAAATCAGATCACATGCGACATCTTTCATTGGTATTGAAGAAGCTGAGGGAGCATAGATTATACGCCAAGTTCAGCAAATGCCAATTCTGGTTAGATCAGGTGGCATTTTTGGGGCACGTTATCTCAGCTCAGGGTATTCAAGTGGATCCCCAGAAGATAGCAGCGGTGGAGAATTGGGAACAGCCACGAACTGTTTCTGAGGTACGGAGTTTCCTCGGATTAGCAGGCTACTATCGACGGTTCGTGCAGAACTTCTCAGTGATTGCCTTACCTCTCACGAGGTTAACCAGGAAAGATGTCCGATTTGAGTGGGATGATGGCTGCGAGCGGAGCTTTCAGCAGTTAAAATATTGTCTTACCCATGCTCCGGTGTTAGCTCTTCCGGACGACAGTGGTAACTTCGAGATCTACAGTGACGCATCGCTGAACGGCTTGGGTTGCGTATTGATGCAGCACGGTAGGGTGATCGCTTATGCGTCGAGGCAGTTGAAATCCCACGAGAGGAATTATCCTACTCATGATCTTGAGTTGGCGGCGATCGTATTTGCGTTGAAGATCTGGAGACACTACCTCTACGGCGAGAGATGTAGGATCTTTACAGACCACAAGAGCCTTCAGTACTTGTTCACTCAGAGAGACCTGAACCTTCGTCAGCGAAGGTGGATGGAGTTGCTGAGTGATTACGATTGCACGATCGAGTACCATCCGGGTCGTGCAAACGTGGTAGCCGACGCACTTAGCCGGAAGTCACAGGGTAGAGTGGATGCTATGTACGTGAGCCGTGCTCCTTTGTTAGTCGAGTTGAGATCGACCGGAGTAGGATTGGAGATTGATTATTCAGAGGCAGAGAATCGGGGAGAAGCGCTACTCGCTCACTTCCAGGTTAGGCCGATTCTAATTGATCGTATTCTTGAGGCTCAGCTGGATGACGAGGAGATTCAGGAGCTGATTCGATTGAGGGGTGAAGGTAAAAAGACAGATCTACGGATTCGAGAAACGGACGGTATGCTCATGCAAGAGAACAGAATGTACGTACCAAATAACGCAGAGCTAAAAAGGGCTATTCTCGATGAGGCACACGTGTCAGCTTATGCGATGCATCCAGGTAGTACCAAGATGTATCATACCATTCGCCCATTCTACTATTGGCCTGTGACGGGATTTTAAACCGCACAAATTTAACCCTCTTTTTGACAGTTGTAGTAAAGATGTAAGTAGGGTATCGTTCTAGGCCGGGGATTAGGAGGGCTTGCTAAAACCTCTAAAATAAATTTAAAACACTAAACTAAAATAAAAACACTTAACTAGAATAACTCAAAATAAAACTAACAAATAAACTAAAACAAATCAAAAGACTCAAAACAACTCAAGACTCTAGAAAACACAAACTAAGCTAAAAACTCGAAACACACTAAAAATGACTCAAAATAATAAAAACAATTTAAAATAAAAACTAGAAAATTAATTAGACGGAATTTAAATTAAAAGATTAAAAATAATAAAAATTAACTAAATAATAATATTTAATAATGGGGGGTGGTTTGGTTTTGACGAGAAGTAATTAAACTTAAATAAATTATAAAATTGACAAAAACATAAAATTAAAGTGAACGGATAGGCGACGGATTGGCTAGAGGGTTTTTCTCCACACAAGACACATATGCAATCTAAATTGACCTTCAGTTGTTCTTTCAATAAGTTGTGAATCTCAACACCCCAAATTAATTAGGTACGCTTAAATTAACCTTCAGATTTTCCTTATGTTACTGAATTGGATGAACAGCATACAACAACTCAAATTATTCCCCAAAAGTTCCCTACGTGAAAAGCACAATAGAGATACGATTAAAGATCATTATGTTCTATGAAAATCATAAGTGTTGACAAGGCATTCGTAACTATGAACAGCATGATACGTTTGCCAGGAATTTACTTAACGCGATTGTGACTAGCAACCTTCACTACTCATGAATATAAGTTCATAACGATTAGGTGAAATTCACTTATATTCTAGCATCAAATTCATGTATGTAAATTAAGTATGCATTCTTAATCGACAAACACAAATAAGTTATTAATCAAGCAGTTAAGCAAATTAAATCACAACTCAGAAATCACAACTGAAATTACCAATTCAAATTACAAATATAATCATGGTTTTGAATTATCCTCTAGCCAAAACAAATTAATTACACATTATTAAAACAGAAATTAAAACAGAAATTAAAAATAAGTTTGAAGGATTAAACCAAAATAGAGTAAAGGATCTGTGCACTGTGCTTTGGGCTTCTGTGCGTTGGGCCGTGCCTCAGCTTCTTATTCGAACTCCCGAGGCCTGGCCTCTGTTTTGCTGCGTTGACTCCCTCAAATTATTCTCCTGACGCTGCCAGAGGCAGCTTGCCTCGGTATTCCCCAAGCCAAACCCCCGAGGCTTTGCACCTCCCTTTTTGTTCGTGCTCGCCTAAGCTGCCAGCATGGCAGCTCTCACCTTCCCCCGTCGAGGACCTCCCTGCGCCTGCTTCTTCGTATTTCGTCCCCGAGGCTTACTGCCTCCTGCAGCTTTTTGGCAGGTTATTCCCGTGAGCACTCCCTGGCCTCCGCTGTTTTCCGCTGCCCAGGGCAGCTTTGATTTCTTCCTCTCCCCCCTTTTTGCGAGAGCCCCCGAGGACCTCTTAAGTTGAAAAATAATCCGCTTTTCTTATTTTCTCCAATTTTCAAAGCTGCCTTTTCCCTATCTTGCGCATCTCTCCAATTCTTTAATGCTGCCAAGTGCATTCTGACCAACTGCCAAGGGAGTGCCCATTATTCTCTCCATTATTTCAAGCTTTTTCACCGACACACACATTATAATTATATTTAAATATATAAATATATATAAATATATATATAAATATATATATATATATTTATTTATTTTCCATATGATAAGTTCTATTTCAACAGACAAGAAAGTTTAGATAAAAAAAATACTTAACACTTCACTTATTCTATTTTTATTTTCTTAGCTAGATAAATTCTTATAAAACATAAAAATAACGTAAATAGCTCAAAATAATACGAACTAACTAAGAAAAGACGAGTGAATTTGATATAAAAATATATAGAAATATGATCCGATCAGCCTGGTATGAAGAGGGAGATTGCTGAGTACGTAAGCAGATGTATTATTTGTCAGCAAGTTAAAGCCGAAAGAAAGAAACCGTTTGGACGAATGCAACCACTTCCCGTTCCTCAGTGGAAATGGGAAAATATCACTATGGATTTTGTCTACAAGTTGCCCCGTACGCAGAATGGTTACGACGGCGTTTGGGTAATAGTTGATCGGCTTACGAAATCTGCACACTTCATCCCAGTTCGAGAGAAGTTTTCTCTACGACGATTAGCCGAGCTGTTCATCTCGAATATAGTGAAGTATCATGGCGTGCCAGTCAGTATCATTTCAGATCGAGATCCGAGATTCACATCTAAGTTCTGGACGGCATTCCAAGAAGCCCTCGGTGCGAGGCTACTGTATAGCACAGCTTATCATCCACAGACGGACGGGCAGTCCGAGAGGACTATTCAGACGCTCGAGGATATGCTACGATCTTCCGTACTACAGTTTGGTGATGCGTGGCATCTACGCTTGGACCTGATGGAGTTCGCGTACAACAACAGTTATCATTCGAGTATCGGAATGTCACCATTTGAAGCACTGTACGGTCGAGCTTGTCGCACGCCCCTATATTGGTTGGAAGTCGGCGAGAGAGTACTAGAAAGTCCAGAGATAGTCGATGAGACGACTCAGAATATCCAGGTAATCAAGTCTAACTTGAAAGCGGCCCAGGATCGCCAGAAGAGCTTAGCCGATAGACATGCCACAGATCGGGTTTACGAAGTTGGTGATTGGGTATTTTTGAAGTTATCACCGTGGAAAAGGGTTGTTCAGTTCGGCAAAAAGGGGAAGCTGAGTCCCAGGTATATCGGACCGTATCAGATCACCGAGCGGATTGGTGAAGTAGCGTACAGGCTTGAGTTGCCTCCAGAACTATACAGAGTTCACAACGTGTTTCACGTTTCGATGCTACGTCATTATGTTGCTGATCCGTCTCATGTTTTACCTCCGCAGCAGTTAGAAGTTAATCCTGATTTGACGTACGAGGAGGAGCCGGTGACTATCCTAGACTGGAAGGATAAGGTTCTACGGAACAAGACAGTTCGACTAGTAAAAGTGTTGTGGCGGAACCATTCAGTTGAGGAGGCTACTTGGGAGACAGAGGAGCGGATGAGAGATATGTATCCGCGATTATTTTATGGTTAGTAGTGTGTACTTATGTTATGTAAATTTTGAGGACGAAATTTTATTAAGGAGGGTAGGTTGTGACATCCCGTCCCGATTCTTAAATATGGTTCGAAGTGAAATGACAATATTGCCCTCGAGTACGCGGGAACGGAGGAATTTTGGGCTTGGATTTGGGCTTGGGTGTCCTAATCACTTAGGCCCAAATTTTGGGCTTATATTTACATACACACACACGTACTCACACATGCACACGTACACAACTCTACCATCTCTCTTCTTCTCGAATCATCTCTCTCTCTCTCTCGACTTCATTGTACGGACACACACATACCACCTCACCTCGGCACGGATCGAGCCTCAGGTATGCATATTCATGACCCCTGAGACCTGCTGAGTATTTCTATACTAGTTTTAGGTTAGGAAACCCTAAGTTTAAGTCGAAACCCGAACTTAATTATTATGGTACTGTTCATGCACTTTAATCTCAGGGCATTTTAGACAAAACCAATATCACAGCGATGTTCTAGGGACTCCCACGAAGCTCGGAGTACCTCGGTGACAAGGTTTGGACGTCGGGATCGCCGGGTTCGTGACTGGCCGGTTTTGGAGAAATTCTTCGACGAATTTCTCGTCCTTTTTCAAGGTATCTAAGGTTGTAGGAATGTTCTACGTTGAATTTTAAGCATATAGGAAGAAAATCGAGGAAAAGGGATGAAAAATGAGTGAGTTATGGAGTTTTGAAGTTTCGCCGGAAAATGTCGCCTGAAAAACCAGTCCGGCGCCGGCGCCGGCGACGGTCGCCGGAGCTGGAGGTAGGGGTGACGGAATATTCCGTCAAAGTTGACGGAATATTCCTCACGCCGTCAGTTATTTCTAACGGAATCCGTTAGAAGATAACGGAATATTCCCAACGGAATATTCCTGTGCCGTTAGGGTTAGCCGCGCGTGCGCAGCACGTGACGCGCGTGGGGGCGCGTCTGTCCGTGCTATCCTTGGCGCGTGGGGGCGCGTGCCACAGTGAAAAATTATTTTAAAAATATCACGACGCTCGTGACGTCGTGTAGGTCGCGTTGGTATATTCAAATGCCAAAATTGACCTTTGTATGAAAATTTAATTACGTAGTTCGGTTATGTGCTGTAAATGACGGTTTTGCAGTTGTTTCACATATAGGTGAGGCGTACCCAGAAGACGAGCGCATTCATTCTAGGCTCGGGGGATACGACCCGTCGACATACCAGTGAGTGGGCTTTTGTTTTCAGTATATATATATATATATATATAATTGGCGTTTTTCCCAGAAACGCAATTTGCATGATTTATGAACGGAAATGGTTTTATAATTATATTGCCATGTCGTATACCAATTATATTTTATAAATATGATTATGATTGCATTTGCTATGCTCCGACGCCGAGGACGGCCAGGTAAGTCAGGTAAGTATGATAATAGTGATTGTGATAATGATAGATAGTGAATTAGCTCATCACCTGCACCTCGGGTGTTAGTGCTCCGCCAGAGTAGGGCCTAGCCTTCACGTGATCGTTCACCTCACGCACCGTACGCTCACCTTGGATCCAAGGCAGGTGCCTAGCCTGTCGTACAGACCACTATAGGTGGTTCCGACTCGTAGGTGACCCGCGATTCGTCGCACAGCCTTCACGTGATCGTAGCACTGAGCGTAATATTATACACCTAGCCTGTCGTACAGACCACTATAGGTGGTTCCGACTCGTGTGCAGGATAGTGATTGATAGCGATTGAGTATGACAGATGAGCTATAGGTTCAGCCGTACAGGTCACTAGAGGTGACTCCGGCTGACATTGCACTAGGGGTATTTCTGATTTACATTACCTGACTGATGATGATGATTTTCTGGGTTGGTATATCGACATGGCCTATCATCGTGTTTTGATAATGGATTTGATTCTGAGACTAGTTTTCGTATATAAATTACATACGTATTATTTTCTGGGAAAATTATATTGATTTACGGAGAGGGGTTATATATGGATTTCTAAAATGATTTTGGAAAATATTTGTTTTTGCCCACTCACATTTTCTGTTTTGCGCCCCTCCAGGTTATAGGTAACGACGACGTGGACGGATATCGAGGCACCGAGGCAGTTCTGACAGACCACCACTGATGTAGGATTTCTTTAGTAATTCTGTCGTTTGTTTTAATCGACTGCACCTAGGATTGGCTCTGTGACCTTTCACTATCACACTTTCTTTCGATATCACTTTTTATCATATGTATATTATTCTCTTGACATTCAATGCTGCATTTCATGCATAATTACCTTCCGCTGACGTTTTGGCTACGTCACTCGCACGTGACGGCCAGCACGCTCCGACCCTGGGTCGGGGTGTGTCATTTTGCATCATTGGAAATGAACATTTCAAATATTAGGTAGGTAAATTAATTTGTTCCAATTATATATATAAAATTACACTACACCTAGTTATATTTAATTTTTCCAATTATTAAAAAAATTTATACCACACCCAACCACATTTCTTGAACTTGTAGGTAAATTATTTTCCATGTATTGTTAGATATGTTAGGCACATTTTATTGTTGTATAAACATGGGTGTAACATAGTATTTTTAATACTATATGCATCGAACTACATTTCTTCTTAATATAGGTAAATTATTTTCCATGTATTAGTACATATGTTAGGCATGTTTTGTTGTTGGTATAAACATTATTTTGCATCATTGTAAAAAAGAGATATTATATTACACCATGGTATAATTGTAGGTAAATTAATGTGCATGTAGATAATGAAATATAGTGTTCTAATATATTAATAAAAAAATGATAAATTCAAAAGTATTCAAGAGTAGGGTGAAAAAACTGAATCGAATAGTTTTATGAAAATTCAAAGTCTTTCTAAAAAATTAATATGCAATAAATTTTTAACATTAATGTCTCTTTTTTCTTGTTGCAAAATCATTTACTCTCTCCTTACAATTAATTGTCTACATCAAATATGGAATAGGGGTATTTTAGGCACGTGAAAATTGTAAAATGTGTGAAGTAATATGAAATTAATGAATTCGTTTATGTGGATCCTCGTCACTGGGTTTTCTTTTGAGTAAAAATGTTATGTAGGGTTTTATATGAAGAAAATTGAGTTTGAAAGGCTAAAGTCATATTTTCAGTAAAAAAAAAGTTAAACTAGAGTATATATAGGATACACCGGTGCTAAAACGTTTTCTCAAGATATCTTTCAAACTGTTGGGGTTGTTACTCTGGATGTTGTTCCCCCGGTGTGAAACTAGTTGATTATGTAGTTTTAGAATTATGCTAATCCCAAGTACTCCATCTCCATTATTGCATACAGGAATATATAAAGTAACGAGGAAAATGCATGACCAAAAGAATTGTGTGGCCACATCCATTTCCGCTCCAAAGAGGAAGGTTTAGATGGTTTAGATATTTAATTAAACCTGATGTCGTGAGGGATGTGACCTATGCTAGCTCCGGACAAAACTCATATACGTATTATTGTAACACCTGTTGATGTACCTTATAGTTGGGTTGTACCTTAGTCAGATGTCAAATTAGGAAGACCAAATGTTTAAACCAAATTTACAAACCAATAATGTGTCTCCAATAAAAAATACACGTTAATCAACACTTGAGTAATAATCCAATCATCAATAGTTATAGCATTTGGCTTACAAATTTTGATTTAAATTTTTTGATTGTTTTGGCATTACCCTTTCTGTAAAGTTCAAAGACCAACTTGTGAAGAAAGAAAACTGAAGAGCAAAGTGGAAAAACCATTAAAGCTCAAGAAGAGTTGTGTGGCCACGTCTGTTTTCGCTCCGAAGAGGAAAGTTTAGATATTTAATTAAACCTTATGTCGTGAGGGAAGTGACCTATGCAAGGTCCGGACAAAACTCATATTCGTATTATTGTAACACCCGTTGATGTACTTCATTGTTGGGTTGTATCTTCGTCAGATGTCAAATGTGATGTTGTGGTGTGTAGCGGCAAAAATAAGGTATGATAATCATTTATGTAAGGATAATGTTATAGGAAGACTAAATTTTTAAACTAAATTTACAAACCAATGATGTGTCACCAATAAAAAATAAACACGATAATCAATCATTGAGTAATAATCCAATCATCAATAGTTATATCATTTGGCTTACAAAATTTGGTTTTAAAATTTTGGTTGTTTTGGCATTACCCTTTCTGTAAAGTTCAAAGACCAACTTGTGAAGAAAGAAAACTGAAGATCAAAGTTGAAAAACCATTAAAGCTCAAGGCCAAAGTTGTAATTAACTATTTTTTCTTTTCCCTTTGACAATTGATACTCCGACTTCCACTCCACTCCAGAGTTCTCACTTCTCACCCCTACACTGAAAAATGGAGTAAGATTCTCTCTCATCTTTTTTTTCCTCTTCTTCCTTTCCTTTCTATTTGAACGGTCACGATTAAGTCACGTCAACATCTTATATTAATTTTTTTTATAGCAAGATAAAAATAAAATAAGAGAATGTGAGAGGAAATGAGAGAATCCTAATCCTGCAAAACACATCATAGATTTCATCCTCTCTCTCTCTCTCTCTCTCTCTCACGAGCAAAGCTGATAACAACGGGAGTCTTTCCAAATTCCAGCTCCCCTTTCTCTTTCCCAATTTAAAAATACACAGCTTTTGCTGTTTCCACTCTCCACATTGGCGCTCCCAGTTGCAAAAAGGTAAGAAATTAATGTTGCATTCATCTTTTCGAATAGCTACTTCTATTGCTGCTGGGGTTGCTGTTCAGATCAATTATTTGGGTGCTAATATTTATGTGAAATGTAGTTAAAGTTTGGATTTTATCTCAGATTTGAGATAATGGTGTTGAAATTTGCTGGGGTTTAAGGTAGAGAAGGGTTTTACTGTTCTAGTTCTCTGATTTTTTTTTTGTTCTAAAAGTTTCTGGGTTTAACTTTAATAGCGGATTTTTGTGTCTAAATTTTCTCGGTTCAGCTTACTTTTGGAAGTTTTGGACTTTCTGCGAAAGGGTTTTGTGTATCTTAGTGTAAAAACCAGCATTTTGGTGGAAATCCAGGATCCTTTATAATGTTCGAAAGTATTCTGTTTTCGAGACCCTACTGCAAGTTTTCTTGCGCTTCTCGGTTTTATGGATGTTAATTATGTTTTAGTGTATTGTGTAGATCTCTGTTCTCCTTAGTGAGATTGCAATTATCGGATATGGCAACAACTGCTGCTTCCAGCCTGCAAATGGCAACTGCCAGACCCTGCATTTCTTCTTCTCGAAGAGCTTTCGGGTCAAGTTCTAAAATGCTTAATGGCAATTTTAAGGTGGCTTCATGGTCTAAGCTTTCGAGTACATGTCATACATCATCTGTACAATCTTTCCAACGGAGCTTAACATCATCATCTATGAAAATGGATAAGTTTGTTACAAAGGCAATGGCTGGAGCTAGTGAAAACAAGCCTGTCTCGGGGTTGCCAATTGATTTGAAAGGTTAATTTATTTTTCTATCTGATTTCACACCCATCTTTCTACACGCTTTTGTTTCATTATAGAATGGAAATAATAGAAAATTAATTGGTGGTTTCAACTATTGGTCTTATTAAAACTATTACAATTTATAAATTTCATTTGTAGTCACTTTTACTTTAAGATATTATATTATTATTTCAATCTTGCAATAACTTTCTTTACATAATCAATTAGTTCCAGATTAATATATTCAATATCTACCTATACTCTTATCTCTAATGTTATTACACAATTAATTGATTGGAAATTTGACTGTTTCCTCTTCTACCATTTATTCGTTCAAACTTAAATACTATTCAAAGGTTATGCATATACTCATTACACTAGATTCAACTTTGATAACTTTTTTCAAAGGTTATGCATATACTCATTACACTAGATTCAACTTTGATAACTTTTCAAACATAACTACCTAAACAATTTTTAATCCTGCAGTAACGCGCGGTCATTACTATCTAGTGTTAACTATTATTATGTGGCTCATGTAAGGGTGATGTGACTTTACCGTTTGGTACGTGGGATGGGACGGAACGGAGTGGGATGAGGCTTTCCGTCCCATGTTTGGTGCGCCTAAAACGGGTGGAACGCGCTGTTCCACGGGACAAGTTTTGGGTGAATTTTTGTTTGTCTCACCCCCTGGAACGACTCGTTCCACATCTGTGGAACACAATATTATAACCTCTCCGTCTCCTTCTTCCTCCTCGTTTCCATCCGAGGGCATCTCTGCTTCCTCTTCGTTCCGTCCCGTCCTGTCTGCATACCAAACGATACCTTAAATCATATTTAATAAATTATATATAACGTGATTGTTAATGATTTAATTATTACTTAAATATTGATGAATGTATTTACTTTCTATTATTAGTGACATATTACATAGTTTACAAACTGGTAAGACCAAGGGCGGAGCCACCATGGGCCTAGGGGGCGGATGCCCCCACTGAGATTTTTCTGATGCTGGCATGATGACCTTCAGATGCTTGAGATTCGGCAATGGTGGAGAGCAGGTCTTTCTAAATTTCTTTGGAAATAAGAGATCCTAAACCATGCACACAACAAAAATTTGAGAGCAGCAAGTACAAAAAATCAACAGTGATCAAACCCATCAAGCATGCATATATAGATCCATGTTATATTTATATACCGTAGCATCATGAACTTTCAGTGTAATTTTTGTGGATATGCGGTCTAGCATTGAGTTTTCACGTTTAAAAGAGATTGGAGATCTTGCAAAAAAAAAAAGGTTCAATGCAAGATTCGCTGGTTTACTTGCTTGTGACATTAGCACTAACTCTTCCAGTTGCTACTGCAACAGTTGAAAGAGCATTTTCGGCCATGAAAATTCTGAAGAATCAATTGAGAAATCGAATGGGAGATCAATGGATGAATGATAACATGGTTATTTTTATAAAGAGAGATATTTGATGGTATTGGTAATGATGTTGTCATGCAACACTTTCAGAACATGAAAACGCGTCGAAGGATATTGTAAGGGACTGTTGTATGAAAAAAATTATAGATTAATATATAAGTATTGTGTTAGTAAATTCTTGAGCTTTTTAATTATGACTTTGTTATTTGAGGATGCCCTCATTCACACAAATCTCTAACTTCGTCCCTAGGTAAGACGTCGTCCTTTCATATCCACATCAAGCAAATTACTTGATATAAAAATGTGACTTCTCATTATTTTAAAAACATTTAAAAGTCATAAATGTGGACAAAGAGAGAAATTTTTGTTTTTCTTTATAAAGAGATAATTTAAATAACTGTGAACATCCACCACCAAACTTTTTACTTTGTCTTTTTTTGTTGAAAACCTGAATGTCCAATCTCTCATTAAGTAGAAACTAGAAATAGAAGGGAAGGTAAGGCTCCAGTCAACAAATTAAAGGACTTGTTCAGCTGCCAGTCAACTTACCTGTTGGAATCGCTTTTGTGGACTAGGCTTTAAACTCCGGTTGGAATTCTAGGGCTACAGTAATTCTTCAATATGGAGGGCCTGCATTCGGCGCCTTGTCCTATACAACAAGGGTGTATACAAGTAGGGTGTTTGAGCACATGCGTACAAAAAAAATAAATACAAAATATCAATGTTGAAGCACACAAGCATGCATGGTTTATATATATATATATATATATATATATATATATATATATATATATATATACATGTATACGTATGTATGTATGTGTATGTGTATACATATGTATGTATATGTATGTGTATACGTATGTATGTATATGTATGTGTATACGTATGTATGTATATGTATGTGTATACGTATGTATGTATGTATATTTCTTTTTCGTTGAGGGATCCCAAACGAATTTTTTTCAACAATTCAAACTATCTATATTTTAGTACATTATTTACAGATCATCTTTGCAAAGAATTAGACAAATCTAAAACCATTAAAACATCCAATTGTAGTGAAGAAAATAAATGAATACAGTTTTTCAAAGAAACACTAATATGACTATTATTTAATCTAAACGGTCAAATTATCAGATTTTGGTGATTTTTGGTAGAGATGATATTTGAGAAATACCTAAAAAATGAACATGTGGATCGCAAAATATCAAGATCTCTATTCTAAATTTATGCAACCAATTTAATTAAGAGAACTTTAACGAAAAACTCTCGGTACTGTTCACTTTAACGAAAAATCACATTTTTAAAATAAAAAGCCAATCCTGGTACTATTCACTTCACCATTTATTTTGTCTTTTATCGTTAAAACTCAAAGTTTTCAAGCTCTTTTCATTAGTTTTCCTTTTAATTAAATCCATGTCTTTACAAGCATGATTCTTATTAAGAGTAAAAATTAAGGTGAAGTGCCGATTTAGTCTTTGAACTATCACCTTAGTGAAAATTAGGTTCCTGAATTATTTTTCGGTAAAATAAGTCCCTAAATTCATTAAAAATTGCTAATCTCATCCCTATTATTGTATTCAAAGATATTTTATCTAATTTTTTGTCAACTCTTATTGACACACTTTAGATGGTAAAACTGTCATTTTCTCGCCTATAAGCCCTTCACATTTCATATAGGTTACAAATCTAACGTCTAAGTTACTCCCTAAAGTTAACTCCATACACTATTTTTTAAATAGAAAATTACCAATCTACCCTCCAATATGTATCACATGCAAGTAACATGACTTAAATTGACGAAAATTTGAATATACTAGCTTTGAATCTAATATGAGGGATGTAGTTGGCATATACCTAACTTTCACTCACGTGATAAATTATGGACTAAATTGATAGTTCACCCCAAAAATTATATGGTAGAAACATGAAAGTAGATATCAAGCTGGGTTCTTCTATATTTCTATCATTGTTCTAAAAATCCCCGCCTAGGCGCTAAGCGGCTGGCTACCGCCCCGATTAATGCTTAGGCGTTTGGAAATTAAGAAATGATGCCTAGACTTACTAAGGCGTTTGCCTAGACTGCCTAGGCACCCACCTAGCCCTCCCAAACCTGCCTAGAACCTGCCTAGGTTGCAACTCACTTAGATAGAAAATAGATAAATTTTCTTTTGCATTTTATTGTTTTCAATAAATGGTAAGAAACTTATTGAACACTTAAATAAACACACATTATATGTTTGTTCCTCATGTTTTCATTATGTTCCAATACTTCATAATATATATGTTATTCTATAATCTAGTTTATCATGAAATTATATATATTTTATGTATAAACAGACACTTATTTATACGAAATACAATATATTTATTTAAATCCGCCTAGTCCACCTAGGCGCCTAGGCTCTAGGCCCAAGTCCGCCACCCGACTAAGGCCTAACGTCTTTTAGAACCTTGATTTCTATAACATAGGAACAACTTTGAGAGGTTGAGCTTTCTGTAAAGCAAGGCCAAACTTTTGATCCATGTTCATGGTCTCTGGTGTAACTCCATCTTCAAGCTTCCATTTATCGAAGCAATTAATAAGCGAACCCAACATCAAGTTCACCATTCTCACTGCCAATGGCCAGCCAGGACATATTCTCCTCCCACTACCAAACGGAATAAGCTCAAAGTTCTGGCCGGTTACATCAATTTCCAATCCTAGAAACCTCTCTGGCAAGAATAAGTCCGGGTTGTCCCAAATTCCAGGATCTCTTCCTATGGCCCATGCATTGACAAACACTTGTGCACCCTTTGGTACAACGTACCCGCCGATTTCAACGTCTGTTTCGACCTTTCGGGGAAGTAGAAAAGGCGCTGCTGGGTACAGACGGAAGGTCTCTTTTATTATTGCTTGTAAGTAAGGAAGTCGAGCAATGTCGGATTCCTCAACCGGTTTTCCTTTTCCAATGATCTGCTTCAACTCCGCTTGAGCTTTTGACAGTTTTTCCGGGTTGCGGAGTAGCTCAGCCATTGCCCATTCCAATGTGGATGATGTTGTATCTGTTCCGGCAGTAAATAATTCCTATAATGAACGATTAAAGAGAAGTGGAAAGTCATTTTGCCCACATACATATTGAAGAAGCACTACAAGAAAAACGAGTATGTGACAAGTGACAAGCCTAAAGATCACTTAATTTGTATGTAACAAAATCAAAATCGTGACATTGTTCACAGTATGATTAGCACATAGAGATATTCACAAGATCTCCATCAGGGTGGATCCACTAAGGGGCAGAGGGGGTTAGACCCTACTATGACAAATCGCCGTGGAAGTCCTAAGTGCTACCCCTTTAAAGCTTAGAGTTGCCATTGAGACATTGTCCTCCAACTGCTTGATGAAATGCTCAATGAACTTTGGGTAGGGCATATTTTGTGTTCAACTCTTTAGTTGCTGATTCGCAGCTTTGCACACAAGAAAACCAAGTCATATATATATATATATTAATAATAAGATTTGGCCACTGAAAATGAAAAACTTAAGCTTTTAGTCTAGGCATATATAAAACTCAAATCTTTAAAATTTCATTTTTTTTTTGTATTGATGACAAAGTTATAATACAATATTTTTAAATATGAATTGCATTGTGAACAATTGTCACTTGTAATGAATAATTGTAGTATGTAATGTTATTTATTTCATGAATTGTGAATGATGAACTTATAATTTAATTGTTAAAGCTATTTATTTTCCGAAGAAATATTTGTAAATTTTTACAGGTGACCCACCAAACAATTTTTCTTGAATCCGCCCCTGATCTCAATTGAAATTGATGTGATGAATAGTCGTGTTGACGACAGACAAGTTAAAAAATAAAAAACTACTTATATCAGCTCAACTATATCTTTCTTGATGAAATTCGTGTGTCTATTGGAGAAAGGTTAATGTTAGGAAGACCAATTTTTTAAACTAAATTTATAAACCATATAATGTAGTTATTGAGGATTAGACTATTACTTATGTGTTGATTAACGTATTTATTTCCTATTAATGACATAGTATACAGTTTGTAAATATAATTTAAAAAGTTGGTCTAGATGACCAATTTTAGACGATGCACAACCCTAATAATTACCTAGTAACAACTCGCGAGTAATTATCAATTACCTCTAAGCAATTTTGAGTATAAACATATTATCAATTCAAAGAATCAGTTCATCAAGATCAAGAACAATGAAGGTAGAGAGTAGACAACTAACCAGGAGCAGATGTTGAATTTCATCCATGTCCATATCCTCATTTTTCTCCTCACTAATGTTTATCAGGGTATCTAACATATCATTAGTCATGATATAATCAAGCATTTTTCTTGACTCAAACCGTTGCATCATCAAGCGGTCAAACAGGTCAATCATCTTTCGGAAGTGACCAGTCATACGGCGTCGAATCCCCAGGGGATCAATCTTTTTCAGCACAGGAAAAAAGTCAGACAAGTTAGGTTTTCCGGCCTCTTCAAAGATACTCCGCACCAAGTCCTTGAACTCTCTCCCCCTCGCACTGTGTGGGTCCGCTAAATCCACAGAGAAGATTGTCCGCGATAGCAAATTGAGCGAAGTTTTGAAAGCAGCGCTTCCGATATCAACCACCTCACCGTTTACCGCGCTTTCATTGACGTCAGATATGAGCTCTTGCACTTTTAGGTGACGGTTGGCTTGGTTGGCATCGAGAACTTTGGTGGCGAACAATTGGGTGTTGCATGTTTTGCGAAGGTTTCTCCAAGCAGGTGAAACCGGCATCCAAGCCATGCCGTACTTGGAATGTTGACAAGCTTGGAGCGCATCTGGGACGGTTCGGTTGTAGAAGAGTTGGTCGCGGGTTCGGAGGACTTCTTTGGCGACGGTTGATGAAGAAATTACCACCGTCGTTATTTGGCCGAGTTGCAAGGCCATTATGGGGCCTTGTGAAAGCTTGGTGAGAGAGAGAGGGGGTTTGTTGCCAAGCTCGAAGAGATTGCCAATGAAGGGAAGTGGTTTTGGTCCAGGTGGCAGCCTTGTGGTAACTGATGGTCTTCTTCCAAGTGAATAATAGAGGGTATAAATTGAGATCCATGCAACCATTAGACCTAGTAGTATGCAACTCAAGACGTCCATCTCTGAGCTCCGTCTCCTCGTTCTCCTAAACCTTTAACTTTGTTGCAATTGTTGAAGGAGACGATAAAAGTTAGCGTATTTATACACAGGGCCAGCCCAGGCCAGGCGACCGTCCGGAGCCCAAAAAAATTAGGGGCACCAAAATTATTAAGGTGATATATTTATATATGTTTTTATATGAGTATAAATTTATAAAATTTGGTTCAATGTCACAGAAATTTAACTAGAAGTGTTGGTTTTGTCATTTGAAAATAATGAGGAGGTCTTGGGTTCAAAACACCACATGTGCTTATTTACTTTTCAATTTTTACAAATTTCTTTTCATAAAAGTATAAATTTATAAATTTAGGTTCAATGACACATAAATTTAACTAGAAGTGGTAGTTTCATCATTTGAAAATAATGAGAATGTCTTGGGTTCAAAACACCACATGTGCTTATTTATTTTTCAATTTTTACAAATTTCTTTTCATAAGAGTATAAATTTATAAAATTTGGTTCAATGACACGGAAAATTAACTAGAAGTAGTGGTTTTATCATTTGAAAATAATGAGGAGGGCTAGGGTTCAAAAAACATGTGCTTATTTAATTTCCAATTTTTACAAATTTCTTTTCATAAGAGTATAAATTTATAAAATTTCGTTAAAGGATCAAGAAGTTTAATTAGAAGCAATGATTTTGTTGTTTAAAATTAACGAGATGTCTTAAGTTCTTAATGCTATGTGCATGTTTATTATTTTCAATTTTTATAAATTTATGTTTGGTTGTTAATTTATTTTTAGTTACTAGTTAGTAGCTATGTGAGTTGTTATTTTTAAATATTCGTTTCAATTCAAGTCTAACAAATAGTAATGCGGAGACCAAATTTTTAGAGAAAATTTGCAAATTATAGGACGTGTCATCAAAAGGTTTAATTTAGTGCTCATTCATTACCAATACATATCAATTAAAGACTTGAAAACATTATTATTTTTTCAGTCCCATAATGATAAGGTTAGTAAATAAGAAAAAACACCTCACGATTTATACAAAAACACTTTTAATGTTTAGATGGAAAACAAAACTCATCATCTATCTACTTGTAAGCCCGAAGTTTTTTGGTTTTCTTATCTCGATACAAAATAAATTAGTATTTTTGTGTTTTTAAATTATTGAGCTTAAAATGCTTTTCTAAATATAGTTTTATCGATATCTTAGATGTGAAAATAAATAATTTTCTTATATGAAGTTAGGGCACTATTTTTGACTTGCATTGGGCCTCAAAAATCTCTGGACCGGCCTGTTTATCCAAATCGAGAAGTGATAGGGCGCATGTGGACTTCATTATTCTGACCACTTTTTGTATTTTTATTTTTTTGTATTTTATTTAATTCGCAAGCAAAATCTGCTTGGTATATTTCCTTCAAGATATAGTTTAAGAAGTCAAACATGTTAACTATTATTATGCGGTTAATGTAAGGGTGATAGTCACTTTAAATCATATTTAATAATGAGACACTTTGGATGCGATCCCTAACTATCAATATTCTTTGATTGAAACCTTGTTGGTTTTCAATTTTTGATCAAAGTCTCTGAAATTAATGTGATAATGTATTTCTATGTAGGTTACTATATTTTTTAAATTAAAAATTGAAATTTATAGTTGTTTGTATTAATGAGATTTTAAATATAAAAACCCATAATTTGTGGATTAAAATTATTAAAATATAAATTATACTCTCCAATATATTGTGTGTGTGTGTGTGTATTGTCCGCTTTGGGCCCTGACCACCGCCGTAGCACGATAGTCCGCTTTGGCCCCCGACCACGCCCTCATGGTTTTGTTTCTAGGAACTCACACGAGAATTTCTCAGTGAGTCACCCATCCTGGGATTGCTCTCGCCCGAACTCGCTTAACTTCAGAGTTTCGATGAACTTCGAAGCCAGTGAGTTCCCAAAAGGCCTCGTGCTATATGAAGTGGGCATGTACAAATAAGGCATAGAGGATCCTCTCCCATGGACGATGTGGGATCTTACAATCCACTCCCCTTAGGGACCCGACATCTTCTTCGGCACACTTCACGCCAGGGATTGGCTCTGATACCAAATTGTCACATCCCAGACTCGGCTCCGCCGTAGCACGATATTGTCTGCTTTGGGCCCCGACCACGCCCTACGGTTTTGTTTCTGGGAACTCACATGAGAACTTCCCAGTGGGTCACCCATCCTGGGATTGCTCTCGCCCGAACTCGCTTAACTTCGGAGTTCCGATGAACTCCGAAGCCAGTGAGTTCCCAAAAGACCTCGTGCTATATAGAGGTGGGCATGTACATATAAGGCATATAGGATACTCTCCCCTGGGCGATGTGAGATCTTACAATATATGTATGTATGTATGTATGTATGTATGTATGTATGTATGTATGTAAACATGGGTACATTCATCAAAATTAACAAAAAAATTATTGTACCAAAATATGGGTACATTCTTCAAAACCACACAAAAAATAATAGATATTAGGCTTAATAACATTAGTAAATTTCTTTGATTAAACTTGACATGGATACATTCTCAAATCAAGAAAAAGAATGTACCCATATAAGTTTTAAAATGGATTACAAAAAAATTGAATATATTTTAT
This sequence comes from Crataegus laevigata, assembly GCA_963580275.1. NCBI lineage: Eukaryota > Viridiplantae > Streptophyta > Magnoliopsida > Rosales > Rosaceae > Crataegus > Crataegus laevigata. The sequence continues at coordinate 37,305,991 of OY756946.1, read as the reverse complement.
ATAAAAAAAGGGTACATTTTACTACAACAAATTGGTATATTTAAGAATGGGTACATTTTAAGATTAAAAAATTGGAAACCTTTTTATAAAAAATTAAGGGGTGCAAACTTATTCTAATTTATTTATTTATTTTGGAAATGTTTTGAATCGAAAATTATTTAGGAGTTTAATAAAGGTATGTGTCACATCCCGGCCCGGGCACAGCCACTTCCCGGGCCCGCTCCACCACCGTAGCACGATATTGTCCGCTTCGGGCCCCGACCACGCCCTCACGGTTTTGTTTCTGGGAACTCACGAGCAACTTCCCAGGAGGTCACCCATCCTGGGATTGCTCTAACCCCCTTCTCGCTTAACTTCGGAGTTCTTACGGAACCTGAAGCCAGTGAGCTCCCAAAAGGCCTCGTGCTAGGTAGGGATGAGAATATACATTTAAGGATCACTCCCCTGTGCGATGTGGGATGTCACAATCCACCCCCCTTAGGGGCCCGACGTCCTCGTCGGCACACACGTGGCCAGGGTTAGGCTCTGATACCAATTGTCACATCCCGGCCCGGGCGCAGCCACCTCCCGGGCCCACTCCACCACCGTAGCACGATATTGTCCGCTTTGGGCCCCGACCACACCCTCACGGTTTTGTTTCTGGGAACTCACGAGCAACTTCCCAGGAGGTCACCCATCCTGGGATTGCTCTAGCCCCCATCTCGCTTAACTTCGGAGTTCCTACGAAACTTGAAACCAATGAGCTCCCAAAAGGCCTCGTGCTAGGTAGGGATGAGAATATACATTTAAGGATCACTCCCCTGGGCAATGTGGGATGTCACAGTATGAGTATTAAAATCCTAAATTAGTTATTAATTTTTATTTTTAAAATTATGTAACTGACATGTAAATTAATTATTGCATTAATGCTAGGGACCTTGATCAAAATCTGAAAACTAATAAGGTTTCAATCAAAGAACATTAGTAACTAAGGACCAGATACTAATTTTTTCTTAATAAATTATATATAACGTGGTTGTTAATGATTTAATTATTATTTAAATATTGATTAATATATTCACTTTTTTTATTAGTGACATATCACATAGTTTACAAACTGGTAAGATGTCGTTCTTTCATAACCACATCAAGCAATTTACGTGATATAAAAATGTGACTTCTCATTATTTTAAAAACATTTAAAAGTCATAAATGTGGACAAAGGGAGAAATTTTTGTTTTTCTTTATAAAGAGATAATTTAAAATAATGACTTTTAAATGTTTTAAAATAAAGACTTTTAAATGTTTTAAAATAATGACTTTTAAATGTTTTAAAATAATGAGAAGTCACATTTTTATATCAAGTAATTTGCTTGATGTGGTTATGAAAGAACGACGTCCTACCAGATTGTAAACTATGTGATATGTCACTAATAAAAAAATAAATACATTAATTAATATTTAAGTAATAATTAAATCATTAACAACCACATTATATATAATTTATTAAATATGATTTAAAGTCACGATCACCCTTACATGAACCGCATAATAATAGTTAACACTAGATAGTAATGTCCGCGCGTTGCTGTGGGATTAAAAATTGTTTAGGTAGTTATGTTTGAAAAGTTATCAAAGTTGAATCTAGTGTAATGAGTATATGCATAACCTTTGAAAAAAATTTAGGTAGTTATGTTTGAAAAGTTATCAAAGTTGAATCTAGTGTAATGAGTATAGGTAGATATTGAATATATTGATCTGGAACTAATTGATTATGTAAAGAAAGTTATTGCAGGATTGAAATAATATATATATTGGTGGTAGTCAATTCCCTTGAAGAGAAGAAAACACACTTCAGGCCCTATGCCAACTCCACCGTCGCCCGGGATGGACCGGAATCTATCCCTTCATCCCATAGCGGAAATTAGGACCATTAGGTAATACAAAACCATTGCACATACATCTCATAAACATTCTCATAAACTCATGCTTCTCATATATGCATTTCTACTAATAAAACATGCATTTTTAGAAGGGGTCCACTCACAGTACTTAGCCGTCTAACGCTGCGCTGCTAGCGAATATAGAAAAACTACAATAGTTGCCCCTAAGCACATAAAGGTTCCAATTAATAAATCTCCATTAAAACAATTGAATTTGGGGAAACGGACGTCAGAAACGGATTCAGGACGTCGAATAACCCTAATAAGGGTCCCGGGTAAATTTCGTAAAAGTCAATAGAATATTTCTAAAATATTCCCTGTGGAATATTCCCTAACAAAAGGGTTTGGGTCGAAGGGCCCTAGGGTTTTTGGGGTTTAGAGGGCACGGGCATAAAGCCTTAAAAATTAAATGGCCTAAAGGCCTTTTGGGTGTTTAAGGAAATAAAATAAAACAAAATAAATAAAGGGTTTGGGTTTAGGTAATAAGGGATTTGGGTTTAAACTTTTTAAACTAAAAGGGTTTAGGGGTTGGGCTCTAAGGTTTGGGTTAAATGGGTTTAGGGTTTAAAAATTTGGGTTTGGGCTTAAAAGGGTCATGGGTTGGGCTGAGGCCTGTGGGTTTTTGGGCTGGTTTCAAAGGACTTGGGTTGGGTTGACCTGTTTTCAGGCCAATCAAATGGCCGGTTTCTGGGCATCACTTCGAACGCCCATAACTTCTTCGTTACTCATCCAAATTAAGTGATCCAAAAAGGAAAGTTGTATTTCTCAAAGAGACGAAGAGATTGATACCTTGCACACCGGCCAACTTGCTATGGTTTGGCCGGAAATTGGCTTGAAAGTCACTAGAGTCGCCAGAGCCTGGGTTTTTGGATGTTTTTTCTTTGTTCTAAGTTCACTAGGGTGATGGTGATGATGTTGTTTTGTTGCAATGGTGTGGGGACGGGTGTGTGTGTGTGTGTGTGTGTGTGTGTGTGTGTGTGTGTGTGTGTGTGTGTGTGTGTGTGTGTGTGTGTGTGTGTGTGTGTGTGTGTGTGTTTGCTTCTCGGGGAAGAAAGGAGAGAGTTGCAGAGAATTTTTGGGGGAAAGAAATAAGAAAGAAAAGTGAAAGAGAGAGAGGGAGAGATAAGTGACGAGAATGGGGGGGGGGGACAAAAATCAGGGGTGGGCCTTTTGGGCTCACCATTTAAGACCCAAAATAATTTTAAAATAAAAGAAAGAAGGTGGGGTGTAACAATCTACCCTCCTTATAAAAAAATTTCGACCCCGAAATTTAAAATCACTTAGTAAGGTGAAATACTCGAAAATAGTAAGAAGAACCTAAGTATAAAGAGAAATCAAGTTAGAGGGGGTGCATCAAAGAGAATATGCCACACCATCGCGAACGGGTCGCAAAATCCTCTATCATGCCTCCAATCTCTTACTTTCTTCCCATCAATGAAAAAGTAGAAACATACTTTATAAAGATATAAAGTTGAAAACATATATTGACGAAGGGTCAAAAGTAAATACGTAAAATACGATAACATCAAAATAGATATGTACTAACATATAGGTCAAAAATTTGTGCTGAACTTAAAACTGAAAACGGAAATACTTTCCCCAAAACATTTATAATGCCAAAAACAAAAAGTAAAGTAAAGTAAGTTAAAATACTTTTATTGAAAGCCAAAACTGAAAATGAGAGTGGGTTTCGCCCAAGCATACGTAACGTCACGTACTTCGGGAATAGATGTGTCTTTGGGTCAGATCCTAACGATAGCGAAATCCGTAACGATTGCCGTAGACAAGTCTACTTGCCCACTTACTTAACGAAACAAACGAATAAGCTATTGATATCACAGTCTGTAGCTCGCAATATCAAACACACATTGTTGTCTCGATAAGCAAATAGTAATTTCCAATGGGTGCGTAATTTCCCATAACGTAAATTTGATCTTCCGAATACCAGTTCACAATACTCATATGTTAGCCAGAGTTAGCCTTAGAAAAACTCTCGTACCATGTCGTAAAAAGTGTCATACCTATTTCGAACAAAACAAAATATGTCGTCGTAAAACTTTATCTAGAACCAAGCACTCTATTCTCATCAGTTCTTCCAAATGTGACCAACTACTCTAAAGTTTCACCCGTAAAGAACCCATTTGAAAACAGTAACTCGGGATTCAAGAGAAGTGGCCACCATGTTAGTAATAGACCCAAAAGCTCCAACCAAGCAAGCAGAAAATGAGAATTCACCTTTCCCAACAAGCAGTATCTCTTGGGAGTTGTTGCAATGCTCAATTCACCTCTCAATTTTTGCTTAGTTGCAGATTTCTAGTCAAACAAGGTTAAAGTTATTGGAAAGAAGAAGACCTGCATGTGATCAACCTGAAAACCCCATGAAAGTACACATCATTAGAGAGAAGTGAAAAGATCTTCCAATTCTCACTCGACTGTGCTGTCGTGCCATTCCATAGTGCACCAAACGGATCTGCTAGAAGTGTTTCGATATCCACGTTCTCACAAACAACAAGATCCCGAGGTGAAGCAATGGGAAGATGCGTTGAGAAGAACACACATAATTGGAAAAAAAACGATGTGATGTCTATGAATTATAGTAAGATGATGATACAATCAGCTAACTATCTGCACTACCATCTTCACCAATCTCTTACCAAAAGAAAACTCCAACCTCACGCCCACATGGAATTTTTTCTGGTAAGTCTGGTAAACTTGTGAAAAGATTATGCTCTTAACGTTCATGACCGAATCGATAAGAACTGGGCGCACACTTCTGCCGAATCTATCAATCGTAAATTCCTCACTGATTGAGCGAGAAACCATGTCGAGAAGGCTGAAAAGTCACTCAAGAATTTGAGGGTCAAAACAAGTCCATATCTAAAGTACAAGATATCGGAATTTGAATAACCACTCTGCTGCTTGAGTTCACGCAAGTACCTAGTTTGATCGTTACGGATTAATAACAAATCAAAACCTGATGTCACACACCTAATAACATCATTGGTCACACAACTTCATCCGACAACTTGTGAAATAATTTGACGTTTTGAATCTTCTGACAAACTTATATGATTTCAGTAGATTTAGCTTTTCAGCTTTTCCATCCCAAAACGTCTCATTGTGATTGTCCGATTAGGTTTAGATTATCAAGATGAGCTTTATGTGTGTTTCTACTGAGGAGTTCCGCAATTGCGCTTGCACAATCAGAGTGGTACACGATGGTGCAATCGTAGACATTTGTGTACTCGAGTAAACAAGGATGCAACACTTCTCACTGTAGAGAAAATGTCACCACATTTCCAGTAAGGAAGGTCATTACCATTTCAAGCTCGAGGATAAGATGATCCACATCGTGTAATTCCAATCATTAGGAGGCATACACGCGACTCAATCCTACTGCATCAACGTGTAGTCAAACATTTAATTAATACACCATTGCAAAATTTGGAGAGTGTAAGAACTAAGATCAGATGAGACAACATTTTGTTATCATAACCTTTGTTCATTGTCAGCATCGCAACAAAACTGACTAGTTTCTTAGACCAAAAGGAAAATAAGTCTAAGCTCAAGCATAGTTAAGAACTGTTAATGAGATTTGACGAGGCTAAAGATATTTCTAAATTCACCACACTTTGTGAGAGCTATTACAAAGCTCAAAAATTAAACATAGAATCTCTAAATTAACAGAATGACGAAGAAGAAAGATACAAAGCAGTCTGCGTATGCATGCAGTGACACGATTGGCTACCTTAAAGTGATGCTCTTGAGCAAACCAAAGCTCAATGAGTCCAGAGAAGTTCAAAGCAAAACTCGATCTTTGTACAATGATGGGCATAATGGAATCTCAAGCCATTACACTGAAAATTACAAGGCTGAACAGGTAGTGGCCAAGAGCACTGATCGGTTGGGCTACAAGCAGGAAGCTAAGTTCTCCTCTACTGAAAATACGCAGACAAGAAGCTAGGATTTACCTCGAGTACTAGACCCAGGTGAAATTCAAGGAGTCTGTTTATCCAAACAAAACTGGATCTTCGTCATCCGAGTCCAACTACTACAACAACAAGAATCGCAACTCCGTTTGGGAATTGGTGAGAATATTAATTGTTGCCGAGGAGTTTCCTAAGAAAAGCATTTAATGTAAACGAAGTCAATGCCCGAAGAATTTGGTGTGAGGATGACGGTCAAAGGTTAAGGAACTTGACTTCATCGCTAAAGAATGCAATACAGTTATAGATAGAACAATCACCAATGACTTGTTCCAAAGATTCACACAAGTTTCCTTCAGTGGTAATGAGTTCGAGAACATTGATTTGCTCCTACCAATTACCACCTACCAACTTTATAACAACTAGCGCTTCCTCGCTTCCTTTAACACGCACTTCGAAAGTTTCGAGTAATTATCACTAAGGCATGACTCTGTTCGCCAATCCAAGGGAACGCATGTCACATAGTGATATTATCGTTTCAGATTCCTAGTTGGTCTTAACCAACTCATACCGCCAAGATTTTCCGTTTCCCAACATTTCGATGTAAAGCCGACTCCACCTGCAATTCCTATGGAATGCATGTTGCAGAGTGGCATTGCCATTTCAGATCTGCAGTTGATCTTGACCAGACTTCCTCAAACTGAAATTTCTAAAACACATCACTTCCAAATAACACCGACTCTACCCGCCATCTCTAAGGAATGCACATCTCATAGTATCGTCCTATCTTGAAAGTCGTCCGACAATCCAATTCGTCACCAACGAGGCACAATCCCGACACAAATTCTGGTACCTCAACCAGAAGATGACAACTCAAACAGAGAAAGGTTTGCACAATTGCACTGAAATGCACCAAATCCAGAAGTCATGACGTCCAAATGACATCATGACAGACACACTACTACTTTAGCAGAAAGTCCTAAGTATGCTCTGAACAAACCACACTCTGATACCAATCTAACACGCCCCGATCCCGATGTCTTGTAGACATCGGGATGGTCACGTGCTGGCCAACACCCGAGGGGTGACGCAAGCCATTTAGAATGCATAAAAACGAGAAAATAAGTAAGACTTGAGAAATTAATGGTAATTAATATGCATTTAAGGAACGTGTTCAGAACATACAACTAATTAGAATACTAGAAAAAAAATGAGATAAAATAATAAAGACCAAAAGAAATGGGTCCTACACCGAGAGGACTCGAAGATGCCAATGCAGAAGTGTCTTGACATCGGGATTGTATGCCTCGATTCTAAACCCTGAAGAGGGCGCAAAACAAAGGTGAGTGGACCAATTTGATATACATATAAGAAACAGTTATCAACATATTATCCCCTAGGTTTTATGAAAACTCATATATATATATCATGATAAACATAGGTTTTTCGAAACCTAGAATGCCGTGCAATATCTCAATTCATAACTCGTCGTGCAATATCTCAATTTATAATTCGCATATAATAATCACTAGCATCAAATGTCCACATATCCCTCCAGACCCTATGCCATATCCCCGTCCCTGAGCATACAGTCAGAGGAAAATATCACTTTAGGCCCTATGCCAGCTCCCCGTCCCTGTGATAAATAGCCAGAGGAAAACACACTTCAGGCCTTATGCCAACTCCACCGTCACCCGGGATAGACCGGAATCTATCCCTTCATCCCGTAGCAGAAATTGGGACCACTAGGTAATACAGAACCTTTGCAGATACAATCTCATAAACTCATGCTTCTCATATATGCATTTATACTAATAAAACATGCATTTTTAGAAGGGGTCCACTCACAGTACTTAGCTGTCCAACGATGCGCTGCTAGCGAATATAGAAAAACCACAATAGTTGCCCCCAAGCACATAAAGGTTCCAATTAATAAATCTCCATTAAAACAATTGAATTTGGGGAAACGGACGTCAGAAACGGATTCAAGACGTCGGATGACCTAATAAGGGTCCCGGGTAAATTTCGTGAAAGTCAATAGAATATTTCTAAAATATTTCCTGTGGAACATTGCCTAACAAAAGGGTTTGGGTCGAAGGGCCCTAGGGTTTTTGGGGTTTAGAGGGCACGGGCATAAAGCCCTAAAAAGTAAATGGCCCAAAGGCCTTTTGGGTGTTTAAGGAAATAAAATAAAACAAAATAAATAAAGGGTTTGGGTTTAGGTAATAAGGGATTTGGGTTTAAACTTTTTAAACTAAAAGGGTTTAGGGCTTGGGCTCTAAGGTTGGGTTAAATGGGTTTAGGATTTACAAATTTGGGTTTGGGCTTAAAATGGTCACGGGTTGGGCTGAGGCCCGTGGGTTTTTAGGCTGGTTTCAAAGGACTTGGGTCGGGTTGACCTGAATCAAATGGCCAGTTTCTGGGCATCACTTCGAAATCCCATAACTTCTTCGTTACTCATCCAAATTAAGTGATCCAAAACGGAAAGTTGTATTTCTCAAAGAGATGAAGAGATTGATACCTTGCACGTCGGCCAACTCGCCATGGTTTGGCCGGAAATTGGCTCGAAAGTCACTGGAGTCACCGGAGCCTGGGTTTTGGGATGTTTTTTCTTCGTTCTAAGTTCACTAGGGTGATGGTGATGATGTTGTTTTGTTGTAGTGGTGTGGGGACGGGTGTGTGTGTGTGTTTGCTTGTCGGGGAAGAGAGGAGAGAGTTGCAGAGAGTTTTTTTGGGAAAGAAAGAAGAAAGAAAAGTGAAGGAGAGAGAGGGAGAGATGAGTGACGGTAATGGGGGGGACAAAAATCGGGGGTGGGCCCTTTGGGCTCACCATTTAAGACCCAAAACAATTTTAAAATAAAAGGAAGAGGGTGGTGTGTAACAGGCGGTGATCTGGGTGAGTTGGTGGAAAAGAACTTGATAAAAACTGTGAAATTGAATAATAATGAGAAGGAATTGTAACGAATTTAAAGATATGAAAAATTGAAGAAAAGTTATACCGTTTTCTTTTCTTGGATTTGAAATTTTTGAGAGCTTGACCTCCTTTTTTCAGCGTAGACAATAGATTGAGAAGGCCTTTACAGAATTTAGACATGTATCCCAATTCGATGTAAGACAGCATATAGACATGTGTTCCAGTTCCCATCCTCACCTAGTTCAAGTATTTGAAAATAGGTAAAATGTGATAAGAAAATGTTATAAACTGTCGGTAAAAACTAAAAAAGTGTAACAACTTGTGCTATACGTGTAGGCTTTTGTAATGAACATTAGCTGTGATTCAGGTTGCCATTGTATCATGCTCATCTTCTAATGTTATAATAACAAAATAACAATAGTTACATAATTTAAAAAAGCTGAATGAAAAACAACATAAATTGAAGGAGCTAAACACTATTCCCTAAAATCCAATTCTGTGTCATAAAACAACTAATCAAGAAGTTAAAAAACAACAGGCAACACACATAGATAGAGAAGTAAGGTATTTGAATAGCAGCATGTCATAGTCTACTTTAAAATTTATATCTACAAAAATAATTAAACTGTACCAGAACATTTTTCCAACTATGAAACGTTGAATTTTTTATGTTCTCTTTGAACAAAAATGAAAAGCGGAGTTATAAACAAAGAAGAAAAAGTAATGAAAGTGAAAGAAGAAACGTACATTGAGCCAATGAGGAATGAGCCATACGGGACACAGACGAAAGATTTTAGTATGATGATATCAGAAAAAATGGATTTTCAATTTTCAATTAATAAATAAATAGATAATGAAAACAAAAAGAGAAAGAAAAAAGAAAAAAGAGATGATACCGTACCGCAACACAGTTGGATGGATCAATGGTAACACAACACTCCCTTTTTTATCAGGACGGGTACATATTTATTTATGATCTATCCATTTCTGAAGTTAAAAACTTTATTCTAAATTTTGTAGCACATCTTTAAATACTATATTTGTAGTATAATTGTTTGAATTGTTTTCTCCATTTTCTATCAAAAAAATTTAGACTTTCTCTTGATGTGACTCTAGATAATGTAACATATAATTGATCAGGAGTAAAAACGGATTCAGAGAGATACAACTCACTACTTGTTTGTGTTAATAAGTTACTTCCTTCCTCTTCAGTAGAATGGACTCGTTTTTTCATGTGTCAGAAGCTCATATTGGAGATTTCTGTCTTGTAATTCACCTTTATGTCATACTTTGTGGTAATGGGTTTTTTCCAAATGAAAATGTATTGCAATAAAGAAAGCAGAAAGTTCTTACCTACTTATCACAAAGAAGCTATTGGTTCTCTATTGAGATAATTACACTTGATTTGGAATCTCGGATGCATTCACTTGGAACAGGTGACGGAAGCTATAGCCAATGTACTTGAAGAAATAACATTACTCTCAAGATGATGTTTATTAGATCCCGTTTAGCTATATTTAAATGGCGATGGTTAGTATCCAGAAATTATTCCTTTAATTGTAAGCTTTTAGATTGTTGCTCAACTAGAATATTGCATATATTCCCAGGTCCATATGCCAAGTAGGCTTGCAATTTGATGAGCAAATACCTTCCCAACTAAATATGGACGTGCTTTGTGCTGGAAAGACAGCATTTATTGCTGGTGTAGCAGATGATAATGGATATGGTTGGGCAATTGCAAAATCTCTAGCCGCTGCAGGTGCTGAAATTCTTGTGGGAACGTGGGTGCCTGTAAGTTTATTGGCCGAATCTCTAGGTCTTTATATCTTCCTTTATCTTCTGCATTTTTACTGACTACGATGAGTCTATGTGCAGGCTTTGAACATTTTTGAGTCCAGCCTGCGACGTGGAAAGTTTGATGAATCACGCGTGTAAGATGTTTGATCTGGTTTTAATCCTGTTAGCCAATAAATTTGGCTAATAGTTTCTAAGTTTCTAACAAGATAATTGATACTACAGGTTACCAGATGGTTCTTTAATGGAGATTACCAAAGTATATCCCCTAGATGCTGTGTTTGACAACCCTGAGGATGTTCCCGAGGAGGTAAAGGAGAGAAATAAATAGTTTATATTATATAAGATGAAAATGATTTGATATATTTAATGTGTTTTGGCGTAATTTCATGCAGATCAAAACAAATAAGCGCTATGCAGGTTCCAGTAATTGGACCGTCCAGGTATAAATTAAATTTCATATATGCTTCTAAATGTTTGTAGAAAAACTTTACAGTGCCTGTTGGAGCTTGTGACCAGTTTTCAGCTTAAATATACAGACCGCAGACTTTTTTATGTTTGCAGGAAGCTGCTGAATGTGTGAAAAATGATTGTGGCAGCATTGACATTCTTGTGCACTCGCTTGCAAATGCACCAGAGGTACAGTAGTAACATTAATGGATTTTCTTTTCTCTGTCTTCTTGACACATACTAAGTTGTCTCTTAAATAGGTTGTTAAACCTCTGTTGGAGACGTCCAGAAAAGGATATCTCGCCGCTATTTCTGCATCGAGTTATTCCTATGTTTCTATACTCAAGCATTTCCTCCCAATAATTAATCCAGGCAAGCTTCTACATTCACCTATCCACTATTTTTTCTTCTTCTTTTACTTGGCGCAAAACCAAGCACAATGACGTTCTAGGATTCATACAGCGATCCCACTTAGTGGGATAAGGTTTTGTTGTTGTTGTACTTGTGTTTTATTCAAATTAACATAATCTTTTGGTTACAGGCGGTTCTTCAATTTCTCTTACATATATTGCTTCTGAGTGGATTATTCCAGGGTGTCTTTTTCTTTTCTATGCATTTCACTGTTTGTGTATGGAGTTACATTTTCAAATATGTTGTGATGATGGATCTTTAGACTATCTTTTGCAGATATGGTGGAGGTATGAGCTCTGCAAAAGCTGCTCTTGAGAGTGATACTCGAGTGAGTTTTTCTTCCATGCACTTGTACATGTAACTTATCCCACCTTTCGTTTTCCTTCCAAGAAGTCTTTTGACATGGCATTGTTCAGGTGCTTGCTTTCGAAGCGGGAAGAAGAAAGGGAATTAGAGTCAACACAATATCTGCTGGTACCATACATTATTCTATTTCTTTTGGATTACGCTAATATTGGAATGCTCCTGGATCGACAACATTTGTTTACACACGCTGTTAAGATGACCAAGTTAAAGCTACAAGTTCTGTTTTTTTAACTTCAGGTCCGCTAAGAAGCCGTGCTGCAAAAGCGATTGGATTCATTGATATGATGATTGACTACTCATTAGCCAATGCACCCGCAGGTGATTTGCCAGTCTCCTCTTCGATTCTCTTTTGCTTTTCCGTTATTGTAGATACTGAAGTCACAAATCTCATTAAACAGATGAAGTAGGAAACACAGCTGCTTTCTTGGTATCACCTTTGGCCTCTGCCATTACCGGCGGTGTTATATATGTAGACAATGGTTTGAACGCAATGGGTGTTGGAGTTGACAGCCCAATTTTTGAGAACCTCAACATTCCGAAGGCTCAGCACTGACAATGGTTGGCTGGCTGGCTGAACGGTAATCCAAAGTGATGCATTGTACCGTAGACTACTAAATACAATTAGTTTGTGCCACCCAACTCCCCGAGTCGCTGAATCACCGATGTATTGGCCAATGGCCCCCATTTTGGCATGAGAGAAATTTTACCGCAGGGACTAAGAGTTTCTGACAACCTTGATTCGAAATGAGTGACTTAAAATTTTCGGTTTGATACTGGTTTATGCTTGTTAGTACTTGTCTATAAATTGAGCAGTTCAATTTTATGGGGTTTTGTACTACAGATGCAGTTGCTTGAAGGAGAGTGCTAGCAACCTTTGCACTAACCTTTGTATTTGGATCATTTCAATTTTTCAACCTGCATGCACCGTTTTTTCTTTCAAAAGAGAGATCCTGCACTACTTTAATTGGCATGGAGCGGGGTTCGGACTTAGACCAAGAGGACGGTTGCCTCGTTCACATTTGCGGACAGATTGTGCCATTAATAAATAAGGAGTTTTAACAAAAAAAAACTCGCAGTATTATTCATTTTAACGAAAAATCATATTTTTATAATAAAAAATCAAACTTAGTATTATTCACTTTACCTTTTATTTTAGAGAGATTTAATAAAACACCCATGATACTGTTTACTTTTAATGAAAAACCGTTTTTTTACTTTTAACTGTCACTATTCACTATACCTTTAAAAGTGACTTTTCGGTAAAAAAAAAGTTTTCAAGTCATTTTCATTAATTTTCTTTTTATTTTATTTTTATCGTTAAAACTAAAAATTTTCAAATCTTTTTCATAAACTTTCCATAATAATTAAGATGGGCAAAATACCCGCAAACTAGTATCCACAGCTAATGGCCCATCCCAAAAAGGTTAAGTCCAATCTAATGCAGAGGATATTGAATTGCCCTTTTTTTTTTTTTTGGGTGAACTGGATACCTGGCAAAGTTGCCAAAAGGATACATAGAAAGACTCCTTGGAGGCAAACAGCCAAATTAAAGCATAAAAACACCGAGTAATGTAAGGGGTCCATGAATCTTTGACGCCGCATCAAATGCTAAAAACATCACCCCTAACTACCACCGAAAGAGGACCTAGGGAGGGCAGGGAAGCCCATGATATTGGGTTTTCTTGTCTAAATATGAGAAGGAACATATTATACAACACATTCCTACAACTGAATGTAGGAGAATGTCAATTGACTCAAAAATGATCACACAGCAATGTCAAAACCTAACTTAATTAGTGCAACCGCAGGACAGATTTCTAACTGGAATTCTGATCTTCCTAACAGAATATACATTTTAGGACACAAAAGATAATCAGCAGGTAACTGAACAAAATAAACCTGCATAAACAGCAGTGATCGGGCAAAGTCTATATCTGAATTAACGCTTGCGCTTAGACCTGCAAAAGACGTTAGTTCCAGTAGCATCATCGTTTTCAGGGGACTCTTCTACAATAGATTCTTCCTGCACAACCCGGCCACGGTTTCTGGAGAGTTTTCGAATCGGGGTTGTCGGTAAATATACTGCTGGTTCCTGTTGAGAGGTACGTGTAGAGTTTGGGGGGGATCTATGAGGCATCAGCTCCTCACCAACAGGCAAACTATCCATCATCACCTGCAAGTAAGAAAGTATGTCTTTTGAGGACTGAAGATGGAGCATGAAAAGGATGCAAATACGAGTCGTACACATAATACAAGACATTAAACAAAACAATAACAGTGAAGAAATGATCACTATGACATACCTTCCAGTCCTTGAAATCAAATCGGAACACAAAATGGTGGTAAGTGACCTTCCGTGATGAGACGTCCTCAGCAGAAGGAGCATTCCTAGGTGCTGAAATGAGAGAATGACTGAATAAGCCAAACGCACGGATACTAAAATACAAATGTAAACTAGAGAGGGGTTATTTCAATCGGGCCATCTTTGATTTGTTATATTCTACTTACAGACAATATGAAAACCATTTGCATCTACAGATAATTCAGCTCGGCCATCTTTGACTAGGAATGACAGAGCAAATAAGTTCTCCACCGTCTGCGCAAAAGAATTTCTGTTTAATATCAAAGCTTCAAGTCGAACCCGCTTTTTCCTTCTTAGAATGTCAAATATCGTTGACATGTTCTTGTCAGTATCAGTTTTCTCTTCTGTCTGAGTATCATCTATCTGTTCAATAAACCACAAAGGAGTAATAACGTCAGAAAAATTCCATACAACTTGAAGGAGACGTTCCTAAAAACACACCTGATACAATCGACAACCAACTTTACCTCATCAGGCCGATCAGTTGTGGTAGGCTTCACACGTTTACTGCGAACCACAGCCTTCCTTTGCTTCAACTCAGTACTCATAGGTCCAAGCCTAAGGAAAAAAGAACATAACCATGAGTGAATAAGAACTTTATATACGAACAATGCAACAGCGAACTAAAAATCTTTACAACAGGGCAATCATTGGAAACAAGTAACAACTCACATAGTGCAACAACCATGAGCGCTCTTGAAAATGGGCAAAACAGCAAACCCAATTCCCTTCCAATTAACCGCGGCGTGGTCATCCCCTCCTCTCGGTTGGCTAAACTTGTTAAGCAAAGCGGCAACAAAGTCTGACGGGCTAATCCCGGCACTGGACTGTGACTTAACAGAGGTCCACAATGTGTTTGTTATGTCCAGCAGTGCCTCTGCGTCTGCTACTTGTTCCCTTGGCTTCTGAACTGAAATTCCCAAATGGACAACCCAAATTTTACCATCAAAATTATAGCTCCAAAAAACACAAATTTCATCTGTTTTTTTTCTTTCCCATTTACTCAATCTTCTCAGTAATCCACAACACGTCAAACGCAAAATAAAAATTAGAAAATAAATTAAAGTAATTATTTTTTGGATAAAAATTCAAAATTTATGCTATGAATTTTAAAAAATAAAAAAATACAATACCTTGCTCATGCAATTTCTCGACTTTATTGATGAGAAGTCCGAACTTCTCCGAATCCGGACACATCAAATCATCTCTTTTCTCTGCAAGAACAAAGAAATAAAATTTGAAATTATTGAAATTAAAAATCCAAACTTTATTTATTTACTTCTGGAATATATGCATTTGCGGTAGGCAGAAATTGTATACCACTGATGAGGTTCTTGACGGCGAGATAGTCGGACCGGAGTGCCCGCCGCCTAACTGCGTCCTGCTCACTCGGGATCGCCGACTCGTCATCGACTCGGTCGCCGGCGTTGACCTTCTCGCGCTTCACGGCTCTGAGCTGCGCGGCCTCGTCAACGCCTCGGGTTTGACTCGCGCTCCGTTCGAGCTTCGCTGACTTCGACATCGCGCCGGAATCCTCGGAGAATCGAGCGGTTTCGACGCTTTGAGAAAAACCCTGAACTCGAAAAGCTCAGATAAGGGGGAGAGAGGGGTTTTGGAAATTTTTGCATAAATTGGGAAGGAAAGAGGGAAGCTGTGAATTGAATGGAAGTTTGAGTTGGTTTTAAAGATGGGGAATTTTTGCGAACGGTTTTCAAAAAGTCGGTCCTTTTCCCGCTCCACTCTCAAATGCTGATCTGAAAAAATTTCGATTTTTTTTCTCGTTTTGTTTTTTGTTTTGTTTTTTTTTTTAGTTTTGGGGATTTTATGTGGTTCGGTTAGACTAACGAGGTGTATTCAATTTGAATTTTGAAGAATTTTAATTCTTTTAATGAATTTAGGGGTATTTAATCAAAAATTTAAGTGATTCTTTGAAATTAAATGTGTATTCAATCAAGATTTTTAGATAGTTTATTAAAATCCTCAAAAATCCAAGTGTATTCAATTATGATTTCAAAGAAGTTTATAACATTTCAGGTGTATTCAATTAGAATTTGATTTTAAAGAATTTGAAAAAGTTGAGGAATTTGAGAGATTTTGTAATGTATTTTAAGCATTCACAAATTTTTTCTCCCTGGGCTAAAAGCCAAATTACCCCCCAAAATTTCCCCCCAAACTCACTCCAACCCAAGGGGAAAATTCGGGCTAAATGCTAAATGCTAAATGCTAAACTAAGGCCAGATTCTCCCCAGAATTTAGCCCAGAAATCGGTGTGGGCTCCACCAAACTGAATGAAAATATTTATCGAAATTTAAATTTTTTTTTTGATTAAAATGTTCATAAAATTAATTTACGATAGTCTACATATTTATTTATTTATTTAAATTAATTTAAGAAAAAAAATAGCCTAAGTTTATTCTTTAATAATTTCGGGCTAAAATTTTAGGCTACAAATGATTGAAGCAGAAAAACTGTTTTTGGGCTACAAGCTAAATTTTTCGGGCTAAAAAATTTGGCTTTTAGCCCAAGGGTTGGAGATGGTCTTAGAAAGAGTTGGAGCAAAAAAACTGTGTATCGGCTAAAAGCTAAATTTTTCGGATTAAAAAATTTGGCTTTTAGCCCAAGGGTTGGAGATGGTCTAAGAGATTTTGAGGAAATAATATCAATATTTCTCCCTTCTTTTTTTTTACATGCAATTTTTTTGTGTTGTAGTTACGAAAATAAAACAGTTTGATACATTGCAACCACTTCGATCTTGTCTCTAGCAAAGATTATTTATTTCATTTTTGCCAATTGATAACGATGAAATCTATACATTTTGACACCATGTGGGCATTCACATCATCGATGTTAGCTTTTATGCTTTTTGTAATGGGATATTGTTGCCTAACAGTTACATGTTGTCACTGCTTGACAGTAACAATTTGAATTTCAAATGACTCATTTCTTTGTTGTATAATATGTTTCAAATAATTATATCTAATGAATTCCTAAATTTTTTTTACATGTATACAATAAATCATTACAATACTATAATTATTGTAAAAGTAGTGTGAATATCCATATAATTTGACTAAAAATGAAATATAAGAATGACAAAAAATAGTAGTATAGATATATTGTCTAATTTTATTACTGTTGTAAGACGTGGGGTTTAATATACATTAACTTCTCTTGTAGATTTTTGTACATTAAGAACTCTATATAAAAAAACATGCAATGTACGATCAAAAACACACAAAAGCATCAAAGCATAAGTTAATTATACAAGTTTCTCTCACTTCTCTCTTTGTGTATTCATTTTTCTTGTGTGGCACACACAAGTAAAGAATACAAATAGAGTGATAAGTTGATCTCGTTCCACTTCAAACTCTAGCCCAAGTTTTCTCACATTTTTGTTAATATATGTTAAACAAAAAAATTTTAAAAAAATACCAACTAGTGGCTTGATTGCGACATTTCACTTAAAATCGAGAAGACCATGCATAATGTAGTTCCTAATGAAAATTGAGTGAGTGTATAAGATTAAGTTTAATAATTATTCTTATTGATTCATATGATGCATTTATTCACTCGCATTGCCCTTCCAATATACAACTATACATGTTCATGAAACTTAGGTTGCCAAGAAGGCTTGGCGCAGATTTAATACCAAAAATGAAATTTTGTTTGTGTAAATTCCACTAACACACGATCTACGATTTAAGAGATTTATGTAATGTACTACAACCACGGTGGTGGAGTGAGGAGTTTTACAGTGTCTCTAAACTTTTATGATACAGGGTATTATTTAATGATAAAATTCTAGACCAAAAATATGAGGGAAATTAACACATCTTAGAGCCAATTAATACATAACTTTGGACTTACAAAAATCGGTTTTATATGAATTGATATATTGTAGGTCAAATAAACATTGACATTCCAACAACGTAAAATTACGTTAGCTCGAGTAATTTGTAAAGTTCAAAACAACAACTTTTAAAATATGGGAGCATTTTTTCTCACCACCATAAACTATGGTGTATGTTCATCATACACCTAATCAATTGACACGTGTCATTTCACTTAATCTTGGTTAATTTTTTTCAAAATTGAAAAACAAACATTTAATGTGAAAGTTAACTAGAGTTGGGTGAAAAGACACGTGTCAATTGATTAGATGAATGGTGAGCATACACCATAGTTTATGGTGGTGAGCAAAAATGCTCCCTTAAAATATACCAACAAAAAATAAGAATATTCTCACTTATATGTCTATCTGACGGCGGCTTTTAACCCCTGTAACAAATGTTTATCAGATAAATCCTCAAGTTAGCTAACTGGGTGAGACCTCATCCAGGTTTTGTAAAAGTTAACGTTCATGGTGCTTGGAGTGAGAAAATAAAGTTGGGTGGTTTGGGTGTTGTAATTCGTTACGGTCAGGGGGCCTTTTGTGGCAACTCGGGTGAAACGTTTTGATTTCGTTATTCCCCACTGCAAGTGGACGCTATGGTTGCTAGAAAATGTTGCATAAGAATTCTTCTAATATGTCTGCAGTGGGGCATATTGTGGAGGACTCGGAGGCATTGTTGCTCAGGATCATTGGAGCTTTGGTTGCCCATACTCGTCGCCAAGCTAAAGGAACTGCGCACCGTCTAGCTCGCCATGGTCTTCACATGGATACTACCTCCTGTTCCTGGTTTGAGGAGCCACCTGATTTCAATTCGAATTTGCTAGTTTCTGATTGTAATTGGCTGTGGCAACTTTTGTTTGCCTGCTGTGTAGCTTGATCCTTTTAATGACGACTACCGTTGCTTTAAAAAAAAAAAAAATTTGACACTTCATTCTCTTATTCTTGTCGCATCTAAAACAACCAAATAATGGAGGCAAACGTCTTTTAACTATGTACAATATCGATGTCTTTTAACTATGTACAATATCAATATCAATGTCTCGAGGTCAAGAAATCCTAACAGTATCAATCTCATTCATCTCCTTCTACTTGAACAGTTATGATTAAACCATATCAACACTTAAATTGATTTTTTTATATAGACAAAAAGACAAAAAACAATGTGTGAGAGGAAGGAATGGAGATGAGATATGAATAAGAGGGGAGAGAATCATACTCCTACTTTTTCTCTCTTTAATGAAATATCTAATTATGGTAGATGGACTATTGTGGATTTGAAACGGCTCAATTCAGTAATATATAATAAATTTCAAATAACTATGTACAACGAATCACTAGAAAATTTTGACATTTGTCAACCATGCATAAGGAAAACTTTGATACCGGTCAACTATGCATAAGGTAATACATAGTATAATGAAGAGCGCGCGAGTGGATAAGATCACAATTTAATTACTATAATACCATTATCATAAATTAATACTAGTTTTTTATTACTAAAATACCCTTAATTTGTAATTGAATTACTACTGTACATCATTGTTTGTCATATATTTCTTTGTTTGTAATACTAAAATAGAAACTTATATTTATTACTGGTATTATTTTTAAGCAATTAAATTAGGCTTTATCGCCAAAATGGTCCCTGAAATTTGCATAACAAATTACTTTGGTCTCTGAAATTGAAAATCGATAGAAATGGTCCCTGAGATTGTCCACCATCCATTATTTTGGTCATTCCATTAAAAACTCCGTGAAGTGTCTTGAAGTTGTTGGCTGGAAGTTTGGGCAATTTTCAAAGATTCGTAACTCAATCGTTACTTGGCCAAATCCGACCCATAATATATCAAAATGAAGATAGGAAAGTGAATAGCCTGAAAGCTAACTAGTCGTAGGAAAAATTAGAAAACTCGCTGGAAACTAGGTAAATTTTAAACGTTCATAACTTCTTCAATACTCAACAAAATCGAGTGATTCAAAAACGAAAATCATACTTCTCAATGAGATGAAGAGAATGGTACCTTTCTCAATAGCTATTTCGTCGTGGTTTAGCCAGAAAATGGCTCGAAAATGGCTAACTCAAGACCAAGATAGCCACTTTCAAGCCGTTTTCTAGCCAAACCAAGGGGATTTAGCTGTCATTCTCTTCATCTCGTCGAAAAGTATGATTTTTGTTTTTGAATCACTTGATTTCCTTGAGTATTGAAGAAATTATGAACGTTTAAAGTTTACTCAGTTTCAGATAAGTCTTCTAGTTTTCCCATTGACCAGTCACATTTTAGGATATTTTCTGGCCATCTCTGGCAACCATTGTGCTTCCAAATTAGTATAATCTTGTTCTACACTTTCCTATCTTCATTTTGATATATTATGGGTCGAATTTGGTTAAGAAACGATTGAGTTACGAAGTTTTGAAAATTGCTCAAACTTTTGGCCAAGAGCTCTAGGGCACTTAACTGAGTTTTTAATGGAATGACCAAAATAATGGACGATGGACAATTTCATGGACCATTTCTATTGATTTTCAATCTCAGGGACCAAAGTGATGTGTATGCAAATCTCAGAGACCATTTCAGCTAAAAAGCCATTAAATTATAAACATTAGTGCATGCTTAATTTTTTTTTTTAAATTTATCAAAAGACAATTAATTTCATCATTCGACCTCAACGCAACTATAAAAGGGCCAAACGACACCTATCAATTATTGCTAACTTAAACTTCATTTATATAGAAGTTCCTTCGTAAACCTAGTTAGAATCTTGTTCTAGGTTACATTTGGCTTCCGTTACTTCCAAATCTTGAATTCATGTTCTCATCGTTATTTCATAATCTTGAAGATTTTTTCGTTTATAATCATTATTTCAAAATCATCATGATTTATCGTTTTCGATCACTGTTATGATTTGTCATTACCTACATTCACCTTTGCATAATCTTGTTTTTGATAGTTGTTTATATAACATGACATATTCTCTCTATCGAATATTGGCCCGCTATGCAATTTCATTGGAGCTGTAAATTGTAAGAAGAATGAAATGCAAAACTGTGATCCAAGTGAGAAGGTCATCAGTGGTCAAGATCAATGCCACTTGTCAAGAGATTAAATTGATTGTTATATGTAGTTAGTTGGAATCTGTTGGTGATAAAGATTTTTTAGAAATGTAGTTAGTTGAAAATTTGAAATAAGGAAGAGATTAGTAACTTGTATTGCAAGTATTGAAATAGCAAACACCTATATAGGTGATCATTGTAATCCATTGGGATTAAATCAAGAAAACATTTTCAGCTACACATCTCTCTTATTCTCTCTATCTAATTTTCTGCATTTTTGCAACCATCTTTATATGGTATCATTGCCGAATGATCCGGTGCTTCTGATCAATATTCAAGCTTTCATTTCTCTTTTATATCCTATGGTTTGTATCTCTCTGTGATATTGAAAAACATGGTATTTTACATCACAAATCATGTCTATATACACCTGAACAAAATGGTTTGACAGAAAGAAAACACAGGCACCTTGTTGAAACAGCAATTACACTTCTTTAAACTGCAAAATTGCCTAATCAATTCTAGTTTCATGCCTGTGCTAATGTATCCTATCTAATAAATAGGATGCCCTATGCTACTTTACACATGCAATCACCATTTCAAAAGTTATATAATACAATTCCTGAGATTAAACATTTAAAGGTCTTTGGCTGTGCATGTTTTCCTTTATTAAAACCTTATAACACATCTAAACTTAAACCTAAAATAGCAACTTGTGTGTTTCTAGGATATGCAGGCCAATATAAGGGTTATATATGTCTAGATGTTGCTACTAGTAAACTTCATGTATCTAGACATGTTTTGTTTGATGAAACTAGTTCATGTCTTAAAACTCAACAGTGTCATCTGCATTTTTACATATGCATTCATCAAGCACTTTAGAACGTTCACCAACTTATTTAGCTCCAATCATCACATTAACAAATCAAGCATTATTACCCTCATCTCATTCACTCACATCTTAGACCACAGAATCCTTCAATATGCATTCATCTAGTGCCTCAGAATCTTTGTCTGCATCCAAAGCCTCATATTCCTTGGAAATAGTTGCATCTAGTGCTTCAGAGTCTGTTCCTTTACCTGCATATGATAACACCACATCAATAATACCATGTGAACCTTAATTACATAAGTTGTCACCAACTAGCTATAATACACAATATCCCATCTCAGTGGATCCGGATTTCCAACATGAACAGCTAAGTGTAGTCTTGCCAATCCCAACGAATGTACATCTCATGCAAACAGGATATAAGAATGAGGTGTTCAAAAAGAAAGCTTTATATGCAACTGTCACTTCAGAACCTAGGACATTTAAAGCTGCATCAAAAGTCTCAGAATGGCAGAATGCAATGAAAGAGGAAATAATTGTTCTTACATGGTCTTTAGTCTCATTACCACCTGATAAGAACCTGGTTGGATGCAAATAGATATATAAAATAAAGAAAAATGCAAATGGGTATATGTAAGATATAAGGCAAGACTTTTGGCACAAGGATATAGCCAAGATGAGGGTGAAGATTACTTGGAAACATTTAGTTCTGTGGTGAAACCTACAACCATAAGGTTGATGTTTGCATTAACTGCTTAGTTAATATGGTCTCTTAGGCAATTAGATGTCAAACATGCCTTTCTACATGGCATACTTCAAGAAAAGTCTATACGGCTTAGCCTCCAGGGTTTGAGAGTTCAACACACACATCAAATTATGTCTGCAAGCTTTAGAAGTCATTATATGGTCTAAAACAAGCTCCCAGAGCTTGGAATGAAAGGTTCACAAGTTTCTTACCAAGTTTGGGATCCAAGTTTCATAGGCTGATCCTTCTTTATTTGTGCAATTGTCTTCAAAATAAACTATTCTATTGCTTATGTATGTTGATGACGTAATTCTCATATGCAGCAATTCTCAATTGATTAACCAAGTTATCAAAACTCTCACTACAGAGTTTGAAATGAAAGATTTGGGTCTATTGCACTATTTTCTGGGATTGCAGATTAGCTATACCTTAGAAGGGTGTCACAGACAAAATATATCAATGAGTTGATTAATAAAGTGGATTTGCAGGACTCTAAACCATGTCTACCTTATCATAGGCTACTTAAAGATGATGGGAAGCCTTATCACAGTCTTGAACAATATAGAAGTGTTGTTAAGGCACTTCAATACCTTCCTTTTATAGGACTTGACATAGCTTTTTCACTAAGTCAAGCTTGCCAATTCATGCTCAATCCCATGGTTTCTCATGTGATTGTAGTTAAAAGAATCATTCGATATCTCAAAGGTACATCTACCTATGGTATTCATTTTAAACCAAGACCAATGCATCTACAAGCTTATAGTGATGCATATTGGGTAGGTAATCCATATGATAAGAGATCAACTTTAAGCTTTGTAGTGTTTCTTGGTTCAAATCCTATTTCTTGGGCATTTAAGAAACAACATACAATGTCTCGATCTTCCATAGAAGCTGAGTATATGCCTCTAGGAATCACTGCTGTTGAACTTGCCTAGATTTGACAACTCTTCTGTGATGTACATATCCCTTTATATTCATCTCCAATGATATACTATGATAATGTTTCAGCCATTGCACTCTCCACAAACCCTGTGTTTCATGCTAAATCAAAACATATTGAAATAGACTACCACTTTGTACGTGAAAGAGTCACCCGAGGAGATCTTCAAGTTCAACATGTATCCTCTACAGATCAATCAACATACATTCTTACAAAGGGCTTATCTGCAGTGCACCATTGTTCCAACAACATTGTAGCAATCTCATGATCAGTTCCCTCGAGCATCAGATTGAGGGGGATGTAAGAAGAATGAAATGCAAAACTGTGATCCAAATGAGAAGGTAATCAATGGTCAAGATCAATGCCACTTGTCAAGAGATTAAATAGGCTGTTATATGTAGTTAGTTGGAATCTGTTGGTGATAAGACTTGTTAGAAATGTAGTTAGTTGAAATAAGGAGTAGGTTAGTAATTTGTATTGCAAGTATTGAAATAGCAACACATATATAGGTGATCATTGTAATCCATTGGGAATCAATCAAGAAAACATTTTCAGTTACATATCTCTCTCTCTCTCTCTCTCTCTCTCTTCTTTTCTCTATCTGGTTTTTTGCATTTCTGCAGCCATCTTCATATAAATGATCTGACTTTCCAACGTTTCTGTCCGACTCTTCTTACTTCTCTTAGCCGGGACCTTATTCGTACTGTCGTACACCATGTCATGACCAATCTTCTTACTTTTTCCTTGTCCAATTTCGATGACATGAACCCCACAATGTAGCATTTGACCGTAGTTGAGGTTATCGATTCACATGATAGTTTCTACATAGCCAATGACATGCCTTTTCAATACCCAAAACTAAACATGATCATGTTACTCATGTTGCCAAGAAAGGTTGGATTTAATCCGAAAGAAAAATAGAAGACATTTTTGTATCCTTTGAGTAGTGCAAAATTTCACCAACGCCGTAACTATGACTTGAAAGATCTGTGTAAGGCGTAAGATCGGAATTACAGATAAAATGAGAACCCAAAATATTCGTGCAAGTCTAGGCCCAAGCGCGGAGCCACAGAGAGAGAGGCTGCGCGAGCTTTACAAGGCCTCTCACAAAAACTAAATATATGATTTTGATAATGTTATTCACACGCTCATTTTTACTTTAGACTTACTATTCTTAATTTTCGGTCATCAGATCGAATGAATTGAAGAAAATTAATGACAAAAATATAACAAGAGTGTGTGGGAGGTAAAAATAGTTGTGTGAATAATATTATCTTATATTTTTGGTGTGTCGTTGTGTCACCAAACACAAAGTCACTCTTGAAAAAATAATTAGAACAATGGTTTTTGAATTTTAACTTAATTGGAGCTTCGGTCTTTTAAGTTAAAAATTTGTGAATAGTAGACTATAAACTTGTAATAATGTGATCAATGGTCATTTTGACCAATTCTGTTATAACGTTCATCCATTTTTGTTCCTTTAAGCATTTTATTTTGGTTGCAAGTTATAACAGAGTTAGCATAAAAAATTATTGTTCTACGCTATAATAAGTTCAGAAATTAATACTTACAGTGACTAAAACTACAATTATGCCAAAATTTATGGACCGCTGCTACAATTTTTTGAAATTTTTTTTCTTCACTTAGTTGAAAATATAAAAGCGAACGAACAAACGTAATAAACCTGTGCATTCATCATCATCTATCATCCACTGTCAAAGAAGAATTCGGAGATTTCGATTGGTATAAAACCAAAAACCCTAATTTAAAAAAAAAAAAAAAGAAACAGAAAAAATGATGAAATGAGAGGAACATGGCTGGGGAACACGGAACGAGAACGCAACCATGGGGGACGTTAGAGGAGCTCTTGCTCGTTTGCGCCGTGAACCGCCACGGCACCCAGAGTTGGGACTCCGTCGCCTTGGAGGTCGGGGGCCGCTGCTCCGCCAAAGCGACGACGCTCCTCACTGCTCCTCACTGTAGGGACAAGTTCGAGGACATCAAGCGACGGTTCGTATTGGTAGACGACGACGATTCGTCCGGGAGCCTGGGCGCGATGGTTGACGAGCTGCGAAGGCTGAGGGTCGAGGAGCTCCGACGCGAGGTCCGCCGTCGCGACGTTTCGATCGTGTAAATTTCGCTGCCCTTGCGAGAGATCTGAGTGTCAGGCGTCGTCGTTTTAATGGTCTTAGATCTGAGAGTGTGTGGTTTTTTACAGGTCGTTGGAGTTGAAGGTGAAGAGGTTGGAGGAGGAGAGGGAGCGCAGCTTGAAGGAGGACGCCGAGGCCATCCGTCCGAGAAAAGATCTCAAGCGCGGAGGAGAGGATCAGCGGGAGGGTTCGCCGGAGAACCTCGCCGGAAAAATGAACTCCGGCGCAGACTTCGGCTCGGACTTCAATTCCGACGAGCGTGAGAATCGATCCTTCAACGAGTCCAATTCGACGAGCCAAAGAGGCGCGGCGGAGAAACAGGCGGAGGGGAAAGAGGAGGAGCCCGGGCCCGAAGGAAACGAACCAGATCCGATGCGGGCTAAAATCCGGTCCGAACCGGATCGCGATTGCTCTGTTAACGGCAAAGTAGCAGACGATGACGACGAAGACAATCAAAACAACAAAAACGGCGATGATACGGCGAAGGCGAGTCAACTCGACGACTCGAGCGAGTTGTGGGAATCGGGTGGCGAGTCGAAGCGGGAGGGAAAAAGAGGTCGTCGTCGTGGTACGGCGGCGTCGAGGCAGCAGAACAGCGACGTGCAGAGCTCGGCGAGCTTGTCGACGAGGAAACGAGGTCGTGGCGGCGGAGGAGAGGGAGGAGGAGGAGGGAGTAGGAGTAGGAGTAGGAGTAGGAGCAGCAGCGGCGAAGAGGCCGAGGGTGACGAAGTGTCTCCCGCCACCAGCAAAGGGGTTAAGCAGCTCAAGCTGGTTAAATCTGAGCCGTTGATCAAGGTCCTCAGGATCATCCGGTCTGATCGGCTCGGCTCCGTATTCGAGCGGCGGCTTCGGAGCCAGGTATTGACAAATATTCCTAAACAAATTTTAACGTATATAATTTTAATTTTTAATCTTAAAAGTGAAAAATCTAAATTAAATAAATTATCCAAAAAGAATTTATAAAATCCGGAAAATAATTAAGATTTGAATAATGGGATTGGGAAAATAAAAAGAGGTCATGGTTCATGGACGAAGGTGCTGAGGTCTGAGGTCAGATTTAGATGTGGACCAATTAGAACGTGACACATCACGATGTCGAGGGTGTTTTGGTCATATGGAGAATAAAATAGGGGCTATTTGGTACTTTAAAGAGTAAGATCGAGGCAGTTTGGGAAGGTACGCTGTGCTTGGTGAGGATGTTAGCTAGCGTGCTGTGCATGAGCGTTACGGAGAGGACAAAAACTTGGTCAAGATTTTTTTTTTAACCCAAAAAAAATATATATATGGTCAAGGTTTTGATGAAGCTTTGGGTTACAACCTTATGTCTTAGGTGGTGGGGTCCAGTACGTAGTTTAAAATTCTGTGAGATTTTTTAGTGTTGTGTGAACATGACTAAATATACTAAGTGTTCTAATATAAGTAGTGAAAATTTGACAAAAACAATTTCTATCTGCATTTAGAACATTTGGTGTACTAGGCTGAATTTCGGCACATAAAATTTCTCTAAAGTTAGGATCTAGAGGATGATTATTATTTATTATTCTAAGCTACTCTATTTTATTAATTACTTCTAAATAGTTTGAAAACTCAACGGTTATATCATGTATATAAAAGTTTAATAAATTTTTATGACGGTTAGATTTTACATAAAATTTGTATTACTGAGTGATATATTATGTACTGTTATATCATAGCCTTAATTTTACCAAAAATAAAAAAGAAAGAAAGAGTCAAACTCGAAGGTCTAGGAGATTATAAGTCGATCAATTGACTTTAACCCAGATTTAGGAGATTATTAAATCCATCCAGTAGTCCAACCCAATGGAAGCGTTACGAAATTACCAATGAGGGCGTGTCGTGTGGCAGGGGGTGTTGGACACTTATTGGACGTGTTAGTTGTTTGAGCTTGTTTTTAGCTTTTTTTTTTTTAATTGCTTTATTTTTTGTTTCAATTTCCAAAGTTATTTATATTTTTCCATTACATTTATTTTATATTTTCATTACGTTTATTGGTAGTAGTAAGTAGCAAGCCCATGATCTTTCACTTGGAGTCTATGACTAGAACAATTTGTTTGGCACGAATTTTCAGTTACAGTGATATTCTATGTCAATAATAAGTGTTTTTATATTATTGATATAGAACTTCGTATGACATTTACTCATGCCATGCAAGTTCTTGTATATACACACAAAGAACTAAATGGTGGTCCTTTATTTTAGAAAGTGCTCTAATTTGTCTCTTTCATAAACATTTAGGAGGACATAAATGTAGTTGCTAGGGAAGCATCAATCTACTTCACTCATATATAACTTATACAAAAATACTATTCTTATCATCTATTTGTACTATTATTTGTACAATTTTTTTAATAGAAATGTACTCATATGTGTCGGTGAGCTCTATCTTTATTAGAAAGTGGTACAAATAAATAGTAAATGTAGCACGTCATGTCATGCATGTGAATACAATAGAAGATGGAGGTTACGTAAAAAGGAAAATGTGCGATCCATGTATTAAGAGTAGGTAGGTTAGACGTTACACAGTGCATTACCATATTTTCTTTATTATTAATATAAATTAATAATTTAAGACTTATTTTTGCTCACCACTCGGTAATGCTTGTTATCATTATATAACCGTTGAATGAGTTTAAATTTAAAAATTTTTGTTTTTATTTACTAGACATATCTCGCTATTTGAAATCATCGAACAATGATAAACAGTAATTTGGTCAGCAAAAATAATTTCTAGCATTTGTGATGGTTTTTTGGTTTCTAGTTTGCCCTAAAAAAGCTTATGAGTACTAAATATTAACAACAAAAGCCTTAAATTTTTGTGCAGGAATCAGAAAGGTACAAAAGTTTGATTCGGCAACACATGGACCTACATATGATTCAATCCAAGCTTAACAAAGGCGTCTACACAGAGGATTGCATCCGCTTGTTCTTCCGTGACCTCCTCCTCCTATTCAACAACGCCGCCGTCTTCTTCCGCAAGAACTCTCCAGAGCACAACGCAGCTCAAGAGCTCCGTTCCATTGTGCTAAAGGAAATGAACGACCAGCTCCCGAAACCACAATCCACGACTGAAACCGAAAAATCGAACGTGCCCAAGATCAAAACGACAGCTCCGAAGATCGAGCCCCATGGCTCTGAGAAACCCACCAAGTCTTCCATTGTTGTGTGTGGAAAACTTGGTTCTGTCAATGCACTCTCTGATGCGAAGAATCGGAAGGGAGATAAGATTGAAGAGAAAGCGAAGGCGGCGAATGTGAAGAAGGCGGATGGTGCTGCATTTGTGAAGGTTGAGGACAAGGGGGTTAGGAAACGGAGGACCCAAGAAAGAGGAGGGCGGAGAGGCACGAGCACGAGGGGCAGGAATGCAGCGAAGCCGACCAAGCCGCATGAGTATGGTGTCAATGAACTCAGTTCACATGACGGTTTGGACGCGTTGAAAGCGGAGAAGGAGACGAAAGAAAACGGCAGGAAGAAGCAAGGCGCGGCGAGGTTCTTGAAGCGAATGAAGCAGACCTCGGGTACTGAAGTGAAGAAGGAGAATTCGGATGGTACCGAGGAGGATAGCGAGGAGAGCGAGGACGAGAAGAAGAAGAAGAAGAAGCCGACGAGGGGTAGGAGGAAGCCGGAGGTTGAGAGGAAGGAGAGGGTGACGCGGAGTTCAACGGAAAGCGGAGGGGGGAGGGGAGGGGGAAGAAGGAGCCTGGAGAGCAATGGGAGGGGAAGAAGAGGGGTTGGGAGGCCACCGAGGAAGCCGGAAACTTCAGCGGCTGGGGTGGGGAGCGGGAAGAGAGGGAGAGACAACGGGGAGGCGGATCAGGTGGGGAGTGCAGGGAGGCCGAGAAAGCGTACAAGGAGGTGAATGTGAACATTGCTATAAGCTGTAAATTATTTTTGGTGTGGTGATTTGGGTTAATATCTGGTCTTGTTTTGTTGCTAATGCTAGGTTTTTACAGTTTTTTTTTTTTGTTGTTGACCTTTTTACCCAAGAGGTGAAAAGAATTACTAGAGAGGGATAGGGAGAGACAGAGATAGATGTGTTGTGAACTTGTAGAATGTTTTGGGGCATATCCTTTTGCATATACAGATCCTGATGAGTGGCATCATCAGTGAGGATCTTTTATTTTTCTTGTTTTTTTGCTGCAATGGGAAAGAAGCTGGGCCCAAAACCCCCGAAAACAAAGGAATAAGTTAAACGATAATACAAAATAAATAGGGTATTGAGAAAGAGAAAATGTGTGTGTGGCCCAACCGTAAATGCACACTTGTTCGTGGATCTAGTCGGGAGTGGAAGCTTCTCTGCTCGTCAAGGTGAGAGAAAACGCTAGCCTAGGGGCCAGATAGAAATTATCACTGGCATGAAAACTAAGGAGATTAGTCAAATCATGTAATATTAACAATTTTCTTGCTCGATGGTCTGATAAGTTATGGACTCCTTTTTTGGGTTAAACTTGTGATTTATACTACATTTAGTTTAGTGTAAATTCGTGTGACATGTTATCGTTATAAAACTTTCAAATGAGAATTATACAAACATGTTTTTAGATGATGATTGATAGTTCGGAAAAAAAAAAAAAAAACTCTTGCATTAAAAAGATTTTATGAAATTCTGTTGTACAACTTTATTTTTGGTCTAATAATGTACATCTAAAATTTTGTGTTCGATTTTCTCTTTCTTATTCTACTTGTATCAAAAGAACGACATCCCTAACCGGAAATAAGAGATAAAATAAAAGGAGCTTTAATGAAAAAGGCTTGGGCTAACAAATATTTAATCAAAAATCATCCCAAAATGTTATTTAACCAAAAGAGTTCAAAGTTTAATAAAAAAACTATCCAAAATTATTGTCCATGGGCCAAACTTACAAGCCCAACCCGTTACAAATCTACACTTCCGTAAATATCCCTAAATGATTCGATATTGTCCTGACTCTTCACCAACCTCAACCCAGCACGAAATCGCCATAATAACTTCATGTCTTCCTATCAAATCGAATTCCTCCATTTCAAAAACAACCAAATCAAAGTTGAAAAATGAAGCATTCATCAAAACAAAGTCGCCAAAACAAGTTCAAAGAAGTTTAATGGCAGAAAACAGTGAAAAAGTGTCTGGAAAAAAAAAGAACCAAAACATAAAAACTGTTTCTGGAGAACAAAAAACATAACACTGTTTCTGAAAAAAAAAAAAAAAAAAAAAAAAAATCAGATACAGTGTTTGTTTTGTTTGTGCATAAACAAACACTGTATCTGGAAAGAAAAGAACCAAAATTCAAAAACAGTGACTTAAATTTCAGAAACAGTAACTTAGATTCCAGAAACAGTATATGTTTTAACCTTTGATTGTTTCTTTTCTTTTATGCATCAATTGATTATATTTAAGAAATATGGTGCTTAATTTGCTTTGAATCCAAATACAGTGAATTTCACTATTTTTTTTCCTAGTTTACATTTAAGAAATAGTGTGCCTATTTCATTTGGATCCAAAAACAGTGACTTAGATTTCATAAACAGTAACTTAGGTTCCAAAAACAGTAACTTAGATTCCAGAAACAGTTTATTTTTATAGTTCAGAAACAGTGACCCATTGTTATTATTGAATAGCATGCAGATCTCAAATTATTTTCTAGAGAAAAAAATGATGAACTCCACTAACGAAAAAAAAATTGAAAAACTTTGTTTTGTTAATGCACTCTTTGATGCGAAGAATCGGAAAAGAGATAAGATCGAAGAGAAAGTGAAGACGACGAGTGTTAAGAAGGTAGATGATGTTGCATTTATGAAGGTTGAGGACAAGGGGGTTAGGAAACGGAGGACGCAAGAAAGAGGCGGACGGAGAGGCACGAGCACGAGGGGCATGAATGCAGCGAAGTCGACCAAGTTGCATGAGTACGGTATCAATGAACTCAGTTCACATGACAGTTTGGACGCGTTAAAAGCAGAGAAGGAGAAGAAAGAAAACGGAAGGAAGAAGCAAGGTGCGGCGAGGTTTTTGAAGCGAATGAAGCAGACCTCGAGTACTGAAGTGAAGAAGGAGAATTTGGATAGTATCGAGGAGGATAACGAGGATAGCGAGAATGAGAAGAAGAAGAAGAAGAAGAAGAAGAAGAAGCTGACGATGGGTAGAAGGAAGCCGGAGGTTGAGATGAAGGAGAGGGTGATGTAGAGTTCAACAGAAAGCGGATGATGAAGGGATAAGAGGGGGAAGAAGGAGCCTGGAGAGCAATGGGAGGGGAAGAAGAGGGGTTGAGAGGCCACCAAAGAAGTCGGAAACTTCAGCGGCTGGGGCAGGGAGCGGGAAGAGAATGAGAGACAACGAAGAGACGGATCAGGTGGGGAGTGCAGGGAGGCCGAGAAAGCATACAAGGAGGTGAATGTGAACATTGCTGTAAGCCGTGTTTAAGCGAAGATTTTCTACTCGGGGAAGGGTTCTCGGCACCTCCGCACAACTCCTTTAAGGATTGACACGTTGGTTTGAATGTGTTTGGTGGTCGGGCTCTTACTAGTTTGTCCATTGCAAGAACAAGACATAGTTAGTTCTGAAAGGTGCCTTTATGGAGCCTTAGGTATAGACCTTGAGGCTCACAATCAAAACTAACTAAGTGCTTAGGCGTGCCACCACTATCTCATTATAGTAGATGTTGAACAAGTGTGTTTAAGTTGGTTTCTTGCGCCCTAAGTTACTCGGACTTTTTGTTATCAAAGGATTGTTATGGATGAGTTAAATCCATATTAACTTCTTTTTACCTTGAGATCAACGACTTTTAGTTCATGGTCTAGTATGCCTGAAGGAAGGGTGTCTAAAACCCCTTAAGTCATTTGTTTGATTCCAAAATGGTTTTAAATGCAAGGAGATCCATAAAGATAACCAGATCTGAGCACATGGAACTCTCAAAGTAGAACACAAGTAGAACACAAGTGGAAGCTTCTCTGCTCGTCAAGGTGAGAGAAAACTTTACCCTAGGGGCCAGATAGAAATTATCACTCGCATGAAAACTAAGGAGATTAGTCAAATCATGTAATATTAACAATTTTCTTGCTCGATGGTCTGATAAGTTATGGACTCTTTTTTTGGGTTAAACTTGTGCTTTATACTACATTTAGCTTAGTGTAAATTCGTCTGACATGTTATCGTTATAAAACTTTCAAATGAGAATTATACAAACATGTTTTTAGATGATGATTGATAGTTCGGCAAAAAAAAAAAAAAAAAAAAAAACTCTTGCATTAAAAAGATTTTATGAAATTCTGTTGTACAACTTTATTTTTGGTCTAATAATGTACATCTAAAATTTTGTGTTCGATTTTCTCGCTCTAATTCCGCTCGTATCAAAAGAACGACATCCCTAACTGGAAATAAGAGATAAAATAAAATGAGCTTTAATAAAAAGGGCTTGGGCTAACAAATATTTAATCAAAAATCATCCCAAAATGTTATTTAACCAAAAGAGTTCAAAGTTTAATAAAAAAACTATCCAAAATTATTGTCCATGGGCCAAACTTACAAGCCCAACCCGCTACAAATCTACACTTCCGTAAATACCCCTAAATAATTCGATATTGTCCTGACTCTTTACCAACCTCAACCCAGCACGAAATCGCCATAATAACTTCATGTCTTCCTATCAAATCGAATTCCTCAATTTCAAAAACAACCAAATCAAAGTTGAAAAATGAAGCATTCATCAAAACAAAGTCGCCAAAACAAGTTCAAAGAAGTTTAATGGCAGAAAACAGTGAAAAAGTGTCTGGAAAAAAAAAGAACCATAAAACTGTTTCTGGAGAACCAAAAACATGACACTGTTTGTGAAAAAAAAAAAAAAAAATCAAATACAGTGTTTGTTTTGTTTGTGCATAAACAAACACTGTATCTGGAAAGAAAAGAACCAAAATTCAGAAACAGTGACTTAAATTTCAGAAACAGTAACTTAGATTCCAAAAACAGTATATGTTTTAACCTTTGATTGTTTCTTTTCTTTCATGCATCAATTGATTATATTTAAGAAATAGGGTGCTTAATTTGCTTTGAATCCAAATACAGTGAATTTCACTATTTTTTTCCTAACTTACATTTAAGAAATAGTGTGCCTATTTCATTTGGATCCAAAAACAGTGACATAGATTTCATAAACAGTAACTTAGGTTCCAGACAGTAACTTAGATTCTAGAAACAGTTTATTTTTACAGTTCAGAAACAGTGACCCATTGTTATTATTGAATAACATGCAGATCTCAAATTATTTTCTAGAGAAACAAATGATGAACTCCACTAACGAAAAAAAAATTGAAAAACTTTGTTTTGTTAATGCACTCTTTGATGCGAAGAATCGGAAAAGAGATAAGATCGAAGAGAAAGTGAAGACGACGAATGTTAAGAAGGTAGATGATGTTGTATTTGTGAAGGTTGAGGACAAGGGGGTTAGGAAACAGAGGATGCAAGAAAGAGGCAGGCGGAGAGGCACGAGCACAAGGGGCAGGAATGCAGCGAAGCCGACCAAGTTGCATGAGTATGGTATTAATGAACTCAGTTCACATGACAGTTTGGACGCGTTGAAAGCAGAGAAGGAGAAGAAAGAAAACGGAAGGAAGAAGCAAGGTGCGGCGAGGTTTTTGAAGCGAATGAAGCAGACCTCGAGTATTGAAGTGAAGAAGGAGAATTTGGATAGTATCGAGGAGGATAACGAGGATAGCGAGAACGAGAAGAAGAAGAAGATGACGAGGGGTAGGAGGAAGCTGAAGGTTGAGATGAAGGAGAGGGTGATGTGGAGTTCAACAGAAAGCGGATGATGAAGGGATGAGAGGGGGAAGAAGGAGCCTGGAGAGCAATAGAAGGGGAAGAAGAGGGGTTGGGAGGCCACCAAAGAAGTCAGAAACTTCAGCGGCTTGGGCGGGGAACGGGAAGAGAAGGAGAGATAACAAGGAGGCGGATTAGGTGGGGAGTGCAAAGAGGCCAAGAAAGCATACAATGAGGTGAATGTGAACATTGTTGTAAGCCGTGTTCAGGCGAAGATTTTCTACGCGGGGAAGGGTCTTCGGCACCTCGGCACAGCTCCTCTAAGGATTGGCACGTTGGTTTGAATGTGTTTGGTGGTCGGGCTCTTTCTAGTTTGTCCACTGCAAGAACAAGACATAGTTAGTTCTGAAAGGTGCCTTTATGGAGCCTTAGGTATAGGCATTGAGGCTCACAATCAAAACTAATTAAGTGCTTAGGCGTGCCACTACTATCTCATTATAGTAGATGTTGAACAAGTGTGTTTAAGTTGGTTTCTTGCGCCCTAAGTTACTCGGACTTTTTGTTATCAAACGATTGTCATGGATGGATTAAATCCATATTAAGTTCTTTCTTACCTTGAGATCAAAGACTTTTAGTTCATGGTCTTGTATGCTTGAAGGAAGGTTGTCTAGAACCCCTTAAGTCATTTGTTTGGTTCTAGGTTGGTTTTAAATGCAAGGAGATCCATAAAGATAACCATATTTGCGCACATGGAACTCTCAAAGTAGAACACAAGTGGAAATGACTTAAATACATGCTGGACAATATACTAAATGACAAATCTATTAGTTTAGAAAACAAACAAAGAGTTTCGGGCAAGATTTCACCTTGTCTAACAAGGTTGAACTTATTGCAAACACTTCTGTTTGGGTTTACAAAGGTTGTATGCTTGAAAAGTAATGGATGGTAAACGAGTTTACATAAGGGGATCGATACTACAGGAGTAGCAAAGCTTTAAACTAAAGAAAGATAAACTTTCTGGGTAGGCGACGCCTAAAAGATCAGAGATCTGGGCTGTTTACAGTTTTGGTTTGCAAATCTGGCTTGAGAGCAGAGTTTGTAAGTTTGTTTGATTGGTTGAGTGTCCTTTTCTTTGGGGCCACTTCCACCTTTTATAGGTAGATTAGCCCGACTGCAATGGTTGTGCTCTTGCCTAAAAGCGCTCTGAAGGCAGTGAGTCATCACCATTTTTTAAACTTAAGTGCTACTGGAAAGTGCTTTTTGGATGATAGTATGATAGTCTCCATCACTTGTCACTTCCACAGGCAAGCAAATGGCTTGTACTTGACTGAAAATGCCTTAATTGGCTTTTGGGCTCCGTGTTGGGCTTCGGGCACACCTCCTTCAATTGACGATTCTAGGCCTTCTTTTAAGTAAACCCAATGTTCATATATTAACCCAAACAAGCTGTAAATTATTTTTGGTGTGGTGGTTTGGGTTAATTTCTGGTCTTGTTTTGTTGCTAATGCTAGATTTTTACAATTTTTTTTTATACCTAGGTCAAAAAGAATTACGAGAGAGAGAGAGAGAGAGAGAGAGAGAGAGAGAGAGAGAGAGAGAGAGAGAGAGAGAGAGACCGAGATAGATTTGTTGTGAACTTGTAGAATGTTTTGGGGCATATCCTTCTGCATATACAGATCCTGATGAGTAGTGTGGGCTTTTTTCTAGTTTCAATATTGTTCTTGTTTTTTAGTGTGGGCTTTTTTACTGCAATAGGAAAGAAGCTGGGCCCAAAACCCCCGAAAACAAAGGAAAATGTTAAAGATAATACAGAGTAATAGAATTGGAAAGAGAGAGTGTAATGGGTGGTCCAACCGTGAATGCATAATTGATCGTGGATTAAGTCGGGAGCGAACGCTTCTCTACTTGCCAAGCGGAAATTATTACTCCTATGAAAACTAAGGAGATTAGTCAAATCATATAATATTAACAATTTTCTTCCTCGAAAGTTTGATAAGTTATGGGACTTTTTTTTGGGGTTAAACGTGTAACTTATACTACATTTAGTTAGTGTAAATTCGTCTGACAAATTATGTTATCAAACTTTCAAATGAGAATTATTGAAACATGTTTATAGATGATGATTGATAGTTTGACAAAAAAAAAAAAAACTGTTACATTAAAAAGATTTTAAAAATTCTATTCTACAACTTTATTTTTGGTCTTACTAGTGTACATATGAAATTTTGTGTTTGATTTTCTCGCTCTAATTCGCTCGTATCAAAAGAAGGACATCCCTAACCGTAAATAAAAGAGCTGCTCAACTGATACTTTGTATTTCTTCTTTGATTGGATCATTGAAGACGGAGGTAGAGCAGTCCTGTTTGTGAGGGACCATGAAAGAGTTACTGAGGCTTGCATCTTCTGCGCAATTTTTACTGTCACCCTCAGTGTGTGAATGGCTGCTGCTTTCAACTTCTCCCCTTCGGTTTGAGACTTGGACTTGGACTTGGTCTTGGGGTTGCTTGTTAATCTTCGTCCTATGTTTAATTAATCAAGTGGAACAAGGGTGAAAAAACTAATTAAGCATCATAAAAAAGAAGATAGATTGAGAAAAATTCAAGGGTAACTGGGGATATTTTCCATCTCTTTTTATTAGTCATCACCTTATTAATGAGATACAAAGACGAGAATTTATCTCCAGTTACATATCAAAATCTTGTCAAGGAAAATTTGGGTGTGACTATAGATATATTCAGTATCTATCTCACTCATGATATTTATATGAGTCAAGTTGTTGTACACATAGATGTGAATATATCCCTAGTTACGTAAAAGAATCTTGATAGTTTTAAATCACCAAATCAAGAAGAATTTGGAAGTAATCAGGATATATTCCAGCCTTTATCTCACTCATCACATGAATGGTGACGCACAAGGAAAATGAATAAAACTTGATAAATAAATTTAAAAAAAATTGTATAACACTCTTACCTTCTTCTAAATTTTCTCTGCATCAGATAGAGCTTGAATTGAACATTGTCGAGGAGCTGGAAATATGCATATCTCCATGTCCTCTTGAGAAGCAAAGGGCACCAGAATCCCAAGTACCCTACAACGAAACCGAGCACAACGGATAACCCAATCCATAGACTTTGATCCTCATCGTCGTCCAAATCCTGGCTGTTGTTATTCTCTCCATCATTCCCATTACTTGACAAGCACTCATTCGGAAGTGGGGGGCCGCAAAGTTTTGGGTTCCCTTCGAATGCAGAGGCGTTGAAGCTCTGAAGCTGTGTGCCGGTCGGTATTGATCCTTCGAGACTATTGTGCGAGACATTGAAAGATTTCAAGAAACTAAGGCTTGCCAATGACAATGGGATTTTTCCGGAAAAATGGTTCACGGAAAGGTCTAAATCCTCCAAGTTCTTGAGGTTGGATATTTGCTCTGGGATTTCGCCCCAAAAGTTGTTCATGTTAAGATCCAGCTTCTGTAGGAGGTGCAGCTGACCTATCTCAATAGGTATTCTCCCACTAATGCTGTTGTTGTTCAAGTCGATCACGCGAGGAAAGTAAGACAACTTGTACTGCAGAAATGTTGTGTTGGTCGAGGTGTAGATGGGCAGTTCGAGAACATCATCGTCTGTTTGAGGAGAAGTTTCTTTGGATGACAACATGGGAAGTGTACAGAGTTCCTTTGGAAATTCACCTGAAATTCGATTGGCCCCCAACGCTAAAACAAAGAGCCTTGGAAGAGCACCCAACCATCTAGGAATCGACCCAGTGATTCTGTTAAAACTCAGAATCAAGACCCCTAGTTTCTTGAGCTTCGATAACCATTGATGACACGCCCGCCCCTCGATTTTATATTTAAATCCTAGAAATTAACCCCCAAACCGTTTTCAGTTATATAATTTAATCCCTAATGTTTTTCAGAATGTTCATTTTAGTCCCTAAAACCCCCCTTTTAAATTTTATATTGTTTTGGTTCTTGAATGGTGAGCCCAATGGGCCCACCTGTTTCCGTCCCTCCTTCCCGTTCACTTTCTCCTTCTCTTTCTGTCATCTTCTCTCTCGAACTCCCCCTGTACTCTCACCCTCTCTCCCGTAACCCTCTTCCCCTCCCTCTCTCACCCGACCTCGCCATCGAACGCACGCACACCATCACGCATCCTCATCCCCTCTCTCTCGTCTCTCCCTTTCTTTCTCGGTGGCTGCGCGACGGACAAGGAAACCCCGAGTTTCCCCCGACGAGTTCTCGGCGTTTCTCCGACGAGGTAAGTCACGATCGACTTCCTCTTTCTCTTGGTTCGTGTTTGGGTTAGAAATTAAGAGTTGATTTAGTGAATTTCTGTGAGTTTAGGTCGAAATCGGGACGGGGTGTACGCACCCATTTCCTCCGGCGAACCCGTGCGGATCGAGGTGATTTCCGACCGTCTCCGGTCGTTTCTCGGCGAACCCAACGGTATAAACCTCTCCTCCCTTCTCCGTTCTTCATTCTAGTAAGTAGATCGGGGTCTGGAACCCCGGGTTGCAGTTGATCGGAGCCGGGGATTCCGGCGTTCTCCTCCGTTCAAAACCAGGCCTCCCAGGCCACGTGAAGAGCCCGGCCCTTTGGGCCAGAACCCAGACCCAACCCTCTCGGGCCTTAGGCCCGTAACCTAGCCCAAACCCATTCCTTTTTATTATTTATTTGTTAATTAGAAATTAGGGCCTTCGGGCCTTGTTAGGAAAGGCACGGGCCTTAGGCCCGTTAGGACCAAACCCAAATCCCCAGCCCGTATCGTTTTTATTTTTAGTTTCCTAAAATTAATAAAGGCCTCGGGCCTTAGAAATAAGGGGCCTTCGGCCCATTTACCCCCAAACCCTAAACCCAAGGTTTAAAAGCCTTGGGCAGAAAAGAACTAGGGCCTTTGGGCCCGTGACCCTAAACCCAGAAGCCCCACTGGGCTAACCCTAAACCCAAAACCCTATTTGGGGCAGTGACCCAAACCCAAGACCCTTGTTGGGTCAGCGACCCAAACCCAAACCCGTTGACCCTTTGACCAGGTCCGGGTTGACCTTGACCCGTGGACCCAACCCGTGGACCCTGACCCGACCCGGTTGACCCTGACCCGTTGACCCGACCCGTGACCCGGTTGACCTGTTGACCGTTGACCCGGTCAACGGTCAACGTTGACCTTTGACCGTTGACTTTGACCAGTCAACGGTCAACGTTGACTTTCTCGGTTGACTTTTTCGGGTTCCGTCCGGGACCCCTCCTAGGCTAATTTGGACGTCCTGGACCCGTTTTTGAGGTCCGTTTTCCCAAATAAAATGGTTAGAACAGAGTTTGACTAAGTTGTACCCTTTATGTGCTTAGGGGCAACTAGTATGGCTTTCTATGTTCGCTAGCAGCGCAGCGTTGGACGGCTAAGTACTGTGAGTGGACCCCTTCTAAAAATACATGTTTTAATTGTAGAATTGCATGTATGAAAAGCATGATAGTATATGAATGATGCATGACGATACTCGTGTATAAATGTATGTGCGATAGTTCTGATAGGGTATGAATGTATATGCGATAGTTATGATAGTACCGCTGAGGGATGTAGGGATAAGGTTCCGGTCCATCCCGGACGACGGTTTAGGTCCACTTCCGCTACGGGATGTAGGGATAGGATTCCGGTCCATCCCGGGCGACGGTTATGGTGCTGGCATAGGGCCTGGAGTGTGTTACCTCTGACTTTTGAGTACAGGGACGGGAAGCTGGCATTGGGCCTGCAGTGTGGTTTCCTCTGACTGTATGCTCAGGGACGGGGAGCTGGCATGGGGCCTGAAGTGTTTATATTACATTGGACATTCACTAGCGATTATTCCCCTATGAATATGATTATAGTATGCGAGTTATGAATTGAGATATTGCATGATGAGTTAGGACATGAGATATTGCACGGCATTCTAGGTTCAGAAAACCTATGTTTATCATGATATAATTGTGTTTTCATCAAACCTGGGGGATAGTACTTTGATATCTGTTTTCTTATATGTATATCAAATTGGTCCACTCACCTTTGTTTTGCGCCCCCTTCAGGGCCTAGATTCGAGGCATACAATCCCGGCGTCGAGGCGCTTCCGCACTGGCATCTTCGAGTCCTATCGGTGTAGGACCTACTTTTCTGTGTATTCGACTTTATGTTCTTTCTTGTATTAATTCAAATTAGATGTATGTTCTGAACACGTTCCTGAAATATCTATTAAATGTGTAATTTAAATTCTTAATTCCCGTTTTTATACCTTCTAAATGGCTTTCGTCACCCTTCGGGTGTCGGCCAGCACGTGACCACCCCGATGTCTACAGGACATCGGGGTCGGGGCGTGTCAGATTGGTATCAGAGCGTGGTTTGTTCAGAACATACTTAGGATCTTCTGTCACCATAGTGGTGTGTCGGTTATGACGTCATTTGGATGTCGTAATTTCTGAAATTGGCGCCATTTGGCACAGTTGTGCAAATTTCTCTGTTTAAATTATCATCTTCGGGATGAAATACTAAAACTCGTGTCGGGATTAGGCCTCATTGATGACGTGTTTGGTGGGTGGACGACTTTCAGCATGTGGCGATATTTTGCGGCGTGCCTTCCAAGGGAATGGCAAGTGGAGTCGGTAATTCTGGAAATCAACGTGTTCGAGAAATCTCAGTTTAGGGAAGTCTGGTCCAGACCAACTGTAGATCGGTAATGACGATG
Source organism: Crataegus laevigata (assembly GCA_963580275.1). NCBI lineage: Eukaryota > Viridiplantae > Streptophyta > Magnoliopsida > Rosales > Rosaceae > Crataegus > Crataegus laevigata. Next base: position 37,264,784 of record OY756946.1, on the reverse strand, counting down.
CCACTCTGCAACATGCGTTCCCTAGGAATTGCGGGCAGAGTCGACTCTACATTGAAAATCTTGGGAAACAGACATCTTGGCAGTACGAGTTGGTTCAGACCAACTAGGAATCTGAAACGGTAATATCACTCTGCGACATGTGTTTTCCTAGATTGGCGAACAGTCATGCCTTAGTGATAATTACTTGAAACTTTCAAATTTCGTATTTGGGGAAATCGGGTAAGTACTAGTCGAGGCGATGACTAGTAAGTGGTAGTTGGTAGGAACAAATCGATGTTTCCGAACTCATTACCGCTGACGGAAACTAGTGTAAATCCTTGGAACAAGTCATCAGTGATTGTTCTATCGATAACCTTCTTGCATCCTCTAGTGACGAAGTCAAGTCCTTTAATCTTTGACCGTCAGCTTTACACCGAATCCTTCGGCCGTTGACTTTGTTGACATTAAATGCTTTTCTTGGAAAGCTCCTCGGCAACAGTCGATATCCTCACTAATTCCCAAACGGAGTGGTGATTCTTGCTGTTGTTGTAGTTGAATTCAGATGATGAAGATCCAGACTTGTTTGGATAAACAGACTCCTTGAATTTCACTTGGGTTTGGTACCCGGTGGTAGACCCTAGCTTCTCATCTACGTACTTTTCGGTAGGGGTGAACTTAGCCTCCTGCTTGTAGCCTAACCGACCGGTGCCCTTGTTCCCTACCTGTCCTGCCTTGTACTTTCAGTGTAATGGTTTAAGACTTCAGCATATTCATCTTTGTACGAAGATCGAGCTTTGCTTTGAACTCCTCTGGACTCATTGAGCTTTGGTTTGCTCAAGAGCATCACTTTAAGGTAGCTAACCGTGTCACTGCATGCATACACAGACTGCTTTGTATCCTTCTTTATCATTCTGTTAATTCAGAGGTATCATGTTTAATCCTTGAACCTGGTGATAATTCTTCCAAGGTTTAGTGAATTTCGAAATGTCTTTGGTCTCGTTAAACTTCATGCACAGTTCTTAGCTATTCTTGAGCTTAGACCTATGTTCCTTTTTGGTCTGAGAAGCTAGTCAATTTCGGTACTAGCCTAACCGTGAAACGAAGTTCTGATAACGACGTGTTGTCTCATCTGATCATAGTTCTTACACTTTCCAAATTCTGCGGTGGTGTATTAATTAAATGTTTGACTGCACGTCGATGCAATAGGATTGAGTCACGTGTGTGCCTCCTAACGATTGGAATTGCACGATGTGAATTGTCTTATCTTGGAGCTAGAAATGGTAACGACCTACCTGGTTGAAAATGTGGCGATGTTCTCTCTACAGTGAGAAATGTTGCACCCTAGTTACCTAAGTGCATAAATGTCTGCGGTTGCACTATCGTGTACTACCCCGATTTTTGCAAGCGTAATTGCGGAACTCCTCAGTGGGAAGACTCACGCCCAAATCTCATTTTGAGCATCTGACCCTAATCGGACAACTACAGCGAGATCGTTTCGGGATAGAAAAGCCGAAAGGTTAAATATACCGAAATCATATAAGCTTGTCAGGAGATTCAAAACGTCAGATCATTTCACGAGTTGTCGGGCGAAGTTGATGACCGATGATGTTATCAGGTGTGTGACATCAGATCTTGAATTATTATTAATCCTTAACGATCAAGTTAGGCCGTGAACTAGAGCATCAGAGTGGTTATTCAAATCCAGATATCTTGTACTCTAGATTTGATAGACTTGTTTTGACCCTCAAATTCTTGAGTGTTCTTTAGCCTTCTCGACATGGTTTCTCGCTCAATCAGTGAGAAATTGACGATCGATCGATTCGGCGGAAGTGTACGCGTAGTTCATATCGTGTTGAACAGGAACGTTGAGAACATGACCTTTTCACGAGATTTTCCAGACTTAGCAAAAAGAATTCCACGTGGCTGTGAGATTTCAGCCGCCTTGAATAAAGAGTTGGATGAGGATTATAGTGCAGATGATCGACAAATTGTGTCACCATCTTACTATAATTTATAGGCATCACATTGTTTCCTTCTCCAATGATGTGTGTTCCCCTCGACGTACCCTCCCACTATCTCTCTTCGAGACCTTGTGGATGGTAGGTACGTTGACATCCAAATATCCCTAGCAAATCTACTTAGTACTCTCTGATGTGACATCCCGGCGTGATCAAGAAGGGAATCTGAAGATCTTTTCGCTTCTCTCGAAAGGCGTGTGCTTTCATGGTGCTTTCAGGTTGATCTAGCAGGTCTTCTTCTTTCCACCAACATTAATCTTGTTTGACTATAAATCTGCAACTAAGCAAAAATGGAGAGGTGGATTGAGCACTGCAACAACTCCCAAGAGATACTGCTTGTTGGGAAAAATGAATTCTCGTTTTCTACTTGCTTGGTTCGAGCTTTTGGGTCTATTACTAACATGGTAGCAAGACAAAACGATGCTGAGAAAGTAAAAGAAGAGGAAGAGAATCACTAAATCAGTCAAATGGAAGTGTTTAGCGGTGAGAAAAGGATTGGGAATTGCAGCAACTATCAGACCGTGATTAACGTGAGAGTGAGACTTCTCCTTTGCCGTTTGCTTAGCCAGAGCTTTTGACTTCGCTGTCAACATGGTGGCCACTTCTCTTGAATCCCAAGTTACTCTTCCAAGTGGATTCAGAGTTGGCAAAACACTGGAGTAGTTGGTCACATTTGGAAGAACTGATACAGATAGAGCGCTTGGTTCTGGATGGAGTTTTACGACGATGGTTTCCGTTCTGTTCAGTCGAGTACGACACGATTTGCGTTACGATAGGAGAGTTGCTACAGGCAACATAGGTTGGCAGAGTAGTACTACGGACTAGTAGTTAGAGGAACGAATTCGCCACGTGTGCAATCGTGCACCATCGAAAATTATTGCTTACTTATCAAGACAACGGATGAGTGGTTGATATCACGGGCGGCCGACTGTTGTATCGATAACTTGTTCGTTGGGTTGTTAAGCAAGTGAGTAGATGGACTCGTTTATAGTAGCCGTTATAGATTCCGCTATTCACTAGGACTTGACTCAAAAATAAATCTATTCTCGAGGTACGTGTCGTTACGTACGCTTGGACAAGACCCATTTTCGTTTTCAGTTTTGAATTTTCAATGCAAGTATTTTTACTCCCTTTATTTTAGTAATTATTTTTATGTTACAAATGTTTTGGGGGAAAGTATTTTCGTTTTCGGTTTAATTTCAGCTTGAAGTTTTCGACCTATATGTTAGTACGTATCTATTTTGGCCTTAACGTATTTTACGTATTTACTTTTGACCCTATATTATTATATGTTTAAATGTTATGTCCTTATAAATTATGTCTCTATTTTTCACTGATGGGGAAGAAAGTAAGAGATTGGAGGCATGATTGAGGATTTTGTGAACCGCTCGCGACGGTGTGACATATTCTCTTTGATGCACCCCCTCTAATTTGATTTCTCATTATATACCTATATTCTTCCTACTATTTTCGAGTATTTTAACTTACTAGTGATTTTAAATTTCGGGGTCGAAATTTTTTTGTAAGGAGGGTAGAATTGACACGCCCGCCCCTCGATTTTATATTTAAATCCTAGAAATTAACCCCCAAACCGTTTTCAGTTATATAATTTAATCCCTAATGTTTTTCAGAATGTTCATTTTAGTCCCTAAAACCCCCCTTTTAAATTTTATATTGTTTTGGTTCTTGAATGGTGAGCCCAATGGGCCCACCTGTTTCCGTCCCTCCTTCCCGTTCACTTTCTCCTTCTCTTTCTGTCATCTTCTCTCTCGAACTCCCCCTGTACTCTCACCCTCTCTCCCGTAACCCTCTTCCCCTCCCTCTCTCACCCGACCTCGCCATCGAACGCACGCAAACCATCACGCATCCTCATCCCCTCTCTCTCGTCTCTCCCTTTCTTTCTCGGTGGCTGCGCGACGGACAAGGAAACCCCGAGTTTCCCCCGACGAGTTCTCGGCGTTTCTCCGACGAGGTAAGTCACGATCGACTTCCTCTTTCTCTTGGTTCGTGTTTGGGTTAGAAATTAAGAGTTGATTTAGTGAATTTCTGTGAGTTTAGGTCGAAATCGGGACGGGGTGTACGCACCCATTTCCTCCGGCGAACCCGTGCGGATCGAGGTGATTTCCGACCGTCTCCGGTCGTTTCTCGGCGAACCCAACGGTATAAACCTCTCCTCCCTTCTCCGTTCTTCATTCTAGTAAGTAGATCGGGGTCTGGAACCCCGGGTTGCAGTTGATCGGAGCCGGGGATTCCGGCGTTCTCCTCCGTTCAAAACCAGGCCTCCCAGGCCACGTGAAGAGCCCGGCCCTTTGGGCCAGAACCCAGACCCAACCCTCTCGGGCCTTAGGCCCGTAACCTAGCCCAAACCCATTCCTTTTTATTATTTATTTGTTAATTAGAAATTAGGGCCTTCGGGCCTTGTTAGGAAAGGCACGGGCCTTAGGCCCGTTAGGACCAAACCCAAATCCCCAGCCCGTATCGTTTTTATTTTTAGTTTCCTAAAATTAATAAAGGCCTCGGGCCTTAGAAATAAGGGGCCTTCGGCCCATTTACCCCCAAACCCTAAACCCAAGGTTTAAAAGCCTTGGGCAGAAAAGAACTAGGGCCTTTGGGCCCGTGACCCTAAACCCAGAAGCCCCACTGGGCTAACCCTAAACCCAAAACCCTATTTGGGGCAGTGACCCAAACCCAAGACCCTTGTTGGGTCAGCGACCCAAACCCAAACCCGTTGACCCTTTGACCAGGTCCGGGTTGACCTTGACCCGTGGACCCAACCCGTGGACCCTGACCCGACCCGGTTGACCCTGACCCGTTGACCCGACCCGTGACCCGGTTGACCTGTTGACCGTTGACCCGGTCAACGGTCAACGTTGACCTTTGACCGTTGACTTTGACCAGTCAACGGTCAACGTTGACTTTCTCGGTTGACTTTTTCGGGTTCCGTCCGGGACCCCTCCTAGGCTAATTTGGACGTCCTGGACCCGTTTTTGAGGTCCGTTTTCCCAAATAAAATGGTTAGAACAGAGTTTGACTAAGTTGTACCCTTTATGTGCTTAGGGGCAACTAGTATGGCTTTCTATGTTCGCTAGCAGCGCAGCGTTGGACGGCTAAGTACTGTGAGTGGACCCCTTCTAAAAATACATGTTTTAATTGTAGAATTGCATGTATGAAAAGCATGATAGTATATGAATGATGCATGACGATACTCGTGTATAAATGTATGTGCGATAGTTCTGATAGGGTATGAATGTATATGCGATAGTTATGATAGTACCGCTGAGGGATGTAGGGATAAGGTTCCGGTCCATCCCGGACGACGGTTTAGGTCCACTTCCGCTACGGGATGTAGGGATAGGATTCCGGTCCATCCCGGGCGACGGTTATGGTGCTGGCATAGGGCCTGGAGTGTGTTACCTCTGACTTTTGAGTACAGGGACGGGAAGCTGGCATTGGGCCTGCAGTGTGGTTTCCTCTGACTGTATGCTCAGGGACGGGGAGCTGGCATGGGGCCTGAAGTGTTTATATTACATTGGACATTCACTAGCGATTATTCCCCTATGAATATGATTATAGTATGCGAGTTATGAATTGAGATATTGCATGATGAGTTAGGACATGAGATATTGCACGGCATTCTAGGTTCAGAAAACCTATGTTTATCATGATATAATTGTGTTTTCATCAAACCTGGGGGATAGTACTTTGATATCTGTTTTCTTATATGTATATCAAATTGGTCCACTCACCTTTGTTTTGCGCCCCCTTCAGGGCCTAGATTCGAGGCATACAATCCCGGCGTCGAGGCGCTTCCGCACTGGCATCTTCGAGTCCTATCGGTGTAGGACCTACTTTTCTGTGTATTCGACTTTATGTTCTTTCTTGTATTAATTCAAATTAGATGTATGTTCTGAACACGTTCCTGAAATATCTATTAAATGTGTAATTTAAATTCTTAATTCCCGTTTTTATACCTTCTAAATGGCTTTCGTCACCCTTCGGGTGTCGGCCAGCACGTGACCACCCCGATGTCTACAGGACATCGGGGTCGGGGCGTGTCAATTGAGGTATTTCACCATTGAGCTGACAGTTACTCAAATCTAGCATTTGAAGATTTTGGAACCCGTTGAAATTAGCCATTGCTTCATCACTTGGAATTTTCTTTCCATAAAAAGTTGTCGAAAGGATGAGTACCTTGAGACTTTTGCAGCGCATTAGTATCTTCATTGCCCCCTTGATGTTTGTCAATCGGCTGTAGCTGAGGGAGAGGAAGGACAAGGATTCGAGTGAAAGAATCTCGGGTTGTATCTGTCCCTCTAGATTGTTTTTGCTCACTCGAATTGCTTTCAGGGACTTGCATGAGTAAAGGCTTGTTGGCAAGAAACCGGTGAAGTTGTTATGGCCAAGATCAAGTATTGTTAGTTTAGTAAGATTGGAGAAATTAAGGGTGGAGATGTTTCCTTCAAAAAGGTTGATGCCGAGATTCAGTTTGGTAAGGTTTGTGCAGTTCATCAAAGATGGGGGCAGAGAGCCTTTTAGACTGTTAAATTGAAGGAACATGTGTTGTAATTTGGACAGCTTACCAATGTTTACAGGGAGAAAACCGCTCAATCCGTTAGACTGGAGGTCAAGGAATGCAAGGTTGGTGAGGTTGCCAATTCTTTCGCTTATGGCACCGTGTAGCGAATTGCGAGGCAACGCAATTTCTTGAAGTGTGGTAGCATTGTAGATGTCATCTGGAAGTAGTCCCGAAAGGTTGTTGTAACCAGCTCGAAACACCTGTAGTTTGGAACACGCACCTAGTCCGCGAGAAATATTGCCACTGAATTCATTGAGGGAGAAATCGAATAGTCTAATCGAGGGAGACAAATGAAGACAAATAGAGGACGGGATGGACCCCGAGAAGCTGTTGTTTGTGACGTTGAAACTAGTCAGATTCAAAGCATGTCCGAAGAACAAGGATGGAATTTCTCCATGGAAGTGATTGCTGGACAGATCAACAATCTGTACAACACTTGGAAGCTGAGAAAGTGAGAGCTCTCCAGAGAGAAGGTTATAGCTCAAATCGAGGATCTCAAGGTTATTCAAGGACAAGAAGAATCCGGCTTCGAGTGAACCATAAAGTGAGTTGTGGGAGAGATTGAGGTGTGTGAGATGCGTGAGATTTTGAAGTGATGAGGGAGAAATAATACCCCCATTGAGGCCTTTGGATGGTAACTGCAATCGCGTGATCCAACGGTCCTGATTACAAATGATGCCTTCCCACTGGCAACAATCAACTGAATCAGTAATCCATTTCAATGGAGGAGAAGACAGAGAGCGAGAGAAGGTTGTGAGAGCGCTGCGTTCGCTTGGATCGCAAGCATCATTCGTAGATATAATGGAATTGAATATGAGGATGAAGTGGATGAAGAGGAAGCCATGAGAGATTGAATGATCCATCTTAGGTTAAGATTCTCACAGGTTTGTTTATATATAATACGCATATAGACGTAAATATATAGTGGCTCGTTTGTATGTGCTTTTAAAATGATTGAAAGCACTTTTAGTAAAAATATTTTTAGATGTAAACATATAGTAGCTTGTTTGGAAGCCATGACAGCTACATATTAACATTGTTAAGTTGCAACTTGCAAGTTTTTCAATGGATCAATATATAATATTTGTCCGCAATTTCTCAATATCTTCAAGGGAAGGGATCCTCTCCGGATCCATTCCTCCTAATCTACCAAATTAGGAGATCTAGACTATTGAAATATGATCCCTTCATCCTAATTTACTAAATTAGGAGATCCAGACTATTGAAATAGGATCCCTTCCTCCTAATCTACCAAATCAGGAGATCCAAACTATTGAAATTTAATCCAACGGCTACAAACAAGGGCCCATTATAAAAGTTATAATAATTTTAGCCGTTGAATCAAATTTCAATGGTCTGAATTCCATGATTTAATAGATTAGAAGGAAGGGATCTGAAGAGTATCTCTTTCCATCTTCAAGGTAAAGATTCTTTTATGTGTTAATCTACGGATTTGAAGAGATTTGGTTTCGTTTGATTTTGACTTTAGTAGTAAACAACAAACAAAAGACTTCAAAGAGTGTTGATTAAATTAACAAAGGGAAGAATGTAATTAGGTAATGGTTTGAATTCTTGTGCTCATTGTCTGGATTTCTCAGTCTTTGCTTTATAGAGACTTGAGTGAAAAGGGACGTCACTAACAATGGAAGGTCTAATCATGGTTTGGCAGCAACGTAATAGAAGGTTTACACCGTCTTTTCGATCGTGCTTTTGGAGGAGCTAAAAGCAGTTTTATCTTGAAACATAGTTGTTTGATAAATTTTTAAAAGTGCTTTGAGTATGAAGTAGAAGCACTTTTAATCAGTTTGACAATTTTTAGATGCAATCAAGTTAAGGAAATTCAACTAAATAGGATAGTTGTATGGTTAAATATAGATAGACTTTAAATGCGGTCCTTAGCTATGAATATTATTTGATTGAAATCTTGTTAGTTTTTAATTTTTTATCGAAGTTTCTGGAATTAATTTGATAATTTATTTCTATGTATGTTATTATATTTTTTAAATTAAAAATTGAAATTCATAGTTGTTTATATTAATGAGATTTTAAATAAATAAAAAATCATAATTTGTGGGATTAAAAATATTAGAATATAAATATACTATTTTGTGTGTGTGTGTACATGGGTACATTCATCAAAATTAACCAAAAAATTATTGTACCAAAACATGGATACATTCTTCAAAATCACAAAAAAAGAAGAAGATATTAAGTGACACGCCCGCACCCGAGAATGGGGCGTGCTGGCCGTCACGTGAGTGTGACGTAGGCATGTGCACTGTGCGGAAGCTAGGATCGAAAACTAAGAACGAACTAATTAAAAACAAAACCACTAGCAACCTAGATACGATAGTGTACTAGAGGCATAATAAAGTACTTATACATAATCAGAGCATTCTAAGTTCAACTGCAGTCAAGCATAAATAAAAAGGGTTTAATTACACCCTCGGTGCCATACATATGAATAAAGCTGTCAGAAAGCCGGAAGTTCTCGAAGTGCCAACCTCGTAACTCACGCTACCTAGAACCTGGAGGGGCGAAAAACAAAACTGAGTGGGTCAGCAAAACAATTCTCTTTTAAAACCAATCTTTGCTCAAAATATATATAGCCCCTCACCGTAAAACCTGTATAATTTCCCAGAATCAAAATATATACTCAATGCACGTAGGTTCTCAAAATCATGCTGAAAAGAGTATGTATGCCATGCCAAAGTATTCAAAACAGAAACTCAATCATAAACTATTGATGTGATTAAATGTCAGGTAATCATCTCAGCCCTCGGCTGCATATAAATCTCATAATCATCTCAGCTCTCGGCTGCATATATATCTCATAATCATCTCAGCCCTCGGCTGCACATATATCTCATAATCATCTCAGCCCTCGGCTGCACATATATCTCATAATCATCTCAGCCCTCGGCTGCATATATATCTCATTCATTCTCATCAATCTCATCACTGTTAGTTTATCGATTCTCATTAATGCATGCCCTCACCTGACACTTACCTGTGCGTCCGCCGCACCAACATGCGAATATGCAATCATTAATGCATTAATATAGTATATGAACACTTTGCATGGCATCAAAATCATATAATTGCTCATTTATCGTTTTCTGGGAAAGTAAGTATAATATATAGGTAAATACGGTAAATAGTTGCCCACTCACAGATACGTAGTCGAGACGAAGCCTCCTAGCTTGGCTCAATCACATACGTCCTCGGAATACGTTTCCCTATACGTGAAATTTCCAATTAACTTAGTTTAATAACACACAAACGGAAACGTAAATAAAATCTTCATAGATTGTCCAAATATAGGGTGTAAATATATGAAATCGATCTACTCGACGTCACGAACGTCGTGGTATTTTTAGAAATTTTTTTTGGAGGTCCCACGCGCCCTCACGCGCCAGGACAAGGTACGGCTACGCGCCCCCACGCGCACCGCGCGTGTGCCCCACGCGCCTTCAACCTTGGGTCGCCGGAGTTCTCGCCGGACTGAGTTTTCCGGTGGCCGGAAAACTGGGAAATTTTCCAAGCTTCGTATCTTGTTCATTTTTCATCCTTTTAGACCCATTTTTCTTCCTATGTGCTCCAAATTAAGTGTAGAACATGAATATACCTTCAAAAACGTCGAAAACCAACGAGAATCTCGTCGGGAAATTCTCCAAAACCGGCCACTTTGGTTCTACACGATCCCGACGTCCAAACACTTCCAACGAACCACTCCGAGCCTCTAGAGGACCCAACAAACATTCCTGTGATCTCCGATTCTCCTAAAACGCAACGTATAAAAAGTTGATGAATAGTGCCAAATATAAACCTTGAGTTTTGGTCGTGAAATCGTATGAAATCTTACCTGAAAATGGTACCACTGAGTTCGTATGGACTTCACGATCAAGAATACGTAATTTGTTTCGTCGATTTACAAGGTTTTGATATGGGTTGTGTTTATGCCGTGTGAAGAACAAGAGAGAGAGAGAGAGATGGCGTCGAGAGAGGAGAGAGAAAGTGAGGTCTGAGAGTGAGGAGAGAGACACGGGAGAGAGAGAAGAAATTGTGTGTGTGTGGTCCTAAAATCTCCACACATACACACGCACATAACCCCGAAGGGGTAATTTCGTCATTTCACAATTAATAATTAATTATATCGGGACGGGTCGTCACAATCTACCCACCTTATAAAAATTTCGTCCCGAAATTTCATACAACACATATACATACTAATATCCATAAAAACAACCTCGGATACATCTCTCTCATCCAGTCCTCGGTCTCCCAGGTGGCTTCTTCCACCGAATGGTTCTTCCATAAAACTTTCACCAAACGCACTGACTTGTTCCTGAGCACCATATCACTCCAATCAAGTATCATCACCGGTTCCTCATCATAAGTCAAATCTAAACTGATATCTAAGGGTTGATGAGGGACCACATGCGACGAATCAGAATCTTAATGTCGAAGCATCAAACATGAAATACATTATGAACTCTGAATAACTCCGACGGCATCTCAAGCCTGTAAGCTACTTCACCGACTCGCTCGGTGATCCGATAAGGTCCAATGCACCTAGGACTCAACTTACTTTCCTTTCCGAACCGAATTACACCCTTCCATAGTGATAACATAAGAAATACCCAATTACCAACATATACACTCGGTCAGTAGCATGTCTGTCTGCTAACTCTTTTGGCGATCCTGGGCCGCTTTCAGGTTATCTCTAATAACCTGAACATTCTGGGTAGTCTCCTCTACAATCTCAGGGCCCACCAAAGCTCTTTCGCCAACCTCTGACCAACATAAGGGTGTACGACACGGTTTCCCATAAAGTGCCTCGAAAGGTGTCATACTAACACTAGAGTGAAAACTATTATTATAGGAAAACTCCATCAACTCCAAACGATGATGCCATGAGTCGCCAAGCTGTAACACTGAGGATCTCAACATATCCTTCAAGATCAGAATAGATCTCTCTAACTGACCGTCCGTCTGAGGATGATAAGCCGTGCTGTACAAAAGTCTCATACTCAACGCCTCCTGGATAACAATCCAGAACTTAGGGGTGAATCGAGGATCGCGATCAGAGACAATACTCACTGAAACACCATGATACTTCACGATCTTCGACATGAATAACTCAACTAACTGATTCAACGAAAACTTTTCCCTGACCGGAATAAAATGTACTGACTTCGTAAGTCGGTCGACAATCACCCAAATTCCATTATATCCATTCTGAGTATGAGGGAGCTTGTACATAAAATTCATATTAACATCTTCCCATTTCCATTGTGGAACGGAAAGCGATTACATCAACCCAAAAGCTTCTTCCTTTCGACTTTGACTTGCCGACATACTTAACAATTTTTCTTTTCATACCCGACTAAAAGTAAAACGATCGAATGGTATGATACATCGCACTTTCTTACATAAGGATACCATTTGCTTCTCAAATTCGTAGGTCTTTCATTTTCTCATCGTTCCGTAATTAAATAAGTTCTTGGGTTTCTTCATCATTAAACTGGGCCTCTAGTATTTGATCAATCAAATTTGGCCTAACTTGAAAACTAACAAGTAAAGCATTTCCTCGATCATCTACTACCAAATTTCTCAACTCTAGCTGTACTTCGTCGACCTCAACTCTGCAAGAAACGAAATACGGCTCGCATGGAACACATTAACTCTGCCCCGAGGCTTCCTACTAAGAGCATCAATTACCACATTTGCACAACCAGGGTGATACTCGATCGTGCAATCATAGTCATTTAGCAATTCTATCCATTTCTGCTGACAAAGCTTTAAATCTTTAAGAGTAAATAGGTGCTGAAGATTCTTATGACCTGAAAAGATCCTGCATTTCACATCGTAAAGGTGAAGTTTCCCAAAGCAATTATAATGGCTACCCACTCTAAATCATGTGTAGGGTAATTCATCTCGTGAGGTTTAACTGGCGTGAAGCGTAAGCAATCACCCTACCATGCTGCATCAAAACGCAACCCAAGCCATTCAACGAAACATCGCTGTAATCTCAAAGTTACCATCATCATCAAGAAGCGTCAAGACAGGAGTATGAGTGAGACAATACTTCAACTGTTGAAACTCCGTTCACAATCATCATCACACTCGAACTTGACGTCCTTCCTGGTCAACTTCGTCAATGGCAGCGCCATAATCGAAAAGTCTTTAACGAACCGCCGGTAGTAACCTGCCAAACCAAGGAAACTTCGAACCTCGGTAACGGTTTGTGGCTATTCCCAATTCTCTACAGCCGTAATTTTCTGAGGGTCAAACTGAACACCCTGCGCTGAAACAACATGTCCCAAAAATACTACTTCGTCCAACCAAACTGGCACTTACTGAACTTAGCATGTAATCTGGGTTCCCTCAGCTTCTTCAACACCAAAGAATGACGTTGAACATGATCTTCTTTTGACTTAGAATACACCAGAATGTCATCAATGAAGACAATGACGAATTTGTCCAAATACTGGTGAAATACCTTATTCATAAACCCCACGAAAGCTATTGGTGTATTCGTCAATCCAAATAGTATCCCAAGAACTCATAGTGACCATAACAAGTCCTAAAACGATTTTAGGAACATCTTCACTGCTAATCTTCGATTGGTAATAATCACACATCAAGTCAATCTTGGAATACACACAGGCACCTCTAGGCCGATCAATCGTTCATCCACACGTGGCAACGGATAACAGTGCTCAATTGTTGCCCAATTTGACTTCTTATCATCAATGCATCACCTTACAACCCCGACTTCTTCTTTCAACCAAACCGATTTTCCAAGACGATGTACTAGGTTAAATGAAACCCTTATTAACCAAATCTTGCAACTGAGTCATCAATTCTCCCAATTCAGCCGGAGCTATAAGATAAGGAGTTAAGGAACTAGGATTAGTACTTGGTAACAATCAGGGGTGAACTCCACGTTGCGATCTGGCGGCAATCCAGGTAAATTATTAGTAAAAACGTCAGAAAAGTCTGATCACCCTAACATTCTCCACGCTAACAGGAGCATCATCATTCAAAACCACGCGAGTCAAGTACGCATAACAACCTTTCATTAATAACTTTTTGGTTCTCACTACTGAAATGATTCCATGTCTCACTCCACTATACTTACCAATCCAAGTAAACTCTGGTAATCCAAGACGATGGAAAGTAACTGATTCCGTAATAATCGATATCGGTACGATCATACTGCGACCAATCCGAGTCTAGAATAACATTGAAGTCTACTATATCTAACGGGATAAGATTCTCTGACATAACTATATCTTCTACAAGCACTGGGCACCATGAAAAAAAAAACACCATACTCTCATAGAATGACTTACCCGTTTACTTGCTTAACGAATCCAACGAATAAGTTATTAATATTACGGTCTGCAGCCCGCAATACTGATAACTTACAGTCGTCTAGGTAAGTAAGCAACAACTCTCGATGGTGCAATATCTCTATCTTACCCCCCATGGAGAAATACATATACACGCCTCGATCGTGCTAATTCACTACTTTCTTTGGCAACATCATCAATAACATAAAATTTCTGCATCATAATCCATCGAAACTCTAGCAAGTGACCAAAAATGTTTAGCATACCCATAATCAAGTCCGAATGATCCTGAGCATCATGTAGTGATACGTGGTTGACACGTCCCTCGCTTGCGGTCTTTCTGTAGTTCTGTTGGCGTCAACTTCTCGTCCTTGAGAATTACGCCCCTGACCTGACCATAGGTATAACACCTACCAAGTCCTCTCTGACCTGTAGAGTTTAAACCCTCGTTGGAAGAACTAGAAATGGTTTCGTATCTCTTAAAATCCTGAGTCTAGCTAAGTCTCTGAGACGATTACCCAATACTTTTATTCTTATCCTTATTCTGATTACTATCTTTTCCTTCTTCTTTCTCACTATTACCAAACACGTCCTCAGAGTTCGCAATCCTCAACAAAGTCTCGTAGAATTTCCCGATAAGCATTATAAGGGTAAATGGTCGCCATTGAACGCCATTTCTTCCTCATATCTAGCTTACAACGTCTAAACATCTCAACTGAAAAGGTAGCAATTTCTAATTCATAACGAGACAATTTAGTAAACTTCCTTTAGTACTCGTTACAAGATAACTTCTCCTGTTTCGAATCTGCTAACTCTTGCGTCTTACGGTCTAGGTATGCTGGGATATGAATCTCTTATAGAGTGACCGTTAAGAATTCTATTAGTCTGCAATCTCCTCGGGCTTCCACCCGTAAGTTTCCTGTTTCCATTAGGAGGACGATTCTGCGTCCAAAAGCTAAACAGTGGTCTCTATCCACTTATCGTCGGGAAAAAATCCCCTGGCTCTACTTCAGCCTAAAGTATTCCCAATCTAATTGAGCCAACGCTCAAGGCCCTTCATGGCCATCATTACCCCTAAAGGTAAACAACTTTAGATTATATTCTGACTCCAAAGAGTTCGCTGGGAAGGCGAATTACAGACTGATCGACACTAACAATAGTTTCCCCCCAACTGAGCTATATAGGGAAACTAAATTCATCTGAACGATATGGCTCTCTACGAGGCGGCATAGTTCTGACAGAAGACATCAAGTCATTAGAAAATCCACAAAATATGCAAGACTGCAACCTAGAGCTCTGATACCAAACTGACACGCCCGCACCCGAGAATGGGGCGTGCTGGCCGTCACGTGAGTGTGACGTAGGCATGTGCACTGTGCGGAAGCTAGGATCGAAAACTAAGAACTAACTAATTAAAAACAAAACCACTAGCAACCTAGATACGATAGTGTACTAGAGGCATAATAAAGTACTTATACATAATCAGAGCGTTCTAAGTTCAACTGTAGTCAAGCATAAATAAAAAGGGTTTAATTACACCCTCGGTGCCATACATATGAATAAAGCTGTCAGAAAGCCGGAAGTTCTCGAAGTGCCAACCTCGTAACTCACGCTACCTAGAACCTGGAGGGGCGAAAAACAAAACTGAGTGGGTCAGCAAAACAATTCTCTTTTAAAACCAATCTTTGCTCAAAATATATATAGCCCCTCACCGTAAAACCTGTATAATTTCCCAGAATCAAAATATATACTCAATGCACGTAGGTTCTCAAAATCATGCTGAAAAGAGTATGTATGCCATGCCAAAGTATTCAAAACAGAAACTTAATCATAAACTATTGATGTGATTAAATGTCAGGTAATCATCTCAGCCCTCGGCTGCACATATATCTCATAATCATCTCAGCCCTCGGCTGCACATATATCTCATAATCATCTCAGCCCTCGGCTGCATATATATCTCATTCATTCTCATCAATCTCATCACTGTTAGTTTATCGATTCTCATTAATGCATGCCCTCACCTGACACTTACCTGTGCGTCCGCCGCACCAACATGCGAATATGCAATCATTAATGCATTAATATAGTATATGAACACTTTGCATGGCATCAAAATCATATAATTGCTCATTTATCGTTTTCTGGGAAAGTAAGTATAATATATAGGTAAATACGGTAAATAGCTGCCCACTCACAGATACGTAGTCGAGACGAAGCCTCCTAGCTTGGCTTAATCACATACGTCCTCGGAATACGTTTCCCTATACGTGAAATTTCCAATTAACTTAGTTTAATAACACACAAACGGAAACGTAAATAAAATCTTCATAGATTGTCCAAATATAGGGTGTAAATATATGAAATCGATCTACTCGACGTCACGAACGTCGTGGTATTTTTAGAAATTTTTTTTGGAGGTCCCACGCGCCCTCACGCGCCAGGACAAGGTACGGCTACGCGCCCCCACGCGCACCGCGCGTGTGCCCCACGCGCCTTCAACCTTGGGTCGCCGGAGTTCTCGCCGGACTGAGTTTTCCGGTGGCCGGAAAACTGGGAAATTTTCCAAGCTTCGTATCTTGTTCATTTTTCATCCTTTTAGACCCATTTTTCTTCCTATGTGCTCCAAATTAAGTGTAGAACATGAATATACCTTCAAAAACGTCGAAAACCAACGAGAATCTCGTCGGGAAATTCTCCAAAACCGGCCACTTTGGTTCTACACGATCCCGACGTCCAAACACTTCCAACGAACCACTCCGAGCCTCTAGAGGACCCAACAAACATTCCTGTGATCTCCGATTCTCCTAAAACGCAACGTATAAAAAGTTGATGAATAGTGCCAAATATAAACCTTGAGTTTTGGTCGTGAAATCGTATGAAATCTTACTTGAAAATGGTACCACTGAGTTCGTATGGACTTCACGATCAAGAATACGTAATTTGTTTCGTCGATTTACAAGGTTTTGATATGGGTTGTGTTTATGCCGTGTGAAGAACAAGAGAGAGAGAGAGAGATGGCGTCGAGAGAGGAGAGAGAAAGTGAGGTCTGAGAGTGAGGAGAGAGACACGGGAGAGAGAGAAGAAATTGTGTGTGTGTGGTCCTAAAATCTCCACACATACACACGCACATAACCCCGAAGGGGTAATTCCGTCATTTCACAATTAATAATTAATTATATCGGGACGGGTCGTCACATTAAACTTAATAACATTATTAAATTTCTTCGATTAAACTTGACATAGATACATTCTCAAATCAAAGAAAAAAGAATGTACCCATATAAGTTTAAAAATGGATTAGAAAAAAAGTTGAATAGATTTTATATAAAAAAATGGTACATTTTACCTATAACAAATTGGTATATTTAACAATGAGTACATTTTAAGATTAAAAAATTTAAAAAATTACATGAATGGGTACATATAAGATTAAAAAATTGAAATTAAAAAAAAATCAAATGGGTACAAACTTATTCTATTTTTTATATTTATTTTGGAAATGTTTTGAATCGAAAATTAGTTAAGAGTTTAATAAAGGTGTGCGTATTAAAATTCTAAATCAATTATTAATTTTTATTTTTAAAAAATTATGTAATTGACATGTAAATTCATTATTACATTAATGTTATGGACTTGAATTAAAATTTAAAAACTAATAAAGTTCCAGTCAATAAATATTAGTAACTACAGACCGGATAATAATTTTCCTTAAATATAAGAAGTAGAAGTGAGAGGCTCATTAATTAAATAGTTTGGTGAATTTTTCATGATTTAACAACGTACAAGTATTGTTACATGAAAGGAAAGGTTACTTGCTCGATTTTCTTCTTTAAATTTTGAATATCTCTCGTATAAAAAGAAATGATATAGTTACGTGTATTAATTACATAATATAACATAATGTAGACCTATTATCCGTCAATTTATTTGACGACTATATTTTTAGGAGACAGATTCTCTACTCTCCTTTTTCTATACACTTCCCATCATCTTCTATTTGTGCGGTCACGATTGAATCACGTCTTTTTGTCTTATTATTTAAAAAAAAAATTAATATAAAATATTTACGTGACTTAACCGTAACCGCATAAATAAGAGAGGATAAAAAGTGTATGAAAAAAAGAGAGCAAAAAATCTGCCGCCATATATATATATATATATATTTTTTTTTTGTCTAGACTTTGAAATTACAAATATATAATAATCATAACGGAGAATGCTTTGAAACTGCACTGACATCACATCCCACTAACCCAAGTTTGATTCTTCTCTTATCCGTTATCAGATTGGACTCAATGGTTTACGTATCTTTTTTGCTAGGTAAGATGCTTTATAATATGTTACACTTACACTCATGCAGAGTAGGAAAAACGGCAGTACCTATTGTGAATAAGTTCCAAGTTAATGGAAAGATGGACTTTGCATAGATTTATTAGTAAGTTAGGCTACTTCTAGTGGTGGATGCATTAAGGGGCAGGGGGGGTCAGGAAAGATGGACTTTGCATAGATTTATTAGTAAGTTGGGCTACTTCTAGTGGTGGATGCATTAAGGGGCAAGGGGGGGTCAGCTGACCCCCCAAACATAAGTGAACGTCCATGGATATCTTAGGTGCTGACCCTTCGAACTTCGGTGAATGTCTATGGATGACTTATGTGCTGCCCCTTTAAAGGTTGGAGTTGCCCTTCATATATGTCATTCAACTACTTGATAAAATGCATTAGAGAGGTGTTGCCCCTTTATAGTCTAGTCCTAATATTATTTACCTCTGGCTTGTTTGTTGGTTGTGATTACAATTGTTGGCAAAAAAAAAAAAGAACAAAGTATAAAACTATCCAAAAATGCAAAGTAAATGAAATGGTGATCTCAGAGAATAACAAAGCATCATCATTCTTGGACAAACATATTAATGGGATGCAATGATATCAAACATTGTTAGTGTATTCAAGATAAGTGTGTTTCTTTGTTAAGCATTCATATGGGAGCAGCCTTGAAACATGTTGGTTATCCACGCAAATGAGGCATTAACAGGTGTGCAATATGCCTTTCCAAATGACTTCAAGCATACCAAGACTCAATGAAATGACGATATGCATGCTATTTTTGTTAAAAAAAATTTGCGCACTTCGCGCGCTATTCTTACTGACCCCCGAATATTATTTTCTAGCCACTAGCTACTTCCTATATTATCACTTAATTTTATGGTGAAACCTCAACTTCTTCATGATATCAGAACAAGTTGTCTCACATGTGAAGTCAAACGGTCACGCGCGCTCCACGTCACTTCGTTGTGTTGTCCATTTGTTAAACTTAAAAATTCGTAACACATGAAGCCGCGTGTTGAGAATAAGTCTCACAATAATAAAAGAAGGGACCTTGCATGGTGTAACCTCAACTTCTTCAGTACCTCGAGACATCATTAAATGTAAACCAACACATTTGTTTGCCAAAAAATTTAACAGAAGAAACTGTTACGTTGTTGCAGCAACATGTTTCTTCCAGAATGTGTCATGCTACGTACGTTAACAAGATAATTGCAATTTAAACTTTACTGTTTGATGAAAAAAATAAAAATCGTGAACCATTTTCTTTTGCGTTTTCCCAGACTTCCAGATTGTTTTCATGTTTCAAGCAGTGGCCAATTTGTACGATTAACGTCCCACTGCAACCCATTTCCTAAACAGCCTTTTCTTGCGAAAGTTAAGGGCATGCTGTTCACCAAAAAAAAAAAAAAGCTTATACTCTACTTGAATCTAACTTTTTAAACTCAAAAATAATTTTTAAATTTTAGGTCATAAAAACTTGTTTGGTAAAACTATTTTCAAAAACTGAAGTAAAGACTAACTCGAAAATATAGTCTATTCTTTAAAAATATAAAAAGTGAGTTTTTAGAATTTGTAAACTCACTCATTTCTTTTCTCTCCCTCTTCCCCTCTCACTCCAAATCTATCTCTTTCTTTTCTTCTTTCTCTCTTTTTTTTTTACCTTTTTCGTATCTCCTCTAATCTGTTTTCGTCATTCTTTCAGTTCTTTCTCTCACTCATCTTCTTCTCTATCTCGTCTGATCATCTCTCTTCTTTCTATTTCTTTCAATCGTCTCTCACTTTCTTTCTCCTCTCTCCTCTTTCTTCCTCTCATGCGACCCCCTTTTTTTAGATCTATTTATCTAGTATAAGTCGTAAGATTTAAAATTTTAAAATCGCAAACTAATCAAGTTTTTGAGTTATAAAAAAAAATATTTTCAAGAAATGTTAGAGAAATGATAAAAATTTTCAAATATGATATCAAACAAACTCTAAAGACTTCTGCTCTTGTATTGTGATTAGTTCAACAACTTCCGGCTTTCAACCCATGCAAACTTGAAGACTTGAAAACCCAACTTACACTACGTTTTTTTTTAAATATATATATTTTTTAACTTAAAAAAAAAAAAAAAATATATATATATATATATATATATATATATATATATATATATATATATATATAAACCCTTCTCAATGATTCTGCATATACAGATTTTGAATTTTTGATGAGTAATTTCAAATTGAATCAGGACCCTTTTCTTAGTTTCATTTTTGTGGTTTTTTTTTGTTGAAAATAAAATTTCATTAACGAAAGGAAATATTACAATTTGATAGATAGGTCTAAGTCCAAACAAAAACAAAACCCTCCATAAACAGAGTAAGACATAGTTGACTTTGAAATTGGAACCTCATCTTTTTTCAGTCACGAGGAGCTACACTTACACCAATAAGGACTAACACCATGTTGATTGGACTTCAGCACCTTTGACTATGACTCAAAGGCATTTTCATAATTCACGCTTGGAACAAAACGTGTTCTGCACTGATGTTTACAATCTCAAATGAAGCAAAGTAATTAATTGAATTAAATTATTACTATGTCCATTTGCCTAAAATTTAAGTCCTCTTTGAGCCTTTAGCTTGTCAACTAAGAGTAATGTTATTCATATCATGTTTTATACCACATTTCTATACCACCTTATGTGGTATCTGATGTGAACAACCACATTATTTGAAAAATTTACAAAACATAAGAAAATGAAGGAAAAAGACTCATCGTATACCATAATCATTATTTAATTAACTAATTTTTCTTAATTATTAATTTATTAAATAATGAACTAAATTTAAAATTTTGATTAATTCAAATGATGTGATTGTCCACATCAGATGCCATCTAAGATAGTATAAAAATGTGATACAAAAACATAGTATGAATAACATTACTCATCAACAAGAAATTAGCCCTCGAACAAGAAAATAGAAAACAAGAAATAATTGTGGTGGGCCACATTCGTGAGATGGGTTCAACGTACTATATTAGGGCAAGTTCCCAAACTTCTTTGTGAGTATGTTGAGAGTTTTGTGGGATTTCAAAAAATTGATGGTGGATTATTTATATTAATCATTTGTATTAATAATGATTAATATAGTGATTTCATATGAGACAGACTTATTTTGAGGCTAGACACAGCAAGACGGTCATGACCTAAAAACATATCAGTGAGTGGACCTTTAAGTTCAACTTATACACGAGATATATGATTTTCGAAAGGGTTTTTATGAAAATGGATTATATTCGCACATATCTTAAATGATTTTTTTCAAATCTTTTTTATTTTTTAATTCTTTTTTGACACACCACTAACACTTAATAAAAAATATTAAAAAATTATAAAGGTGTAGAAAAAGTAATTTTGGGGTGTGTTTTTATAATCTATCTTTTATGAAATATCGTGTTATCATGTCAATGTTTTACTTATCGAATGCAATTTATATATTGAAGACGTTATGGTTTATGTGTTTTGTGAACATTATTATGGCATGATCATACATTTTTATTATCTCATCATGTATGTTAAACCGATGTCTATAGTACTATCTGGGATCATGACCAACTTTACGTGTATGTTCACATTGCACATTGAATTTATGTAGTTTCAACTTGTACTAGTTGCATTTAGCTTTCAAGACTGAAGTGTGATGTGCCTTGCACCAACTTCACGTAATCACGTGTATTTGTACTTGAGCGTAGATTTATACACCCATCTTGTTCATGTTTGAGTATCCTTCCCTTGTATGAGCTCGTTTGTCTGCATTTCTGATGAGAATATTATATTATACTTGCTACATTTGAGATTTATCATGATATAAATGTATTCTTCAATTTCACTTTTGACAAGAATCGAATTTAAAATATGTCACTTACATGTGAAGAGTAATATACTAGACCGTAGTGGCGATATACATATATTCTTGAATTAACTGGTTTAATATTAATGCCTTAGATTTCATACTTATACGTATGACTTCTAAAATTTCTTCAGCGAGATAGGGGATATTATGTTCCGAAAAGCAAGCTCTTAGAAAGCCACTAGAGAAGCTGGAATTGCTCGGTGGCGTACTTAGCTTTGCAATACGACTTGTCAGCGGTGTTGAAGCGAGATGGGCACGAAGTCAGAAGTGGACAGGTGGTTCTTGAACTCCTCCAGGGACTCGGGAAAATTGGACTTCGTCACTTCCTTCATGGCCCATTTCTTGGAGACATTGGTGGTGGTGGTGGTGCTGAAAAAACGGTCACAGCAGCCGACCCCATAAAATGTTGCTCTTCTGAAATTTACAATCAAAGAAAGAAACCATCATGAGTTGTACCATAACAAAACAGGAACATTAAATGAAGTGATTGAGTTTAATAAACCCTAGTTCAGTTACACAAAAGCACGAAACATAAACGAATCCGAAACTACAGATTGCCAAAAACATCTCAATCAAAAATTAAGACAGAAAACCAATCTCCCTATAAATGAAAACTAAGTTTACCCAAATGAAAACGGTTTCACAAATCTCACATCTCTCCTTTTTTTCCAGATGGGATACACACTGAATGCAAAACCATGGCAGAACCCGTACTCGAATCAAATATATAGACAGTCAAATAAACCTCTGGATTTCAATACAGCTTCAAAAATTAGACAAACATAGATTCCAATTTCATCTTTTTCTGTTGGGTACCAAACACCACCAAAACTGAGGTTACCAACACACAAATAAGCACAGTGACTGTGTGTGGGGCATATATAAAGCTCCAGAAATTGATTCAATCTGCTACTCTTAAGGACACTCATGCACTCAAGCACTCAAGCAATGACTTCACTTTATCAACAAATATACATGCAAAGTATCAAGGAGTGAAAGGATAAAAAATTATCAAAATAAGAATTACACACCTATCCTATAATTTGGCCAGACGATACATTCTGGCAGTAGATTTCAAGGACTGATCACAGACAAAAAAAGTATGTCAATTTCCAAAATAATTGTATCCAGAAATTGATTCAATCTGCTACTCTTAAGGACACTCATGCACTCAAGCACTCAAGCACTCAAGCAATGACTTCACTTTATCAACAAATACACATGCAAAGTATCAAGGAGTGAAAGGAGAAAAAATTATCAAAATAAGAATTACAAACCTATCCTATAATTTGGCCAGATGAAATGTTCTGGCAGTAGAATTCAAGGACTGATCACAGACAAAAAAAGTATGTCAATTTCCAAAATAATTGTATCCAAACGCAATAAATCCATAAGAAATTACTCCATCACTTGCAGAAAATTCAAAATTACCATTTGAAATACCTGTGGCATAGCCTCTTGAGCTTCCAAGCCTGAAAATTCCAAAAAATATGCAATCTTTGAAATACCCATTTCAACCAAACATCAGAAGAATTTTCCTCTCCAATTCAAAGCTTTCAAAAAATTTCAAATTTCAAATTCCCAGTGACCAAACAGGACATTAACCAATCAAGATCCTAACCCCACAAAAGCAATCCTAAAATGAAACCTAATTAAGTACTATGTACATATATAACATGTTAGCTTTCGACTTTAAGAAAAATTATTAAATTGGGGAAGTGATCAAATAGGATGGTTCTTCCCTATTAAGTAGCAGGATTAATTCCAACAAAAGAAAACAATATGATCAAGATCAAGAACAATGCATGCAACAAAGAGACTGAGATAGGGTGTGTGGAAATTAGCAGGGTGGTATAATTCCATATAGAGAGATCCTAAGTGATGTTGGAGATCTCTTCCTTAGCTTCCTTAGAAACACAAAAGCTCCAACGCAAGATTTCAGCATACGAACTCCTACCCAGTCAACCTCACACAAAATTAGTTCAAAATTAATCATCTAGTCCCCAAATTAACAAAAAAAAAAAGACAAAAGCTAGCGAGAGATCCAGCTATCCGTACACTAATCGGATAAACAAACACCAAAAAAGAGGAAAGGAAGAGATTCTAACAATATTCAGAGGCGAAGAAAGGCTGCACTTTCTGTCTCCTCTTCAAACCCTAAACAGAGCAAAGCCACAAACTTTACAGAGATTAGAATGAGAACTGGAATTAATACAACAATGAATGAAAAGTAACATACCTGAGGAGTGAATGATTTAGTTTTTCCATCATCGGAAAGGTGGAGGAAGTCGCCAAGAGAGGTCGCAAACGGTCCAAAGGGACAAACCTAGACCCCGCCCACGATTCCTACGCCTCCCCCTCAAATCCTGACGGCCCCATGCTTTTCTCTGACTGTACCCCTCTCCCACTCATTAACACTACACCGAACATATTTCTTAGTAGGGGAATATGAGGAACGCTTCTCCTTGTGAGACCTAATTTTCAATTGGAAGGTAACAGATACAAAACATTACATTAATCAGTACACAGAACACCACAAATAACAAAAATGTCGAACACATTATGCTCAAGGGAAATTATTGTAACAAAATTCAAACTGATAGCAATCCTGTCCGTGGATACTGATGACTTTTCTTTTAACTACTTGACAGGTCCAATCCCAAATTGTGTCATTTTCCTAAAGATGTTCCAATTTCGCAAAATCTTAAATCCAACTACATTTCTCAACCCCCAAATGGCCACATATGAGAAACCAAAACAAAGCCTTCAAGGGGGGAAGAAGAAAGAAAAAAGAAACAGAAGAAAGGTACTGTTCGGCTCCTACAGCAATGATTTACCTTTCATTTTGGCAAAAGTTTCCATTTTGTTGGAGGTTTAGGCACTGGTAGCTGTAGAAAACAATAGAATATGTCACTGGCAGTCAGACGTCATGCTTAAGAACACAATAGCAACAACTAAATCGGTTTACAGAAAATAACATTTTAGTCAACCAATTTACATGATAAGAACAGTAAATTGGCATACAACAAAAGGCGATCAACAAAAATCTCGACAACTACCTGAATATACCATTCTACTTCTTTTCAATTGTGAAGCACTCTGCATGTATTCACCATCAAATGCTTATATACATGATCAAACCTATCAAAACATCATAAACAACATAAACAACAAAGTTTTGACAACCACTGTCAAAAATACACCCAAAATTAAAATTAGTAATAAGAAAGTAAAATAAAAGCAAGAAAATAAAAATTGAAGATTGATAAGACTTACAAATGCCCATCTTTACGACCTCCACCCAAATTACCTTCTCAAGTGTTGACCCTTGGCAGTTCATGGTCGGTCAAATAAGTACAGATCATTTCCATTTTAACAAAAATAAAAAAAATAAAAAAATAAAACCAGTAGAGAGAATCAATTTTCTAGGCCAATTATACATTAAATTTCATAAAGTTCGATAAAAAGATCATAAAATTCCTAAAATTAAAAAAAAAAAAATCCAAGCTTTGAATTAAAGGAGCAAGAAAATCTGCTCCTAATCTTACAATTGATGAAGAAATCAAAGATTTTGAGGGAAACCCAACATCTGAAAAGAGGGAAAGAATTGATATGGAAAGAATTGAGAAAAATGGAGAGAATCTGGTTTGGGGTTGAAGACATGGTTGGGGGAGAGAGGGATTCTCCCACAAACTGCAGTCTCCATGGATCAATCTTTCTTTTTTTCTTGTGTTGTGGAAGGTATAGTTTAATCCAACACTTGATTTCATCCATTTCAACAAACAAACCATCAACAAAAACATTTAAAATTTAAAAATAAATTAAAAGAAAGGAAAAATTGAACCGTGGAAGGTCACGGGGGTGAGACCGATGGCTCTGTACATGCCAACAACGACAACACATGTGAGTGAATGCGACATTTGACAAAGTCCTCTTTCAAAACATACAGATTCAAGTGACAAATCTTGCTAAAGTGATCACAAAGGCATCGGCAATAAAAACATAAAAGCATAAAACTTAATTTTCAATTGTCCAGAATGTCAGGGAAGAGCTGATTTCTTAGTAGCATAAGACATATTGAGATATGACAAAAATATGGCTTTACCTTGAACCGGTCAGTCTCCGCAAATCTCTCACTCACATGAGTAGCCATATGTGGATCCTAAAGCCCATAAAACATTACACATATTCAGTGCAATACCAACTTAATTCCTCAAATTTACAACAAATACAAACTCAGAATTGTAATTGCATTCAAAGAAGAAACACAGAAACACAGACATTCAAATAACCTTTTTGATTGCAAGCACAAATGCACCAGCATTAATAAGAACGTTGGTCAAAGAACCTGTTCCCAGCCTAATTTCTAACATCGCATTCCCTTCCCCAACATCGACCACAGCAGTGAGCTGATCCGTTGATCTCAAAATCTGACACCGAGTGCTGCAAACACACCAAAATCAATCGAAGAAAAGAAATTCAGAACTAAAACGATTTTACCTATGATGCAAAAAAAATAATATCCAATTAGATGAGAATTTACATAGCAAAATTAATAATGCAATTTCCGCAATCATACAAAAGCTCAGTTCATGTGGATTTTGGAAAGAAAAAACCATCCAACACTTAACAATCCAGATTAGAGGAAACAATTAAACCGTAAAATTAACAGCTAAACAAATTAACAAACTGAAAACCCAAAAAAAAAAAAAAACCAACTGACCTTAAAACAAAGAACAAACAGCAGAAAATTATGAGAAGCAGAGAAATGACCACAATGAAACAAAAAAATTCAAAAGATGGTTTTAACAAACCAAACAATAAACAATGATTTCAAAACAGTGTTTTACCTGTTGAATCAGAGGACAAAACCTCTAAATATCCCTGCCACTCAGTGAAACCATGCTTTCTGCCCCCTCTGTCTCTCACTCTCCATCATTCTCTAAAAAATTGGACAAAATCCATAAATCTCTCCCACAACCCCACAAACTGCACGCAACCATGCCTTCCCCATTAATTGTTGCGAAAATGACTTCCAGCTGGAACCAAAATCCCGAAAGAAACCCTACCCCTAGCTCACCCAACTTGCCTCGCAGTCTCTCTGCGCACCCCTTGTTGTCGACCTTTAAAACCAAACTCTCGGGCACCCCTACCCTTGATTCGCTCATCCTACCCCTCTCTCTCTCTTCCCGTCTTTCCTCACATCCCATTTGCAACGCACGACTCTTCCCTCTCTCCTCTTCTCTCACCCATGACTCTTCCATCTCTACTCTACTCTCTGCCATTCTGCAAGCTACAGTGTGGATGGCCACAAATGTAAATAAATTAAAATCAGTAATTCAAAAGAGCACCATACGTCATGATGTTCTTATCTTCGTCCCTCAAATTATTGAAATATTCTTTTGCGGAAACAAACTCGGGTACCTTCCCAATCAAATCCAGCTGCACTGCATGCTCAACCGGCGAAAATATGCATATCCCCTTCTGATTCATCCACTCTGAAATCTGCAACCTATAACACATTATTACGAAAGCAGAGGAATTTCCAATTACTTATGATACAAACAAACACATTAACTAACAAAAATCCTAATTCCCTCTTTCACTCACTTTCTTTAACTAAAATTTAATTACTTTGACGCTTCTTTCAATTTTCTTTCATAAAATTGAGCAGTAATAAACCCAACAAAAAAATCAGTTAGGTAAAACTAACATCCATTTCAATTTTTCAATTGACTATTTAATTTTGTAAATTTCACCTTCAAGTGTTTTAAAATCACAGAAGTTGTTAACTATGTCATCTGATAATCAATAAATTTTTATGAAAATATCAATCAAACTACAATACCACTCTTCTCACAAAATAGTGTTTGTTCTAAACTGCTTATACTCTTATAATCTGACAAAAATCTTAGTATTGCATCTCAGTCATGGACACTACTGATATTCTATTGAGCTATATCGACGTGCGCAAACAAATCATAAAAAGGAAAAAAAAATCAATCAAAAAAAAAAAAAAACCAGGAAGTCTAAGGTTATTCATTTATTTGATATCCATTATAATAGACCCAAAAACTGGAAAATATAGTTTAAATTTATAATCTAGTTTCTTTTCAATTCCTACCATTTCTCAGCAACCAAACAGTCCATAAACATTAAACTGAATTTCAGAATAATAAACCTTGCACAAACGTTATATTCCAAAATCATTTCAAGAAGAAATTACAAGAAAACAAAAGTCACAAAAATGACTAAAAAATAACCACACCCAGAAAAATTAAATGAATTATGAATAACATAAAGAAAGCAGCAAGCTGCAAACATAATAGAAACCCTAAATTCAAGAAACGATGGCACAAATTAGTACGAATTAAAGCAAAAGAGAGATCAATCGAGATCTTACAGAGCCAAGAATCGTGATCTTCTGAAGCCGAGGCCTGAATTACACTCTCAGACAGGGGTGTTGATGTGAGGCCGTGCGGCGGGTCCTCTCTGAAAATCGAGATCGACCCGGTTCTGGGTTGCACTAAATCGAGTAAAGGGGTTAAGATTGAGCCGGATGTCGGGGTTGGACATGGAGAGGCGAGGAGTGAGGGTGATGAAGCAGTGAGGGCTTAAAATAAGAGGATGATTGGGAATGTGCCTGTTTTGGGGCTTCAGATGATGGGAGGAGAGACGAAAATGAAGGGTGGCTTTTGGAGGAATGGTTATCGAGAGAGTCGGGAGAGAGAGAGGGAAAGAATTACCCCCTAAATTTACGTACACAATTACCCCCTAAATTTTGAGAATTACCCTCCAACCCAAGACAAAATTTCATGGCTTTGTTGTAAATAAAGTGAAATCGAGTGGCAAAGAATTGATAGGTACATGAACAGTAAAAAACAGTGCCAATTTGAAAGCCTTCTTTAGACTAAAGTAATACCAGTTTTGTCACTTTCTCATCCACCAAAATACACTCACCAGCTACCCCAACAACTTCCTCTCTCTCTCTCTCTTCGCCTGATGTCAAACTGTACGGTGGAGCGCTGCACAGTTGAGACCAGCGATGGAGTCAAGCTCAGCGCAAAGCTCTTCAAACCCAGAGAAGAAGAGATCAAGAAGGGCAGCCCTGTGGTGTAAATTCGTCTGACATATAATCGTTATCAAACTTTCAAATGAGAATTATTGAAACATGTTTTTAGATGATGATTGATAGTTCGGCATAAAAAATAAAAAAACTGGCATTAAAAAGATTTTATAAAATTCTGTTCTACAATTTTAGTTTTGGTCTAATAATGTACATCTAAAATTTTGTGTTCAATTTTCTCGCTCTTATTCCGCTCGTATCAAAAGAACGACATCCCTAACCGGAAATAAGAGATAAAAATAAAAGGGCTGCTCAACTGATACTATGTATTTCTTCTTTGATTGGATCATTGAAGACGGAGGTAGAGCAGTCCTGTTTGTGTGGGACCATGAAAGAGCTACTGACGCTTCCATGTTCTGTGCAATTTTTACTGTCACCCTCAGTGTGTGAATAGCTGCTGCTTTCAACTTCTCCCCTTTGGTTTGAGACTTGGACTTGCTCTTGGGGTTGCTTGTTAATCTTCATCCTATGTTTAATTAATCAAGTGGATCAAGGGTGAAAAATGTAATTAAGCATCATAAAAAAGAAGATAGATTGAGAAAAAATTGGGTGTAGCTGACGATATTTTCAATCTCTTTTTACCAGTCATCGCCTTATTAATGAGATACAAAGACGAGAATATATCTCCAATTACATATCAAAATCTCGCCAAGGAAAATTTGGGTGTGACTAGAGATATATTAAGTATCTCTCTCACTCATGATATTTATATGAGTCAAGTAGTTGCACACATAGGTGTGAATATATCTCTAGTTACGAATAAGAATCTTGATAGATTTAAATCACCAAATAAAGAAAAATTTGGAAGTAATCGGGGAATATTTCGGCCTTTGACTCACTCATCACATGAATGGTGACATACAAAGCGAAAATAAATTTCCGATTACATCTCAGAATCTCACACGACTTACATCAGCAAAACAAGGAAAATGAATAAAACTTGATAAATAAATTTAAAAAATGTGTATAACACTCTTACCTTCTTCTATATTTTCTCTGCATCAGATAGAGCTTGAATTGAACATTGTCTAGGAGCTGGAAATATGCATATCTCCATGTCCTCTTGAGAAGCAAAGGGCAGCAGAATCCCAAGAACCCTACAATGAAACCGAGCACAACGGATAACCCAATCCATAGACTTTGATCCTCATCGTCGTCCAAATCCTGGCTGTTGTTATTCTCTCCATCATCCCCATTACTTGACAAGCACTCATTAGGAAGTGGAGGGCCGCAAAGTTTTGGGTTCCCTTCGAATGCAGAGGCGTTGAAGCTTTGAAGCTGTGTGCCGGTGGGTATTGATCCTTCGAGACTATTGTACGAGACATTGAAAGATTTCAAGAAACTAAGGCTTGCCAATAACAATGGGATTTTTCCGGAAAAATAGTTCACGGAAAGGTCTAAATCCTCCAAGTTCTTGAGGTTGGATATTTGCTCTGGGATTTCGCCCAAAAAGTTGTTCATGTTAAGATCCATCTTTTGTAGGAGGTGCAGCTGGCCTATCTCAATGGGAATTCTCCCACTAATGCTGTTGTTCTTCACGTCGATCACGCGAGGAAAGAAAGACAACTTGTACTGCAGAAATGTTGTGTTGGTCGAGGTGTAGATAGGCAGTTCGAGAACATCATCGTCTGCTTGAGGAGAAGTTTCTTCGGATGACAACATGGGGAGTGTACAGAGTTCCTTTGGAAATTCACCCGAAATTCGATTGGCTCCCAATGCTAAAACAAAGAGCCTCGGAAGAGCCCCCAGCCAAGTAGGAATCGACCCGGTGATTCTGTTAAAACTCAGAATCAAGACCCCTAGCTTCTTGAGCTTTGATAACCATTGAGGTATTTCGCCATTGAGCTGACAGTTACTCAAATCCAGCATTTGAAGATTTTGGAACCCGTTCAGATTAGCCATTGCTTCATCACTTGGAATTTTCTCTCCATAAAAAGTTGTTGAAAGGATGAGTACCTTGAGACTTTTGCAGCGCATTAGTATCTTCATTGCCTCTGTGATGTTTGTCAATCGGCTGTAGCTGAGGGAAAGGAAGGACAAGGATTTGAGTGAAAGAATCTCGGGTTGTATCTGTCCCTCTAGATTGTTTTTGCTCACTCGAATTGCTTTCAGGAGCTTGCATGAGTAAAGGCTTGTTGGCAAGAAACCGGTGAAGTTGTTATGGCCAAGATCAAGTATTGTTAGTTTAGTAAGACTGGAGAAATTAAGGGTGGAGATGTTTCCTTCAAAAAGGTTGATTCCGAGATTCAGTTTGATAAGGTTTGTGCAGTTCATCAAAGATGGGGGCAGAGAGCCTTTTAGACTGTTAAATTGAAGGAACATGTGTTGTAATTTGGACAGCTTACCAATGTTTACAGGGAGAAAACCGCTCAATCCGTTGGACTGGAGGTCAAGGAATGCAAGGTTGGTGAGGTTGACAATTCTCTCGCTTATGGCACCGTGTAGCGAATTGCGAGGCAATGCAATTTCTTGAAGTGTGGT
Source organism: Crataegus laevigata (assembly GCA_963580275.1). Lineage (NCBI taxonomy): Eukaryota > Viridiplantae > Streptophyta > Magnoliopsida > Rosales > Rosaceae > Crataegus > Crataegus laevigata. Next base: position 37,233,020 of record OY756946.1, on the reverse strand, counting down.
AGCATTGTAGATGTCATCTGGAAGTAGTCCCGAGAGGTTGTTATAACCAGCACGAAACACCTGTAGTTTGGAACACGCACCTAGTCCTTGAGAAATATTGCCACTGAATTCATTGAAGGAGAAATCGAATAGTCTAATCGAGGGAGACAAATGAAGACAAATAGAGGACGGGATAGACCCCGAGAAGCTGCTGTTCATGACGTTGAAACTAGTCAAATTCGAAGCACGTTCGAAGAATAAGGATGGAATTTCTCCACGGAAGTGATTGCTGGACAAATCAACAATCTGTACATTACTTGGAAGCTGAGAAAGTGAGAGTTCTCCGGAGAGAAGGTTAAAGCTCAAATCGAGGATCTCAAGGCGATTCAAGGACAAGAAGAATCCGGCTTCCAGTGAACCATAAAGTGAGTTGTGGGAGAGATTGAGGTGTGTGAGATGTGTGAGATTTCCAAGTGATGAGGGAGAAATAATACCCCCATTGAGGCCTTTGGATGGTAACTGCAATCGCGTGATCCGAAGGTCTTGATCACAAGTGATGCCTTTCCAATGGCAACAATCAACTGAAGCAGTAGTCCAGTTCGGTGGAGGAGAAGACAGAGAGCGAGAGAAGGTCGTGAGAGCGCTGCGTTCGCTTGGATCGCAAGCATCATTGGTAGATATAATGGAATTGAATAAGAGGATGAAGAGGATGAAGAGGAAGCCATGCGAGATTGAATGATCCATCTTAGATTAAGATTCTCACAGGTTTGTTTATATATAATACGCGTATAGATGTAAACATACAGGTCAAAGGTGCACTAGTTTGTGCAGAATATACTTCTTCTGGAAGCCATGACAGCTACACATGAACATTGTTAAGTTGCAACTTGCAAGCTTTTCAATGGATTAATATATTGAAGACGTTTGGTTTCGTTCAATTTGAATTTAGAAGTAAACGACAAACGAAAGACTTCAAAGAGTCACTTACAGGGAATTAAATAATCTTGCATGTTGATTAAATTTTTCTTTGTAAAATGTGTTGGTTTGACTTCTTACAATGACTTTTTAAGCGCCCAAATGCATTTAGATTACAATTTTTTTTCCCTTTTGGATGCAAGCAGCGAGAATCGAACTTAGAACTTTGAGTGCAATGGTAAATATTTTTAATCACTTGATCTACAAGTTCTTTGCGAGATTAGATTTTTAAAAAGTACGGAAAAAGAGAGAATTTTTTTTTTTTCTTTGACGCTGCATAAAGGTAAGGGAAAATAAATTTTGAATCAGTTTAATTTTTTCGGTTTTTGTCTTAGGAAAGGAGAAGAGGGAGACTCCGAAGTTTTTATGCAAGGGCAAGTAAAGTACCCTACAACTAATATAAAATGGTCAATTACTTGTATATCAAGTAGCAACTTCAGATATCACTTTCAACATCTGGCTATTTTTCAAAGTGTTTGAAAATGATTTCTAATGCGAATTTAATTTTTTATGTATGCTCTCTCGTTTTGTTTTTAATCCAAATTTCTTATTAATATTTGTAAGAAAAGGCAACAATTTATTCAACGGAGAAATTATAAATAATTATAAGGTAGATTACGGAAAACTTGATCAACAAGAATGCTTAAATTCTTGACAAATTAAATGGCAGCCTGCAAGTGAATTTCCAAGTGACTATTTCAGTACTCTATCCTGATGAAATTCGAAGACATTTGCGTATGAATTTAGTTAGGAAGGTTGGATGCATATTTAACCCTACAACGTTAATTCCCTTTCTTTTTTACTCAGTAGTTAGATTGTTTGCATGCAGCAGCAATGTGGTTAATAAGTCCTTTATTTCTCACAGAAAAATTACACTTGATCAACGTATGAAGCGATCTTTAACATCGGAGAGGAACTGGAAATACGCATATCGCCATTATCTGATCAAAGCTAAAGGGCCACGAACTCCCCAGAATCCTACTATGAAACCAAGAGCCAATGAAATATAAAACCATGGAATTTCATTCCCATTGCCACTTGTGTTCATCTGCTGGCATTTGTTTGGAAGCGGGGAACCGCAAAGTCCCGGGTTGCCCTCAAAGGCAGTGGCATCAAAGCCTTGGATTTGAGTGCCTAACGGTACTTGTCCTTGGAGGTTACTGTATGCAACACTAAGTGAAGCCAAGAAATGAAGACTTGATAGTGAAGCTGGGATTCCGCCTGACAGATGGTTTCTGGAGAGGTCTAATCTCTCCAAGTTTGTGAGTTTATCACGTGAAGGTTTTGCAACCGGCCTAGCTCAATGGGAATATTGCCACTTAGATTGTTATTTTGCATGTAAATTGCTCGCGGCAAGTTGGACAGATAGTTGTACTGCAGAGCTGTGACAGATTCCTTCGTTCGCTGCGTGTAGATAGGTAGTTCGACATCACCACTATCTGTTTGAGTGGTAGGCTTCTCGAATACAAGAGCTTGTAGTGAGAAAAGCTCCTTTGGAAGTCCCCCCGAAAGTGAGTTGTTGTTCAAGCTTATGAAGAAAAGACTAGGAAGACTTCCCAACCAAGGAGGTATTGAGCCTGTGAGTCTGTTAGAAGACAAATCAAGGGCTTCGAGTTTCTTGAGCTTTGACATCCACACCGGAATATGACCTTTAAGTTGGAAGTCCGATAAGCCAAAAAGGCGGAGATTTTGAAACCCAGCACCAATCATAGCATCACCATCTAGCAGTTCTTCACCTATAAAATTATTTGGAAGTGCGACCACCCTGAGACTTTCAAAATGCATCAATATATGCATAGCGCTGGTGATATTGGTGAGTCTGTTCCTACCAAGCGACAGGAAGGATAGGTATTTCATGTTATGACTAAAACTTAGATCAAACCAAGACAATCACACAAAACATGAACAATGGAAGCTCACTTTATTAATCAATAAAGGATTACAAGAAACTCACACTCACACAATAGTTTCTTGTCACACAAGTCTCTTGGACTATATTCATATTACTCTCCCTTATACCCTAACGTTAAGGAACCTTTTATACTAGTTGAAAACCTAATCCTAAACTGATTGCGTCCAAGTTTCCTATACCTATCACAATTAGAACTCCCACACCAGTTAGGAACCTTTCTCGGATTCTATACCAACTTCTAACAAACTCCACCTTGGTAAGAACTCCGCCTCGAGACTTCTTCTGCTTCCATCGCTCCACCATTTCCAAGTATTAAACCTGTCTTACATGCACCAAACCCAGACAATGACTGAATTTTGATGCACCAACCACCTTTGTTAACATATCTGCAGGATTATCAGCTGAAGCAATTTTCTTTACAAGAATCTCACCTTCAGCTATAATCTCCCGAACAAAATGATATCTTACATCTATATGTTTGGTTCTTGCATGATGCACTTGATACTTTGCCAAGTAAATCGCACTTTGACTATCACAATGCACATCTATCTTGCGCTGTTTAACTCCCAAATCTACTATTAATCCCAGTGTCCAAATAGCTTCCTTAATTGCTTCTGCCATTGCCATATATTCAGCTTCTGTGGTTGATAAAGCAACAGTTGGTTGTAGTATTGATCTCCAACATATAGGACCATTTGCCATGGTAAACACATATCCTGTGGTAGATCTTCTTTTGTCTAAGTCACTAGCAAAATCAGAATCTACATATCCAATAGAGAACTTCTCGATTCCTCTATCATTCTGCTCAAAACAAATTCCCGTGCTCCTTGTTCCATGCAAATATCGCAGTATCCATCTAGCAGCTTCCCAATGCATTTTTCCAGGATTATGCATAAATCTACTTACTAATCCAACTGCATGAGCAATATCAGGTCGAGTACACACCATGGCATACATCAACCCTCCAACCAAACTAGAATATGGGATGTCCTTCATCTTAGTCCTTTCTTCATCAGACTTAGGGCATAACTGCGTGCTCATCTTGAAGTGAGAGGCTAGAGGTGTACTTACAGGTTTGGTTTCATCACGGATGCCAAACTTGTGCAGCAATTTTTCCAAATACTGTTTCTGTGATAAACACACCAGCCTTTTCTTTCTATCCCGTGTGATTTCCATCCCCAAAATTTTCTTTGCTTCGCCAAGGTCTTTCATCTCTAACTCATTTTGCATCTGAGTTTTGAGTTTTGAGATTTCTGTTTGATCACAAGAGGCAATGAGCATATCATCTACATAAATCAGTAAATAAACATATGTACCTTCCCTTGTTTTCTTGTAATATACACAGTGATCGTATTGGCTTCTCGTGTAGCCAAAATCCTTCATAACTTTATCGAATCTCAAGTACCATTGCCTCGGTGATTGCTTCAAACCATACAGAGATTTATTGAGCTTGCAGACGAGATTCTCCCTTCCTTTTTCTTCATATCCTTCAGGTTGACTTATGTAAATTTCTTCAGACAGATTTCCATGCAGAAAGGCAGTTTTTACATCCATTTGTACTAACTCGAGATCAAACTGTGCCACCAGTGCAAGGAGGATTCGAATGGATGAATGTTTCACCATAGGAGAGAAGATTTCATTGTAATCTATTCCCTTTTTCTAAGCGTAGCCTTTTGCTACTAATCTGGCTTTAAACCTTACTGATCTTGCATTATTTATTCCATCTTTCTTTGCATACAACCATTTGCATCCAATGGCCTTTCTTCCTTTAGGTAGCTCCACCAGATCCCAAGTTTTGTTCTTCTTTAGTGACAACATCTCATCATCCATAGCTTCATGCCAATTCTTAGCTTCTTTACTCCTTGATGCTTCTGTGAAGTCTGTAGGGATGTCTACTTCGATTACTGGCAATGCATAGGCTATACATGAGACACAATCTTTGAATTTAGCAGGAAGCACAACCTCTCTTTTGCCTTTTCTCTTGGCGATACAATCTTCTTGATTTGGTACATCATCAATCATACTGCCCTCTTCTTGCTTTTCTTCTTGATCGACACTGATTTGACCCTCATTGTCGTGTTTGTCTTCATTTCTTGAATGTTCAGTTTGTTCCTTTGCTAGCTCCACCTCTTGCACAATCTTTCGATCTTCTCTTAGTTGCATATGGGTTTCATTAAACGTCACATTTCTGCTTATTACAACCTTTTTGAGTTCTGTACTCCACAATCTGAATCCCTTGACGCCACTGTTAAACCCTAGAAAGATAGCCTTCCTTGCTCTCGGGTCTAATTTATTTTCTTTCACATGGTAATAAGCATCACACCCGAATATCCTTAGTCTGTCATAATCTTGAGCAATTTGTCCTGACCATACTTCCATTGGAGTTTTTCCGTTTAAGGCTGAAGAAGGAAGACGATTTAGAATGTGACATGCATAACTCAATGCTTCTGCCCAAAAACGTTTATGCAGTTTTGCTTGTGACAGCATACATCTGACCTTTTCTAACAGTGTTCGATTCAACCGTTCTGCAATTCCGTTCTGCTGAGGAGTTTCTCTAACACTGAAATGTCGTGTTATACCTTCATTCTTACAGGTTTCAAAGAAGGGATCAGACGTATACTCTCCCCCATTATCACTTCTTAAGACTTTCAATTTTTTTTCAATCTTCCTTTCGACTGTGTTTTTCCATTCTAAGAAAATATCCAGCACCTCATGTTTGTGTTTCATCATATAAATCCATGCTCTTCGTGAATAATCATCAATGAAGGACACAAACCATCTCTTTCCTCCTAGGGATTCATTCTTCGCAGGCCCCTAGACATCTGAGTGTACATAATCCAGGATTCCCTCCGTTTGATGTATTGCCGTGCCAAAACTTACTTTGGTTTGTTTGCCAAGAATGCAATGTTCGCAAAAATCGATCTTCCCACTTTTGGCTCCTTCTAGGACTCCTTGTTTAATCAATCCTTGCAATGCCTTGTTTCCCACGTGCCCTAGCCTCATATGCCATAGACAAGATATATCTGATTGATCACTTGCTGCTACCATAGCCATCGGAGATTCAATAGTGGTGCCTTCTAACAAATAAAGCAAACCCCTTCTTGGCGCTTTCATTATCACTAATGCTCCTCTTGCAACTTTCAATGTTTGGTTTTCTGAGTAGAATTTACAACCTTGATCTTCAAGAGTTCCAAGCGAGATTAAATTCTTCTTAAGATCTGGGACATATCTCACCCCTTGTAACTCTCGGACTACACCATCATGGTGTCTGATTTTAACACTACCAATTCCTTTCGTTGCACATGGATTATCATCCCCCATATATACCATTCCAGTGAGGGTCTTGAACGAAGAAAACCAATGACGTTGAGAGGTCATATGATGCGTGCATCCAGTATCAAGCACCCAGTGATTCATATAATTTATTCCGTCTGATGCTGTTAGGGCACAGACGAAATCTTCATTGCTAGCCTCGACAACGTTTGCCTCTGAGTCTTCATATTTCTTCTCTTTGTTCTTGGCTTTGATTTTGGGACAATCCTTTTTCCAGTGCCCTTTCTTATGACAAAAGGCGCACTCATCTTTATCGAGAAACTTTCGGTTGCTTGAGGCACCTCTCGAATGAGACTTGCCTTTCTTCTTAGTTGCTGGTTTTCTTTCCTTTGATCTTCCTCTTACCATTAGTGCTTCGGAATTGTTTCTCTCTTGTCTGTCTAAATTGCGGACTTCATGGTTCATCACTGCGCTTGAGATTTCATCAAACTTAAGAGTTTCTCTACCATAAATCCATGTCGTAACAAACGACTCGTAAGATTCAGGTAGGGAATTCATCAGAATCAACGCTTTATCTTCATCTTTGATTGTCTCTTCTAGGTTCAGAAGTTCAGCAATCATCTTAGTTCCTTCCTTGTACTGAAACCGATACAATTTACTCTTAAGATAAAGTCTGTTTTCTGCACTCTTCTTCAAGTACTTCGATTCCAACGTATCCCATAGTTCTCTAGCTGATGAGATATTCATTACACCATATTTTTGTGCTTTTCCAAGACATAGTCTAATCGTGGAACATGCATGTGCATTCAGCCGCTGCCATTCCTCCTTCTTCATTGTTATAGGCATGTCTTCAAGCACCACCAGTAAACCTTGTTGAATCAGTACATCTTTTACTTCGCACTGCCACATGGCGAAGTTATTTGTCCCAATGAATTTCTCTATCTCAAACCTAGCACTTTGCACTGAAGTTTTGGTTACCTCAGTCCCACTCTCATCTCCACTTTTAGTTTTTGTCATTGTTTTGATCTGACCCCACAAACCAGGCTCTGATACCACTTGTTATGACTAAAACTTAGATCAAACCAAGCCAATCACACAAAACATGAACAATGGAAGCTCACTTTATTAATCAATAAAGGATTACAAGAAACTCACACTCACACAATAGTTTCTTGTCACACGAGTCTCTTGGACTATATTCATATTACTCTCCCTTATACCCTAACGTTAAGGAACCTTTTATACTAGTTGAAAACCTAATCCTAAACTGAGTTGGAATCCTAAACCCTATTTGAAACTTGCGTCCAAGTTTCCTATACCTATCACAATTAGAACTCCCACACCAGTTAGGAACCCTTCTCGGATTCTATACCAACTTCTAATCTGGGAGGAATTGAGCCACTGAAATCGTTGTTGGAGAAATCCAAGACTCTGACCGAAGAGGAGCGAAGACAGATAGAGGAAGGTAATTTGCCAGTGAAATGATTTTTATTGACATTCAAGCTGCTCAAACGCCAGGCATGCTGGATGAATGAAGATTGAATTGTTCCATTGAATTGATTGTTCGACAAATCCACTATTTGAATGTAACTAGATGATAGAAACAGTTGAGGAAAAATTAGAGTACACAACTCTAACACAAGTGTTGGAGAGACAACACAAGTAAACAAATTACTTGTATTACACACACAAAATATTACAACACTCACTCACACTCCTATAAGACTACTCTTACTTCTCACTCTCACTTGGTTGCCTACAACTTCTTTGGTTGGTTGGTTACTTGATTACTTACAAATGGTGTGGATGCCTTCTGACACACCCCGATCCCGATGTCCTGTAGACATCGCGATGGTCATGTGCTGGCCGACACCCGAGGGGTGACGCAAGCCATTTAGAATGCATAAAAACGAGAAATAAGAATTTAATGGAACATTAAGAAGCATTCGCTTACTTCGGAGTTCCTACAGAACCCGAAGCCAGTGAGCTCCCAAAAGGCCTCGTGCTAGGTAGAAATGGGAATATACTTATAAGGCTTACAGAATCCTCTCCCTTAGGCGATATGGGATGTTACAATCCACCCCCCTTAGGGGCTCGACGTCCTCATCGGCACACCACGGCCAGAGTTTGGCTCTGATACCAAATTGTCACATCCCGGCTCGGGGTCCACCACATCCCGGGCCCGATCTCTGCCGTAGCACGTATTGTCTGCTTTGGGCCCCGACCACGCCCTCACGGTTTTGTTTCTAGGAAATCACACGAGAACTTCCCAGTGGGTCACCCATCATGGGATTGCTCTCGCGTGAACTTGCTTAACTTCGGAGTTCCTACGGAACCCGAAGCCAGTAAGCTCTCAAAAGACCTCGTGTTAGGTAGAGATGAGAATATACTTATAAGACTTACAGAATCCTCTCCCCTGGGTGATATGGGATGTTACACCTTCTCCTTCTATAGGTATGGATGGAACCTTGGAGAAGCATGGAAACATCATGCTAGAGATATCTAGATAATTCCACTACCTTCCTAAGCTAGAATTATCTACACTAATCTTGCATGTTGGTGGAAACCTCAGCATTCTTCTAGACTTTTCCACTAACTTAATAAACAACCTTCTAGTCCTTTCTATAGAGGATTATTTTAACTTGGATAATTTGAACTAACCAACTTTAGTGAACATTCTAGAATTCTTTATTCTAGATTTATGTAGGTCTTTCAATGAGATGGGGTTGATTTCTTTAACAGGTACTTCTCCGGATAGAAGGTTATAGCTCAAATCAAGGATCTCAAGGTGACTCAAGGACAACAATAGTCCAGCTTCAAGAGGACTGGAAAGCAGATTGTGGGAGAGATTGAGGTGCGAAAGATGTGTGAAGTTTCCGAGAGAGCAAGAAACGCCTCCTTGGAGCCGTTTAGAGGGCAACAAAACATGTGTTACCCTACCATCGGCATCACAAGCGATACCTCCCAGTGACAACAATCATTGAAGACCAATTTAAACGAGAAGAAGTTATATTGAAAGATGACAAAAGAGAGTTGTGATCTGCCTTGTTGCAAGCATGGTTTGTAGAAATGAAAGCAGAGAACACAAAAAACAGGAAAAGGACTCCATAAGGCATTATATGACCAGGTTCCGGCATGGCGTTTTTCGCTGTGGCTGTACCGGAGTTATATTGTTCACATCGTTTGGGGGGTATATATACACTTCTTTTTTTGAACCAAAGGAGGTAGAAATTAACAAAGGGAAGAAGGTAATTAGGTAATGGTTTGTATTCTTGTGCTCAGTTTTTGAATTTCTCAGTCTTTGCTATATAGAGACTTGAGTGAAATGGGACGTCACTAACAATGGAGGGTCTAATCATGGGTTGGCAGCAACGTAATAGAATGTCTGCATTGACTTTTCACTTGTGCTTTTGAAGAGCTAAAAACATTTTTGTCTTGAAACATAGTTGTTTGATAAATTTTTTTTTGAGTAAATTACAAAAAACTACCTCAACTATTGGTGTCACGACACTTTCATATCTCATCTTTAAAACGCAATAATGTCATACCGCATCTTACGAATTTGTGACAATGTCATACCTTCGTCAATTTTTCTGTTAGTTTTTCTGTTAAGTGCTGACGTGGCAAGAGATGGGGACCACTCACTAATACAGCTGGATTAAAAAATAATTAAATATATTTTTAATAATTAAAAATTAAAAAAAAATATTTTTATATTAAGTCCCTCTTTCTCTCTCTCCCTCTCTCTCTTCTCTCTTCTTCTTCTTCTTCTGGGCCGAATCACTTTTTTTTTTTCGTTCTTCTTCTCTCTCGTTCTTCTTCTTCTCTCCTTCTTCTTCTTCTCCTGGGCCGAATCACTTTTTTTTTCGTTCTTCTTCTCTCTCCTTCTTCTTCTTCTTCCTTTTCTCTTTTTTTCTTCTTCTTCTTCTTCTTCTTCTTCTTCTCCTCGGCCGAATCACTTTTTTTTTTCGTTCTTCTTCTCTCTCCTTCTTCTTCTTCTTCTCCTTCTTCTTGGGCTGAAACTGGGTATGAATTTTTTTTTTGTTTCTGGGTTGCAGGTAGAGGTGGGGCGGGGGGAGGGGACGAACTGGGTTGAGGTGGGGGGTGGGGGGTTGCACGGAAGGGGAACGGGAAGGGGTCGGGGTGGTTGGGGGGGGAGATGGGAATGGGTGCTGGGATGCAGAGAAGAGAGAGAAGAGAGAGAAGAGAGAGGCGAGAGAGGGAGAGGGAGAGAGAGAGGGATTTAATATAATTTTTTTTTTAATTTTTAATTATTAAAAATATATTTAATTATTTTTTAATCCAGCTGTATTAGTGAGTTGTCCCCATCTCTTGCCACGTCAGCACTTAACAGAAAAACTAACAGAAAAATTGACGGAGGTATGACATTGTCACAAATTCGTAAGTTGCGGTATGACATTGTCACGTTTTAAAGATGAGGTATGAAAGTGTCGTGACACCAATAGTTGAGGTAGTTTTTTGTCATTTACCCATTTTTTTTAAAGCCCTTTGAGTTTGAAGTAGAAGCATTTTTAATCACTTTGACTATTTTTTTGATGCAATCAAGTTAAGGAAATTCAATTAAACAGGAGAGTTGTGTAGTTAAGTATAAGAAGTAGAAGTGAGAGGCTCCTTAATTAATTAATTTAGTGAATTTTCTATGATTTAACAACGTGTAAGTACTCTTACATAAAAGAAAAGGTTATTTGCTCAATTTTTCTTCTTTAAAATTTAAATATCGCTCTTATAAAAAGAAATAATACAATTACATGTATTAATTACAGAATATAGCATAACGTAGATGATAGGTATTTTACCACCTGTGTAAAATGGATAAAAACACTTAAAATACTTGAAGAGAAACAAGATTGTTGTAGTATAAACGGCTCAAGCAAGGTCGTTTCCTCAGTGATTAATTTGAATAAATTTATGTAAACCAAAACCCAATTAATTATTAAGAACAAAATATTAGAAAAAGGTGATTTAATGCCCTAATTTGAATCAAACGAATTTAATTAAAAACAAAAACTAAAATCTGCAATTTTTAAAGGAAGAGAAAAGAAAACAATTTTGTTTTAGAATTCAAGTGAGAAAGCACTAGGGTTCCGTCGTCACCTTAACAATCCTATGTAGTTCTTCTATTTACTTATGAATTACACATGCCTATTTCGAAGGTTAGGTTTTCCTAAAGTATGCCCTACTTGGAACCTCCAAAATAGAACGTATATCTAACATGCAATCCGTCCGTGGTATCAAGATCGAATGTGAACATGCAAGACTCATTAAGCTTTGTGAAATCCTTTTGAAAAACCATATAACCCTTAAAATGTGTCGTCCATCCTAAGAGGTTACACATATTAACCACAAGAAGCCTTAGTCAATTTTAGGGACAACCCTCCCCCAAAATTGCATCAAATTACTTTTCTAAATATCCTAATGGTCACGAATCACTAAGACAACTAGATAGTTTAAACCAGTGGCTAATAATTCGAACCTAGCATGCATAAATTCATAAGCAAATTAAAAGAAACTACATATTCTTGCTAAGTATCATGGCCTCACCCTAGCAAAGAGAAAATTAGTTACGCATACTCATAATAAAAATTAAAAAGAATATCATTAACTAGAAAAAGATTGAAAACACCTTGTAATTAAAAAATCTTGAACTCTTCAAAGCCTTGCTAAGTTCTCTAATGTTGTTCCCCCTAACCTAATGGCTAAAAAACCTTATTTATACTACTCCTAATTAAAACCCTCATAGGAAAAGGCTTTCTAAAAACTAGGAAACAAAATAATAAAAGAATAACTAAAAATTACATTTATATTATGACTAGGAAATCTGCCCATTAAAAGAAAACCCACGTTTCTGGACCTTCAGGCCTCCAAAACAAGCCCAAAACTACTCAAATTAAAGATCAGGATCTCCTCTTCAAGTTCCAAGAACAACACAAGTCAAAAATCCATCATCTTCCAGCCCAAAAGTTGCTCACAAGCTCTGTAGCCCAATCTGCTATCACTGCGCGCTGGCCATAAATCAATTCGCCACAAACAGATGCTTCGGGATTAAATTATGAAACTTTGACACCACCTTCTCGACTGACACACGAACCAGCTCCAATTGGAATTGCTAAAAAATTCCACCGTTTGATTATGTTAGGCTCCGAACAAGTCCGCACGTCCTATATTAAAAACATATAATACAGCATCAAAATCTCATTAAAATAATAACAAAAATATACCAAGAATAGAGAATAATATATAATATGAAATTGACTCATCAATATGCCTATCATCCGTTGACTTATTTCACGACAATATTTTTTTCTTCGTCTAGACTTTGAAATTTCAAATCTATAATAATAAAAATGGAGAATGCTTTGAAATTGCACCGACATCACATGCCACTTACGTAAGTTGATTTTTCTTCTCTGATCAGATTGGGCTCAATGGGTTTACTTAAGTCATGATCAAGGTAAATTAATGGAGCATTTGTTTATCTTTTTGCTGGGTAACATGCTTTATGATATGTTACAGTTACACTAATGAAGAGTAGGAAAAACGGCAGTACGCGTTGAGAATAGTCTCACATTGATGGGAGGGAGATCTTTCATGGCCTTATAAGTAAGTTGAGTTATTCCTTATATTTTCAATTAGTTTTATGAAAGGACCTCAACTTCTTTATGATATCAGAGCCGATTGTCCTACGTGTGAAGTCAAATGGTCACATGCGTTTCACGTCATCCCATTGTGTTGTCCATGTGTTAGGCTTGGAAACTCACCACACGTGAATGACACGTTGAGAATAAATCCTACATTGATGGTCAAGACATTTGTTTGCCAAATTTTTTAACAGAAGAAACTGTTACGTTGTTGCAGCAATTTGTTTCTTCCAGTATGTGCCATGCTACGTACGTTAACAAGATAATTGCAATTTAAACTTTACTGTTTGATGAAAATAAAAATAAAAATCGTGGACCATTTTCTTTTGCGTTTTCCCAGATTTCCATATTGTTTTCTTGAGATGAAAAATATGAAAAGGAGGCCATATGAAATTTGAAGTGCCATGTCTGTATATTTGATTGCTCACAAGTTTGTTATATATAACACACTGATTTGTTTAGACTTAAAGGGCTAGAAACAACATCGAAACATGAATCACGCTTCTTGGCAGATGTATGCATGTGAAGAATATAAAGCACATGAGTTGTTCTATCTACTTGTATATGATTCACGTAGCCTAGCTAATCTGCCTACCGGCCGTTGCAGGTGAAAAACGATTTTAGCCTTTAAGTTCCCACGCGAAAACTAATTAGTTCCGATTTGGTACTAATCATCACATCCTCATTGTCGGGTCAGTTTAATTTTTTAGGTTTTTGTCTTAGGAAATGAGAAGAGCGAGACACGAAGTTTTGTGCAAGAGCAAGTAAAGTGCCCTACGACTAATATAAAATGGTCAACTACTTGTATATCAAGTAGCAACTTCAGATGTCACTTTCAACATCTGGCTATTTTTCGAAGTGTTTAAAAATGATTTCTAATCTGGCTATATAAAGTTAATCTTTTGCTTCTGTTTACTGTCTAATTTTGATGTCTTGTTATGTAATATGTAATGTTTTGAGTCGACCCATAAGGCTGACTGTTGCCTTGTTCAGTCAACCCAATCTGTGTAAAGGGCTGACTGTTGACTCTTTTAGTCGACCCAATTTCCTTTCTTTCAGTTGGCTTATGTATTGAGCCATATATCTCAGAAATATCTGAATGAAAAGATCAGATCTCTGTTTTGAAAAAGCTCTCTGTTTTTCTTATCTCTCCCGTGCTGCTGCCTTGAAAAAGATATTTCCATCTTTCTCATTCTTATTCAAGTTTTATTAAGGATGAAGATGGTCTAAATACCAACATGGTATCAGAGCCAATTTGATCAAAAGAGTGGGGCGTTTTTCTTTGATTCTCAAAAGGGGGAAAATTCTAAGTGAAACCCTAGAATAAATTTTTTTTCAAATTCATGGCTGGTTCAAGTAGCAGTGGTGAGATTTGAACTCCTATCTTATGGAGTAAATTATGACTTCTGGAGGACAAAGTTGAGAACAATTTTTGTATCTCATGATTTGTGGAGCTTGATTGAAGATGGTTTTGTGGTACCTCTAAGTACTGAAGCTTTGACAGAGGCTCAAACAAGGGAACTGAAGGAAAACATCAAGAGAGATGCAAAAGCTCTTGGGGTCATCCAAAATGCTATCTCAAATGAAATTTTTTCGAGAATTTCGAATGAGACATATGCCAAATCAGCTTGGGATGTGCTGGTGAAAGTCTACAGAGGCTCTACTAAGGTAAGGGCAGTTAAACTCCAATCTTTGAGAAGAGATTTTGAGTATATAAGAATGAAAGATGATGAATTGCTAGATGACTACCTGAGTAGATTGTCTGAGATTATTAATCAAATGAAAAGCTATGGTGAAATCTTGTCTGATGAGAAAATATTGTAGAAGTATCTAATTAGCTTGCCAAGAAAGTATGACAACATAGTTTCAATCATAGAGGAGACTAAGGATTTGTCAACTTTGAGTGTTGAATAATTGATTGGTTCTCTCAAAGGTTTTGCTCAGAGACTATCTAGGCATGACAACAATGATGTAGAAAATGCTTTCCAAACACTTATAGTGAATCCAGAAACTCAAGCTAGTTCAAGTCAAAGCAAAGCCAAGTCCAACAAGAATTGGAAAAGTAAAAACAAAGCGTGGGAAGGAAAGGGAAATTCTGAAGAGAAGAAAAAGGTTGAGAATAGTTCGTATGTTTCAAAGTGCAAAATTTGTGACAAAGCTCATTCTGGTGAATGTTGGTTCAAAGGAAAAGTGAAATCCCACAAGTGTAGCAGATTCAGGCATATGAAAAAAGATTGCACCTACAAATATAATCAGCTAGCTCACTACACCAAAGCAGAAGATGAAGAGACCAATATGTTTTATGTTGGTCATGATACAACCGTCCAAGAAGAAGCTAAAGTTTGGTTTGTGGACAGCAACTGTAGCAATCATATGACGGCAAACAAGAACATTCTCCATAATGTTGACACTACAAACCTAACTCGAGTGAAGATAGGAAATGGGCAACTAGTCGATACATTGGGAAGAGGTACTATTGCCGTGCATGCGAAGAAGGGAAATATGTTCATCGAGGATGTCATGTTAGTTCCCGACTTGAAGCAAAATTTGCTAAGTCTTGGACAACTCATTGAGCATGGCTACTACTTATATTTTGGAGACAATACATGCAAAATATATGATAGGAAGAATCGTCAACAACTCTTGGCTAAGATTGAGATGAAGAAGAGTAGAAGTTTTCCTTTCACAATTGAGTATGCAACTCAATTTGCATTCAAGATGGAAGTGCAAGAAGATTCAAAGCTATGGCATAAAAGGCTTGGCCACTTGAATTTTCAAAGTCTCAAGAAGCTACAACAAAAAAGAAATGATGTATGGGTTGTCGAGTATCCAAGAAAATGAAGTGCACTTGGGAAGCATCATAGAGATTCATTTCCACATGATAAAGCTTAGAGAGCAAAAGCTCAATTGGAATTGATTCATACAGATGTTTGCGGACCCATGAAGACCTCTACTTAAGCGGGAAACAAGTATTTCCTAATCTTTGTGGATGATTATTCCAGGATGACTTGGGTATACTTTCTAAGACAGAAATTAGAAGTGTTCTCAATCTTCAAGAAGTTTCAAGCTATGGTTGAGCGACAATCTGGGTATCTAATCAAAGTTCTTAGAAGCGATAGATGAGGACAGTACACATCTACATAATTTGATAAGTTTTGTCAAGATATTGGCTTGGAAAGACAACTTACGGTCAGCTACACTCCACAACAAAATGGAGTAGCTGAGAGAAAAAACAGAACCATAGTCGAAATGGCTAAGGCAATGTTGCATGACAAGGGAATGCCTCAATATTTGTAGGGTGAGGCAGTTAATACAGCAGTCTACTTAATGAATAGGCATCCAACAGTGGCAGTTGAAGGTAAAACACCATTTGAAGCATGGAGTGGAAGAAAGCCTTCCGTGAATCACTTGAGAGTGTTTGGGTCAATCTGCTTTGCTTATGTTCCGAAAGAACTAAGACAAAAACTTGATGAGTCAAGTGAAAGATGCATTTTCGTAGGCTATGCTTCACACACAAAAGGGTACAGACTCTACAATTTAAAAAAGAAGAAAATTGTGGTTTATAGAGATGTTCTCTTTAGTGAGAAATCTTTGTGGGATTGGAATCAAGCAACCATTCGAGAAGAATCTGCACTAATCAGAATTGAAGAAGAAAATCAACCAAATGAAGAAGAAATTGAGCCAGAAATTCCACAATTGTCACCTGAAAACAGTCCTCAAGTTCACTATCCTACAACTTCAAGTCCAAGTTCAACGCCAGTTCGGTTAAGGAGCTTAAATGAAGTCTATGAAAGTTGCAATTTCTGTGTTGTAGAACCTGAAAACTTTGATGATACAGTGAAAGAAGAGACTTGGAAGGTTGCAATGCAAGAGGAGATTGATGTCATTGTGAAAAACAAGACATGGGAACTAGTGGACAGACCTTGTGACAACTTCGTCATTGGAGTGAAGTGGATTTATAAGACTAAGTTCAATCAAGATGGTTCCGTTCAAAGGAACAAAGCTAGATTGGTAGCAAATGGTTATTCTCAGAAACCTGGGATTGATTTCCAAGAAACATTTGCACCGGTAGCTAGGCATGAAACAATTAGAGGCCTTATTTCCGTAGCTGCTCAGAAGGGGTGGTTTTTACACCAACTTGATGTCAAGTCGGCTTTCCTAAATGGAGTCCTAAAAGAAGAGGTGTTCGTTGATCAACCTCAAGGATGTGTTCTTAAAGGACAAGAGCACAAGGTGTACAAGCTTAAGAAGGCACTTTATGGCCTGAAACAAGAACCGAGAGCATGGTATGGAGAGATCGACTCATATTTCAATGAAAAAGGTTTTCAAAGAAGTGAGAATGAACCTGCCCTCTATGTCAAAACAAAAGGTACTTCAGATATCCTTATTGTTTCCTTATATGTTGATGATTTGGTTTATACTGGAAGTAGTCAAAATATGATCTTGAATTTCAAGAATGACATGATGAGGAAATATGAGATGAGTGATCTAGGCATGTTGCATTAATTTTTGGGAATTAGTATCATTCAGTCAAATGATGGTATCTTTATTACTCAAAAGAAATATGTAAAAACACTTCTAGAAAAATTCAAAATGGTTGGTTGCAAGCCTGTTGCAACACCTTTAGTTGTGAATGAAAAGTTTCAAAGAGAAGATGGTAGTGGTGATACTGATGAATCTGTGTATAGAAGCCTAGTTGGGATTTTGTTGTATTTGACAGCGACTAGACCCGATATTATGTATATTGCAAGCTTGTTATCCAGGTTTATGCACAAACCTACTTGCATTCACTATGGAGCTGCAAAGAGGATCCTAAGATACATACAAGGTACACTTGACTTTGGTATTATGTATGAAAGGAATGTTGAACCAAAATTGTATGGGTTCTGTGATAGTGATTGGGGAGGTAGTGTGGATGACTTGAAGAGCACATATGGTTATACTTTTACACTAGGGACTGGTGTATTTTCTTGGGCGTCTAAGAAGCAGAAATCAGTTGCACTATCAATGGCAGAGGCTGAGTATGTGTCAACTTCAATTGCAACTTCTCAAGCAGTGTGTATGAGAAGAATTCTGCAAGATTTTGGTGAGAAACAAGAATCAGCAACTCATATCCTTTGTGACAATAAGTCAGCTATTACCATGAGCAAAAATCCTGTCTGTCATGGTAAATCAAAGCACACCAAGGCATTACCAAAGGACAGATTCATCTACCTAAGAGAACTTTTAGGAGTGAAGCAGCAAAGCATTAAGAGGGAGTGTTAAAGTTAATCCTTTGCTTTTCTTTACTGTCTAATTTTGATGTCCTGTTATGTAATATGTAATGTTTTGAGTCAACCCATAAGGTTGACTGTTGCCTTGTTCAGTCGACCCAATCTGTATAAAGGGCTGATTGTTGACTCTTTCAGTCGACCCAATTTCCTTTCTTTCAGTCAACTTATGTATTGAGCCATATATCTCAAAAATATTTGAATGAAAAGATCAGATCTCTATTTTGAAAAAGCTCTCTGTTTTTCTTATCTCTCCCGTGCTGCTGCCTTGAAAAAGATATTTCCATATTTTGCATTCTTATTCAAGTTTTATTAAGAATGAAGATGGTTTAAATACCAACAATTTCCAGATTGTTTTCATGTTTCCAGTAGTGGCCAATTTGCAGGATTAAGGTGCCACTGGGCCACTGCAACCCATTTCCTGAACTGCCTTTTCTTGCGAAAGTTGAAGCTCTGCAATTTTTGGCTTCTGCTCTTGTTGGGATTCGTTCACCAACTTCCGGCTTTCAACCCATGCAAACTAGGAGACGTGAAAACCCAACTAACACTTGGTTTTCTTTTTTTTTTTCTTTTTTTATTTTTACTTCCGGAAAAAAATATAAACCCTTATCAATGATTCTGCATATACAGATTTTGAATTTTTGATGAGTAGTATTAAATTGAATCAGGACCCTTTTCTTAGTTTCATTTTTGTGGTCAAAAATAAAACTTCATTAATGAAATGAAATATTACAATTTGTGATAGATGGGTCTAAGTCCAACACAAAACCTACATAAACAGAGTAAGACATAGTTGATTTTGAAATTGGAACCTCATCTTTTTCAATCATGAGTGTTGAAGATCAACACCAACCCAAAGAGCCCATATTTAACTAAGCCCAATTTATTTGTAGAAATTCCTACACAACTCTAGAATAGGGCTGGGTTCGGTTCTCAACGGTTTGGTTCAAATTTTTTTTGTTCGGTTTTTTTGGTTCGTTTGCGGTTTTTTTTTTGTCCTCCTCCAAAAAATTTTAAAAAAATTGAAAATATGAAAGTTCACATTCAAAGTCACTTTAGAGTCATCCACATGAAAACCTACAACTATGAAATCAATTTTACACATCTACATTTAACAGAAAAGGAAAGATATGCTGTTTGAGAAGTGGTACTACTATGAACTATCAATCTATCATAACTTTAGACCATATTCAACAACAAAACCATTTATGATTTAAGTCTTCCAACTAGAATCATCAATCAAGTCTTCCAATTTCCAAAGTCCAAACTTAAATAAACATCAAAGTTTAAGTCTTCAAAAAGTTCAAATTTAAACATCAAGGTTCAAAAAGTCCAAATTTAAACATCAAAGTTTAAGTCTTCAAAAAGTCCAAATTTAAAATAAACATCACACAAGTCAAATAAACCTTCAAGGTTTCATCACTTCATGTCTTGCACAAATAAAATCTTCGAAGTCCTCAAGCTCAAGCTCAACGCTTAGGCGGCCTAGAAGGCAACATAACACCTTTCTTTGAGCTTTCACTTGCCAATTCTACATACGAATAAAAAAAGAAACAACATGATGTAAACCAAGCATGCAACATAGCATCTAATTAAAATAGTCTAACAAAACCAAATGCAATATGTAAGATTACCTTTCTCAACTTCTTCACAAAATTCAATCTCCTCAATGGTTGGCTCATGATGTAATGCAACATGAATTGACCTAAGCCAATTTTGTGTACATATCAAAGCCTCCACCATTTTTGGACTCAAAGAACTATGATATGGATCAATTATTCGGCCACTTGTGCTAAAGGAGGATTCCGAAGCAATGGTTGATACGGGAATAGCTAAAATCTCTTTTGCAACTCGTGCCAAAATAGGATACTTAGAAAACCCATTCACCCTCCACCAATTCAAGATATCAAAGTTTGCCTCTTCTTCCCCTTCATTAGAATCTGAAAGATACATATCCAAATCATTGTGCACAATACATGCTCTCTTTGCTTTTCTCATTTCACTTTTCTCTTTCAACTTTCTTTCAATCTCTGTCATGCTTGATAAAGGATCTCCACTTGTAGTTGCCGATTGAGAACTACCACCACTACTCGTGCTTTGTTGTGTATCAAAAGACAACTCTTCATGAATCTTGTAAAGATTAAACAACAAATCTTTCACCGCATTGGTTGCAACTTCAACTTTTTCCTCCTCCTCTTTGCCATATAGTATCTCATAATAATCAACCACCTTCTCCAATTTATGGCGAGGATCAAGCACAAGTGCAACAAAACATATTGATTCATATCCTCAATTGAACCCCAATATTTGTCATATTTTTCTTGCATCAACTTGGAGATCATAGACAAAGATTCATTATCTTTGTTTTCAATGAGAAGACTTTTGATCTTAAACAAATCTCCAAAAGTAGTATGAATTGTTCAAGTATTAGAACAACACACTTTTAAAGTGACTTCATAGAAAGGTCTCAAAAAGGATGCAAATATTCCCGCCTCACTCCAATCATAAGTCGAAGGTGGCCCCTCCCTTATATTATCATGATTTTCTTTAGTAAAGTAAGGAAGGTAATGACCATCATCTACTTATCAAAAGCCATCTTGAACTTCAAAGCCGATTCTAACATTAAAAATGTGGAATTCCACCTAGTAGGGACATCTAAAATCACAAGCCCTTTGCTTTCTATTCTCACCTTTTCAACACACCTTTTAAAGCTCTCCAACCTTTGAGGGGAAGATCTTACATACCTAACCGCATTACGAATGCTTTGTATAACGGTATTCAACATCTTTATCCCATCATTCACCACCAAATTAAGGATATGAGCAACACACCTCATGTGCAAATATTTTCCATCATGCAAAAGTGCATTAGGAATCCCCCACCCACTTATTTGGTGCACCAAATCCCTTAATCTGGAATCATTTACTGAATCATTGTCAACCGTAATAGTTAACACATTCTCTATACCCCACTTCACCAAACAGTCCTCCAAAAGTTGAGCAATGGATTCTCCCTTATGATTTGGAATGACACAAAAGTTCAAAATCTTTTTATGCAACATCCAATCATCATCAATAAAATGAGCAGTGAGAACCATGTAATTTATTTGTTGATAGAAGTCCATGTATCCGTTGTTAGACACACCCTAAATGTCTTCAACTGACTTTTCAATTTTTCCTCTTCGGAGTAAAACAAGCCAAGTACATTTTTAGCTATTATCTTACGACTAGGTACTCTCCACAAAGGATGTGCATGCATGCAAAAATGACGAAAACCATCTCCCTCAACGAAAGAAAATGGTAACTCGTCTATAATTATCATCTCAACACAAGCCTTAGTAACTTCCACTTGCGAAAAACCTATAACTTCCAACTTATCTTTTGTGCCGGCAAAGGTTAAGATCTTTTGCTTATTTGCGGCAAATATTTCCTTATTAGGCCTGTAGCTTCTACATCTTGCTAAGTGATTTCTTATACTAGTTGTACCATTTTTATCCGTGTTGGCCATATATGATTTGTTGCAATACTTGCACACCCCTTTAACTCTACCTCCCTCAACTGTCCTATCAAAGTGCTCCCAAATTGTAGACATTTCTTTATTCTTAAGTGAATCCAAGACTAAGAAAGTGTCTTCTTTACTTACTTGATCACTTAAGCCACCTTTTTTTGGAGTTGCATTGGAGGAATTTTTGGATCCACCATGAGTAAGAGGAGTTTGTTGAGTTGCCACCATGGGTAGTTGAGGCAGAGTTGATTCACCAACAATGTCCTTCAAAAATACAAGAGAGAATTATTACAATTAATTATTAAATAAATTGAGACATAAGAACCATAAAGTATAGAGATGACAACTTACTTGCAATGGAGAAGAAGTAGATGAGTTCATTTTTTCACGGGAGCTCATTGATGATTTTGATCTCATTGAGTTTGAGCTTGAGCCTGAGGCCTTTGAGTTTGATGTATTTGACTTCATCTAATTAAGATATAAAACATATAATAAGATTCAATTATATACAACATATAATTATAAACAGATGGAACTTCCATCTGCTCGATACAACACAACACACACACACACACCACACACAGAGATACAGCATAACACAACACACACACACACACAGATACAACACAACACACACACACACACACACACACACACACACACACACACACATACACACACACACACACACACCACACACACACAGATACAACATAACACAACACACACACACACACACACACACACACACACACACACACCACACCAAGGGTATTATTATGATGTAAACAACACCAAGGGTATTATTATGATGTAATTATAAATTTATAACGCATGCACAGCAAGAAGAGGCCCAACGTAACCAAATCCTTACACTACTCAATTACATTATGATAAAGACAAACTCCATTATGTTCCATTACCATTAACTATCTCTCTCTTTCTCTCTCTCCGCAGTAGCATAACCCATCATACTACAAACCAAACAAATCTTCATCAATCATAACCTCACCTTACCTCACAGCCCTATCGTCCTCTGTTTATGCTAATGCCACATTCACAGCTCAATAAAAAGCTCTCCTCCAAGTCCCTCATTAGCCCCGGCCGCGCCAGATACACAACAACAACAACAACAACAACAACACACACACACACACACACACACACACACACACACACACACACACACACACACACACAGAGATACAACACAACATACACACTACACACAGATAAAACATAACACAACACACACACACACACACACACGCAGAACCAAATCCAGCAGCATACCTAAAACAAATTAATCAAACCCTATGTAGTATGTACTCTCACAAATTAATCAAACCTCAACTACAGATCAGATTCAGCATACCCAAAACAAATTGCAAAACCATGAAATTGAAAAGCTATAGATCAGATTAATCACAACCAACGAAATTGAAAAAAAAAATTCTACAAAACGCATTAGGGGGTGAGAGACTAACCTGGCAAATGAGGGAATTTGTGGGTCGAGACTCGAGACTCGAAACGGCGGGAGAGGAAGTCGTGGGTTGTGGGTCGTGAGACCTGGGTCGCGGGTCACCAGTCACGGGGGTGAGAATGAGATGGTCGCAGGTCGTTGGGAAGGAAGAAGACGAAGTGGAATGAGATGGTCCAGAGTGAGAGAGTACGTACAGGTACAGAGAAGAGGCGAGGGATAAGAGAAAGGGAATGGGTTCGGTTCTGTTTAGGGTTTCAGAGTTCAGAGATTGAAGAAGGCGCGAAGGATAAGAGAAAGGGAATGGACTCACTGAACGACGCTGTTTAAGGAAGAAAAATAATATTTATTTATACTTCGGTTCGGTTTCTGAACCCTAGAAACCGAACTGAACTAAACTAGATTTGGTTCGGTCCAGTTTTACACTTTCGATTCGGTTTTTTTCGGCCTCGGTTCGGTATTCAGTTCAGTTTTTTTTGGTTTTCGGTTTTTCAAACCCACCCTTACTCTAGAATAAGAAGTTGGTTAATAAACCAAATTCTAGAGTAATCTAAAGAATAGCCTAGATGGGCATTCTTAGCCAAGTAATAAAGTCAACTACTAAGGAGGTTTTGTAAGTCGGTGGTAATGTGTGTGATCATGCACTAGAAAGTTCTAGCATGTTTAATGTCGGAAAACATGCCCTATAAATATGGGTGTGGTGTTGTAAGCTAACCAACCAACCAATCAAGAACTTAGAAGAAGAAAGTAGGCAACCAAGTGAGAGTGAAAAGTAAGAGTAGCCTTGTAGGAGTGTGAGTAGTCTAGAGTTTGTCTCTAGAAAGTGAGTGAGTGTCATTGCTTCAAAAGTGTGTCCTTGAGAGTTTGTGTGTGTAATATAAGTAATTTGTTTACTTGTCTTGTCTCTCCAACACTTGTGTTAGAGTTGTGTACTCTAATTTTCCCCCAACAATTGGTATTAGAACGATACGATCAGGGACCGTCTCTAGTGAAACTTTCGAGAATCATGAGAAGTTTAGTACTTTGCAAGATTATTGGCTAATCTTGTTTAGCATGGGAGATCTTTTAGGCCAGAATAAAAGATAGACCTCCTCAAGCACACAACAAATTTGAAATAATAATTCCGTAAGACAAACCAGTACAGATAAACACTGAACAACCCCGTTTTTCTTTTCTGCACAAAATCCAGATTCTCAACCATCTAAAAGTTTGAATCTTTCAAGTTTCAATTCTCTTAAAAGTAGTGTAATAATCTTACTGAATAAGAAGAGATGAGGTTGAATCAAGAATATGGAAGAAATTTGTACTTCACCGACAAGTAGAAAAGCTAAAAATCTTTGACCACATCACTGACCAAGACCCACAAAATCAGTCAAAAGATACAAAATAGGGTAAAAAAAGCTAAATCTGGAAGAAAAATAAAAGGGAAGGCTGCAAATAAATTTGCAGGATTGACTTATAGCAAGAAAACGAGTGTTAATAATGGAGAATCGTAAACAAAGTTCTAGAGAGGGTGAGAGGACTCATCGTGAATTCAAAGCCGCTAGAAGAATTTTCTTCAAATTGAGACAGAATCTGTGTCATGTCGTCATCATTGACAAAGAACGTAAGAAATCTTCTTAGATATTGAGACCTTACGAAATCTTGGCGTCAGAAATGTCGTTGACAGAGTGCTTCTCGACTTTGAACTGGAGCTGGTGACCACCTGGGAGTTTGATGTTCTATTTGGCCAAGAATTTGGAGCTTCAGAGAGAAAGATATGCAGGGAAGTTAAAGTAGATGGAGTTCACGAAGGGTAGCTAAATCGGAGTTGGACGATAACGGCAAATGGAGAACGAAGGGTTTATGGGAGAGAGAATGATGAGTCCATTTTATACTATATATTTTATCCTATTCTTAGTTATAATTTATTGGTTATTTTGGAAGAATTTTGATACTTTGTTATGTATTTTCAATGTAGGACATTCAACTTCCTCTGAAGCAAAAAGTGATCAAAAGAATGAATTTTGGAGTGATTCCAATTGGAGGATGTTCATGAGTGTTTCAAGATGATTGTATCAAAATTTCAGATTTTTCTACCAAGCCGTTTGACCGTGGCGATGAAAAGAAGACCCAGCGCGCAGCTTTCCCAGATTGACGTTTTTGGACGTTTTGGGTATTTTGAAGGTCAAGATGGCATATTTTGAGGAAGATTCCTTCTGAAGATTTGTAGGGGACGTCTCTAGCTTTCAAAAGAGAACTTTTTGGGACCAAATCAGAATTGATTTGGTCAGTTAAAAGATGGATTTTCTGAAAACTCCGAATTTCAGTTAGAATAGGAAACCTTTTATTTTCTGTTTTATTATTTTATTAGGTTTCCTAATTTTATTTTAAGATCTTTTCTAGCTAGGGTTTTATTTTCTACTAGTATAAATAAGGCTTCTTAGCCTTTAGGGTGGGTGACGCAACATTGGAGGAGAAAAGCGCACAACTTTTGGATTCAAGTTTATTTTCTAGGTGTTTTCTATTCTTATTCTTAATAGTATTTTGTTTATGATTGTTTATAACTAATTTCCGTTTGCTAGGGCGATGCCTGAGCCTTAGCATGAATAGGTAGTTTTTATTTAATTGTTTGTGATATTATGCATGTATACTTTGAATTATTAATCACTGTGCTTTAAACTGTCTTTGTGTCTTAATGATTCGCGACCATTAGGATGTTTAGATAAGTAATTTGATGCAATTCGATCGGAATGCCAATGGGGAATTGAGTATTGCTTCTTGTGATTAATAGTTGTAAGTTCACCTAGGGCGAATGCCACGTCATAGGGGTTGCATGGTTTTTCAAAGGGTTTTCACAAAGCGTAATTAGTCATGCATGTTTATATTTGATCTGAATGCCACAGACGGATTGCATTGTTTGATATACATTCTAGCTTGAATGCCACAAGTAGAATATGCATTAGGAAAACCTAACCTTCAAAGTTGCATGGGTAATCCATAAGTAATTGGTAACCTACATAGGATTGTTAAGGGGACGGTGGAACCCTAGGCCTTTTACAATTTGGTTTTTAAAACGTTTTCCTTGGTTTTCTTTACTTTGCTAATTTCCCTAAATTACTTTTAATAAAATTAGTTTTTAATATTTTAGGTCATAAAATCAATCTCTTCCAATCTTTGTTTTCAATTAATTAGCTAAGAATTAGTATAAATACATATTATTCATTCAATCCCTGCGGAAACGACCTTCCTTGAGCCGTTTATACTACAACTACCTTGTTCTCTTGCAAATATTTTTATCCTTATTTTTGTAGGTGGTAAAAATACCTATCAAGAAATTGGCGCCGTTGCCGGGGATTGTTTCAAATAATTTGTGTTTATCATATTCTTAGTTAATTATTTTTGTATATATCTTTTTATTTATTTTATTTTAATTTTTTTTTCAGGTAACAATTTATTGGGTTTAAGAGCATTGCATCAATGGATTGGTTTGAAGCCTCACAAGAAGCACCTACAGTTTGTGCTCTTTGCAATTTGAATACGCATGATATTATGTATTGTCCTCAGAGGCAGTATTTTCCAGAGTTTGTGCAACAACATATAAATATGAGAAACAATTTTCAGAGGCCTAGGTGCAATTCCTATTCAAAATTTTACAATCCAGCATGGCCAAATCATCGAAATCATATGTGGGTAGGTAGCTATCAGCCTTTTGAACGGCCTCATGTGCCAGCAAAAGCTGATTGGGAGATTGCAGTTGACAAGTTGGCAGATGCCATTCGCATCAGTATTGAGCAAAGCAACCAAAACCTGCAAAAGACACAGCAGACAATGAATCAGAACATGCAGAATATGCATGCTCCAATAACTAATTTGGAGAGGCAATTTGGAGTGTTGGAATTCAATTTTTACAATTCAGAAATGTTACCGTTGTGCCACATGGCACAATCTGGAGTGTTGAAATTCAATTTTTTTTTAAAAAATTCAACGG
Organism: Crataegus laevigata; assembly: GCA_963580275.1. Classification (NCBI taxonomy): domain Eukaryota; kingdom Viridiplantae; phylum Streptophyta; class Magnoliopsida; order Rosales; family Rosaceae; genus Crataegus; species Crataegus laevigata. The sequence goes on along the minus strand of OY756946.1, from coordinate 37,205,998 downwards.
CAGAGATTAATTAGTTGAATAAAAAAATTTAAAAAATTGTCAAAAATGAATAAAAATCAGAATTTTTTTTTATAATTTTTTAATTTTTTTTTTAATTTTTTAATTTTTTTTTATAACTTTTCTATAAATACCTTCTCATTATCATCTACCTTACACTACAATTTCATGTTTTCTCAACTACTTTCAACCACATTCCTATCTTTCTCTCAAAGTTTCAATCCAATTTTTTTCAAACAAAATGGTTACTGATGCAGGTACGAATTGGATGCTTCTTGAAGATGTTGCTTTGTGTACTAGCTGGGTTGAAGTTACTCATGATTCACTTACGGGTAATGAGATGCAGTTGCGAGAAATGTGGAGTCTTATTCATACCAATTATCTTGAGAAAATAGGTGGGAAAAGAACCAAAGAATCGATGTCCATTCGTTGGAAATTACTTAGCCAATCGTTTAGTACGTGGAGAGACGCCTTGGCACAAGCTAGCGGTAATCTTCGAAGTGGGGAAAACTTAGCAGATCAGGTAACAATATATTATTTATTTGTTTGTATTATTTAATTGTTAGCTACTTTCATTATAATTATTTGTTTGTATTATTTATTTGTTACATACTTTCATTATAATTATTTGTTTGTATTATTTATTTGTTACCTACTTTCATTATAATTATTTGTTTGTATTATTTATTTGTTACCTATTTTCATTATAATTATTTATTCTCCCGCATTGTGTAGGAACTTCAAGCACAAGCTTGGTATGGTGCAAAAATCAAAAGCATTCACCCGGTGGGAATGTTGGAATATTATCAAAGATTGTTCTAAATTCAGAGTTGTGCTTGCCGGTCTACAAGTTTTCATGAACAACACTCCTTTACACTCTAAACCCGATCATGCCTCGCATGATCACGATGAAGATGATGCAGAAGAAGTGCTTGAAACGCCCCCTTTGAACAAGCGTCGGGGTCAACCCATTTTCCAATTAGGCATCAAGGTAAGAAGGCTTCAAAGAGAAAATGTAATGCTTCCAAGAATGATTATGCAAAGTTTATGGAAGAACTTGCCTGCCAAGGTGAATTGACTTTAGTCCGGGAAATGGCTAAATTTAAGGCTGATAAGGCCAGAGAGGATGCAAAAGCTGCAGCTCTTGAGAAAAAAATTGCAGCTTTCTGAAAGCAACTCTAGTGTAGGAGCCCTCCCCCAAGCTATTCACTATTTAATCCACCCAGTGAACAGTAACTGCCCTTAATGAACAGTAATTACCTTGGCAATTGCCTTTTGCATCTCCACCCTGCACTGAATAACCCTTGCAATAGGTAATAAAATATTAGTATTTTTTTAATTTTATAATTAAGGGTAAAAGACAGTTTACTACCCTCATGTTTGGTGGTTTTCAACATTTAGTACATCAATTTTTTTTTATCCCAGAGTCATACCTAAAGTGTAAATTTTGGGATAGTCTCATACATCAATTAGTCAAACTGTTAGTTCTGCTGTTAAGTGATGACGTGGGCGCTACGTGTCATTAAAAAAATATTTTAAAAAAAAACCCACCCTGCTAAGAAGAAGAAAAAGAAGAACGAGGAGGAAGAAGAAGGAGAAGAAGAAGGAGAAGGAGAAGGAAAAAGAAGAAGAAGAAGAAGAAGAAGAAGAAGAAGAAGAAGAAGAAGAAGAAGAAGAAGAAGGAGAAGGAGAAGGAGGAGAAAGAGAATGAGAAGAAAGAAAAAAAAAAGAAACCCAGAAGAAGGAGGAGAAAGAGAATGAGAAGAAAGAAAGAAAAAAGGAACCCAGAAGAAGGAGGAGAAAAAAAAAACCAAACCCAGAAGAAGAAGAAAGAAGAAGAAGAAGGAGAAGGAGAAGGAGAAGGAGGAGGGTGAGGAGGGGAAGAAGAAGAAAGAAAGAAAGAAAAAGAAAAAAAAACAACCGAACCTAGAAGAAGAAGGAGGAAGAAGAAGAAGAAGAAGAAGAAGGAAGATGAGGAGGATGAGGAAGATGAGAAGAAGAAGAAAGAAAAGAAAAGAAAAAAAACAAAAAGTAAAAAGCCAATTGAACCCAGAAAAGAAGAGGAAGAAGAAGGAGAAGGAGGAGGAGAAGAAGAAGAAGAAAGAAAAAAAGAAAAAAAAAAGAACAATCGAACCCATAAAAGAAGAGGAAGAAGAAGGAGAAGAAGAAGGAGGATGAGGAGGAAGAAGAAGGAAGAAGAAGGAGGAGGAGGAGGAGGAGGAGGAGGAGGAGGAGGAAGGAGGAGGAGGAGAATAAGAAGAAGAAAAAAAAAAAGAACCTAAGTTGGGGGTGCGCGCCTTGGGGGGGGGAGAGAAGGTTTTTTTTTAAATATTATTTTTATTTAAATAATTATTTTAATATTTTTAATGACACGTGGCGTCTAGTCATTGTCCACATGGGTGCCACCTCATCACTTAACAGGAGAACTAACAGTTTGACTAACAGATGTATGAGACTGTCCCAAAATTTACACTTTAGGTATGACTCTGGAATGAAAAAAAATTGATGTACTAAATGTTGAAAACCACCAAACATTAGGGTAGTAAACAGAGATATACCCTATAATTAATATTATATTATTTACTTTGTATAAATTAATTTTATATTATTAATTATATTAATATTATATCTTTCTCTTTCTTCCTTCTTCCTTCTTCTCTGCATATTTGGTTCTGCTTCTTCTTCAATTATGTATCTTCTTCTTCACTTCATTCTTCTTTCTTTGTTTGTTTATTGGAAAACTTCTTCAATTATGCATCTTCTGCATCTTTTCCAACAACCATCTTCGAGGAAGTCACGACGCCGACTTTGGGAAAGCACAATGCCGACTCTAGGAAAGCCCACGATGCCGACTTGGCTTTTAAAGACAACGAAGCTTTCGAGGACAACGAAGGTCGAGTAGCTGTAAGGTTGAGGCTCAGAAATGCAGGGGAGATGATGTCTGATGACTAGAACCGAGACTTCAGGCTTTTCCCTGACCGAAAAATCAATGCATCTTCACCCTAACGTCAGCGTGCATCACCTCCACCTTGGGCTCTCGGGTTGGTAACTCCTGCCGGGCCTCTCCCTCGGAGCCACTTGGGCTCCATTGCCAGCACACGCTGGACCTCCCCACTCGGGCTCTCTGGCCCTGTTTCGCAGCCTGTCCTTTGAGCACGAGCTCCCGCTGGAGCTGCTCTGATTGGTTAAACAATTCTTCCTCTTCTTGATCAATTTCCCACGTCATCTTTGAAGAAGAAGAAGAAGAAGACATTGTAAGAAGGAAGCAGAAACTATGAATAATGAAAGGGATTTTGGTGAAGAATGAATCAGAAACTATGAATAATGATAGAGATCTTGAGAAAATTGGTGTGAGATTTCTAAGGATGGATGGTGAATTATATGGAGGATTAGAAAAGGATTAGGTTGTAAATAATGCCACGTGGCATGCCGTCATTTGTTAAAAATCTGATGGAAATCTATCCTCAAAGATTGTAATCGGATTGTGACACGTGGCACGACATGATTGGTTAAATTTTTTATCGGAAATCCATCACCAATAATTGTCTTTTTGGATAATGACACGTGGCACAACTAGAACGATTAAAAATCTTATCGGAAATCCATCACCAATAATTGTCTTTGCGGATAATGACACGTGGCGCAACGAGAGCGATTAAAAATCTTATCCGAAATTACAAATAAAATTATTGTGTATTATTTTATAAATAAAAAAATACTAATATTTTATTGCCAATTGTCAGGACTATTCAGTGCAGGGGTGGAGATGTAAAAGGCGATTATTGTTCATTAAGGATGGATGGTGGATTTTATGGAAGATTCAGAAAGGATTAGGTTGTAAATAATGCCACATGGTATGCCGTCATTCGTTAAAAATCTGGTGGAAATCTATCCTCAAAGATTGTAATCGGATTGTGACACGTGGCACGACGTGATTGGTTAAAATTTTTATCGAAAATCCATCACCAATAATTGCCTTTTCGGATAATGACATATGGCGCAACAAGCAGGGCCGGTCCTGAGTTTTTGGGTGCCCAGTGCGAAAGCTCAAAATGTGCCCTTTTGTAATACGGAAACATATGTTTAAAAAAAATATTTAACGAGGGCTGGAACCCAGTCGAAGCTAGGGGGCTCCCTCACTCTTTTCATGTTGATCAAGCTTCACACCAAGATGTCTCCAATCACTAATTCCATCTTTTGCTAACTCACTTTTTGAAGCAATTGTTTTAAACAATTTACAACAAAAGCAAAAGACTTTATCCAACTTTTTTGAGTACACGAGCCATTTCCTATTATAAATTTCACCCGTTGGTAATTTTCGATCATAGTAGTGTGAGGAGAATTTTCTAGAGAGTTTGTCCTTAGGATAAGTGAGATTAGTTTCTCGAATTGGTCCATTTTCTACAAGTAAGGCTCTCATTTCTGCATTAAGACTATCTCAAACTCTTGGATCATAAATGTTTAAATGGAAAATAGGTTCAAGAGATTCAATATTTTCCTCTACACCAATATGATCACCATCAACATTTAAATCCACATCACCACCATTTTCATGGTCTTGAGACTCATCACCAACATTTTCTTCTAAATCACTATCATTTTCATGATCATGAGACTCCCCAACAACATTTTGTGACTCTTCACCAACATCATTTTCTCTCAAATTTTCAACTGACTCATTCTTTGTAGAGAAAAATTTATTAAGAGATCCTCTTAAACTTTCGGCAATTTCCTTATCCTTTGCCTTTTTTTTCCTTTTCATATTACCAGAGAGTTGTTTTCTAAAAGACATGGCTTCGATAATTTGTTTGCAAAAATTACCTACACATGATATAACAAAAATTTCCTATCAAAATTATCATTCCAACACGTATTATATATTATAAAAACACTAACACATAGTCTAACATATTATAAAAATTGAACCTAAAAATTGGGTTTGAAATGAAATCAAATAATTCAATTAGTCAATAATTCTATACATCAATTATCATATAATTCTATATCACTTCACTTACAAAATTTTATATTAAATTATGAATTGATAATTCAAATTTAAAAAATTAGTTTACCTCAAAACTCAAAAAAATTGGTGGTGAATGAATGATCTTGCACTTGACCTTCGCAGCAGCTTGCAGTTGAAAAGGGTCAGGGATCAAGGATGGCTGGAGGAGGAGGGAAGTGGGGAAGTTGGGAATGGGGATATCAGGAAAGGGTTGAGGGAATTAGGGATAGTGGGGACCGAGTGGTCCCCTTAATGTACTTTTTTATTATTTATTTTTTTTTGGTTGGTTGTGATGCCCAAAACATGGACCGAGTGGTCCTTTTAATGTGTTTTGCTAGGCTTTTGTTTCATTTTTGTTGGGCTTTGGACTTTTTTTTTTTTTATACTTAGTTATTTGAGTTAATTTTTTTTTTTGGTGCCCCTTTCAGTTTTGGGCCCTGGACAGTTGCCCCTGTGGCACTGGGCCTGGGCCGGGCCTGGCAACAAGAACGATTAAAAATATTATCGGAATAGCCTGGGAGGAGGGCTCCTTGGCACAAATGCAATTACTGTTCATTAAGGGTAGTTACTGTTCACTGAGTGGATTAAATAGTAAATAGCCAAAGGGATGGCTCCCA